>OU744734.1:20477091-21199591 GCA_916613615.1 Steromphala cineraria
CAACTGCAGGGAAAACGTGCCGGGTTTTTTTAAAAGATAAGGATGTACACCCGCCTTAACTATTGTCTTTCATAATTACTGGATTTGCAAATGATATTGTCTCAGAGACAATCTTAGGTCTCTGGTGTTCTCAAGGTGTACGAAAATGCCTTCTCACCTGTTTCCCACCTTCCCCTGTTGTTGCCGTGGTGATGATGACCTTCCTCTCAGGTAAACGACCAAGAGCCGAGCCCTGAAGAGCGGAGGCCGATGTGACTGATACAGACACCTGCTTGCCCAGGTCCTGTTTCTGGATGAAGTTCACCAGCTCCTGGGATAAACATCATATAGACAGTCAGTTTGTGATTTGAGTGTGAAATGCAATATTTCAGCCAGAAGCAGCAGATATAGGACATGAAGAACGACATGTTTGATTGGCATTTAAGAAGTTTGAGTGATGATGAAAGGAGAATATTCTCATGGCCAATGATTTAATCTTTCTACATCTGGTCTGAAAAAGGTCACCCGACATGACCCCTTGAAAGCAACGATCAGATCAGAAATTAAGCACAATAAAGAATGAAGGAAGGTTTGAATTATAGTTTCAAAGAGATCATTCCAGTGAAACAGTGTAGAAGGTAAAGTTTGGAAAATGTGTATTACGTTAATTACAAGATTCAATTGTCAAGGCTTTCTGAGAAGCAGAAAAATTATCTTCCTTAATATCTAAGTTATTATATGTATCATAAAATGCATAAGCTAACTTTCTCGAAGAGTGCAGGGTTTGATATGACGGTAGCTTGAGGTCTGCCAGGTCCTCCTTGGGGTGTCGGGGTCTGAGATCTCCTTGGTTGCGTCTTCTGCACCACAATTACATTTGGCTTGGATACTGGAACATGAGAAATGGCAATTTAAATTTTCAGACAGTAGCCACCTAAATATCAACTATATCAAGCTTCATTTGTCTCCTTTTGTGCAACCTCTTCAGAGAATGTAACTTGAACTTAACAAGTTCACGAAGAAATCTCATATAGGGTACTACCTAATGCTGAAACGAGGGTTGTACTCAATCTTAAAAATTGCAAGTTACAAAAAACAAGTGATGAAGTTATGACTATTAAACATTGGCCAGCTCGAGTTTCATAAATGATAAGCAATCTCAGAGTATCCAGCTTTCATAATAATAAGACTTTCACTATTGTCTAGTATTAACCAAAATTTATTGTGAACATTTCCAAACAACAGAAGGGTACTAACCAGTTGTGCCTGTTGCTGTCTTGACCGCTGTGAGATGGAGAGTTTTGGGGTTGACAGTGACGACGTTGGAAGCTTTGGTTGTAGTTGCTATCACCCGACCACCTGGTGTTGTGATATTGAGCACCTTTCCGCCATGGTGACTTGCTGCAGAATACATCATTACTCATAAACAACAGCTTTGTTTACAGAGTTATAGCAAATTTCCATGCTTAATAATTTATTTCTTCTCGGCTAGAATGTGCTTAAGGTAACATAATTCATGAGCCCAAAAACATCAAATGTTTGTTCAACACTATTCTCATACATAAACTTCTTCAAAATCAAGTAAATGATCCACTAGTTCTAGCTGATGCTTAAAGGTTCCACGTAAATGCTTAGCCACAACAGTGTTACCATCTTCCTACGCAGAGCCTAAAAGGCCAGTTTCCAAACTGTCAGTTTTATGCCTTGCTGCATAGCCTTGAGTTTTCTGTGCGTTCTCTCTAGTCTGTAGGGGCACTATAGCAGCACAGAAAAGAAGAGTCTCTGCAGCAAGGCATAAAATGACAGTTTGGAAACTGGCCTTTTATGCCTTGCGTAGGAAGATGCAGTGTTACATGCTTTCTCCCTGCAATAATACTAGCAGCCTTGATAAAAGTGAATCACTTCAGCTAAAGTGAGCAAGTTTTTAATGCTGCATGGAAATCATTAGTGTTGTTTAAAGGCATTTAGAAATATATCAATATATCATGGATAACGATTTCCTTAATTGATTCTCTCAATGTTCCTGGGCTACTTCTTGCCCTCTCTTCATTATGTTCCGATTCTTGTAATTTCGGACCCTAACCAAATCAATCAGCAGGATATCAAGCACTACATTTCAAAAACATATCTTCACCAACATGGCGCCAAGAGGACTACCTGAAAGAGTGGTGACTGGTTTGGTGACCATGGTAACAGTTGTAGTGGCGGTGCCTGAAGGTCCAGCGCTGACTACGACAACCGGTGTACCGGAACTGCCGCCAACTTGAGCTGGTTTGGGCAGTATCTTACTTGTCCCAGGAGGCAGGCTTTGAGTTATGATCTTCATACCTGTATCAAAGACAATTTATACATAAATATTACCTAGGAATGTCTTTCAAAATTTCTTAAAAATAGATAATTATATTTCCATCAGTAAGATTTAAACTTATGATTTTTGGTTGTAAAAGGTCCACTTTTATTTATTAAAAGATTAAATAACATTTTCTACAACTAAAAAATCTAAAAAAAATTATTTCTTTGAATTTCACCAAAATATTGTCAAAGCAGTGTTAAGGTCCAATCAATTCACTCCTTTTAAGTACAGGAAGTAATTTAAGCATGTAGGAATGATAAGCAAATTGTCCTTACAGTACAACTCACGACAAATCTTAAGCTTCCTTCCCAATATTACAATCAAGCCGAAAGAAACATTCAAAATTTAGGTGAAACAATATCATGCTCACCTCCCTCCTGTTTGATCTGAATGGTTGGTTTTGTGACAGTCTTGACTTGATAATTTTGTGGAGAAGGCTGCACAGGATGGGGTCCCATCGGAATAACCACTCCTGGTTTCTGTTGAGGGCCGGGGAATCGTTGACGCGGTATTATCTTGGGTCTGGTTTTACCAAGTGCTGGATTTGACACTGTTATTGCTGGGTTACTCATTACTGATGTAGGGGTAGTGCCTGAAAAACATCAATCAACGTCATCAATTCTGGGTTCTGCAGGGACTCAATTATTTCACGATCAGTGTTGTTCCTACAGGAGGTCCTGGGTAAATTTGCCCACCCTTTTGCTTGGTGTCCCAAACATTTTGAGAGGTAGATTACTTTTACAATTGTAAAAGGTCCTATCTGCTCAAAAAAGGCCAAAATGACCCCCTTAACTTACCAACCAGGAACAACACTGAACATGTTTTTGGTGTAAGGGATTGTAAGAAAACAAACTGCACTCCTTGAGGCCAAAATAACCCCCTTAACGTACCAACTAAGAACGACACTGAACATGTTTTTCATGTAAGGGATTATAAGAAAAATTGCACTCCTTGAGATAAAAGTACTTTTTGAGTCCCTATAGTTTTCACAAATAGTTATAAATGAATGATAAATTCATCAGAACTGGCAAGTAAAGATCGTAACAGAAAAAGAGAAACAGAGATAGAAAATAGGAAATCTCGCACTGTAAGGTCATGCAAGCCATTCACAATATAAGAAACCTCTTGTCTGAGAGTTTGATTTGGAATAAATGATTGTGTGTCCAAGTTAAACACATAAAAGAACAAAGTTCTCTCTTGGTGTGTTCTTACCAGTGTGTGTCGTTGCCGTGGTGATGGAAGTGGTTGACACGGTAACTATGTTACTACCGAAGCCACTGCTCATAGTAACAGGTGGACTCCCAGGTACAACAACAGAGCCTCGTGAGGCTGTTACTGTTGTTGACGCTGTTGATGCACGGATTATCGGAACAGACATTGACTTTTGTAGAACACTGGAGGCAACAGACTGTCCTGAACTTGTCACAAGTATAACCTGAAAACATTGGCCATTTTACATTGATTGATTTACTTGATGATGGCAAGTTACAATTGTCATCTTCCAAAGTATCAGGATAATGCAATCCGTAATGTTATTTCCACAGTCAGCAAATTACATGATTCTAAAATGACGATAAAAGGAATTAGGAAACTTGTATACCCCCGGTATCTATAAAATTGTCTTCAGCATCTTTCAACACTTTTACTTCTAAATTACCCTCCAGAGAAAGAATTAACAATTTCAAAAACACCTTTTGAAATAAATTTTTGTCTCAATGGTGTTGTATTTCATATTATATAATATTATGATATCAAATATCAAAACAATAACATAAAAATAGGATTAACAACTTCAAAATCAAAATCCGAGATCCCAACAAGTCTTTTTTAAAGAAATCACCAGACAGGTTAAAAAAATAAAAATTAATTAAAGGTTCAGAATATACATACATACATTTATTACCCATATGGTTGGAAATAAGTGGTGACGTATTTTCAATATGAGCACTAGTGCACATATCACTTTTGCCTGTGACGTCATAACACCATTGTTCGTGACGTCACCGTAGCCGGCCGTCGCAAGGGAAGCGGCCCGTTTCTTGGATATTTGTAAGATGGTTAAATTGAATAAAATCGGTAATAAAAAATTATTACCCTCGGAAGTGTGTCATTAGACTTTTACGAAACTCGTGCAAATTTGTGTATAACCCTCGCTCTCGCTCGGGTAATACAAAAATTCACACTCGTTTCGTAAAAGTCATATGACACACTTCCTCGGGTAATAATCTCTATATACATCATTATTTAGTTATGTCATAACATACTTTAGGGGGCTGTGCCCCTGGTGTTGAGACCATGGTCCTTCCTTGAGGGCTCTTGCTGATGGTGATCTTGACTGGAGACATACTGGGCAGTGAATTGGAGGCAGTTGTGGTGTAGGTAAGTCGAGGAGTTTGAGTAGCGACAGAAGAACTTAAATTGTCGGCCGAGAGGCTGTGTCGTCGCTTGCGGGTTTGTAATTCTTCCTCATCTTCTGGGTTCATCACACCTGTCACAAAAAATATCCAATATGTCAGTCACGACACTTTGTTGAATGTTGAATGTTGATTAAAAAACCTGATATATCTTTGGTGATTATATGATAAGTAAGGATTTCAGCAACAGTCATAGATTATGAAGTTTGATAACAAAATCATCTTTTGAAATTTGGGGTGACGTAGTTCTTGCAATATATTTTGAAATTTCCATGGGGATGGGCGAATCAACCTTCACCTTGGCTCCGCAACTGAATAAATTGATAAATATTGAGATAAAGATTGTATGTAGAAAACAAATGTTAAGAGCACTTTCATATGTGATTTGAGAAAAATACCTTTAATGTGGATGGATGTTCCACTTGGAAGCACAACGACATTTGACGCTGGACTTGAGGGTCGTGACAATTTTGAAGCAATTGGGGTATTGGTTGAAACAGAAGCACTGTTGTTGGAATTTGCTGAAACAAAACACAACTCATGAATTGCAATTATAACTGTTAGACAGAATAACGTTGAGCTGCTGAGTCAGTGCTTAGCGTGGAAGACAATTGAAATTTTCAGATACCCTGAAAAATACTTACGATCCTTATTTCCAGTGTGAGTTGGAATTGGAAGGCTAGCATTTTTTTCTGACTGAGCATTTGCGGCTTGATTAGCTGTGACAGTAAAAGCAGTTTGAGGGACGAGGCGTGGCATCAATGGTATAAGTCTTCTTCCCTCTATAACCCACTCCGTTGTTGTGTTTGATCCAGCAATACTAAAAGAACAATCAACAATTGACATGATTTCTATAGGTAAAGCATTAACATCATAAATGTAAAGGAACTCAATCAAAAATGAGTAAGGAGTGTAAAGACACTTATTTCTTGATGAGATTAGATTTATTTACCTTGAAGCATGACGTTTATATCCTTTGATTTAATATTTATCACTTACTCTTCTTTCACAAATAGTGCTTGAAATCATTAAACAACAGCAAACCGAACATACTTGTCTGCAATGGTTGCGAGTTTTTCATCATTCACTGCTCTGCGAACTTCAGCTCGATGTCTCTCTGTTGAAATACTGGAAACACATATTTGTGACATGAAAAACAATGATAAAAGCCATTGTTACTATTCTATTTATTCCAAATTAGTACATGCACTATAATAACTGTTGTAAAGGGACATGATAAGATTTCATTCGAAAAGTTTTGCTGACAATTAACTGAAATAACCATGGTATATGGATATGATAAAGATTTCATTTGAAAAGATAGTTTGCTGACAATTACCTGAGAATATGTTGCAGTTCCTGCAGCATTGTCTTTTTATCCTTGCTTAGATCGCCCTGTGCTCTGAACGCAGATATGAGAGATGAATACGCCTCAAGCTCCAACCTCCGGAGGATCCGCTTGGATTCATCTCTAGAGAGATCCAAAAGCATTGGCCACATGATGAAATTTGGATATTATTCCACCTGAAAATGTAAAGACATATGAGTTAAGCCAATCAAAAGTTCAAATACATAAAATATAAAATGTTCATGATAGGTTCATTTCTTTACATGTCAGATTATTTTTAATAATTTGATTGATGCGGGAGAAAGATTTTTACCATTACAATGAAATGACATTCAAGGTAATGTTCAGGTACAAACAAAAATACATGGTAGTTAACAATGAAATTGTACCAAAAAAATCAATTTCGATTAGATATAATGAATAAATATATTAATCACGTAAAAGGTTCATGAAAAAGGGAACAAATGAGTTTGAGAAAAAAAGTTTTCAAAATGTCTTCCACTAACTATCCACATAACTTTTCTTCCGATTTAACTTAAATATCAATTTCTCTAAAATGACATAAATTTCATAACTTTTTATCTTGAATTCAGAAAAGATAAAGAAAATGCAAATAGCTTTTTGCATGATACTGTTTCCCAACGGGTAAAATATGCTTCTACCATCGCCAAACATTTGGCGATTTTTTTTAGTTGGTCGATTTGATCATTTAAAGTGTATTTCCTAGATTCAAACTGGTGCAAACATGTTCAATTTATAACAGAAAGGTGTTATATATTATTTACGATCATTTTATATCGGTGTAGATATAGACAAATACCTGTTATATTAATAACTGGCAAAACTATTTTGCTATGAAGACGGGCACCGCTCTTTGTCCGCCATACTGTAATGGCGGGTAGCAAAAGCGCATGCGCAAGTGTTCCGATTATAATTTTACAAAAAGGAACTAGTTCTTGAGATCTACCGCATGGACATATTTTATCTATTATATACATCATTGTGTCAATCAAATAATTATAGTTTGAGCTATCTGTAATACGTACATATCACTGAATAAAAAGAAATCATTTTTCGGTCATGATAGATTCCACCATTTGTAAGTTTTCTCGGCATTCGGAAAGGTCAAGGTCATCGTTAAATTCTACAAATGCAAGAACTGACAAGTGCAAGTTTGTGATGTTGTTTGTATTAGGGCCTATGATGCTGTTTGACAACACACGTGGTTGAAGGTTCGCGTTGTTATTTTTGTATTCTGAATCATTTACCAACATATGAATATTTGAAATGTTTGTTGTTGTTTTGATTTGAAATTATAGTTTTATATTTCATGTATCTTTGTGTGGGATCTGAAGAATTTAACACTTGTAACCAAGGTTACTTAGACTTGTGACTAAATTTTTTTTCAATTCATTCATTGTTTTTTCTATTATACATAATATTACAATACAGCATTTGAAAGATGATAATTTAGTAAATTACAATCTTGTGTGTAATATTACATTTTACTTGTAATTAATACATGTGATTATTAGGCTATAATAATATTTTTGTGAAACAAGTGAATGCGAGTTAAATACCAATACCTTTCACCAGTTTCATAAAAATGTTATCAAAAAGGACAGAGTTTAGTATTTTATTTATTACTGGCTTAAATTCATCATCGAAAACATAAAGAAATTCGCCGACATGACCATTGCGGCCGGCACGCTGACATTGTGATGTCATACTTAACGATTATGACGTCAGTATTACGTCACATAATTCAGTCAGCGCGCGATGTTCTGACACATATGTGTAGTAACATGGTAGATTTATTAAGAGCGATATTTTCAACGGGAGAGTAAAAAAAGAATTAAGATATTTGTTGCACATTTCTGAGTGAAATTTCATTCTATCTTGAAAGAACTCTTATATACTGAAATATTCTATTTTTTGTAATCACTTTCATTCAAAAATGACCATAATTTGTCACAGTAAATTTGAGTCAAAGTGTTCCCTATTAAATATTTTAATAGACGACCATAATTGAAGGTTTAAGAGGAAAATGCTGATGCTTGAGTGGCATGGTTAGGTACAAATCTCGGCAAAACCTGTATTTCTTCAAATATGAAAGAATATATTTACATTGTTTCACAGTTTTTTCATGCTTTACGCTAATACAAGTGAAAAAATGATAATTCTGTTGTTGCAGATTTACAATCTGATGACAATGTCGGACTGGATTGATGTAAAGAAATGTGGAGTCAAATTCGACCCCCCTGCCCTTGTGTTAATGTATTTGGACAGAAAATCAAAAAAACTTCGAAGACGGACAATGCCATTAAGAAATTTCTCAAAGATGTCATACATTGACCGGTTTGCAGCAGATCTCCGATCATGTCCTAGAAATTCCAAGTATGTAAAAAATGTGCCTCAACCTCAACTTTTACGAATGTTAACAATAATCAAAGACAAACTCAATGGGATGAGCCTTGAGGCAAGTCTAGCAAGAAATGATGAAATGGACAAAATAAATCCAGAAGAAGACTTGAACAAAGTCGATGATGAGACATTGAAAAGGAAAAAGTTGCAAATGGAAAATGATTTTGAAAAAAATCGGAAGAAACCTGGCGACCATGATTTTCAATATGATGTTGAAGTTGAGTTTGAGACTGGTGATGTTGAAACAGCTGATTGGGACTCCGATGGGTCCGATCCAGAATTTTAAGTGCTGATGTTTATATCTACCTCTTGCCTCAGTGAATGATTTACTTTGGATATCGTGGGTGCCAGAAACAAGCTTTATTGGAACTAATCAAGGCTGCATTTACTCAAATATGTTTCCCTATTAAGAGTTTGATGTACTTGAGATGTTCAAGTTAAGTCATTCGATACTATAATGTTAAAGTTTTCATCAATGAGTAAAATTTTGTAAAAACACATCAGTTATTATAAGCAATAATATGAAATTATATTTTAATTTGACATGAATTCTTCACATTATGGTGCATATTTCTTGGAACACTGGCATATATTCTGTTATACCTTTTATAGATTACCTGATCTATCACTAATCATAAACATATTAATTTTTGTCAATCAATATATTTATTTTTCATATTTATGTAAATATACTAGATGGCCAGTGCCATATCAACATTAACATTGCAAGTTCCCATTTCTTTGTTCATATACATCTCTGTCTCCATAATATCTTAAGTCCCCACTCGCCAGAAATGCCAGTTTCTCCCTGTAACGGGTCACTCACATTGTCAATGTTATTTGTACAAAAGACTATGCTTGGTTGGCACTCTGGGCACTATCCTCTGTATGCCGCCAGAAATGATGAAAGCAGCGTTGCACTTTATTGGCACCCAGCGTAAGCACAAGGTGTTTGAGGGATATACTAGTTTGATAAGACTTGCGAACCCAGCAAATAATGGTGGACAACTATCTTCCGTGTGACATTCCAAATTTGTCATTTGTCACATGAATACTAATACTTTTGATAACATATAAAAATTATTTGTATTAATTAAAAATCAAACATGAACAATTATTGCATACAATGCATATAACAAATTTGATGTTTCATGAACATTTCAAAGAAAAACACTTGAGTCAACTTCAGCCTATTGCAGACCCGGCATACACTGGTGACGTGTCCGGAATATGTTAATCGCATAAATGAATCGAGCATAGTCATAGAGTTATGATCATAATGGACCTTTAGTCCTTAGTACTGTGAGCAGGAAATATTCTTAGATGACTTAAACATTGGCTTTATCCAATATCTATGAACATTTGGTGTCCAACTAACAATATTGTTTGTTAAATTGTCTCATTATCCTACCTTCATTCTTTAAAGGGGCAGTAGCACGTTTTTAGGGGGAATATAAGGTGATGTCAGGGAAATGAAAATTAATGGTTCCAATTGAAAGACGATGTATTTAAACTAAATGAAGCAGTAATAATTCAAATATGTTACGTAAAGGTTAGCCATGCGATTCCTTTTTCTTACACAAAATGAATTAAAGGTGTTCAAAAAAAATGGCCACCAATGTATTTTGTGTGAATCCTCATACTTTGTCCTCTGACTATGTTGAATTGGCTTGTGTAATGAGATTGTTGACACTGTCAATATGATACATTTAGCATTAACTTACAATTATCAGTGAAATATTCAAATTATAAAATTATCAAAAAACGTGCTACTGCCCCTTTAAATGACTTAAGCACTTATTGAGTTTTGCACTAAGATAAAGCATGTCCAAAGTAATCTTTGTTATTTCAATCCATTTTAAGGAAGACATTTGTTATTTCTGCAGTTAGTTTTGTTAACATACATGGACAACTTACTTTTCTCTTTTGAGTAACTTGTTACTTCCTAATGAACTTGTTGTTATAATGTGAAATTGAACCACTATGCAAACTACATATGCAATGCCTTCAAGACAAAGTCAAATTGATATTATATCCATGATCATATTATATATATGTGTATTATTTTGTGTATGTGTATTTTATGTGTATGTTCGATCTGTATAATCATATCAGATATTCCATCCAAAATCTTTGTTCAGTTCATATAATCATCACTGACCTGTTCATTGCCATTAATCTTACTTGAAAGGGTTTGTAATCCATTTGTGCACTGACGATGCAATAGTTGATCATAATCATGGAGGGAATTTTGATTTACTGAAACATCTTTTATAATGTGCATGACAATGTCTCATAAAAATTGTTACTAATTTATTATGCCATGTAAGGCTATGCATTGAATGTTTTTGTTAATTGTTTTATAACTGTTCAGGAATGCTATAATTGTATTGATGATTATATGAGAATGTTAGTTATGTATCAATAAATTATTATCAAAAGATTATGTTTCTTGTTTTCATGCTCTTCCGGGCTCTTTCTACTCAGGTCTTAAATATTACTAAATAACAATGTTAATAATAACTTTCTTATACTGCGCATATATCCATGATTAAGCATGCTCCAAGTGCCATGAGTATTATTACGCTGGAGAGATATTATGTCGGTGCCGCTGAATAACAACCTCTCCACATGACAGTTTAGGTCTGTACTCCCCTCTATAAGATTTAAGGGCATAAATAAAGATTTTCTGTGTGTATTTAAAAGGTGGGGCTTGACAAATTGTCTAAATTATGGTGTATATATGGATAGCCGCATGGGGGTACAGATTACATTGAAGATACTAAGACAAGACCAACAGGAGTTTGTAAAAATTAAAAAGAGGAGGAAAGAACCGCCATCAACTCAGGAATTATATATGCAAAATACCAAGAGTCAACCGTCTCCGAAACATGTAACAACATTTTTCTGGCTGTTTTTTCGAATAAGTTCCACGGTTGATGGCAGTTCTGTCCTCCCGTTTTTAAAGATTTTCTGTATAAAAGCTTTGATCTTATTCAGGTAGTATGTGAAAAAGGAGTAAGCTTTAAAACTGAAACATGGTTTCACAAGAAGTTGATATCCAGAAAATATTGCTTTTTTTATGTACCCCTATTCTAAATGTCCTTAAAATACTAAATAGTTTCATTGTGCTAGTATTGACAAGCTAAATTTTCTGAATTGCTGAATTTCCCTTGCTTTCTTGCTTATCTGGCCTGAAAGGCTCGATGGGCCTATGGTATGGCATGGTGTCCGGCGTATGTCCGCAAGCTTTACACATTTTCGACTTCTTCTCCAGGACCAAAAGGCGTAGAAAGCTGAAACTTTGTATACATACCCTTGACTAGTTGAGATTATAAATTGTAACTTTAGAGACCCTGTGACCCCTAATAAGGGCCACAGGGGCTACGCCCTAAAAACCTATTTTGCATTTCTTCTCCAGAAGCAGTAGGCCTAGAAAGCTGAAACTTTGTGTGCAGACTCCTAATTTAGAAAAGGAGGATTCTAAATTGTACATTTGGTGACCCGGTGGCCTCTTCTAAGGGGGGACCATAATTGCCACAACCTAAACTAAAATTTATATGAAGCCTGATGAGCTACAGAGCCAATGGCTCTATTTTTATAGTTCCATTGCAGCAAATAATTCAGATGCTTATTTTGAATGTTCACAGTTCATCTCAAAACCAAACACAGAATCCTGAGCGATTGCAATCTGAGAAAAGTGACAGTGGCATACTGTTTAAAAATCATAAATTTTTATTTTTACTCAACTGTTTTGTAAACCTGGATGAATTACTAGTCCAAAGTTTAGACGGTGGAATCTGAACTTTGAGTTTGTTTTGACTGTTAGGCAACATGAGGTGAAGGAGAGGTAGGGACAGAAAACAGCATGGTTGTGATTTGTTATACCTGCGTTTTTCATTATATAGGCTGTTCCATTATATAGGCTGTTCGTGTCCAATGATTTGTTGTGATCTAATCATGTACCTGGATCAAACCCAAATTTATTCTTGATTTCTTCAAATGTTCCACAACCCATCTGAACATCCTTACAACCAAAGAACTTGTAGGGATTAGGTTAAGGGGCGAATATTGTCAATGTTATTGAGAATAGATTCTTCATTTATTTCATACAATGTATATGGGCTTCTTAGTGCCTCTTCTTCAGGTGTATAACGGACATAGTGTAAATGTATACACCTTCCTACAACCTTCCTAACACTATGCTTATTACACGTTGTTTGAAATAAATAAAGAAGTTATTATCCATAAAAAAAACTATTGTGTAACTCCACCAACTTCTAGATGCCACTGAAAAGGTCAATTGTCACGTCCTTTTTTGCACAGACTTTAAAGGGACAGTAGCACGTTGTTTGAAAATTTTATATTTTAAATTTTTTACTGATAATTAATGCTTAATGTATTATTTTGGTAGGGTCAAAAATTGTATATTTGATTTGTTACTGCTTCATTTAGTTTTAAAACATCGTTTTCAATTGGAACCATTCATTTTCATTTTCCCGACATCACCTTATATTACCCCTAAAACGTGCTACCGTCCCTTTAGGAAGTATAATGAATAACCACGAAGAAAGACAATACAAAATACATATTTTTATTTTTCATCAACCTGCTTCCTCATATTTAGATTTCTTATTGCAAAAGATTCTTTCATTCCACCCTTTCACTTTCCATGTCCAAATTTATTCCAAATATATCCTCCATTACCGCTTCCAGTGTCGCACTCCTTGAATGGACGGTTCCGGGTCAGTTCACTCCAAAACCAGTTCATCCCGGGTCGGTTCACTCCGGGTCGGTTCACTCCAGAAATAAATAATCAGAACTGGGTTGATGTTCCATGTAATGTTGTTATTTTTGGGCCATTTATTATTGGATTAACACCCCGTGAGTAGATATCAAAGGGCCATTTATATAACACGTTAAAACAACAAAAGTGTATTAATTAATGATCAAGACCAAGACAAGAAGGCTTACAGTGCGACCGCTGCCATCGTTGGCAGCATCGTACTTGCGACTCTGGAGTTTCCAGATCTGACTACAGGCAACTTGTGAAGGGTGAAATACAGATTCGGTGGGACTGCCGAATTTGCACCGATCTTCCAGACGTCATTGATGATCCCAGTATCATAAAAGATTTAATCGAGGTAAATAGCATCATTGTAATAATTAAAATAATTGAATAGATACTATAAATAAATACTATATAAATACTATATAAATACTATATAAATACTATATAAATACTATATAAATATAGAAATAAAATAAAAAATAAAAAATTATTCAAATAAAAATAAATATTGAATAAAATTTAGTTGAATGTACATATAGTAAATGCTTTACCACTCACACTACATTGTGACGAATGAATATTTGTAATAAATATGTACTTGAAATAAAATTTTATGATATATATTTTGTATTTTATTGTCTTTTCTACATCTGTGAATCAAAATACACAATACAAATACAAAATAAGATGAGAATATAATAGTATAATATATTGGAGTGAACCGACCCGGGATGAACTGGTTTTGGAGTGAACCGACCCGGGATGAACTGGTTTTGGAGTGAACTGACCCGGAACCGAATGGACAACAGTCTGGATACTGTTTGTATGGGTAGGACTTCAGCGAACAAGGTGATGTCACGTTTATTGTGGGGCAGCTGAAATATATATATTTTTTAAGTTGAGCCATAACGATACTTTGTTTTTATAGATATACACATTTTCATACAGGGTTCTCGACGTTTTTCATTTATAAAAACGTTTGCCGAAACCAAATATTTTTGCAATAACGTTAGGATGTTATCGGCTTGACTCTCTTACTTTTTTGGACAGATATCATTTCACGCACATTTTACAAATAATCACTTTTATGGATATCAAATTATCAATGCTTCGACTTTACAGACAGTACTTGACTTATGCTACACTTTAAAGGGACAATAGCACATTTTAGGAGGAACATGTCAAGAAAATGAAAATAAATGGTTCCAATTGAAAGACAATGTCTTTAAACTTAATGGAGCAGTAATAAATCAAATATCTAATGTAAAGTTAAGCAATACAATTCCTTTAACTTACACAAAATGAATAAAAGGTGTTCACACAAAAATGGCCGCTAATTGACTTTACGTGAATCTTTATAATTTGCTCCCTGACTATGGATGATTGGTTTGTGTAATTGGATCTTTTACACTATCAAAATAATACATTCACCATTAACGTAAAATTATCAGTGAACAACTGAAAATATAAAATTGTCAAAAAACTTGCTATTTTCCCTTTAATGGAAGATTTACCTTTTTAGCCCTCATTTCTAATAATAAATATTAGACTGCCGTACCCATTCAGTTTGTTTCCGAATCAATAGTTTTAATTTTCTCTACTTAAATTGATAATGAAATAACTTGTAAAATGTCATGGAAATGGTATCGGGCACAAAATGAATTTACAATTTAACAAGGACAATTAAGAATTATTTAAAAACAAACACCTACTGGGTAACTTCTACAAACTGTTGAGATGTTGGATCAACGTGGCACATGTACTGAGCACATGGTTGGCTAGTCGTCCATTTCTCTCCATCCCTGTACTTCTTTCCATCATGGCTTACACAGGGCTCTAGAGACACATCAAATGGTTATATATGTGTACATCTATATCCTCTATTAATGGTAGCAAGGCAATGTATATCTGTTCGGGTTTACAAAGTCGTGTGGTTGGTTAAAGGTGCAAGGTTATATCCTTGGAATTATTGTAAAGAAACAATACCAGTTATGCCATTCAAATGTAATTGAAGACGAATACCATTTCTTACTTGTCTGTCCTACCTATAACAAGAAAAGCCTTTAAAAAGGCAAGCTTTGGGGCACCCGGTTATGTATCACTATATAGAACCAGGAGATTTAGGTTAGGGAGGACGGGGACGGGGACGGGGACGGGGTCTTTTACTTGAATAAATTGTTCAAATCGGAGACGCATATTTTTTGCTCTTTGTTGTGATAGTTATCAGTACACTATGTACATAGTACAACATCTCGTTCGTTCCGCTTAAATTCCACCCAATGATAGATACGTCTCCTATCTCAATTATGATATAAATTGTTATGATATAAAATTTCTAAACATTAATATGGCAATTCAAATCTATGTTGCTTTAAGTTTAAAAGATAGCTGACGGTGAGTTTAATACAAGAGTCAGTGATTAATTAATAGAGAAATTGTTGCGCTAGTAAACTTTTCGGGATACATTGTTTTCCAATACCCGCAAATTTAGTTTAAACCGGACGAATTTGCCATTGACTTTCAGGTTAATTACATGTTGCAAGAATAATTTTCCTTAAGTGAGTGTTGATCGTATTTCAGCCGAAAGTTGCTAAAAATTTTTAGAAAAGATCTCAGCTACAAGATCATTATTTTCATTATATTATAGGATGACATTAAAGAATATATATAGAGAATCTCACCCATGTGTCTTCTGATATCAAATATATCAACACAAGTTGATAAAAGTAACAAATATCCGAGGCTTGTTTTTCTTTTTTGGCAATGGGATAATTTTGATGTTTTCCAAAGAGTGGGAACATGATGGAAACTTAATGATAGTTGACAAAACGTTTGGAAAATATCAGCCAGTTGCAACTTGCACTCTGCACTCTTTTAGAACTACACCTAGCAAATTATCAGGTCCACAGGCTTTATGTGAATTTATCTTAGCAAAAGACGTTAACACATAATCTTTAGAAATATCTAACACCTCACATGGTGGGAGTGATTCAAGTACAATGTTTCTTTCTTCTGAAAAATTACAACTTTCAAAGCGATATCTCCTCTGAAACACAGTTTTGGGTGATAATTTATCATATTTTAGACCCTGTCGAAAGTGTCGATACTTTCTTCGAAAGACACCTTTAATCGTAAACAAATCACCCATAACGTTATTTTTTGAAATTGCATTGAGTGAACGATCAGTCATTGACAAGGCGGGACATTTAGCGTTAGCGTAAAATTGAAGGAACCGAATTCCTAGTTGATACAAAAATGGAATGTCGTTTCCGAATGTGGAATGCAAAAAAATACACCGAATAACTACAAAACAGCTCACATGCACATGCAAAATTGATATTTTTTAAGGGTGTAAACGCTCATCCATATATTTTTGAAAATTTACGATATATTTTACATCATAACATTATTATAATAATCAGTTTCCGAATTAAAGCTTGCCAATTATTTCGTACCACCCACATGGTCACGTGGGTATAAATTTGCAACAGCTCTGTCCATTGGTCGTCGAAATACCAGAATATGCTTAAGACAAATATCATTGGCTGAAACTTCTCTTTGAAGTTTCCAAGAGTATTATAGAGAGAACCTTCTGCCATTAGTTTTCAATATCAAATGTTACATAACTTTGGGGTCTCTGGACCCCAAAGCAATAACATCCAAAAGAAAAATATCAAAGAAAAATATTACTTATACCCAAATATGCTTAAATTTAACAACCTGCTAAACAGTTTGAATAATAAAGAAATTGAAAACCTGTCCATGTATATATTTTACGCATCTGTATATAGATAACACATTGTGTCATGAATGTTATGAAATGTATAAACAAATGTATATTTAATGTACTATAGGCCTGAGGCCTTTTGAGTACCGAAATAAAGATTGATTAATACCAAAAACAAATACAGAGACTCGCTACAGTAAGTTAAACGAAGTAAAACCTCTTTTTTGTAGGTGAGGAGTTAAACATAATGCAAAGGAACTATTGATAACGTAAGTAAACCTCTAGTAAAGCAAATTCAAGTAGAAATGTTAAACACTTTGCAACTTTTTATGTACATTCAAAATGGTCGAGTGCTAAATCGCACCTTTGGAAACTCTAAAGACAGAAAGCAAGGTAATATGGATTCAATCATCTTCACAACGTCATGGGCGAAACGAAAAAGTTTCTAAACTTTCCCATTCCTCCCTTGACATCATTGGCCGTAATTTCTGTGCTAGCATTTCAACCCACTGCACGGAAGTAGAATAGTCCAATCAGAAGACAGCATGTTAAATGAACCGGTTTGAAAAAAATACTTTTGTATGCGTTTTACAAGGGAGAGAAACGCTTTATTTGAGTGATTAATTAATGTTTGTCTTCTCTGCATTTTCGGTGCTCATCAAAAACATGAAAACAACCATGCCGACTGAAGCTTAAAATTAAATTTCACTCGGATAGTTTTCAAAAAGATCGTCTGTTAGTATTTTGAATTTGTTCCGAATGTAAACAGCAAATTCATTGGCTATTGTTGAAAGAGCTGATAAGGGGCGTAACTCGTGATCACGATAGGTGTCGCTGCTCCGGATCACCAGTTTTCAACCTTGTGATGGCAAGGTCTAAACGAGGAGTTGCTCGATACGTTTTCACCTTGCCGTGGGAAGATGGGATTCAATGAGCTTGTGACTGCGTAATAAACAAGCAAAACCAAGTTTGATACCAACTCATTAATAAATTAATTAATAGAAAATATCTTTTGAAAGGATGTTTAGCCAGGTAGATCCCCTTACAAAAATGTGCTAAATACAAGCCAACATATTTTTTTAATGTTGAGCCATTTCTTATAGGAATACGAAAGGTTAAAAAGGTAGCAGTCTCATTAAAATTGACTGTGTTACGAGGAGTAAAGTTATCGACGCTACCGAGAATCGGATACTCTAGTTACAGCTTTAGGAGAGGAAATCCCGGGAAGGATTGAGTTCAAATCCCGATAGTCAACATTTTTACAATTTTATTCATCGGCGATTTAATTAGAATGTACAGGTTAAATGATAATGAATTTCTAAAGTAGTTTAATATTACCGTATTAAATTACATTTTAGAATATGTTAAATATCCTCTTCTGTTTAACAAAGTAACATCTTTAACATCTTACCGTATACGATATCAGCTAAACAAACACCAAGAAGCGCAACAGCAGCTAAAAACTTCATCGTCACCTGAAAGTAGTACAATATCTTCTTAGTAAACGTTAAAGATAAAACATGACCAACGGGAATTATTCAGAATAATGACCTTTGTGGGATTTGCCCGAGGTCAGTATGCTGGAACCTTGGTTGTTACCTGAAGTAAGACAATCGTCTCACAATAATAAAGTTGGCAATTAATATATATTTGTCATTTGTGGATAAAAATGTTGACACTCGGTGCAAATATCATGTTATATATGATGTTTCTTGAGTTCGACTCATTCAATCAGTATTAACCAAAAATGATTTTAAATGCACTTTAAGAAAATTCAGTTCCCATCACATACTAAAAGATTAAACATATATTACTAAGGAACATATTTGGCAGGGTTTTATCAAATAAATGTCTCTTATGAAAACGTACGTTATAACACCATGTAACCAATTTATTGACTTTTTTGACCAAACGTTTTCTGAAAAAAACCCGATATTTTTAAAAAACATAATGCAAAAAGAAAAAAATGAAGAATTAAAAAATTGCACCATGTTTCGATGCCAGCTAGAACTATATGTGACGTGACACACATCTGTTCTCCATCTATGTATTGTAGCTATGATCAATTCAAAAATTTATTGAGCCAAATATTTTGACTATAGGATATGCTAATTGTTTAATAATTCATAATTTAAAATAAATTATGAATAAACGTAAAAAGTGATACATAATACATAGGATTTTTCCACAGTATAACCAATCTTTTGGTAAGCAGCTGTAATGTTCGACTGTATTTACCTGCATATTATCACCACTACCCATCAATGTTCAAGTTTTTATCACTTATTAATACGCAAAACGATGCATTGTTATTTAAAGGGGCAGTAGCACGTTTTTAGGGGGGATATAAGGTGATGTCAGGAAAAGGAAAATTAATGATTCCAATTCAAAGACTGAATGGAGCAGTAATAATTCAAATATATAATGTAAAGATTAGCCATGCGATTCCTTTTTCTTACAGAAACTGAATTAAAGGTGTTCACAAAAAATTGCCGCCAATGGATTTTATGTGAATCTTCATACTTTGCTCTCTGACTATGGCTGATTTGCTTGTGTAATGAGATTTATTACACTATCAAAATAATATATTTAGCAATAACTTACAATTATCAGTGAACATTTTGAAATATAAAATTATGAAAAAACGTGCTACTGCCCCTTTAAGCTATCTCTTATTTTGTGAAAAAATGTTTAAGTTCTGAAATTCTTTAAAGCTCATACGTGTATATGATTACCATAAAATTTACGACCACTGTACTATAGGTCTCATGGCCAAATATACGAAATAAACTCTGTTCTGTTCTGTTCTGTTCTGTTCTGTTCTGTAAAGTTCTTCTGTGCTCCAGGGAGTAGGCTAACACTTGTGTTTTGTTTGTTACAGTCAAGGTGTTTGTTTATTCTACAGTGGTACCAGCAACCCTACTAAAAGTGAAACATTTGTGAATCAAGTGTCAGTATCCAGGACTCTTCTTGATATTGACATGACATTTCTGGTTATTAATTGTTACACTTACCTAGTAAGTATGGGTATCACGGTCCACTGAAGAGGTATTGAAAGTGAGAGACTATACAGTCTAACAGATCCAAGATGGCGTACTACTATATTCAAGTTAGCAAGAGAACAAATGGTGTTTCACATGTGAACATTTGCAATTCTTATCTATTTGTTTAGCTCTGTCAATGACTGAGATCAAGATCTTCAATTGAGCAACAGTTATGAAGGCTATATGACGATGTACTTTGTAATTTGCTTATAAGATTCAACTTTTGAAAAAAGCAATAATTTCTATTCATCATCATCAGTACTTAATTAAGTTACCGTTACGCAGAATTTCATATGTGAAGAATGTGTGTACCGTGAAAAATTAGCATTTGTTTTAGCTCTCATAATTTTGACTCGGGCACATTGATGTTTAAGACAAAATAAAGAATGTTATGTTTCAATCTTATTGAACCTGTATAAATATCAATAATGGTCATTTGATAATATGTACATAGTGCGATGAGAATTTCTTTTAAATAGGTTTTCTTATATGAACCATTGTTTGCTCTTATCCAAAATTTTCTTCACTTCAAATCTTAATCATAATTTGAAACCCCATTTTCATGCAAGGGGCCACCTTCTCTGAAAAATGATGGTTATCCTGAACCTGCTGAAAAACTTATAGACACCGATCATTTTGGTTATTATTAACGCTTCATGTTACCATCACACTTTTAATGTAAATGAGTATTTAATAAATTTTATTCGAAACGACGTTTTCCTGCATTTAAAAAAAAAACAAGACAAAGAGTCTCCTATCGGGATTCGAACCAGTCTTGCGGGGACATTTTGCATTGGTTATGCTGATTTCAAGGGCAGGTAACTCTCATTCACGGAAGTGGATGCTCATGTTTGATTTACGATTTTTGAAGTTGATGTTGCTATGCTTGTGTGGACACGCTATTGTAAAGGGTATCTAAGGGACGTAGTTTGGTGTTTTTGGGAAAAGAGAACACAAGGTAAACGTTCGATAAGATATGGATAATTGTCATAAATGGAAGCTAGATTCAGTAGATTGTTATTATTTATAAACAAAAGAGCCATTACATTTTACCACTGTTAGTGTTAATAGTTTACAACGTTTTTTGATAAAAGGCTCGTCATTATACCCCATTAGATTGGTTGGCTACTGCACAGGTTATGAAATGAACTATTAAAGATTTGAAAACACCTTTGTCCTAGTTAAAGTTCAAACAAAGTAAATTATCATAAATTCATTTGGCTACTGTTCAGGTTATGAAATAAACATTTAGAGATTTGAAAACACCTATTGACTTAAGACAAAACTTTAATAAATTACCATATATGTGATATTAAAAAATATCAATAATGCTTTCCTTGAACAAAAACGATGGATGATTCTGGTATGATGGTCAGTCAAAGTAAACCTAGCATCAATATTAACCGATTTTCTCCGATATTGAGTCTAGAAAGGTCTAATAGAGGGTCGCGTCAGCCCACGTGATGAATGTGACCAATCAGAACTTCTCTTACCAAGCCACAGTAGTCTGCATTCTCACATATAACGTTGGAGGGTCATAGGTCGCAATAAGGTTGGCGACCCTCTATTAGACCTTTCTGTTAGATTTACTTAGACTGGTATTAAGGTCGTCCTTATATGAATGTGGGTCGTAACTTTACTTCATATTTGAAATTGATATAGGAAAATAAACTAAATTTTTATAAATGTTATATAAGATTAATATTTCGTTGGCATTTACAAACCAAAATTTTATTCAGATTCCTTCTGGTAAACTCAAGAATGTAGGTCAAAGCAATCTCCTACATAGTTATCTTCCCATTTAAATGTGCTTTGCTAATGTGGGGTATTTGATTTCCAACCATATATTTCACGACAATATTTGCAAAATGGAAATTGTATGTAGATTCATATATTTCATCTTCAGATCACCGTGTCTAGGAATGAAGATAGAATCTTATCTACTCTCAAACCTAACCCTCCCCCTTCACAATGCTCCCCACACCAAGTAACGTACGAAGTAGATACACAATGAAACATCAGTCTCAAGAAAAAGGAATGGCCCGACTGGAAACCGCCGTGCAGGATTCTGCTGTTAGATTTAAACGTCTTCCAACAAGAGTCAAATTCTGCGTTGGTTTCTCACTGTTTATGTCAATTCTATTTTACGGCTTCTTATTCCGTATGATGTTCAAAAACGATCTGACCGATGAAAACTTTCTCGAGACTGACAAATGCCCAGCATGTTTTGGAATGAGTGGCTGCGGCCAGCTATTTTATGGTCGAGCAAAAATGACAGGATTTTCTAAAATACGTCTCCTGGATTTCACCAATCTGAAAAATGTTCATTTTGCTGAGCATGACGATGTCCCGTCTGGTGTTGTTATGAAGAAATTAGCACATGATAATGAACTCCAGGAAGTCGATGATAAGATATGTGCTGATGGGAATCGGCCTGCTGGTTGCGACATTGCAAGAGTTATATACATCACAAACACTGCGCAGACTCTCAAGACGAAGGCAATGCAGCCTAAGATACTACAAGAGTCAGCGGGAATGTTTACTTGTGGCTCATACAGACTTCTTGATCGAGTGTGGCATTACTACAAAGAACGAACAAAGCAGAAAGAAATTCTTTTCAGGGATAAATTGCAGTTGTGGTACATCTCTCTTGTCAATCCAGAACCATTGGTTTTACAGGTCAGTTTCTAATTTGGATTTTTGGATCCGTGAAAATTCATGAGCTTGGTTGATAGTAACAATTTTGTTGTTACATTCCTGATCGAGATTGTCTGTTGTTGAAAACAAAAGTCGAGAAAACAGCTGGAGTGTACAATCAAGCACATATTACTTATAAAAAAAGTACAAGTGTTTGGTCATAGACTCCAGTATCTTTTCTAGACTTTTGTTTTGTCACATATTTGTTCCTGTGAATTCGTAATTCATTTATGAAAATTAAAATATCATAACTAGTATATTTTAAAATAATATATAAGATATTTCTAAATTGATACAAAAATTGTCCATGCATCATGATTTATACGAATTTCAAAAATTCAACTTAAAAATTATAGTCAATATTTGGTAATTTTTAAAATAATTTTTGACTGTTGAAATCAGAATAATACTTATCTAAATACTCATCTAATGATGATTTGCAGACATTCCCTGCTAAGGAAGGCTGGCCATTTCCAGAATATTTTGGTGCATGTGGAAGGTTTGTGGTTGAAGAGAATGCTGGCAAGCCTTTGAATGAATTCTATGAGGCACCCTTTGAGAAACGTGTAAGTAAAAAATGTCTATTTTCAAAATCTCAGGAAAAATAATTACATTAAGAGTCATTCATAATGACTCGAAGGAAATTGGTATTTTTCATTCATAATTTGTATCCACCATTGTAAATTTTGTATACCATGTCTGATCGATTAGACAACTAGGTTTATTATGAAGAAAATGAATATTCGAAACTGTAATACAGTTTATTTGTGGTTCCTACAAAAAGAAATAAAGTGATAAAAAAAAGAGTCATTCAAACTACAGAGCTAATACATACCAAGCTAAGCTCTTTTATACCTATTTTAAAAATTTCTGCTAAATTTTCCCTTTTCCACCAATTAACAGAGTCCAAGGCAATGAACAGGTGCTATAACTCCTTTGAAAACAATTGCACACTTCTGATTTTCAAACTCCATCAAGATGTTGATAACCTGAATACACACAGCAAATTCTTTTACCCTTAATAGTTTCTGAGAAAAGCTGTCACTTGGTAGGACAGATGCACACACACGCAAAAATCTGACATCTTCCTCTTCTACAGACTTTTTGACACATCACTTTGATTTAAACGGATCCTCAAGCTGTTATCCATAACAGGCCTATATCAGAGTGGATGTCAAATTCATGAACAAAAGTTTTCCCATAAACAGACTCACAGAATGATCTCTCATCATAAATATAAACAGTCAATTACTTCATCTTTTCTGATTAACCTTTGTTTATAGGCTGACATTGCATACCAAGTGATGAAAATTGCTGAGAAGTTCACAACAAATGATTTGAAGTTTTCGCTGTATTGGACGGATCTGAACTTTGAAAACTTAGCTGTCAATCAAGATGGGAGAGTGATAGTCATTGACATGGAAAACATCATCGTAGTCGACATTATGGCAATTGAAGCTAGTAAGTGATACAACAAAGGAGACTTTTAAGCTCATCAGGCCTGAAAGGCCAAATGGGCTTATGGCATGGCCCGGCGTCCGTCGTCCGTCGTCCGTAAACTTTTGACACTTTCGACTTCTCCTCATAAACCATATACACTAGAGAGCTGATATTTTGTGTGCAGGTACCTTGGCATGTGAGGATTCTGACTTTGGTGACCCTGTGACCCCAATTAAGGGCCACAGGGACACGCCCTTAAAACTTATTTTCATGTTCTTCTCCAAAAGCAGAAGCCCCAGAGAGCTGAAATTTTATGTACAGGCACCTTGGCATATGGGGATTCTAATTTGCAACTTTTGTGACCCTGTGACCCAAATTAAGGGCCACAGGGGCCACACCCTTAAAACCTATGTTCGTTTTCTTCTCCAGAACCAATGACTCTAGAGAGCTGATATTTTGTGTGCAGGTGCATGTGGGGATTCTAATTTGTAACTTTTGTGACTCTGTGACCCCAATTAGGGGCCACAGGGGCCACACCCTTAAAACTTATGTTCGTCTTCTTCTCCAGAACCAATGACTCTAGAGAGCTGATATTTTGTGTGCAGGTGCCTTGGCATGTGGGGATTCTGATTTGTAACTTTTGTGACCCTGTGACCCAAATTAAGGGCCACAGGGGCCACACCCTTAAAACCTATGTTCGTCTTCTTCTCCAGAACCAATGACTCTAGACTAGAGAGCTGAAATTGTGTGTACAGGTACCTTGGCCTTAAAACTTATTTTCATCTTTTTCTGCAGAAGCATAAGGCCTAGAAAGCTAAAACTTTGTGTACAGACTCCTTGACTAGTGAGGATTATAAATTGTAGCTTTGGTGGCCCTGTGGCCCCTACTAAGGGGGCACCACATTGGCCACACCCTATAGCGAAATCAAATGTTAATTAAGCCTGATGAGCTACAGAGCCCATGGCTCTAATTTTTTAATCCTCTTGCCATGCAAATATCTACTAGATTTAAAAATCAAACGTAAAATCGGTGATCCCAAAAGGTGACACTCCCCAAATCCTTTTGATAGAACCCCCTTTCCCAGTGTATGAAACAAATCTGAAAAGTTACCAGTCAAAAAGTTTATATTGTAGATTTTAATGATGAAATTTAAGAAAAAGTTTACAAAGAAATGTTTTTGCCCTGACTAGAGAAACAAGGTTTTGGGCTTGCGGATCAGCCTTTTTTTCATTCATACTCTGCTTCCCCCCCTTTCAAAATTGCACCGTTGTAGATCAAGGTCAGAATTTCTTGTGTAAATGTGCATCGTTTTGACTTTGTTATTTGCCCGAACTCCCTTTAACTTCACACTGGATATTCTACAGCTCATCTTGACTAGTCTATGTACAATAAATGATTATTGTCCTCATAAACGTCACCACATGGTTATAATTGATTATGTAAGAATTGTGATATATAAAATATTTGTCAACAAGATTTGTTTGTGAAACACGAATGCCCCTGGATGCATCCTGCTCGCTGTGTCAAGGTCAAGGTCACAAGGTCAAATGTCATGGTGTCATCTGAAAGGTCTCATCACAAGGGATACACATGTCAAGTATCAAAGACCTAGCACTGACAGTATAGAAACTATAGCCACGGTTAAAGTTTTCGGAAAATGCTCGCTGTGTCAAGGTCAAGGTCACAAGGTCAAATGTCATGGTGTCATCTGAAAGGTCTCATCACAAGGGATCCATATGTCAAGTATCAAAGAGCTAGCTCTGACCAATCAAAAGTTATGACCAAGGTTAAAGTTTTTGTGGACAAACGGACAGACGGACGTCAAGGTCACATGGTCAAATATCATGGTGTCATCTGAAAGGTCTCATCACAAGGGATACACATGTCAAGTATCAAAGACCTAGCACTGACAGTATAGAAACTATAGCCACGGTTAAAGTTTTCGGAAAATGCTCGCTGTGTCAAGGTCAAGGTCACAAGGTCAAATGTCATTGTGTCATCTGAAAGGTCTCATCACAAGGGATCCATATGTCAAGTATCAAAGACCTAGCTCTGACCAATCAAAAGTTATGACCAAGGTTAAAGTTTTTGTGGACAAACGGATGGACGGACAGGTGAAAAACAATATAACCCCGGAATCTCCGATTCAGGGGCATAAAAAGGCAACGGTTCAATTTGCTGTGCCCAAATAATTTGCAAATCTAATAGAAATGATATCAGCGAGAAACGAGGTATAGTTACAATCTTTTGTTAATGAGATTGTAGTATAAATGTGTACAATAAGCTTATAATTTGATTATCAAGATAAAGGATTTGTTATTTAAACTATTATATTAGATATGAAGCATCACAAATACCAATCCTATATAGTGATACCAACTATACCGTCAGTCTTTCCATCTGTCTGTCGACATTTTCTGTCTGACCCGTTACAGAAAAAACTATCCATCTAATTGTTTTCAAATTTTGCACATGTTTTCTACCCATTTTATAGGCGTGCAGTGCCAACTTACAATCGATTTCGTTAATTTATTAAATTTTACAAATTTCCTTGTTTTGTACTTAGTCATTTCCTACAGAATTTGTCAAGCCTATTGCTGAATTTATCCAATTCTTTTTTAAGGGGGTTAAATTCTGTGCAAGAAGCGTGCAAGGGTGCCTAAGTTATGGGAAGTAAACTACAGTAGAACTCGGATATAACGAACTCCAAGGGACCAAAGAATTTAGTTCGCTATATCCGGTGTTCGCTATACGCATTTAATTTTAATGATATTATATAGGGTCGGGACTTGAAAATTTGTTCGCTATATCCGAGTGTTCGCTATATCCGTGTTCGCTATATCTGTGTTCTACTGTATAAGTTATAACATTGCATAGCGGGTTACATAGGTATTTATTATTCCCGCGAAAGGTTTTATGCAACGAGCAGAACGCGAGTTGCATAAAACCTTTCAAGGGAATAATAAATACCTATTTAACCCGCTATGCAATGTTATAACGAATTTATCTTACCGAATGTTTAAACACAACGCATATTTAAAAAGGTTAAAAACTGCTGAGGCACATGACAAAGGTCAGGAACCGGAAGTGTTATTTTGAAAACTACATCATCAATCGTGTCATTGCCTCGCTTAGTCAGATAAATTTCTTGAAGCATAATTTCGATGTTAAACAACTTCCCTAGCAAGACATACAAGGAAACAGTGAGTGAATACTGATATTTCGAATAAATGTGAACCGATTCTCATATGCAATGATCAAGAAAGCCGCGACACAATACTGACATTTTTTTCTACCAGAAACATTTTAAACACCAAATCTTACATTAATAAGGTAATTATGGCAATATACATGTATGTTTATTTGCATTTATATAGCTTGCAATTACTTTGACTTTAGTTTGTATAAAGCTACATATTATTTGAGCAAAGGTTACATCAATGTATTCCACGAAACATACTTTTCAAGGAGCTCAATCTGCACGCTTTTTTCATGGCGGGGTATAAATAAGATCAATTTGCACGCTTTTTTCGTGATTGGTTCATGGCGGGGTATAAATAATTTATCCTCCCGCTCAAGAGGGTGATATCAGTAGTTATCCAGGGTCACGTGAACCAATCAGAGATCGAGATTCTTACATGAGGTAGGATAAAGGTATTTAGATAGTTAGTGAAGTATTGTCAGGGGTATTAGTGAACCTCAATAACATTTTGGCTTGTTTCTTTTTAAAATACAGTATTTAAAACAGATTATTCTTTACATTTGAAATTTCTTTTGTTCCAGCTAAACCGAAGGGATATGATGAGTTTCTTGAAAGCAAGTTTGATGATTGCGAAGGGAGAAACTGCCTTGGATTCCAGACAGAGTTGCTTTGTTCTCGAGTCAATACTGATCACAATTATTACGCAGCCTGTCGTAATATATTGTCCAAATATGCAAATGAGCCAGGTCAGCCAAATGGACTTCTTCACAATATGCCTGAGCATGCCAAAGATTTTTGGGACTTGGAAAATCTTCTCAACACTTGTGCGCGACCTCATACAGAGAAAGGTCGTATCAAGGTGAAGGACAAGATTATTGCTGCATTGGACAACTTGAGGAAATCTGCAGTTGACAACGAAGTGAATATTTTAGATGAGGCGATGAAAGATAAGCACAATAAAGATTTTTGGAAGAAATTGCAGAAAGAACAACAGAATGATTAAAGAGGCACTGGACAGTTTCATATGAAGAATCATCTTTTCCCATTTGTGTAAAACTCAGCATTGAAAACCCTAATTAGGTTGTTAAATCCTTTTCTGTCAATACTTAATAAGTGCTCCTGCTTTTATGTTTAACTTTCGATATCTGTATACAACATTACAAGCAGTTACATTGTAAGACACCTGACCTGTTTTATTGATATGCTTTTATCGAATGATAAAATGCTTTGCTGAAAACCATACATATAAAATTTAAAACTTCTACCATCCTACACTTAATGATAGGTATTGTGGCTGAAATCCATTGGTGGGAGACAGAATGTATTTGTAAAAATCTTCTATCTTATAACTACAAATTTTGGCAAATAGTGACTTTTCCAGCAAGGCAAATCTGGCACCAGTCCCAATTGCTGGCTAATTAAGGCTTGCTGAATAATGTTGCCTTTACCTGTGCCAGCTCCTAAACTTACTGCAAGTGAATTTGATCTTCTTGAGGAGGTTGCACATCATCTTTGATTGTAGTGATTTGTTATCTTCTGGAATAACAAGAACTTCGTTTTAGGAGGTCCTTAATTGTGACCATGTGTTTAGCATGGTAGCCATGTTTGATACATAGACCAAGGGAGAGCACTCTTGACTCCTAACCTAGATTAAGGATATACTATTAAAATCAAGTCTGTAAAACTTGCTACTTTCACCTACGCTCCATAAGTAACATCCGTCCCTATCTTACAGTTGACGCTACTCATGCCCTCGTTCGAGCCCTCATCACCTCAAGGTTGGATTATTGCAACAGCTTGTTGTTTGGTCTATCGCAGAAACTCTCCGACAAACTTCAAAAAATCCAGAACACCTCTGCACGAATCATCTATCGTCTGCCAAAACACTGCCATATAAAGCCCGTACTAAAGGAACTCCACTGGTTGCCCATCAAAGCCAGGATCGAGCATAAGATTCTCTGTTTGACTTTTAAAGCAAAAAACGGCCTTTCTCCTCCATACCTGTCGGACATGTTATCATCCTACTCAAGCTCCCGCAATCTACGTTCTAGTAGCCAAGATCTCCTCACTGTGCCAAGCTGCAGACTGAAATCATTTGGACAGCGTTCTTTCTCTTATGTAGCCCCGACTCTCTGGAACTCTCTCCCTTACGATCTGAAAACTAGTGACAGCCTTGGATCTTTCAAGTCCAAACTGAAAACCTATCTCTTCCAACAATATTTCCCCTAATATCCACAATCAGGATATCTGTACATATGTACATAGTGTTTTACTTTTACTTTTGTAGCGCCTTGAGCATGTCTGTCGAGGTGGATTGGGCGCATATATAAATATGCATATTATTATTATTAAAGGACAACTGTTGTTGTTGTATGATATTATATAGTGAACCTCTGTTGACACAGGCACTTATCATTACAATGATCTTTCACACAAGTCACAAATTTTGGTAAATCCCGTCAGGGGCCTTACAACTTTGTCTGCACTAGAGAACTGTTCTTCACACAGTAAGGTTTCGGTGCAATGCTTCACTGAATTTTAGCGCAGTACCACCCATCGTTTGCTAGTTCCAACCTTTGCTTGCAGGTTTCACCACAATGCATAACCACAATAGTGGCTCTCTCCCTGCAATAATGCTAGCAGCCGTGATATAAGTGAAATGCTGTTTGAAGCAGCGTTAAAACCCAAATCACCTCATCTCAAGTATTGGTTTAAATTGGAACCATAATGTAAGCTTATGCAAAACATCAGGCCAAATGTACAGAGTTCCAATGTTTCTTGCCTAATCTCCCTTGCCCAGCATCGCTAGTCCTTCACTAGTTACTAGGGATGTCACGATACTGGTATCTCATGATACGATGCGTATCACAATACGATACATACCGTGATACAGTAAATGCAACATTATTATTTGCTGCTCATCACCTTTGTTGCCATGGCAGCAGCTAATTGTACAGAGTCCTTACCGGATGGGGATGATGATTTGAATATTTGGTGACCCTGTGGGCCCTAACAAAGGCCACAGGGGCCACACCCAAAAATATTCCTTCTCCTACTTCAAAAGTAAAAGGCCTAGAAAGCTGAGACTTGAAATTTCTATTATGAATAATTTAAAACCTGATTAGCTACATATCCAATTGTTCTACACCAGTATTTCATAATATCATAATTATAAAATCAATTTCATATAATTTAGTTATATCTATGTGATTCTGTATCATCAATACTATATCCTTGGAAATTTTCAATTCCAAATTTTGTTGTTCAGGATCCAAAATTCACAATATTTCACAATATAAGTATCTACAATATTTCTTAACTAAGCAAAGTTTTTCTTGCTTAAATTTGTTAGGAAAGATTTGTTGTTTGGAACTATTTTTTGATTTACATCTAACAATCAAACCAAATATTTTCCCCTGTATGGTATTCAACTCTAATGGACACGAGGCCCTGAATAAAGATGAAAGTAACACACATAGATACCTGGAGGCTGCCATATTGTTGTTGACTGCAACCAGATAGTACTTTCTCTACAACTCATTATAAAAGTCAATTCTCTGCTAAGACTTCAACCTCAAACTTTGACTTGCTGTAAAAAGTTTCCCCAAGGCGGATTTTGTCTGGATTTTTTATGATGCATCCCATATGGTAGTTTATTGATTTAAAGCACTAACTGTGTTGTTAGGTTAAATGTCCGGGTGTAATTTTTTTGGTGGTTTTTTCTACTGGCCTATATGTCTAAAAGACATAACAAGTTTTTGTCTGCTCCCAAGTTTCATTTCAGCTTAAGGTGGTTTAAGGTGACTGGTTTATGTTTTATAGAGATAACAATGTTTAAAGAATTAAGTAAAATAGCCTGAATAACTGTAAAATTGTGACTGAGTGAATTTTTTTTTCAAGAACCGTAAAATCATAGATATCAGGTTTTAGGGTTTTAGACAAAACTTTATTACCCATATGGTTGAAAATAAGTAGTGACATATTTTTAATATGAGCACTAGTGCACATATCACTTTTGCCTAGCAACGATTGTTGTAGCGCGAGTCATATGACACACTTCCTCGGATAAATAATCTCTATTTATTCACATACTGTTTCTAAGTATCTCAGTAAGTGCCCTATTCTCTCCCCACAGAGGCAGATTAGTGGCAAGTCATGACATGTTGATACAGCCTCTGTTCTCTGTAGGGAGAGAATGTAAGTGCCCACTCCTCACATGAACCAGTTTCATTCTTGGTCTATATCATATTTCCTTGCTTAACACTCAGCATTAAGTAAAGGACAGAAAAACATTTTAAACATGCAATGAACTGTAGTCCATGGGTGCAAATATTAAATTTACAAGGTCTTGTTTGACCACAATAAAGAGATTTTTTTGTTGCCACTTGTATCTTTATCTAGTGTTTGTTGCCTATGCTAACTGCATTTTTTTTATTGTGATCTGATATTGTGTATTATAGAAAATTTTATGTATGAAATGATTGAAAAGAATTAATAAATAATTAATAAGACAAGATGCCATTTGTTTCAACACTCCTTGGACTTCCAGCATTGACGAAATCTCCAATAGCTGTCAAGAAAATTTGACTTTTATTGCATTATCAAGTAGTCTATAGAAATTTAGGGTAGGTAGATAATTGAAATATATATTTTGTTGAAATATTTTTTCTTTAAAGTTTGCATTGAACTAGAAGCTCAATTGAAGTCTATTCATCTTCAGATAAATATGTGCCCTTATTGATTCTACCAAAGGCAATGCAATATAGTTCAAGTTTTAAAATCAGTCAAATGAATCATGAAGTCAGCATTTCTTTGATTTATGATTTTCCAAAATTAATAGCAGACTGTAATAAATTTGAACCTGTGAATGGATTGAGATTATTATTTGTAACTTGTATTGTCCCATTTTTGGCTTAGATGCATTTGTCCTTTTGAGAGCTTTTCAATTATATTTTCATGTATTTTACACTGCAATAAGACTTCAAATAAGTTAATTTTGTATCTCAATTTAAACAAATATAGAAATAACACAACTGGTCTGTAGGTTCTTTAGATACAGTAGAACACGGATATAAGGAACTCCAAGGGACCAAATAATTTAGTTCGCTATATCCGAGTTCGTTATTTCGGTGTTCTACTGTATACCCAAGAAAATAAGTGAGCTACTATGTTAGATTTGTGACCCTGTGACACTACCAAAATTCCTATTTTTAATATCTTCAGAAGCAAGACCTTGAAACCTGAAATGTTGTGTATAGACTCCTAAGTTGATGAAAATTTTGACTCTAATTTTTGTGGCCCTTTGAATCCTTAAAAGGGTCACAGGGCGACGTCCTAAAATCATTTTCTTTCCCAGAGGCATAAAGCCTAGAAAGCTGGAACCTTATGTACAGATTCTTTACCTGAAGAGAATTGTAATTTATAGAATTGTTGTTACAGTGAATAATATTTTTGACCTAAGCTGATGTGGGTTAATTCAATACAATTCAAGCTTTATTCAGTATAAGGCAATAGTACAAAACTGAGCAAAATCATGTTATTTGTTCAATACATCTTTCAAAAAATGCACCTTAACCGCAGAGCTTCTTTTACAAACTTTGCTAAGTTAGAATATCTACCTCATGAAAACTTAATGATTAATTACATTTATTGAGAGAAGGACGTTTCCAAAAATATAAATATATCTATCTCATGACATGTGTCATTGTTTGAAAAGTTTGACTGTTGCAAAAGGTGTAAATTAGACGTTGTATAGTAAGAACAGTAAGAGCATGAACAACAAGAACAAGAAAAAGAAGTTGTTTTGCAAATCCAGCCTCGTGGCCAAAAGTACAATACTTACCTATATATGCCTCGTTTTGTGCATGTATATGAAATTTTCAAAAAATGTGCTACTGCCCCTTTAACACTCAGCATCAAATTTAGGACAGAAAAACATTTTAACATGCAATGAACTGTAGTCCATGGGTGACAAAAATCAAGTTTACAATAAAGAAAAGTTTTCATCACTTATATTTTTATCTACGGTCTGTTGCTAACTTGCCTATTCTAACTGCATCAGTTTTGATCGTTAACGGATATTGTGTATTTTAAACAATTTTATGTATGAAAATGATTGAGAAAAAAAATCAATAAATCATTAATAAGATAAGATGACTTCCAGCAATGACGAAATCTCCAATAGCTGTCAAGAAAATTTGACTTTTATTGCATTATCAAGTAGTCTATAGACATTTTCACATCAGTTAGGTAGATAATTGAAATATATATTTTGTTGAAATATTTTTTCTTTAAATTTTGCATTGAACTAGAAGCTCAAAAGGTATAAATTAGACGTTGTACAGTAAAATCAGTAAGAGCATGAATAACAAGAACAAGAACAAGAAGTGTATTTGCATATCAGGCCTCGTGGCCCAAAGTACAATATTTACAGTATATACATGTATGCCTCGTTTTGCGCATGTATAGGCGACATTTCGATGAATTTACACAGGTAGAGTTCGTTTTTAATGCAATGCCAGATTTCTTATTTGTTGTACATTTTAGTTGAAAGTAGCAGTGAGAATTTCTCATGAGTTGGATGTGTATAATAATAGCATGGTTTAAATTTTGTCTGCTTTGAGAGTAAAATGGACAATAGAAATTAAATTTAACTACATCATCATTACATTTCGTACATCTAATCAAGGCTTGAGATCAAGTATTGGCATGATTCTGATCGAAAACCAGACGATGGCCTGCGTCAATACGCCAAACATATTTTGGAAACATCTACAGTAGTCAGATTGACAGTTACGGTTTAACAATGTTTGATATGTTATATAACTAGTATTCATGTAAAATGGAAGTGTGAATTGCCTTCAACGAATATATACGATTTTTACTGAACAATTGTTTTGTACCATATATATAGTTGCCGTTTGGGCATTAATATGTGAGATGTTTTTTAATTTATATCATTAATCATACCACCTACGTTCGTTTCAAAGAAAACAATATGTGTTGAAAATCACGGAGTGGCTCTTTAAAGGGGCAGTAGCATGTTTTTTGATAATTTTATATTTTAAATTGTTCACTGATAATTGTAAGTTAATGCTAAATGTATTATTTTGACAGTGTCAAAAATCTCATTTCACAAGCCAATCATCCATAGTCAGAGGACAAAGTATTAAGATTCAAAAAAATCCATGTGCGGCCATTTTGTGTGAACACCTTTAATTCATTTTGTGTAAGAAAAACTTATCGCATGGCTTAACTGTACGTTATATATTTGAATTATTACTGCTCCATTTAGTTTAACTACATTGTCTTTCAATTGTAACCATTAATTTTCATTTTCTTGACATCACCTTATATTCCCCCTAAACTCGTGCTACTGCCCCTTTAAAGTATGTTTCAGGAAGTAAGCTAAACTGATAGGTAAGGTTTGAATAATGGTAGGAACGCAAACGCAGTTGAATCCAGATTGTAGTCAGCAACAGTTTGACATTAAAAAAGCATCTTGAAAGATCTACACGAACTTCAAACAATCACATAAACTTAAGATTAGTAAATTAAGGTACGACAATTTTATTGATAATGATCAGCTTTTATGCACTAATTGTAAGATGTATATAACAGATGATGCTCGAGTATCATGTTTTATTAGTCTGTCCCTATTATAGGCATTTTCGGGGAAAAGTTATTCCTCCATATTATTTCATATTCCCTTCAAGGGAAAAATGTATCAGTTATTATCATCTAGCAATCCTGAGCATATATTAAAATTTTCCATTTAGTTGAAAATAAAACTGTCAATATAATGTATGTAAACTTGACATGCGTTAAATTTGAGCTGTATTTTCATGTGCTTTTGGCCACGAGGCCCTTTTAAGGAATAAACTTGTCACTTAAAAGATTTATAGTGAACTAGCGAATTCGATGAGGCTTATTAGTGATATTTTATAAAATAATAATTTTTGAGAATTATTATCTTTCTGAGTCCAATAATTTAACCTATTTTTTCACACTCAATGTCAAATATATATCGCCGATTGGGCTCCCGCTATTCTAACAACGTTAATTGCAACCCCTCCTCTGCATTCCCTAACGTTTCCATGTGTAGGCCTACCGTATTTCCTCGAATAGACGCCCCCGGGGTGTATTTTTCCAGACCCCCTTTAGCCCGACGTGTAATCGAGATCCGGCGTCTGTTTATTCTAGGCCGGCGTCTATTTATTTTATAGTAGGAAATGTGTATAGATGGTGTAAAGAGAGAATACTTTATTTCAATTAAATTACGGGAGCATTAATTAATCAACTTGTCACCCGGCGTTTATTCGAGACCCGGCGTCTATTTACCTAAAACAGCCATTTTAATATTTACCATAGCCCCATCCTGCTACATCAGCGTATATGTCTCCGCGTTATTCTACAACGTAGGTTGTAGCATAACGCGGAGACATATACGCTGATGTAGCAGGAAACGTGGAGACATATACGCTGATGTAGACATATACGCTGATGTAGCAGGAAACGTGGAGACATATACGCTGATGTAGCAGGAAACACGGAGAGATATATACGCTGATGTAGCAGGAAACGCGGAGATATATACGCTGATGTAGCAGGAAACGTGGAGACATATACGCTGATGTAGCAGGAAACGCGGAGACATATACGCTGATGTAGCAGGATGCCATACCCCAGGCCTCTATTCGAGACCCGGCGTCTATATTCGAAGAAATACGGTATCGATTGAATTACTAGGTTCTATCAATATACTCTTCGTATCTGTGGTAAACATTAAAATCTATAAGTATTTCTGATTAATGCTATAGATTCTGAAAAAATGAGGAACATAATTGAAAACAATCAGGCATATGAAGCACAGCATATAAACTAACGAGCAAAAGAAAGTATAACACTCACTTGTTTTCCATTAATTCAATATTTTAAAGAAATAAGATGCATTTGATTATGGAAGCAGACAATAACACCTTTCGGCTGTAGTTTGAATGGCTTTATTGGTGACTGTTTTATATTTTCACTTAAATGTCATCATTTAAAGTAGACTAGGGTAAGAAATGAAATTTACACCAACATGACCCCTACCATGTTCAAAATGTTGTAAATGTGTGCATGACGATGAACATTTATTGATTTTCACACAGAGTATGTGTTATATGTCGATGAAAAGTTGTGTATTATCAAAATAAATTTAGGGAAATTTTAATATTGAATTTTTAAATTTTTTTTTTAAATTTAAAAAACCGCGTAGAGGTATTCTTTTATTTATTTAATGTTTTGGACTAATTTTCCAAACAAGTCATTTTTGGAAAACGACGTCAAAAACTCGAGATATCTGACTTTGAAAATTTTACATATGATAAATACAACTGAGTGTTATACTTTCTTTTGCTCGTGAGTTTAGATATACATGACTGACTAACCTGTTGTAAAGGTTACAGTGACAAAGTTAAACCAAAACCGAAAATACACGGGATTTCCAAATCGATGACGTCACTTTCCAAGTATTAGAAAGCAAGTTATCAGTAGTGAGTGTATCGAATGTACGTATTGTCTAGACTACACATTCCAATGCAAATATATCGACAATGAAAGCGGTTTTCGAAAAGGTTGGTGTTTTGCTCATTAAGAATGTGTTATGTTGACATTGTTGAATTCAATAGAATGTGTGTAAAAGAAAATGGTTGTTTATGAATGTAAATTTTTCCAGAATTCCATAAAATACATAAAATAGAGAAAATCGAGAATACGGAATGCCTGTATATTTTATTAAATTGATGAAATCGATACCTCGTATTAACCCATGCATATATTATTATGTTGTCAGTATGTATTGTATGATGTTGCCAAGGGCTATATCCAAATATAGTAGGCCGATCCAGTCGTTAAACACGGCTTCATTTACAGTTTTGAAACCATATAGATCAATACATATTTAAATGATTAAATACATACATGCTTTGTGTATTGTGTCGTCAATTCACACGAGCTACACTATATTATTCAATAACATCAATTGAACGAAAGTCTAACGTCGTGTATTGTCGGGTATGTACCCGGACGTCGGTACAATTGATATTTGCATTCAATGGCTCCTTTCAAGCTAGCTACGGGCTTCAAAAGTATTTGACATTTCACCTCCGCGTCTATTTAAAGGGACAGTAGCACGTTTTTATGGGAAATGTAATGTGATGATTGAAAGACAATGTATTCAAACTAAATGAAGCAGTACTAAATCAAAATTATAATGCAATGGTAAGCCATGCGATTCCTTTTTCTTACACAAAATGAAGGTGTTCACACAAAAATGGCCACCAAAGGACTTTATGTGAATCATAAAAATCTTAAACTCTAAATATGGATGATTGGTTTGAGTAATGAGATATAGCAGTAGCACGTTTTTAGGGGGAATAAAAGGTGATGTCAGGAAAATGAAAATAAATGGTTCCAATTGAGAGGCAATGTCTTTAAACGAAATGAAGCAGTAATGAATCAAATATGTAATTTAGTTCAGCCATGCGATACCTTCACAGGAACCCGATATCGCCACGTTTTACCTACATTTAATTTACGATATCGGGTTCCTGTGTTCCGTTTACTTATACAAATTGAATTAAAGGTGTTCACTCAAAAATGGCCGCCAATGCACTGTATGTAAATCTTTATAATTTGTTCTCTGACTATGGATAATTTTTTTGTGTAATGAGATTTTTGACACTATCAAAATAATACATTTATCATTAACTATCAGTGACAAATTTATAATATAAGGTTTTCAAGAAAAGTGCTACTGCCCCTTTAAAGCATAATTGCCCTAAAAGGTTTATACTTGAATACGATAAAGAAAGAAGCAGTAAGCATACCATGGCACGTTGTACTTAGTTATTCAGTTATTGATTGGATGCCAAACAGGACTTTTAGGTGTTATTAATTGAATAATTAACTAGTCCAGTTTTGATTTAATTTGTAAGCTTACTATATGAATTAGTAAGCTTACTTTTTGATTTGGTAAGCTTACTAAATCATCAAGTAAGTTTACTAATTCACTTGTTTTAGTAAGCTTACTAATTCAAATAGTCATGTTATTAATTCATTTAGTAAGCATATTATGAAGCTTAATAATTCAAAACTATTAAGTAAGCTTACACAATGAATTAATAAGCTTACTTATTAAATGTATCGGTAAGCTTGCAAATTAAATGAATCAGTTAGCTTACAATATGAATAAGCAAGCAACGAAATAATTAGCTATTAAATGATTTAGTAATCTCTCTTAATACACATCCGGTATGGGAATCAGTAAGCTTACTAATTTATTTCCGGATTATAAGAAATATTTTCAATGATTACTCATTTGTAAGTAAATACTCTATTGACATGGGTGATGCAAATGAATCTTTTGTTTCTTTCCCAAGTTGAAAACAACATATATGCTTTATGTATTAAAATGTCTGATTAAGTTATTATATCCTACCTGACAAATATGACCTGAACTGCGTTGCACTACGCTACGAAAATTAGAGATGCATAGACAGGCATGCACGATTCTGCCAAGAATAACAATTCAGAATTGGGTTTTCCTCATGCATAAATGACTAGTAAAAATGGTTTAATTAAGTAAATAGTTAATGAATATACAACTCTAGTAACGCTTAGTTAGGCTGCTAAGGAACATTAGATGACTTTCATTCTGCCCCGCCTTATTTTCCCGCCTCAAAAGGATGAATCATTATTGATTTTGTGAACATCGTTGTTTTTTTAATTTAGTAACTTTCAAATTCGAACGAATAAGCCAGCTTGATTAATCGAATCAGTAAGATCACTATAAAAATTGTATTCGATTCGATACACTCGAATAAAAAAGCTTACTTATTGGCTTATAACATGAATTATTAAGCTTACTCATTCAACAATATTTAGTAAACTTACAAACTGAATGTTTGAATTACCCAGGAAATATATATTTAATTACACATCCAATCTCATACAAAGGAAAACTGGATATTTTTGTGTCTGTGCGTCACGCTAAACTTACCCTTTGATCTGCACATTGTCGAACAAATTTAACCATGTTTTGAAAAGGAATATTCCAGTTATTTATCAACTTAATACAAGTCTTCATAACAAATAAATGAAATAAGTTTTATTTTATTTCAGGTGCAAGGGTTCAACTGAAATGTATCGAAAATATGACTTCCCCGATCGGTAAGACGAAGCGTAGTTATATACCCTACGGATATGTTAATACCTTATCAATTCAGGTTTTGATTGCGAGACTTATAAGTCAAGATATTTCTTGCTGTATCAACCTCCATGTCCATTTAACACTATGAATTGAGATAATGTGTTGGCGAAATCAAGTTGTTAATTACCGATTATTCAAGCAAAGTAATTCAAGATACAAATTCTGAAGTGAAACTATTTTGGCAATATGCCAAGCCGAACCCGCATACACCATTTCTATAGACTAATCCGACAATCATTCAACTTACCGAAGCAGTTGAACGTCAATCATTTGTCCCTTCTGTAACCAAGGTCTGATTTTAGTTAAGTGGTGGTTTACGGACGAGTTTTATTTATTGTTCAGTTGCGCTATGAGTATGCTTAATTTGAGGTTTACACCTTATATACTATATGACATGTCACAAGAGAGACATTTAACGGACTTATGCCATGACATGGTGTCAGGCGTCCGTCTATCCTTCCATCCGTAAACTTTGTGCATTTTTTGTGTGTGCAAGGGAGAAAGCTTGAATCTTGTGTACAGACTCCTTGGCTAGTGGGGATTTAGTTTATGGCTTTTGTGACCCTGTGGCCCCTAATAAGACAACAGGGGCCAGGCCCTTTGAACCTAGAAAGCTGAAATATTGTTTACAGACTCCTTAACAAGTGAGAATTATTGTTTATGGCTTTTGTGACCCTGTGGCCCGCATTAAAAGATAGTGTATGAGATAAGTAACTCTTTCGAAAAGTAACCCATAAGTCTAACACTAATATGCAAATGTTTTTGGCTATAGAGCGTCTCGAACTCGAAACTTATGTACAGTATACTTTAATACAGTTAAAGGGGCAGTAGCACGTTTTTTGATAATTTTATATTTTAAAATTTTCACTGATAATTGAAAGTTAATACTAAATGTATTATTTTGACATTGTCAAAAATCTTATTGCCCAAGCCAATCATCCATAGTCAGACGACAAAGTATGAAGATTCACATAAAATCCATTGGCGGCCATTTTTTGTGAACACCTTTAATTCATTTTGTGTACGAAAAAGGAATCGCATGGCTAAACTTTACGTTATATATTTGAATTATTACTGCTCCATTTAGTTTCAATACATTGTCTTTCAATTGGAACCATTAATTTTAATTTTCCTGACATCACCTTATATTCCTCCTAAAAACGTGCTACTGCCCCTTTAAGACCCTTCTCCTTGGCCGCTTCTTCGTGCAGCGGGGAATTTTTCTCTCTTACAAAATGCCCAACTAAACGTATCATGTCTTTTCAAATCGTAGAACGCCAGTTAGTTATAATTACATTCATATTACTTATAAGAAATGATTGGAAAGAACAGGAGCCACCGTAACATATCAAACCACCGAATCTCAGACATGTGTTATAAGCGGATCTAACGGTCGCTGTCAGAATGACTCTGTAGTTAAAGGGTTGAGTTCGGGAGTGTAAACTATACAGGTTCGAGACGGCATATCTTCAAAAAGATTTCCAGTTGGCTAAATGACAGAGTGAATTTTTAAAGGGGTGTATAAACGATGTTAATTAAGGTAGACTTTAAAGGGGCAGAAGCACGTTTTTTTGATAATTTTGTATTTAAAATTTTCACTGATAATTGTTAATGTTAATTATATTATTGTGACAGTGTCAAAAATCTCATAACACAAGCCAATCATCCAAAGTCAGAGGACAAAGTATGAAGATTAACATAAAATCCATTTTCGGCCATTTTGTGTGATCACCTTTAATTCATTTTGTGTAAGAAAAAGGAATCGCATGGCTAAACTTTACATTATATATTTGAATTATTACTGCACCATTTAGTTTAAATACATTGTCTTTCAATTGGAACCATTAATTTTCACTTTCCTGACATCACCTTATATTGCCCCTAAAAATGTGCTACTGCCTCTTTAAAGGTCTGTAAATGACGATTGAGTACAGCCTGAGTTGCACTGAGTTGAACATGTTTATTGTCAACCGAATCATATTTTGTGATAGCATTACCGTGAAGGAGTTGATATATTTTATGAGGGGCAAAGGTGTCTATATCCGAAAAGGGAGTAGTAAATGTGCTTTTAGCGTAGTTGTAGAGCAATATATGATATGTATAATCACAATCGTGGCCTGTTTGCAGTCATATCTGAATTAAAATTTAATATATGATTCAAATCACAACTTTCCATTGATACTCTTTAGAAACAATGTATAATGTTATGTCCTATAAATCCTACATTATCGATGACATAACAGCTTTTTAGCTAGATTGTCTCATTTAGCGCAGATACTAGTTTTGATTGTAACTGACACAGTTATTCAATTACTAATTTCCCCACATTAGGTCAGTCTAAGTAAACCTAGCCTCAATATTACCCGTTTTACTCCGATATTGAGTCTAGAAAAGTAGAGTAGAGAGTCGCGTCAGCCGACCTTTCTGCGACCTATGGCCCTCCAACGTTGTACGTGCGAAGGCAGACTATTGTGGCTCGCTAAGATGAGTTTTGATTGGCCCATTCGATACGTGGGCTGATGCGACCCTCTATTAGACCTTTCTAGACTCAATATCGGAGTGAAATGGGTGGTATTGAGGCTAGATTTACTTAGACTGACAATAGGTTTTTTATTTTAAAACTTTATCATATTCGAAGGTCTCATGATCAAGAACTTGCATTTCTTATATCCAATCAAAAGGTCTGATGAGGGCAGTCCCAGAGGTCGAGGCCGAGGCAGTCCCAGAGGTCACGTGATGCACGGCAATGACAGAGGCGGGTTCAGAGGTGGAAGTGCAAGAGGAAGAGAGGGTGAAGGAAGAGGGTATGAGGGGGGAGGAGGCTCAAGGGGGCACAGGGGGAGAGGAGGATATGATGGGAATAGAGGAAGAGGGGGGTTTAGAGGACAAAGAGGAAGAGGTGGATTTGAAGGTCAAAGGGGATCAGGGGGCTATCACGGAGGAGGAAGAGGACAAAGGGGCCGTAGAGGACGGCGTGAAAAGATTGGTCTGGATGGTGAGAATATGAGGCAAATGCAAGAGCTCTTGCAAAAAGATCCTTCAGCTATCGTCATGACTCTCATTCTACAATCTGGAATAGGCAAGCTTCTGGAAGATGATGATATTGATCCTGACACGATGTTGATGGTCGTTGCTCTTCTAGCAAAAGCTTGTGGATGCACAACAACCCCAGGTTATGTCAACCAAATGTTGCTGACAGTCCACAATTCAACATTTTATGACCATGTTTCTGGGATTTTTGCTGAGATTGATACATCGTTTACCGCCGAAGAACGAATACAATTTATCAGCTGTATTTGGCCTACCTTACAGAGCTTTTTACTAGGTTGCCTCATTCCTTTCTAGAACTGAGGGTTCTTGGGGTTGAAAGCTTATTGAAAGAGGAAATAAAAAATGCTGAAATATATGAGCAGAATTCAGAAATACTGGAACGTTTTTCAGAACTACAACATCTCAAGATCACTGTTCAAGAAAACATTGAAGAAAAGCAAAGGACGAAGGACAGCAAAAAAGATGGAGAACCACCAGACAACTTCAGAGAGATCTCAATCTTGCCAACTGAAGAAGATCTACAGCCAGATGGAAGACCTTTTCTTCGCAAGAATAAAGCCCAGGGTGGTTACACGGATCTCAACCATTACCTGGATGTGCAGTTTCGACTTCTTCGAGAAGACTTCATAGCTCCTCTTAGAGAAGGAATAAAGCAGTATGTACTCTCTGAAGGTTCAGGGAAGGGCAAGCGACAGACAGACATCCGGGTATACAATGATGTCCATGTGATAAAGGCACTATGCTCGGACTCCGGACTACTGCACAGACTGAGATTTGACGTCAGCAGATTCAGTCGAGTAAGATGGGAAAGTTCAAAACGGTTGATCTTTGGGTCTTTGCTGTGCCTGAGCGATGACAACTTTAAAACCTTTTTGTTTGCAACAGTTTCAGATAGGGATGCCAAAAAGCTGAAGGATGGGTACATTGATGTTTTGATTGAAAGCACAGAAACACCAAATTTCAACTCAGAATTTGTCATGGTGGAGACAACAGCCTTTTTCGAAGCATACCGACATGTTCTTCGTGGCCTACAACTGGTGAAGGATGGTTTCCTCCCATTTGAGAAATACATTGTTTGTTGTCACACACAAGTACAACCACCAAGGTACCTGGAGAACAAGCTACGGGTTAAGTATGACCTTAGGCCACTTGTTGATGAAGACAATGTCCTCCGTGTAGATGCAGCTCTTGAAAGACAAGGAAGAGAAGTAAGTTACGCCTTCAGTCAGGAATCTCGGGTAGTTGAACATTTGCACATATTTCAGGACCACGAATGGCCACCCTCAGAGCTTCTTCATCTGGACGATTCCCAGAAGAAAGCCCTCAAAACAGCACTGACAAAGGAGTTCACAATTATCCAAGGCCCACCTGGTACAGGAAAGACTTACGTTGGTCTGAAAATAGTGAAAGCTTTACTTCATAATTCAAAGGTTTGGAACACAGGGAGGAAGTCACCGATGCTGATTGTGTGTTACACTAATCATGCCCTAGATCAGTTTCTTCTCGGTATTATCTCATGCTTCAATGGAAGCGTGATCCGTGTTGGAAGCAAGATTTCCAATGATGAGTTGCAGCCATATTCACTGAAGGTTCAGAGGCAAAATGCAAGAAAATCAGAAGAAAGAGATATGCGAACAGTGCGACAAGAGAGATATAACCTCAGAGAAAAATTGATGAAATTGCAGTATGAAATAGAGAAAACTGGTTACCGCCTTGAAGCAGCAAAAACATCCATTCTTCATGAAGATTGTCTTCGGCCACACATGCATAACCACTATGATACAATGCTGAAAACAATGACAACCATGCACTGGGACCTTCAATACCAAATGCAACAAATAATGCCTTTCCCTAAATCGTTCATGAATGAGTGGCTCGGATTGGGAAATTCTGACGATATGCTTTACATGCTTCAACAACCCTCAGGCTATCATGCGGATGAAGAGGAAGATGAGGAAGAAGGTGTTGGCGTGTCAGGTGAAGCAGAAATGGAGCAAAATCAGAGAAAGGTTGACATATTGGATGATTCAGATCTGATAGGTAATGAACTGGATATCATGAGGAGAAAGATTGAAAATCTCAAATACACAAAACAAGAATATGTTGCTTTTGATGTGTCAGGATTTGAAAGACAAATTCCAAAGGAGGGCAAATTTGAGTTTCAAAAGCATGCAAGAAAGAAAATGAAGAGACAGCTCCTTGGTAGGATTCGCTCAACTAAACAGATGACTGATAGAGAGAGGCGGCAAGTTTATGACCCTTGGTTTCTACCCATGGAAGAAAGATGGAAACTGTACCGTTTCTGGGTTCATGTGTTTTGTGAGCGATTGAGGAAAGATATCAAGCAAAAGGAAATTGAGTTCAAAATGGCTGCTTCAAACCTTACTGAGCTACGAATGGTTGAAGACAAGCAAATCTTTGAAGATGCATCAGTCATTGGTATGACCACAACAGCAGCAGCCAGATACCAACAAGCTCTAACTGAACTGGGACCAAAGATTGTTGTTGTGGAAGAAGCCGCTGAGGTACTTGAAGGTCACATCATCACAACTCTCAGCAAGAAATGTGAGCATCTTATCCTGATTGGAGATCACAAGCAGCTGAAACCAAACCCAACCGTCTATGAACTGGCAAGAAAGTACAACTTGGATCTATCCCTGTTCGAACGAATGGTGGACAATGGCATTCATTGCGATACCCTTGCTCTGCAGCACAGGATGAGACCAGAGATATCTTCTATTGTCCGCCACATTTATCCACATCTCCAGGATCATCCATGTGTTTCAAATTATGAAAAGGTCAAGGGCATATCTCACAACATGTTTTTCATCGACCACAAGAACCCAGAAGAACATGATAGTGACCTTTTCAGCCATTCAAACGAATATGAGGCGGAATACATGGCAGCTTTGTGTAGATATCTGTTGCAGCAAGGATACGATCGGTCTCGAATCACAGTTCTGACAACCTATTCTGGACAGCTTTTTAAGCTTCGGAAACTGATGCCCAAGTCTGAGTTTGAAGGCGTTCTTGTAACAGTTGTCGACAACTATCAAGGTGAAGAAAATGACATCATTTTGTTGTCTCTGGTTAGAAGTAACCAAGCTGGAAGTGTTGGCTTCCTGAAGATAGAGAACCGAGTTTGTGTTGCACTCTCAAGGGCAAAGATTGGCCTCTTCGTCATTGGCAACATCGAACTCCTTGCTCAACAGAGTCAACTTTGGAATGAAATATGGATTGATCTCAGAAAGAATGGGAAGATTGGATCAACACTGAGCCTGTATTGCCAAAATCATGTGAAAGATGATGGAATATCAATCGAATCTCCAGAGGATTTCAAGAAGGTGCCAGAGGGTGGATGTTTGAAACCGTGTGAATTCAGATTGAATTGTGGTCACGTCTGCCGACTTTCCTGTCACCCATATGATCCACACCACCTAGAATATAAATGTAATCAGCCATGTCAGAAAATGATGTTGTCATGTGGAGAACATCAATGTACAAAGCGTTGTTACCAAGAATGTGGAAAATGTATGGTCCCAGTCGAGAAAATTATGCCAGAATGCGGTCACAACCAGATGATTCCCTGCTCTAAATCTCCTGATGAGGTACTTTGCAAAAAGCCTTGTGAAGTCTCACTGAAGTGTGATCATCAATGTTCGAATGAATGTTGGGAACCACACCAATGCAAAAAAATAGTACCTAAGACGTTCAGATGTGACCATTCTGAAAACGTCATCTGTGGAAGGAAAGATGAGGCTGAATGCCAGACCAAATGTTCTGAGGTTTTGAAATGTGGACACATCTGCATCGGCAAATGCTCAACCTGCAATGAAGGGAGACTTCACAGTTCCTGCAACAAGAAATGTGAAAAGATATTGATCTGCTCACATAAATGCGAAAATCTATGTTCAACATGCCCGCCTTGCGCGAAAGCTTGTGAAAATCGTTGTCCACATCAAGAATGCACAAAATATTGCCATGAGCCTTGCAATCGATGCATTGAAACCTGTTGGTGGAAATGTAAACACCACAAATGTACCAAGAGATGTGATGAGCCCTGTGACAGGCCGCCTTGTGACCAACCTTGTCAACGCAAACTTCGGTGCAAACATTTTTGCATTGGCGTCTGCGGAGAACCATGTCCCACACAATGCAGAATCTGCAACAAGGATGATCTCCTTAAAATATTTTCACCAGAAGAAGTAAAAAGTTCCAGATTTGTTCTTCTTAAGGACTGTTCTCATATTGTTGAAGTCTCAAAACTTGACAGATATATGGCTACACCATCCAGTAAATTCATCTTGAAGGGATGTCCGCACTGCAAGACTCCCATACGACACCATGTAAGGTACTGGAATTCAATCAGAGAAGTTCGGAACAACATTGAGCAAGTAAAACTATATTTTCAAAAGAGACATACAGAACACAAGAAGGCAGAACTAAGGACGGACATCGACAACACTGAGGATGAGGATGAAATGAGGAATAAGAACCTCCTACTGAACCAAGGCTTCAATAACACCATGTCAGGTCTATATGCCATTGAGAACATGTTGAGCTTTGATGATTGCTTGAGGAACATCCTTGCCGAATATTCTGACCTTGAAGAAAGAATGTACAAACCTGACGATTTAGAGAACACAAAACAGTTGATAAGAGAAGCCAAACATTTCCTAAATTTCGTTAGGAAACAGAGACGGGTCTTCACAGAACAAGAGGAATCAGACTGTCAAAGTGAAATCCTCAGACACAAGGCAGCGATCAGAATGCTAAAGCATCAGTTGGAATCGTTTCGGGCAAGGTCGTCAGAGAAAACTGGGGTACTCAAGGGCCTCCTCCTCTCTGGAAAGCCTCTCACAGAAGACAATGCTCGGGTCACCAAGGAGTGCCTTCAGGAGTTGATGGGTCCAAGATACGATTCAGCACGACTTGATGATCAGGTGATGACAGTGCATTATCCTGACCTGAGACCTGAATGTTGGACTACTTGCCATCAAGGTATTTTGCTAAAGGCATTTTCATTAATTTGTTGTGAAAAGATAATCAAGGTATATATATATTCTTCGGGTTTCATGAATTCGTTCAAGACTCCCTCAATTATGATATAACAAATGATTGGTAGAATAAGATATATTTTAAAACTAAAGTAAGAAACTAAATTTAAACAGGCGTTTCTGTTTGGAATGATATACGTACACGTTTTGCATTAGACAACAAATCTAAACAGTTCAGAATAATCCGCCAGATGACTCACTGTATAGTTTATAAACATGACATTTGAAAAGGGATTCCTTGTACAAGAATACTAAGCAGTGCAATTTTGTTGAAGATTTTAATACATTTTAGTGAGATTGGAAGGCGTATTTATGATTTTAAAAGTTCTTCACTTTCCAATACTGCTAAATGAAAATGCAAGTCAACTAAAACGTATGAATTTCACATTAACAACAGTAGTATTTTTGCACGTGTCAAAGAAACATTCTCATGAATAGTACAAATTGTTACGTTTATTGGGACGTACTATTCTTATCAATTGTTCGTCAATTGTGTAGTTTCAGATGAATCAATCAATAAAACCACTCCTTTATTGCCAATTTTTATTACTTAAAGTTCCTCATTCAGAAGCATTCAATTTCAGAGTGCGACGTTACACTTATAGTTTATATAAGTGAAGGTGTATGTGAGAAGCCATTTAAACTCCTCTTTCAGGTCAAAGTATTTAGTGCCGAATGTCAACCCAGAGTAAAATAAGAATTCGGGTATCTGTTTCAGGTCATGTCAAGCCAAACATTGATGGCGGAAGTTGTATGAAGTGTCAATTGGAAGTACGTGAAAAGGACAAACGGGAGAGACGTATGTTGCAGAGAGCTTCTGCAGAGGAATGTGATCTATTGGCTGCTCTTGGTTTTGACTGATCACTTTTTGCAAAAATGAAAGAACGAATTTTGGTTGATCCAGAAGTAGTGTTGTTGGTTGATACAAGTGGTTGGTTTGTTGTATATTTGTTTCTATTTGACTTCCCAACATTAAGACAATGATTGATTGGCGTCGTTTAAATTGATTCGAACTATAAATGTGGACAACAGGTACCCATGGATCACAAGAATCCAGTGAATATTCAATTATATCATGTGGCTTTAGGAATCGTGTGATACAATTTATGAGTGCATATTTAATTATTCAATAATGTTTCTTAGTTATTAGGGTTGCATGTGTTGATGTGATAGGGCTAATGGTTGATTTTCCATACAATGTTTTCATACAAACATACATACAAAAGGGAAGTAATTTGAATCATGTGTTTGTATTTTTCTGAATTTCTGAATCTAGTAGTGTCCTTTGAACAGTTTAGTTGTTTCATCAAATACCTTTCAATTGAAAATGAAAATGCATGTATGTTATGATTATTGATTTGTAGTTGAAATTGTCTTAACCCTGTGTTTTTCAATTTTATAGAAATACATATCCTTACATTTTTTATGCCTTCGAATCGGAGATTCCGGGGGTATATTGTTTTTCACCTGTCCGTCTGTCCGTTTGTCCACAAAAACTTTAACCTTGGTCATAACTTTTGATTGGTCAGAGCTAGGTCTTTGATACTTGACATATGGACCTCTTGTGATGAGACCTTTCAGATGACACCATGACATTTGACCTTGTGACCTTGACCTTGACACAGCGAGCAGGATGCATCCGGAGGCATTCGTGTTTCACAAACACATCTTGTTTCACTCTGTTTAAAACCTCTATCACGGTTCCTGTAGATATTTGTACATGCGTTTGCCAAATACTACCATTCATGGCATGTTTTAAAGCATTATGTCTCCCCCTGAAGGATCAGGAGACATATTGGTTTTGGCCGCGTTCCCGTCCGCGTCGGTGTCGGTGTCGGCGTTGGCGTTGGCGTTGGCGTTGGCGTTGGCGTTCCCATTTGTTTCCGGAGCATAACTCTGAAAATACTTGACTAATCTACACCAAAATTGGCATAAATCCTCTCTATATCATGTAGATGTGCCTTTTGGGGGTTACAACTTCTTTTCAATTTTATATTTTTTGGTTTCCATGTTTACAGTTTGGAATTTGTCATTTTAAGGGAAGGGTTAGTTTCTGGAGCACAAGACTGAAACTACATGAGCAATCTTCACAAAAGTTCGTGTTCGTCCTCTTCATATCGTGTATATGGCAACAGGTTCATCTTTTAGTGAACATTTATGGAACGTGTGATTCTTTTCAGTTAACATTTTGTATATACTTTTGCTAACTTTGTTTGTTATCTTTCTATTTGACATAAATGATTATATAGACTCATTAACATATGTAAGAATAACATTTTTTGGTATTTGGAACAAGTTTTGATTGTTGAGTTCATGTTCAATATTCCTGTTGAGTTATTGCATATGTTCTTGAACTTGAATATATAGTTTACGATCAATGTTCCTGATGTACATAATTGTTAATCAGAGAGAGTTCAATATGAATCTTTGTCTTTGTATTTGAAGAAATAGCATATTAGAAGAAAAACTATCCAAAATAATCTTACAGCTACTAAACAGAATTTGTTATAAGCTATAGAACCACATTAAGCATTTGGCAGTGATTAAAACATGACTGTAATCAAAAATATAAAAAAGGAATATGCTGTATCACTAAATTGGAGTATTATCTCATTGATAAAGGTAGGAACCACATAATGTTTACCATCAGTGGTAATCTTTGCACAAAATCTGCCGAAAATGTGAATAATAAGATATATATTCCAGAAAGGAGAAAATTCGAATCCTGAACTTTTGACCAGGTTCTTCTTTTTCTATTTTTTAGCTAGCATGCCATATATTATCATATATCTAGCACTTTTGCAAAATTCTTAAGCAACAAAAAAGATAGATTTAAGCATAAACAAGTTATCTGTTTAAATCAAACAGATTTAATCATATTTTTTATTGTAGCTGTTGATATCAAACATTTATAAATATTTTCATATCGTGAAATAAAACCCAGTTAAACAAAACGTTTATTATTGAAAATATCATATACATGTTACTACATTGCCTAGAGTCGTACAATCATCAGTAAACGCCTCTTCTTGGTAAACAAAAAGATTTTAAGACATTTCCCTTGATAATCAACACGTCATGAGGGGGTCTATCAAAATCTGAAGTTAAGAGTCATTATCCTCATAAAAAAACGTGTTTTGTTTTGTGTTTTTTTCTCGGGACATTGAAATCAATGTTATCTCTGTCATGTGACTTAATAGTTAATTAAACTAAGTGACAAAAGATTGGAATGCTAACATTAAATCAATATGTTATGGTCATTTTGATGTCATAAAATGCTGCTTTACGCATATTGTGCACAGTTGTTGAAATAAATATTTGTGATTCCTTCAATATATGCATTTGTCTGTATATTCGCCGAAATTTGGGGAAAGCTGCATTTAGTCTGAAATGACTTTTTTTGAGCGGGCAGGATAGCGCTTTGGTTAGCGCGTTCGGCTTCGGACTTTCCGCTTAACTCAAAATCACCCCACCTCATGTTTTATAATGAATTTATACTGAACAAACATACATGAGTACAATTTAAATCAGGATCTTCCTGCTACAGCGTATGTCTTAAGTGCGTAGCTCCTACGTATAGACGCATATTTTGTAGCTAACTTTTCCAATCGCTCGTATGACACCTCACTCAAGTAGTGAGGTATTGCTTGTTGAGGCTTTTGGTCCGATGGATATCAGGGTACGTTTAGGAGCCACGCTAATGCTGCAGAATGATGAAGGATTTGTCTTTGAGTTGACGATTACTGGTGATGTAGAGGATGGTTGAGGTTAAGTTGTGGTGTTTTATTACACGAAGACGCTTTTGGTAAATACTTATCAATGGCGGATCAATTAGTTTCGAAAGGATAGCGGTCACTTATTGAAAAGGGGTTCACATTTGGGATTCCATCATGTCATGTTCGATTTTTGAAAAAAATACCCTAGACGGGAGAGAGGCATTGGTTCGAAGTCCATCCTCAAAAATGGACCCGCAACTGCTCATGAAACTTCTTTCGCCCAAATGCACAATACGACCAGCGAGCTGTAGACCATGTAGAATGAAAAAGCAACTTCTTGAGTTGTCGGATGTCATATGCAAAACTTAACCAATAACGTCATCTTTTCGATCAAAATCTAGTGTTGCAGGAAAGTGTAAGTAGTTAAAGTTAATCGACGTCGTATAGTGACTACAGGAATGTGTGAAGTCGCTATAACATGGTCGAAAACCGGACGTTGTCCCGCCTTTGGAAACCTGTTGTTTACAGTCAGAATGACTGTTACGAGTTGATAGCGTTAGATAGGTTATATAACTAGCTTCTATGTAGATTGGACGTACAAATATATATTACTGTTTGAAGATGTCATTTGAAAAAATATCTATCATATAATGGCCATTTTATTATTAATATGCGAGTTTTTAAAAATTTAATGAATTATGCCATTTACACAAAACATTATATGATTAAATTCAGGAGTGCCTCTTTAAAATCATTGACAATCCACGACCACACGGTACACAATCATCAACACACAAAACTTATCCTTGAGTAGGCATTAGAGAAGGGATCTGTACAGAATATTTCAGCTTCCTATTCACGGCTTACAGTTCAGGATACACATACATGGGTCTGAAAACATTACTTAAATAAATTTATACCACATATTCTACTTTTCAAAAAGGCCTACAAGAGTTTTTCCCTTTTTAAGCTATAATGTTAAAACATGACATGCACATTGAGGTAATAAAAGGTCAGAGGTCAAATTTAGTAACTATATTAGGCTATTCAATATCCCTAAATGAACCTTTTGCAAGAGAAATGCAGATTAGAAGGACATTATTCAGTATTTCTAATGCTTTTTGAATTTAATTGCATTAATGTAGTGGATCTATACATTGAAATGGTGAAGTCCATTTTAACCTTTGCTCTTATTATCACTTTAATGCTGCATCTTCAACCTCTTCTCAGTAAGTCCGACCAAGCCTATAATAATATGATAATAATAATAGTCCATTTATATAGCGCATAATATCCATGCACATTGCATGCTTTAGCGCTAAGTGACATATTACCCCAGGGTCCTCTTTCACAAAGATCTTAGGTAATCGTAAGTTCTTAAGGTAGCCTTAGCACAATGTTAAATAATAGGAGTTATGGTCAACTTAGTTAAAGTTACTTGGTGAAAGGTGGCCCTGGTCAACGACTACAGAACACTCCCTAAGAAGAATACAACCGGTGGCCTGTCAGGCGCTCGAGGTTCAAATTCAGACTACCATCGTATCATACCAGGTACCCAATTACTGCTGTGTGGACAGAGGCACGCTTCGAACTAAGTCACTTACCCAGGGTGACACCACAAGTTTCTCAACTCATGTCTCAGTGTCTCAACCCTTCAACCGCTCAAAAGCGAGCTGCGCCCGTTGTTGCTGAACTATTCTGATAGTGGTCGAGCATTGCAGACGACCAAACGCCACCATTTGTTTGTGACCTTGAACCGGAAGAAGCATAATGAAATTTTGTTTTTCAGCTCGACTCTTATTGTAAAACATGCAGAAGCAGTTGAATTATTTCACTAGAGGGAATACTGAATTCAATGTAGGTGTAGGAGAATGTTCGAAAACTGGCCATTACTTTTGCACGTGGAGCATGTTTGAGGCCGTTAGGCCGAAAACATGCCCACGTGCAAAACTAATGGCCAGTTTGAGGACATTCTCCTACTTAAAACAAAGTTTAAGTAAACGAGTTCCTGCTGCAAGAATGATCGCCACAACGCAACTTTTCATGTACAAAACTAATTGCGACTTAATATGCTCTATATGTATTTCATGATCTTTTTGACTGTTAGTTTCAAACACTCCCCTGTCAAGTAAACATTCATACAGAATAAGTTTGCCTAGTTAAAGTAAGTACACATTAATTCCATATGATTTACATTAATTTACTTCGACGACACTATAATGCATTTTACAAATTTTACATTTAATGTATATTTTTTTAATTTCATTTGATATATTTCTTATATTTTAAAAGTTTAATTATATCATTTGTTTGCAATAAATAGAGCAAACTTTTTTGTGTGTGTGAATAATAAACATCAGAACTAAGAAAGGATAATCCTATTGGGGAAATGGACATCTAGTAATCCACAGTTAAATAGGTATATATAAATATATCCTTAATTGGAAGTAGTACGCTTAAATAAAAGAAACAAGAACATCCTCAATCGTAATTACAAATACGAAACAAATAGCGTGTATTATATCCTATTTTTGAATTATCATTCATGAGAAAAATCGTAATTAAAAGGGGCAGTAGCACGTTTTTAGGTGGAAAATAAGGTGATGTCAGGAAATGAAAATTAATGGTTCCAATTGAAAGACAATGTATTTAAACAAAATGGAGCAGTAATAATTCAAATACATAACGTAAAGTTTAGCCATGCGATTCCTTTTTCTTACACAAAATGAATTAAAGGTGTTCACACAAAATGGCCGCCAATTGATTTCATGTGAATCTTCATACTTTGTCCTCTGACTATGGATTATTGGCTTGTGTAATGAGATTTTTGACACTGTCAAAATAATATATTAAACATTAACTTACAATTATCAGTGAAAAAAAATCTAAAAACGTGCTACTGCCCCTTTAAGAAATGAATTAAAAGATAATTAGTAATGACGTAAGAATTCATATGTAGTTCTTACTAATTAATAATTGAATACCTAACATTTAGTTAAGGCATAAAGAGACATTTAAATTTGGTGATTAAAAATTCATTCGATGGAGATAATATCAAAATATAATGATTATATATGATATAATCTCGGTATTAGGTATACATAGTATAATAGTATATCAACTTAACGATTTCATTACATAAGCATTCCATATCAGGAGAAAATCATATTGAAAAAAAACCCCATTTATCCAATAATCAGGACATATGTCCATCAATTACTATATATTCTTCTTTTTATAAATATGATGGTTTTAGTCGTTTTATAATGTTTCAATAAACATTCATGAACTTTTATGTCTGTTTAACTTATTTGTCTATGCATTGTACATTCTAAATACTGTTTTAGATAGGATGTTTTCGCATAACAGGCGTTTTATTTCCAGTTTCTTGCGTTTGAAATACTTTATTTTCGTTTTTGTTAGATAACTTGTTAGATAACTCTATTTTCCTAAAATAAACCGTGCACACGTCCCTTTAAACTTTAACAAACAAATTGCGATGCTTGTTGGCCGGTTGCGTCCAAGTCGCCATTATAGTCCAGCAGATAAGTGGGGAAATTGTGCTTTTTGTGATACAAGCATGAAACTTTGTATACTGATAGAGCATTATTTTATGAAGATTTTGAGATATAGGGACATTTGAATTTATTCCCAGAACAAAAATGGCGGCCATTTAAAAATGGTGGCTTTTTAGTAGTAAGATAACATTATATAAGTCATAGTACTTGGAGAAGAACACCAAGGAATTCTGTGTTTATGATGATAATTGAGTGAAAAATCTCAAAAAACATTATTTGGTCTTTATTTTTCACTAAATATCAAGATTTTTGACAACAAGATTACACAGATCAAATAAGACGGGAGTTATCTGTCCCTGTGCTGTGCTGTAACAAAGCTTCAGAGAACGTTCACCAGAGCCAGGAGGAGGAGGCAAGGATGGGAATGAAGGATTGGTCAGTTGTCAATGGAAATTTTAAATAATGACGTTTACTAAAAACACACTATTATTTAACTTACTATTACCATCTAAGACTCACTGTAGCACAGATTACAATAGCGGTAAAGGGCTGTGGAATCCAAGCAGGAAGGTAACCACCTCAACAGTCAAACTTATGGTAGGGTGGTCTGGGCCCCTGTTAAAAGGTAACAAACCTCGAACCAGAAAGAAAGACAACCAACACAATGGAAAAAGCGATGCAAAGTTTTTTTAAACAACAACATGTGAAAGCGATCTAACGGTGAGCTGCAATACCTCTGGGGTAGCAAGACCTGAAGTGCGTTGTTAAGTGAATACCTGAGTCACCAACAGGGATGCAGATTCAAATTTTTGCCAATCGGACATTTCACGTATAAGCCGACCCGGAAGTAATGTGTCTCAATCTTTTATTGATGGCATGACATAACATACATTCATAAATGACAATAAATAACATGTATATAGTGATGACAATAAAACATTTTAAAAACATAAGTTTTATAAAATGATACATCAATCATTTTCACAATGACAGCTAGATCAATGACATCGTACATATTCATACAACTTTAATTTAGTTTGGAACAAGTGTTGCCTTGGTAGAGACGGCGTGTCTTACCGGCCTTCCATTTTTTTTCTGGTTCGAGATTAGGCCCTACTGAATTATTAAATAACTAGTTAAGAATTATCGATAGATAAGTTTCTGAATATATATTATTTATAATATATTATAGTATATAACATACACTGATAATGATGTTTTTTTTCAACAAATTTTAAATTTATTATCTCACGTAAATAAACAGTTGAACATGTGGTAATTTGTGCTTTGGTTCAAGACTACAATTTCCTAGAAAACTACAACACGTGGAAAAATGCGCTATGGTTCGAGATTACATTTTCTTAGAAAACTAGAACACGTGACTCAAGTTTTTCAATTACGATAATAATTTTTATCAAAAACATTCCCATTACTAATGTTTATGATGAACATATAGTATCATTATATTCTATCACGTAAATAAGCCTTATATGATGTTCAGTTACGATAACAATTTTCAATGCGATCATTAAATATTCAAAATGGCGGCCATCGCTGCACATGCTAGTAATCTACATACCTGACAAAACATGACGTTCAAATTCTCTTTACTCAATACATTACACTGAGATGATCCAAAAATTAAAGATAACAAGGTAATTATGTCGTCTGAATACAGGATTAGTTGTTTCATTGATGACCGGTTCGTGTTTTCATTACAATTATGACCGATACAAGCGGGGCACTTGGCTTTATTGATTGCTTGTTAGTCAAGTCAGGCTTGTTTATCTGTTTGTTTAGTAATTCTTTGATTATCTTCGATCGGTCAAATGACTTCTTGAATGTCCGACAGGTCACTTTTTCAATCGGTCAAACTGGATTCCCAATCGGACATGTCCGGCAAATAGACAGATTTCTGCATCCCTGGTCACCAATCTTTGCAATGTCCGTCTTCCATAGAAACGTCTCGAGGGTAGTGGTTGGCAAAAAGTAATGTGAAGAAAATGTATGACTTCCAAAAACAGCCCAACGGATGTCCGCCACAGCAATATGGACCGCTATGGTGGCAGAGAAAAAAAGGTTGAAAGAACTGGTCGCGGTCAACCAATGGTTTTGTAAGCCTCGAGGAAAGCAGACCACTGATAGACACTGTCTGTCTCCTTTGTACTCAAAGCAAATGGGGAAGGCCTCCTACTCCCTTGCCAAAAGGAACGCATGCGTTCCAAGTAGATGCGAAGAGCTAGAACAGGACAGAGAAACTGAACTCTTCGTTCGTGGGGAATGCTGATCATGCAAGGGAGTGAATGTAAAACACCCTGCCTCAATCATCAGACCCTTGGATCTTACACACGAAGTCCGGTGCAAGTTCCTTTGTGACTCTTCCCTCATCCCTCACTTCAAAGCGAAGCAAATCAGCCTGCAAAGCATGCCGCTCCGAAATCTTGGCAGTCGAAAGCCATCGCCATGAATAAACTGTCTTAACTTTCAGGCATAGGATGATCATCTCTAATAAGGGCTTGCAGACATCCGAGCGTAAGTGCTCGGGGATAAACTACCAGATCCCAATGAATCTTGAGACCAGACACCTACCGCTTCCCATCACCTTAATTGGTGGACTCCCTGAGGTCTTTGCGAAGCAGGAACACATATCTGGACACCTTTTCCCTGACGTGCACGTTTAAGGAAGACCTGAAATGATGTCAACTGCAGCCAACCCCTCCTAGTTAGGTCCTGCACTTAGGTGAGCAACCCCATGATCTATTGGACCTAGTTGAGCAAGAAGTCTATTCGCTCCATCCGTTAGCTGGGGACTGAGCAGTGTCCACAATAGCACCCAGAAAGGCCAGCGAGGTGGTTGACTTAAGGTCTGACTTGGACAGATTAATCAACAACTCGAACTCCACAGTAATCAGCGGTGGGTATCAAGCCTGTCGTCCACGAATGGAATGAACTGGACATTGCGAGTGAGAAGAAAGTTACTATTGTTGAGTCACTCTGGTGAAAATCCACGGAGCGAATGATAATTCAAATGGGAGCACATTCCACTGAGAATGGCGCTCCGCCAGAACGAAACTGAGGTACTTGCAGTAGTCTCGGAAATGGGAATATGCAAGTATGTGTTCTCCAATTCTAGGGCTCCAGCAACCGCATGACTAATGACAAAAACATGTGACAAAGATATGGCGTCAGTACAAGGAAGGAGTGGTTAATTTCAACATATGGTTAATCATCTGCTATTTTCTCCTGTCTCTCTTGGGTGGAACGAACATAGGGGAGTAGAACCCAGACTTGAGGTTTGGGACCAGGATTTCCTCCACTGCCCCCTTGAATATAAGAATATCCATCTGTTCAAACGTAACGTTGAGCCTGTCTGCCGCCCTCCGTTGAGTCGTAGGTGAGAGGCTAACCTACCGAACCTAAGGCATATCACAGGTTCCTATCGATCAACACCAGGAGATCCGACTTTCCCCCAAAAAAAGTCCCTGCCGAGGTTGGTGATCACTGTTGAGATCCATCCCGGACTCAACATAAACTGCGCAAGGGCTCTCGCCACGGATCCGAATGCATGGTAGAGAGCTGGAGCCAATTTTGTATCTCCGCCTATTCAGAACCTATATTTTGCTTGAAATCAGGGGGACAAAAAATAACCTCTTCCGTTTCTTCCTGAAAATAAAATGCACTTCTTCCAATCAGTCAGAGTAGACGAGTAGCATTCTAGCCTGTTGATTCAAAAGCTTGAATTGTTTATTAGCCATAGTCTGTCAAGCAATATACAGCACCACAAATGCAGTGTCGGATTGAAAATATTTTGAAACTAATAATTGTAAAGAGATTTTTTTGAACAAATGTTTCATCAACAAGCAAAGACTGAAGTCCGGTGGAGTCAGATATCTAATCGGCAGGCCGAATTCTGCAATAGCAATTGGGAAATATTTTGTTTACCCACTGCAGATTCTCTTTTTGAGCTCAGTATGAAATAATTGCAAAGCATATCAGTCCAAGTAAACCTAGCTTCAATGATACTCGATTCACTCCGATATTGAGTCTAGCAAGATGCAGTAGAAGGTCGCGTCAGCCAACCTTTCACCGACCTATGACCCTCCAACGTTATATGTGTGAATGCCTACTATTGCGGCTTGGTAAGACGATCCCTTATTGGTCAACTCCAAAGATCAGCTGACGCGACCTTTTACTACATCTTGCTAGACTCAATAGTGGAGTGAAACGAGTATTATTGAGGCTAGGTTTAGTTAGACTGATAGAATATGCACAACAAGTAATTACATAATACTTAAATTGTGTTTTACACCAAACACACGTGATAAGGATTTGAACTGGTTGGTATAATTCATTAACTAATTTCATTCATTAATTTGTAGCCGCCATTTAAATCTTAGAGGGAATCTGGAATGTCCTTATATCCAAATTTCACTCTAAGGGTACCCCCTAACTGTGTACCAAATTTCATGCTTGTATCATTAAAGGCACAATTCAATGTAAATTCTTCACATATCTGCTGGACTATTAGTTTTGCACGCACTTTTGGATTTCAGCACTTTTCTCCGGATTCAGGCAGTTGCGTTCGAGCGCATTGATTTCGACGGCAACATTCTTGGTATCCATCCAACAAACTATTGGAGACCTTCCGTAAATTTGTCAACTATTGGAGACTTTCACCAGCGAAGTACGAAAACAAAACTATACTAATGTTTACGTAACTTTGTTTTAATTACAGTGAAACGTTAATGTATGCACTCGTACAGTGGGCCATGTAAAAATGTGAAAGCATTAATAATTTCCATCAAGAAAATAGTATATACTTCAAAATTTCGTAGGCACGAGTAGAATAATCAGCTCTATACTACAGCATGACATAACGTGACATTTATCAGGGAACAGGTATTTGTTTCACATCTTTTCTATTTTTAGATGTATTGTATAGAGACTGAACACGAGTAATCAGTATCAAATAACTATGATTATATAGCTCAGCGTAACTGAAGCCGAATAAAGGAATTTATCTAAAATGGCATTTCTTATTCATTAAGGATTATTAAGGAAGATAAGTTATCAAGGTGGATATTCAAAATACATATTCAGATTGAGGTAATAGACTAAATAACAGATAAAGGGTCATTATAAAAATAAACAAACAAACAAACAAATAAACAAATAAAAACATCTATTGGTATTCGTCATCATGCCTAATGCAGCGCTTTTTGAGATGTGATTTATAATATTAAGGATTCGATTTTGTTTTTTAACAAAATCTAATTCGTGGATTGGAAATGTATATGTATGCACACAAGCACTTGATGCATGGGCAGTGCTCATATACTATATATAACAAGGCTTTCTAACCGGCATTTTGATCCCGAAACATAAATATATAAACGTAATTACAACGTATTCTTTTGGTGACATCAGTTACATATTACTTATAACGTGTTTCCAAATGCCTTAACTTTTAGTCGACATTGATCATATACATATGTCACCTTCATAAATAGAACTAATTAGCTTTTAATTATTCCAGGCGATTCTTACAGACAGACAGACAGACAAACAGACAGGTTTTATTCAGTAGTAGAGGCCCAGTGGCCCAAAGTACAATTTCAATTCAAATTGAATTATTTTTGTATTACGGCGTCATCGCGAGACATAAGTGTTCAAAATAGTGTCAAAAGGTCACGACTTCCTCTCCCATTGGCCCAAAAGCAGAAACAAACAAATGGTGACCAATGAAACAGGAGGTCATGACCTTTTGCTTCTATATATGTGCACTTCCGTCTTGTGATAACGCCGTAGAACTCGCCTGACATAATCAAACGTTTGTTAGTTCTAATTAAGAGGGTGACATATGTATAAGATCAATGTCGAATGAAAGATAGGGCATTGAGGAACACGTTACAGGTGATATGTATCCGATGTCACCAAAAGAATACGTTGTAATTATGTTTATATTTCGGGATCAAAATGCCGGTTGGAAAGCCTTGTTATATATAGTATATGAGCAATATCCATGCCCCAAGTGCTTGTGTGTATGCATATAAATAATCATATTCTTCAATATGAGTTTTTACCTTTTTGAAAAAAAAAACGTATTAAAACCTATAGGAACGTTAGGCCAATTTTCCATAGGTGTTTAAATAAGTTGAGAATATGCCTATGTGCACGTTATCAAACGAATTATTACATTTTGATATAATATTTTCGGATAAGGGGTTTGTTTAAGTGTTTGACTTACATATATATTTACCCAGTGAATTTGTGTTCATTATTTGCGGGGGATATGTGTAATATGTGATAATGTCGCAAACAAAACGAAAATGAAACAGAATTTTCCAGATTTAAAGGGTTGATGAATATACCACATACGGTAACAACACAAACCAATTCAAAAAACATTATTTACTGTATTGCAAAGGTTAAGTTGACACAGTCTAAGTAAACCCAGCCTCAATAATACTCGTTTCACTCCGATATTAAGTGTAGGGTGACGTAGTGGTGGGTCGCGTCAGCCGATCTATCGAATTGACCAATCAAGGATCGTCTCACCAAGCCTGCGTTCGCATATATATAACGTGGAGGGTCATAGATCGGCGAAAGGTCGGCTGACGCGACCCGCTACTATATCTCGCTAGACTCAAAATCGAAGTGAAACGGGTATTATTTAGGCTAGGTTTACTGTCAATATCGGCGTGAAACGGGTGTTTAGGCTAGGTTTACTTAGACTGAAGCTGACACTGTTAAAACGAAACCGAAAGTACACGGGATATCCAGCTCGATGACGTCACCTTCCACGAAATCAGATAACGTTCTAAGTAGTAAAATGACTAGGCGTAGCAGTCACAACGATTCACAATTGAGGCGGTCGTGAAAAAGGTTAGTGAATTTTATTCAGTAACACTTTGTATTGCTTGTATTATACGCCATAGGTAAATAATTTGGTTCACAATCTTATATCTTCATGTACAGGTATATAACACATTTCTCTGTATACATACAGATCGTTGTCAATAGATATATGTTTAATCTATGGTGTAGTAATATCATCAATACAAGGTCCAAACCAGGTAGTTCGTGATGACTACAACGTTAAATTTGGTTTTAGAATGTGTCTCCTTCGCGTAGTTTGTGCATAATATAGTGACTGATATTTTTCACGATCTGACTGCATGTTCAGGTCAATTTTTACGTGGATATGTCGGTTTCTTTTTGCATTCTACTGCATTCCTCAAATGCACTTAAGGCCCCAAAAATAAGAAAATGTTTCTAGTCTTAACAGTCAGGCAAAAATGACGCAATGATTTTTCTATTTCCAGTTTTTTTTATATCAATATTGACATGAAGAAAAACGAAATGAATATAACCTTTAACTTACGCTTTCAGTATGTCTCACGGACAGAAACGAGTAAGAGAGAGAGAGAGAGAGAGTCTTTATTTCCTCCAGTGGTATCCGAAGATTACATATAAACATCACATTGCATCAAAGCTTACAACAGAAAAATATTTACAAGATTATGTACAACACTTCTAAACATTTAATATTTGATGTATTAATCATCGTAATTAAAGACAAAGTGAGATTTTATTTCATGTACATAGAGAGAGAAGCGTAACAAAACAGTTTCCAATAGTATTGGATCTAAGGCGTTATAAAAGTAATTTTCTGCTCCAAAGAGAAATGATAACATATCTTGATCATCTTGCATTTCAAACATTACGTAAGTTTCAACATCAAGCAGGTCAATTAAGCATGTAAAGAAGTCATTTCGTTGCTGTTTTTTTGAGGCCGCCGGACTAAATTTCCTTTTTTTCCTCGTCAACATCTTGAAAAAAAAGGCTTGATGCGGGGGCTTGAAACTGACGCGGGTCAAACAAGAAAAAAACTATTTGTATCTAGGGCTAGTAAGGAATGTGAATTATGCGATTGTATAAACAAACGTGCGTACATGCGAGTGCACAAAACAAATAACAGAGTACGCTGAATCGTGTATATAATGTTTGCATTGGTTGTAAGCAAACTTCAAGGCTTTGATAATCAGAAACTTTACCTTGCCTCAAAATGGCCGAGAATTTATGTTTTCTGAAACATAATGATTACTTTTGTTGTTGCAAACAAGCTTTACTTTGCAATTTGATGTTGAAATTTATTTATATTAATGTTCATGCAACGGTATTTTCTTACAGGTGCAAATATTGAAATTATTAGTCAGTTAGGTAAGGATTAAATTTCGATTCCATGCCTCATTACTAGAGTCGCTCAAACACTCTAAGTGTTGGTGTCATTGTAAAACGTATCCGTGTATCTGATATCAGGACTCTGTGAATAAAAAGTGTCGTGATTTCAATGATAAACGCCAGTTCTTTTGCTAAAAAACAGGAAGGTCAAAGAGGTATGAAGATATCTCTTTGCACAGAGGCGCTCGTCTTAGCCAATAAAAAATATTGATTACATTGTAACTATTCATGGCTTTTATGAAGTCACTTTTGGCTAAAGACACGCAAACCCGCTAAGTGTTGAGGTAATTTTCTTATATACGTTTTGTGTAACATTGACTAATATGTATTGTAAAAAGTAGTCGTGTATACGTGACCCTGTAGCTCTAAAGGGTCATGATATCAATAGTGTTATAAATGAACATGGAAGGGCAAGGCGACCCAAGGGTCATATTAATATCTCTATGCACAGATATCTGTTTAAGCAAATAACAAATATTGATTTCTTTGTAAGTATTTCTGTCTTTTATGCAGGTCTGTGTTTTGACTACAGTCACGCAAACACGATAAATGTTGATGTAATTTTCTTAGATATGTTGTGTTTAACCTTGATTAGTATATGATGTAAAAAGTATCCACGTATCTGATATCAGGACACTGTAGATAAAACGGGTCATGATATCAATAAACATGACTCTTTTAAAGGGTAGCCGTGGCCAAGAAGGTCAAAGTGACCTGTTAATATCTCTACGCACAAAAGTATCCAGTTTAGCTAAAGAAAGATATTGATTACTTTGTAACTATTCCTGTCTACATGCAGATCTGTTTTCTGACACTGCTCATAACGGGTGTTCTGTACACCGATTCAATCTTATCGTATTTAGAGGGCGACAGGGATATAGCTACTTTCTTAATGGGAGAAACCATATAAGATCTTTTTATCCACCGTTTCAATAACGCAAGATTGTTATGTGTGACACTGTCTGTTTAAAAGATAAAATAATCACACAGTGATAGAGCAGATATATGAATTTGTTCCTAATTCATAATGAATGGTTATGTTCCTAATTCATAATGAATGGTTTTATTTCATAATGAATGGTTTTATTTCATAATGAATGGTTTTGATTCATAATGGATGGGTTTGATTCATATTGAATGGTTTTAATTTATAATTAATGGTTTGGACAGGGAAATGGTTTCTGATGTCCAAAATCTTAAATGCTTTCAAATGTCTTCTGGGAATAAAAAGATTTCACATTTGAAATATCAATCTTAACTATTTCTTATGTGTGTCCCTGTGACGACAAATGGTCCTCGTTCGACCTCGTGCTTTGGTTTTTCATTGTTAAATTCATTGATTAGATGCTAGACCAAAGAAGAGGCTATTGAAAATGTTTTTGCTTAACTTCAGATGCAGGGCCGTTAGAGAAACATGTTTCGAAGGAGTGATTCCCAAGATGGGTAAGACCGCTCATAATTATCGAAGACTGTTATGCATGTTTGAAAATTAAAGTTTATGATCTGTGTATGAAGTGTGTAATTGTTTTAATGAAAAAAATAAGACAAATTATTGGTAACGGTTTAAAAATACCTTCTAATCGTCATTCCTAAGTTGTGCGATATTAGAACACATAATTAAAACGCTTTTATTAAATACACGGGGAAAAGGTCAATTCACGAAAGGAAAGGAAAACAGGCGTGTCGGATTTTCAGGGAAAATGGATAGTTTTATAAAAAGAAGCATTGTCTCACAGTGACTCTACACTGAATTGTTTTTATTTCAGCAAATTGATTTGTTTTGGCAACTTGTGTTCTTCATCTTTAATATCAAGAAAATTGTCAAGGTTATTGTTAGAGTAGTTTTAGTGATTATAGTTGTATTCACAATGGAGTTCATAGAAATTTGCTCAAGCTATATATATTTGTGAAATCAATATTATAATGACACTGAAAGGGAAACTGGCATATTATTAATTTATATTTCATATTAAAGGCATTTGACATTCAAAAGTATTTCCAATATTTTAAATCCATATTGTCACTTTTATATACATTATTTTGACGCACCATATATTCCATTTTGAGTTTGTTTATCTTAGAATTCCATGATATCTTAATTCATTATACAATTTAAAGGTCTGGTGACAACAGGCCCGAGGGTGGAGACAGTCACACAAAAATACTTGGAGAAGAGAAGGACATTTTACCATCGATGCTAAGAGACGGTAAAGAAAATGGTGGAAAGGATGAAGACCCCACAGAGAAATATGATGCGCAACGACCAGGAGGAGAATATGAAGATCAAAGACGGCGAAGTAAATATACAAACAGTGGACTGCTGAAGGAAAGGAGTTGTCAGAATGACGAAAACAAGCAACAACTGCAAGATCTCTTGCAAAAAGACCCTTCAGATATTGTCGACTCTCTGGTTCTACCATCTGGTATAGGAACACTTCTGGAAGCTGAGGATATTGATCCGAAAATGATGTTGATGGTCGCTGCCCTGCTAGAAAAAGCTTGTGGGTGTACAACAAAACCAGGTCTTGTTATTCAACTCATACTGAAAGTTCACAATTCCAAATTTTATGATCATGTGTCTACAGTTTTCACTGAGATTGATGCATCTTTTACCACCGAAGAAAGAAAACAGTTCGTCAGTGGTATATTGTCCTACATTTCAGAGCTATTTACAAGATTGCCACATTCCTTTCTTGAAGTGAGGGTTCTTGGGGTTGAACATTTATTGAAGGAAGAAATCATCAATACTGAGGTACACATTAAGAACGGAGTACTACTTCAACGATTTGTAGATCTACAACGCCTAAAGAACACTTTTCAAGAAAACATTGGAGAAAAACCAAGGACGGATACCAGAGGCCAAGAGAGAGAGCCACCAGACAACTTCAGAGAGATGTCAATCTGGCCAACTGAAAAAGATTTACAGCCTGATGAAAGACCTTTCGTTCGGAAGAATAAAGCCCAGGGTGGATACACTGATCTCAATCATTACTTGGATGTGCAGTTTCGTCTGCTTCGAGAAGACTTCATAGCTCCTCTTAGAGAAGGAATAAATCAGTATGTTCTCTCTGAAGGTTCAGGGAAGGACAAAAGACAAACAGACATCCGAGTCTACCATGATGTTCACGTGATGAGGACAGTGTGCTCACACACTGGATTACTGCACAGACTGAATTTTAATGTCAGCAGGTTGTCTCGGGTAAGATGGGAAAATTCTAAACGACTGATCTTTGGATCATTGCTATGCCTAAGTGATGACAACTTTGAAACCTTCTTTTTGGCAACAGTTTTGGACAGGGACGTAGAACTGCTGGAATACGGATGCATAGATGTATTGATTGAAACCAAAGATATTTTCAACTTAGATAGCAAATTTGTCATGGTAGAAACTACAGCATTTTTTGAAGCGTATCGCCACGTACTACGTGGTCTACAAATGGTACATGAAAACAACTTGCCGTTTGAGAAATACATTGTTTTTTGTCAAACAGAAGTGAACCCACCAAAGTATCTTGAGGACAAGCCACAAGTAAATTATGACCTTAGGCCTCTCGTTGACGAAGACAATGTCCTCCGTGAAGATGCAGCACTTGGGAGACAAGGAAGAGCAGTAAGTTATGCCTTCAGCCAGGAATCTCGGCAAGCTGAAAAGTTGCACATATTTCAGGACCACGATTGGCCACAAGCGGAGCTATTCCAAATTGATGATTCACAAAGGAAAGCCCTCAAAACAGCCCTGACTAAGGAGTTCACAATTATCCAAGGCCCACCTGGTACAGGGAAGACTTACGTTGGTCTGAAAATAGTGAAAGCCTTACTTCATAATTCAAAGGTTTGGAACTCAGGGAGGAAGTCACCGATGCTGATAGTGTGCTACACAAATCACGCCCTAGATCAGTTTCTTCAAGGTATCATATCATTCTTCAAAGGAAGCGTGATCCGTGTAGGAAGCAAGATTACCAATCAAGAGTTGCAAGAATATTCACTGAGGGCGCACAAGCAAAAGAGAAACATATTCAAATCAGATTTAAAAACATTGAGGCGTGAAAAGTATTCTAACAGAGTGAAGTTGATGAGGTTGCAGTATGAAATAGAAAAAGCTGGTTACCGCCTTGAAGCAGCAGAAACCGCCATTCTTCATGAAGATTGTCTTCGTCCATACATGCAAAGTCACTACCATTCCATGATCACAACAATGGAAAACCTCCACATGGAACTCGAACAGCAAATGCAGCAAGAGATTCCTTTCCCGAAATCTTTCATGAAAGAGTGGCTAGGATTTGGCAATTATGAAGATTTACGTAATACTATACAGCAACCTGCATACAGGAGTGAAGACATAGAAGAAGAAGATGTCATTGATGTGTCTGGAGTAGCCGAACTTGAACAATATCAGAGAGAAGTTGATGAACTGGACTATTGGGATTCCGAAGAAAGTGAAATTGATGTTCTTCAGAGGAAGATTGAAAATCTAAAATATGACAAGTCAAATTATGTTGCTTTTGATGTGTCAAGATTTGAACGCCAAACTGAAAGAGAAGGCCAGTTTGAGATACAAGCGAATGCAAGAAAGAAATTTAAAAAGCAACTGCTTGGAAAGATTTTGTCAGCTAATAGGATGACAGACAGGGAAAGGTGGCAAATTTATGACCCTTGGATTTTACCCATGGAAGAAAGATGGAGACTCTACCGCTTCTGGGTCCATGAGTTTTGTGACCGACTGAAAACTGACGTCCACCAAAAGGAAAATGAATTCAAATTGGCTGTGTCAGAACTAAAAGAGCTAAGGATGTTTGAAGATAAACTTATCTTTGAAGATGCATCAGTCATTGGTATGACCACAACAGCAGCAGCCAGATACCAACAAGTTCTAACTGAAATTGGCCCAAAGATTATTGTTGTGGAAGAAGCAGCAGAGGTCCTTGAAGGTCACATCATCACAACTCTCAGCAAGAAATGTGAGCATCTTATCCTGATTGGAGATCACAAACAGCTGAAACCAAACCCAACTGTCTATGAACTGGCCAGAAAGTACAACTTGGACCTATCCCTGTTTGAGCGAATGGTAAATAATGGCATTCATTGTGATACCCTTGCTCTGCAGCACAGGATGAGACCAGAGATATCCTCAATTGTCCGCCACATTTATCCACATCTCCAAGACCATCCATGTGTTGCAGATTACGAACAGGTCAAGGGTGTTTCCCACAACATGTTTTTCATCAAACACACGAACCCAGAAGAACATGATAGTGATCTCTTAAGTCATTCAAATGAATATGAGGCGAGATACATTGTAGCCTTGTGTAGATATCTGTTAAACCAAGGGTACGATCGGTCACAAATCACAGTTCTGACAACCTATTCTGGACAACTCTTTAAGCTAAAAAAACTAATGCCAAAGGCTGACTTTGATGGGGTCCATGTCACAGTCGTAGACAACTACCAAGGTGAAGAAAATGACATCATTTTGTTGTCTCTGGTTAGAAGTAACCAAGCTGGAAGTGTTGGCTTCCTGAAGATTGAAAACCGAGTTTGTGTGGCACTCTCAAGGGCAAAGATTGGCCTTTTCGTCATTGGCAACATCGAGCTCCTTGCTCAGCAGAGTCCACTTTGGAATGACATTTGGGTGGATCTGAGAAAAAATGGAAAAGTTGGATCAACACTGAATCTTTATTGCCAAAACCATAAAAAGGATGATGGACTTTCAATCAATTCTCCAGATGACTTCAAGAGAGCACCAGAAGGTGGATGTTTGAAACCTTGTGAATTCAGATTGGATTGTGGCCACGCTTGCCGACTATGTTGTCACCCATATGATCCAGATCACACAGAATATAAATGCACCCGGCCATGTGAGCTGATGATGTCATGTAAAATGCATAGATGCACAAAGCTTTGCTTTCAAGAATGTGGACATTGTATGGTCCTGGTCGAGAAAGTGATGCCAAAATGCGGTCACAACCAGATGGTTCCTTGCCATATGAGTCCTGATGAGGTGTCCTGCAGAAGCCCATGTGAAGTTATTTTGCCGTGTGGTCATCTATGTGGAAATAAATGCGATGAAGAACACAGATGCAGAGAAAAAGTACCGAAATTTTTTAGATGTGGACACAAGGAGAATGTCTTTTGCGAAAGTAAAGATGAGGCTGAATGCCAGACCAAATGCCAACAGATTTTGAAATGTGGTCACATCTGCATCGGCAAATGTTCAACCTGCAATGAAGGGAGACTTCACAGTTCCTGCAACAAGAAATGCGAAAAGATATTGGTCTGTTCACATAAATGTGAAAATGCATGTTCAACATGCCCACCATGTATGAAAGCTTGTGAGAATCATTGTCCACATAGAAAATGTGAACACAACTGTCATGAGGCTTGCAAACCTTGCTTGGAGCCCTGTTCTTGGAAATGTGAGCACAACAAATGTACCAAGAGATGCGATGAGCCCTGTGACCGACCACCTTGTGACCAACCTTGTCAACGCAAACTTCGGTGCAAACACCCTTGCATTGGAATATGCGGTGAACCATGCCCACCACAATGCAGAATCTGCAAAAAGGATGATCTCCTTAAACTTTGTTCACCAGAAGAAGTCAAGGATTCCAGATTTGTTCTTCTCAAGGATTGTTCTCACATTGTTGAAGTCTCCAAACTTGACAGATATATGGCTACACCATCCAGCAAATTCATCCTAAAGAGATGTCCGCACTGCAAGACTCCAATACAACACCATGTACGGTACTGGAATGCTATCAGAGAAGTTCGGAACAACATTGAACAAGTAAAACTACGCTTTCAAAGAAAAGTGACAGATGACAAGAAAGCAAAACTGATGAGGAACATTGAAAACATTGAGGATGAGGGAGAAAGGAAGATAAGTATGTTCCTTCTGAATCAAGGCTTCACCAACACCATGTCCGGTCTGTTTGCAATTGAGAACATTTTGAGGTTTGACAAATCCTTGAGGATTATCCTTGTGGAATATGCTGAGCTGAAAAGAAGGACAGATGATCTTGAGAATACAAAACAGTTGATAAGAGAAGCACAAGAATTCCAGCGTTTTATCCGGAGGCAAAGGAGAGTTTTCGTCGAACAAGTGGAATCAGACTCTCAAAATGAAATCCTCAGATACAAAGCTGTTTTACAAATGCTAAAGCATCAAATGGAATCTCTTGACACCAATGATTCAGAGAACATTCCGATACTCAAAGGCATTCTTCTGTCAGGAAAACCTCTCACAGAAGAGAAAACTCGAAAGATGAAGGAGTGCTTTCAGGAGTTGATGGGTCCAACATTTGATGCGACACAACTCGATGAGAAGGTGATGACAGTGCATTATCCTGACCTGAGACCTGAATGTTGGACAACTTGCAAGCAAGGTATTTTGTTAGTCATTTTGTACAATTGGGACAATGCTGTGACATCATAAAGTTGATAATTACAATTTTATTTATAAAATGCTAATGTTCTGGCGATCAAGCTGTCATATGTCAAGCCCAGTATCTATAGTTTTATTCCTGACAATTGTTGAAAGGATAATTGATTATTCTGCGTCTCGTATATTTGATATCCAAAGACACGTTGGCAAGTTCCAAAATTCTTCATCATTAATATTGATTAATCAAAGAGTGAATTCGCAATTTAAACTAACCGATGTGTTGTTTATTATATTACATGTTCTTATCAACAAAACTAGTGATATCTAATCAACAGTTTTGAACTCACAGTTTGAAAGTATATGAACAATCTATGGCTGTTTCAGGTCACGTTATAGCACACCTTGATGAGGAAAGATGTGTCAAGTGTCTACAGAAAGAGCGAGAAGAAGAAGAGGAGAAGTTGTGGTTTGCTGTGGATGGTGAAGATGAGGAGGACTTGGAAATGGAACACTTTCTTGATGGAATCGACTTTGACTAATCGACTGAAGATGTCCTGTTGATTAAGAAGCTGATGGTTGGTTATGGATTCCATCTAGATGCAAACGACTTTCAACTAATCGACTGAAGCTGTTCTGCACCTTGAGAAGCTGGTGGTTGGTGATGGATTCCATCTAGATGCAAACGACTTTCAACTAATCGACTGAAGCTGTCCTACACCTTGAGAAGCTGATGGTTGGTAATGGATTCCATCTAGATGCAAACGACTTTCAACTAATCGACTGAAGCTGTCCGGCACCTTGAGAAGCTGATGGTTGGTGATGGATTCCATCTAGATGCAAACGACTTTCAACTAATCGACTGAGGATGCCCTGCACTTGAAGAAGCTGATGGTTGATTGAGTCAATCATATACGGTACCCAAGGACCTTTTGGTTGATCACATTGAAGCACCGGACATACAAGTTATTTGTTATCTGTTTTGGACTTGTGGTTGACTAATCGACTTCACATTGATAATCTGTTGGTTTGTTAAACCAAATCATTAATTGAATACGTTGAAGGTTTTGTTGATATCATGAGAGCCATTAACCTACCATTTATATATTTTTGTTCTAAATGATCAACTGGTGCTGTTCTTTGGCGCTTAGAGAATCAGAGTTGTGGGAGTAAATCATATTTGCTGTCCACAGACTTTTTGGGTTGATTACATGGAATCGATAAATTTATTTGTTTTTGTTGGAATATTACATGGATGCAATCGAGTTTTATTTGCTGACTTTTAAGCGCATTGAGTTGTGAAGTAAATTATTGCCTTTTTTGTATGATCATAAGTATACAATGGACTTACGAGTTATTTGTCGTTGTTGGACTTTGTAAATATGTTGTAGATGTAATCCTTTGTTGTTGATCCTTCAATGGTTGGTTGTTGGAGTCAATCATATCCAATGTACACGGATTCGCTATTCACAGACGTTTTAGATAAATACATGGAAGCAATAGACCCGCTTAATTATTTGGTTTTTTTTACTGGTATCTGGATCTACTAGATTTTTTACTTTTCTGACTATTTAGCTCTTTGAAAATCGGTTGGTGGAGTCAAAAGATATTCTGTATCCATATAATTTGTTTTTGATTACATGAAAGCAATTGAGTGTCTTGAGTTATTTGTTTTTTTTAAACTAAAAAAACAATGTTTTGCTGTGGATAATGAAGAGGATTTAAAATGGAATATTATCTAGATTAAACTGATAGTTACAAAAAATCCTTAAGGACAATGATGATAGGAGGTGAAATCAAACAATTACTGGATTCCATCAAGGTTTTGGTTTATTACATTGAAGCAATGGACTTTCTAGTTATTTCTTGCTATATTGGACTCGACAAGTAGATGACTGAATGTTGTTGTAGAGACATGGCATAAAGTGTAGATATTTAGAGAAACAATGTGGCCATGTGTTTTTTAAGAGACTTGAGTTGAAATGCTACACAGTGACTGACCTTTTCAACAATAACATTATGACTTTATGATGAATGACTGAGTGCCGTGAATTGTTCAATTAGATGTTTGTGTTACTTTAACCTTATTTTGTTTGTCACTTTCATATGATATTTGTATTTTGAATTGTGTGCCATAGACAGTTTACCCATAAATGTTATAGATTTTATTATAATTATTTTATTCAAAAGAGAAACAAGAATTAACATGACGTTTGCTTTGTGTATAGTTTGACAATTCCTTAGTAGTTTGTAGAATTGTATTCGTACCGATGTCTCTTTGTCACTCGAACAACCATCTTTGTTTATATTGATATTTATTATGATATTTTTATATCTGGTCCTGTCTTTTATTGCCTTAAGTCTTATTGCAAAGATGCTTTTATATTATTTATTATATATTATATTATTATATTATTTTATATTATTTTATGTTTTTATTTCCCATCCGTTGTTACATTTTGTATATTGCACAAAATTACAGGTTGTACATTTGTCTTTTATTACATATTTCCACATGTTCACAAAGTTGTTGCAAGTTTTAAAAAGGTATTGAATGTTTATAAATGAAAAAAATGTTTACACATTTAACTATCAACTGTACATAAAATCTTAAATTATGTGTAGACAGATGATCAAAAACAAAGAATATTTGCTGGGTATTGTTTGTAAAGGAAACAGCTTTACAAGCATGGCCATATTTTAATATCCTTTAGACTACAATCAAATATTTGCTTTCTTTTTCTACTCATATAGTGCAGATATTTTGTGTTTCACTACTAGACAGATAGTCTTCAGTGGATTGTTTTCCCAATTTTTCGAGGCATACAATCACAACAACACTTTTTAGTATCTGGTTAAAAAAACCACAAAAGTTAATCAATATACATGTACCTTATTTTGTATAAAAACGTCATTTGTTGTCAAGATACATGAATTGTTTTCTACTGAAACTATTTCAAATTTACACTTTGAGTACATCTTTTTGCAATTAATTAAATTTCTTATTCCTTAATTTCCAAATTTCTAAAACTTAATGATTTCACTGTTCATTATATTTAATCGCTTACAATATCAAAACTGTTTGTAATTGTGCAAGTGTGAACATATGTTATATGATATTTATAATGTTTTCAAATATGAGGTGATTAATACATTGGTTATCTAGAACTGCAGTGTAACTTAGCTGAATGCTTGTTCGTGTAGTTTATGTGTTTAAAAAAAAAACTATTTTGGATATACTTCCATTTATGTACCTTATTTCTAAAGACACGGGAGATAAGGGATATCAGCAAAATGAAAATATTTTAATATTACTGAAATCAAGACAATGATTGTAATCAATAGTAGCACGTTGTTGTTTTCCTACACGTTTAAGAACTGTTTATAGAACCTATATCTTTAGGGATATAGAAATACTCAACTTTGTGTTTGAGCTAAGAGTTGATTATTCAATCGATATAAGATATATTGATTTTATTGATAAAACATTATTTTGCAAAGAGTTAAATAATATTTTTTATGTTCAACTGTTATCTCTACCTTGCCTGGAACAACTTTCAACCTATTTCTCTATGACTTGAAAATAATGGATTCAAAGCAACTCTTTAAGTGTGATGAAGAGTCAAAGTTATTTGTAATATGAAATAGTTTTGTAGACATATAAAGCAATAAATAAAAATGAGTAAAGTTGTTTTTATTATTTTTGTACTTTTTTAAATGGCAAGTTCACGAAGCAGACATAAAGTTTTAGTGAAGGACTAAATTGGTTCCAACAATCTTATCAAAGATATCAACAGTAATAATACTCCCGGACAGGAACTGCATAAAAGTCTCTGTTTTTTTTTGGTTATTCAAGTGAGTATTCAAAATTAATAAATCTTGCCTTGAATAATGTTCGGGTTAAGTTAACGGTATCACAAGTTCTGACTTAAGACACCTGAGGTGTATAAAAAAATCATCGAATTCAAGCAATGTTTGAAATTAACTTGTGTGTCAATGGACATTTTTTTCTCATGAGGGGATAATTTTGACATGACGTGACGTGAAAAACATGACATTGACCACTGCGGAAGTATTTCACACATGTATAAGTATATCTGATTTTGATCCCCTTAAAGGTTTAGTTTTAAGAATTGCTGAAACTCCCCTATAGAAAATAACGAAAGTTATATATCCTATATGTTTTGGGTCCATTCAAAACATAGCTTTTTTACAAATTGAGGTTTGCGATTTATCCTTGTAACACGAGGTAATTTCATTGACTTTATGTATAAGGTTCAAGGGGAGGGAACTCTGTTGAAACTCAACATTAGAAAATACAAATGCAAATATCGGTTATAAATGTATATTACTAGTTGGACTAGTTGGACTTTTCTTGTTCCGAAATTATATTTAATACAATACAAGTTAAAGGGGCAGTAGCACGTTTTAGGGGGAATAAAAGGTGATGTCAGGAAAATTAAAGTTAATGGTTCCATTTGAAAGACAATGTATTTAAACTAAATGTAGCAGTAATAATTCAAATATATAACGTAAAGTTTAGCCATGCCATTGCTTTTTACTTACACAAAATGAATTGAAGGTGTTCACACAAAATGGCCGCCAGTAGATTTTATGTGAATCTTCAACTTTATCCTCTGACTATGGATGATTGGTTTGTGTAATGAGATTTTTGTCACTGTCAAAATAATACATTTAGCATTAACTTACAATTATCAGTGCAAGTTTTAAAATATAAAATTATCAAAAAACGTGCTACTGCCCCTTTAAACCTTATTTTTCGAGGGGTATTTTCTTTGTTAATATGACGCCAAAGAACTAAAACACTACTAGTATTCACTTACAACACTTTGAAAAAAGAAACATATACACAGGCCTACCACAGAGACAATAATAAAAGAATTCACTCTTTTTAAAATGATAACAACAATACAGTTTACATCCATGCATTTACAATTCCAACCGGCCATCTTTTGTATAAACTACATGAACTTTATGAATTATCCCTGATTGTAACAGATTGAAATACTGTTTACATCTTCATTTTGGTAATATATACCACCGGTTTTGGTTACTTATTATAAAAAGACGATGACGCTAAGAACAGAGGGGGCGGTCGTGGGGGTGACATTATACACATAATCCAGCTGAAGCCCATGTTATTACACACGGCAAAGCCTTTTGAGCCTCAAAATCAGTCTAACAGCATACAATATAACTCGTGACCTTGACCTTTGACCTTGAAAGTGACCTTGTCAAAGTAATCTCCCAGGGGTGTAAACACTTATACATGTTCATGAGTTCTGAAAAGCTTAATGGTATTGAGTTTATACCCAAATTAGTTGCACATTGCAATAACATAAATCCCATGACCTTGACCTTTGACCTTCAAGGTTTCACAATCAATGAACACTTATCATTGAGTATAACAATCATCTATTGATTAAGAGTGTTTATGGTTAAAATAAAGCATTTTCGCAAAACCATGCTAAAGTTATGACCTTGCTGTGACCTTGACCTTGGACAGATTGTAACGAAAACCTTTTCACATTTGTTCTCTCTTCCAAGAATGATACATACCAAGTTAGAGCTTCATAGCACAAAAACTTTTCAAGTTATCGCGTTTTCAAGGATTTTTTTTGGTGATTTTATAGCTCATGACCTTGACTTTTGACCTTGAAAGTGAACATGATAAAATCGTTCCCCCGAGGTATAAGCAGTAAGTTATGAATACAAGTTCTGAAAAGCTTAGTAGAAAAAAGTTATAGCCAGTAATACGAATGCGGCGGCGGCGGCGGAAACTGAACAAATACTTAAAGCAGCCCCGTCCTTACGACGGGGCTGCTAAAACACTTTCAAAATCAGTTATTTCTGAAAATGGATCACGCTATTATTGATTACGGCCTATGTGAGTTCAACAACGTACAAGCTTCTCTTTTGAAATGCAACAATTTCGTGATCCACAAAGGCTCTGTTTTGAAAACAGTCGAATGTACCATATAACCTTACCTTACGTTAAGGTAAAATCGATTGTATACTATGTGTCACATAAACATTGCAGTCATAACGACTCGACAATAGCCATTTACCATAAACCCTCGAGTAATCGCCCGCATGTAATGAATCTTTGACACCTTTCTCCCCGGCTGATAATCAAAGGGAGGCTACTAAGGAATTATTCAAAGATTGTTGAGGGGCGCATATAGGTAATTTATGGCCCAACGTAGCCCTGAAAGGGGCAGTAGCACGTTTTTTGATAATTTTATATCTCAAAATTTTCACTGATAATTGCAAGCTAATGCTAAATGTATTATTTTGACAGTGTCAAAAATCTCATTACACTAGCCAATCATCCATAGTCAGAGACCAAAGTAAGGAGGTTCACATAAAATTCATGTGAACACCTTTAATTCATTTTGTGTAAGAAAAGGGAATCGCATGGCTAAACTTTACGTTATATATTTGAATTATTACTGTTCCATTTAGTTTATATACACTGTCTTGCAATTGGAACCATTAATTTTCATTTTCCTGAAATCACCCTTTATTCCCCCATAAAACGTGCTACTGCCCCTTTAAATCCACCTACCTACCTAAGATTGTGGATTATTTTTCGACAATTCATGTGTACAGTATTTCCTCTAATAAGAAAAAAAATGCACCACAATCCATTTGAATTTCTTCATCAAAAGGCTTCACGCATTGAAAGGGTGGTTCAAAGGACAATGCCTTTGCCATCATATAATAAATAATTTGATGATTGAAGAACAGCGTCGCTGATTGCACAACTTACTTTGATTGCCTCCAATCAGTCGTCCCCCACTCTATCCAAAACTCGGCGTAATATAACAGAGGCTGTATAAACATTTCATGACTTGATCTACCGCTGTGGGGAGTGAATGCTTATAATGCTTATACGAGGCCCGGCGCTTATTACAGAACCGGCGAATATTAAAGGAAATACGGTATGTATTTATAACAAACTAAAACAAAGTTACCCTTGTCGGACTGTGAAATGTCGCGTACGATATGTTGGAATGTTTGAAAAATGGGAGATACTTAAAACAATATAAATTTTCCCTGAATTTAACCTGGCGATTATTCAAGGCAAGCGTTTATCAATTTAAATAAAAGACCTTGATCCGAAGATTATTCAAGGAGACGATTATTAAAGGATATACGGTATTCGTTTACAGCTGTGCAGTCAATACGAACCTACCTTTCAACATCACGCTATGTGATAGCATAAATAGGTTACAGCGATACAACGATCTTCAGCCGAAACGAATGGACAAACCAATCATTCAAAAATAGAATATGACGTAAGAGGGAAACCCTGAAATCGCTTAACCATAATATTGACTTCTAACGTACTGTGGTCGTCAAAGGCCATAAATACAGACAATCTCACATATTTATGAGGCACCCGGGTTTTACTGCATTTAAATTCCATGGTGTATAAACTGCCATACGAAGTCTCCCCAAAACGAAAGTGAAAATAGCTGTTTCGCTGAATGAAAAATACATACGTCACTGTTTTCTTATCAGCTTCCTGGAAAACCCAGTGTTCTGTTTAAAACAGCTATCTCACATAATCAACACCTATTTGTTTCGGTGGGAAACACTGGACAGGATGTTCGGAATTGTTTGAACACATATTGTAAGTATAATTTACCTAATTTTAGTTGTAGAACAAAACTACAAAAACAATTCCTTGTTTACATCGATCTAGGAATTATAAAGGTATAAGGTATATCATAGGTACGAATGTTATAAACCAAATTTATGCTGACCCAGCTACGAAAATGACAGGCATTTCATGTACCATACAAAGAATTATTTTTTTCCGTTCATGTTACTTTAAATGAAAAGGTTTTTATTATCAAATAATGGTTCATCGAAGCGTTCCGAAGCATCCAACGCGCAGGTACAGGTATACAGATAAAGACAGATTTCGTTTAACCCCGAGTCTTTCTCCCTTCAGTTGCTATTCCGTTCTTAACAGCATCCCTAAACGAACCGGATGACAGGGAAGGGAGAGTTATTTCCCCTGTTAAAGGAATAACTACTAATTTATAGCAACCACATCTTAATAAGATTTTTGCCAATTCATGAAAAAAATCGTTAAAGTAAACTTTTGTTTATATTGAATCTGTAATATCCCGTCGAATATGGTAAAGCAACGAATTCTGGTCTGTTTCAGTATTAAAATTCATACAACTGTTAAGGATTGTCCTTTTCTGTTTGATTTATGCATTATTAATGACTACCGGTGTTACGATTACCTTGTTTGTTCTACAATAGTAGAAGCACTATCGATAAACGGAAGCGACAGGAAATACCTTACGATTCAATGCATCCATATTTAACCAACAGGCATGTTACTCTTGCTTGGTCGTTAGAATAAAAAATCCGTATATATCGTATCGTCATATGTTATCATTTTGTTTCTTCCACTGTCACTCTCTGTCTGTGTCTATGTCTGTGTCTCTCTCTCTTCCTCCTCTCCGCCCCTCCCCCTTTCTTCTCTCTCTCTCTCTCTCTCTCTCTCTCTCTCTCTCTCTCTCTCTCTCTCTCTCTCTCTCTCTCTCTCTCTCTCTCTCTCTCTCTCTCTCTCTCTCTCTCTCTCTCTCTCTCTCTCTCTCTCTCTCTCTCTCTCTCTCTTCGCTCTTCCCACTTTCTTCTCCCCTCTCTTCTTCTATCACTTTCTCGTCCCCTTAGTCTTTTTGTTACTCATAATTGATTGACGTCACGATGTATTCCAATGCAGATGTTATGTTTGGCGTTGTGCCAACGTGAACAAATATATCATGAATACGCCTCTGAACCCGGTTGCGTTCAGTCAGTCATTGATGCGTACTATACACTGCATTGCTATTGTGCTCTCAAAACTAGTATATAGCAACTAAACGAAGTCAGATCTATATTTAGTCTTTCTCGATATCGGTGTCACTTTGACACTTAGCCAACATCCGCATTTGATGTTTTGGATATCTTTCATATATCATTATTAGCCGACATTGTTTATATCGGTTAATTTGCATAAATGTGTATGCAGTTGGGCGTGTAATACCTTATTAATTTGATGTATTATATATGGATGTATATGGGCCCGATAAAGAACTAATTGATTTTGATAGGAGATAGGCTTTGTTATAGACGTTATTTAACGTATTAGTATCACAATTGTTGAAATCGTTAGAGAACATAAAAAAGGCTTATCTTTAACAATGACACAGTCACTTATCATTGTGATTATAACAAAAACGTAAATGTAACGTAAAATGATAAAACTGTTTTTAATATAACACAAAGTACATTCGGCAATCTATGTACATGTAGTTCAGCTGTAATCTATGAGCAAACTTATCAACTTTGATATTCAAGTTTAGGCTTTGTTTGGTAAAGGTAGTTAGCACCTTAATATTTCATCAATACAAGTAATGCACATCTAATAAATATAATTCGTAATTACTATCAAAGATTCATAATCAGGTAATCTACCACGTAAGTGATTTGGAAATATGTGACTACGTAATTAGGTTGCATTTTTCTGCATTGAATATGATATCAGTTAATATCATCAATACAAGTAATGCACATCTAATAAATATAATTCGTAATTAGTATCAAAGATTCATAATCAGGTAATCTACCACGTAAGTGATTTGGAAATATGTACGTAATTAAGTTGCATTTTTCTGCATTGAATATGATATCAGATAATCACTTAATATTTTGAAGGTTAAAAGTAGTACTTATGTTTTAAGTAAGAGAGCAGGGCTTCTCAAAGGCTTTTAGTCGAATAAACGAAGTAAAAAAAGGCAGTTTGTTTTGACAAAATTGCTTTATTTTGTTTCTCATCTGATTATGGCAGAAAATCATGTCTACAAGCCAGGAACAAAAATCTAGCAAATCTGTTAGGTGCTTGTACACTAAATTTGACGAAATCCAAGATGGCCGCCATCGCGAGCTCAGAATACTCAAAACTGTCATATCTTCAAAACTAATAGAGTAATATCTGCAAAGAAGGTGTCGAAACCCATGTTTTTGAGGTCAGAGAACTCATTTATAACATTATATTTAATGTATGTTTACTTGTTTTAGTGAAATTATAAATATCAGTGGGTATTTGGAAAAAAATACAAGATGGCCGCCATAACAATTTCAGAACAAGATATGCAGCTTAAGAATTAAGCAATTATTTCAGAAAATTATCAACATAAACATAATGTTTTGCTCTGTTTCATTGTCTTCACAAAAGAATATCAACTGTTTACTTTTGTAGAAAGGATATTATCATCAGAGTGTAAACGAACCATTCAGCAATGATTTGTACCAAGCAATTATTTCCGTCCAAGGACACCCGATGACCGAGTGACGCCAAGGAGGGAGGGCAGGGTCATTCTTTGACGGAAAGCCCAAAGGGAGAGGTCTTTCTCTCTCTTATATACCGAAAAGAAAATCACAAGGTTTTTTTCACGATTGCTTTCCCGTTTTCATCTATAAATGGGAAAGAATCACAAATAAAATCTCGCTTAAATCATTCAAGTCATAGGTACACGAGGACTTCACCTCACAGTAGCATATTGCTATAGCGAGGGTCGCTATGAGAGCTTCTATGAAGAAGTCAGAGGTAGAAACTAAACCATAGATTTGTTCTGATTACTTTCTGTTTAATCTTGTTCATTATTCTATATATGTCTTTTTGTCAAAATCTCCCTATCATGATATCAAAATTATTCCTAAGTACTAAATTCTATACTTTGTGTTTTCAGCAGTACGAGTATGGATGTTGACGACGATGAAAATCGAGAAATTGTGCAGGGACGTATACAAAGGTATATTAGCTTGAATTTTCTAGGTCTGTGTAAGTTGTAAATTTATTTGAGTATTTGAATAGAATTGTAAATTCCCATTTCAGTATCTCTTTCTATACATGTTACTATTATTGAAGACTTCATCGCGACTACATTGTTTTTATTGTTTTAAGTCATACTTCGATAGTTGTTGTATGCATAGATCCATAGATTGCATCGCTGTCATAATCTGTTCCAGGGAGCAGAATTTCGAGGCAGGTCGTCCTGGTCTGGAGCATCCGCTGAGGGGAGGACGAAGGGATGAAGGAGGTCGAGGTCGAGGTCGAGGAGAAAGAAGAGGTGGAGGAAGGGGAGGAAGAGGAAATGGTAGGAGTAGCGGCGAGGAGGTAAATGGTGTGGACGATGATGACGGGGGAATACGTTATGACAGATTTGAGGGGAGAGGAGGACGCGGAGGAAGAGGAGGACAGGATAGAGGAAGGGGAGGACAGGATAGAGGAAGGGGAGGACAGAATAGAGGAAGGGGAGGACAGGATAGAGGAAGAGGTGGATTTGACAGAGGTAGGGGAGGATTCAGGCATGGAGAATTCGGAAACCGACATGAAGAAGATGGGGATGGAAATCTTGGAGGACATGATCATGGCAATAGAGGGAGAGGAAGAGGGGGGAGAGGAGATAGAAGGGGCGGAGGAAGAGGAGGGGGTGGAGGCCTCAGTTTTCACCAGTTGCAGGAGCTCAAGACAAAAGACCCCTCTTCAATAGTAGTTGCACTTGGTCTTGATTCAGGATTAACCTCACTCCTTAGACGACGTGGAATTCCAAGTCATATAATGTATCCTCTGCTTGAGGTTATTTCACAGGCATGCACGTGCACCACTGCACCAGAGTCTTTGATTCGGATTCTCCTGACTATCCACCAATCTCACTTTTATGATCAAGTCACATCTACTCTTACTGAAGTACTCAGTCGCCCTAGCGAGAATACAAGAGAAAAAAGGCAGTTCTTAAAGAACATCATGAATTTCATGAAAGAGCTTCTCATTAAACTGCCACATTCCTTTGTATCTATCAATGCCCTCGGCTTAAACAGCTTCCTTGAGATGGTGATAACAAATCTTGAAATGAAGTCTGATATCATAGATGATGAAATACTTTCAATGAAAGCTGAGTTAAAGGAGATGAGGGAGACTTCCATGGAAAGAATGAGGTCACCAAATAAAGCTGAGGATGAAGACGCAAATGAGGAAAACCCTCCAGATGATTTCAGAGAGATTTCTATCTTTCCAAATGCAGCAGACATCAATCCAGAAGGACAAGTCTTTCTCCGGAAGAACAAAGCCGATGGAGGCTACAGGGACCTCCACCACTATCTAGACGTCCAGTTTAGGCTTCTAAGGGAAGATTTTATTTTCCCACTGAGAGAAGGGATAGGCGAGTATTTATCTGCTGGAGCCCAGGGAGGCAGAGGACAAAGGATTAAGGATATCAGAGTCTACCATGATGTCCAGGTTATGAGGACAGTTTGCTCTGATAGTGGACTTTTACACAGGATTTCATTTGATGTCAGCAGGCTCAGAAAAGTCCGCTGGGAAAACTCAAAGCGACTTATCTTTGGGTCACTGGTATGCCTATCTCATGACAATTTCCAAACTCTTATCTTTGCAACAGTAGCTGATCGTGATCCTCTGAAGCTGCGAGATGGAGTGATTGATGTGTTGTTTGAAAACACCGATGTTCTTGACGATCTCGCAACCTTGGAAACAAGATTCGTCATGGTTGAAACTACTGCATACTTTGAAGCTTACAGACACGTCCTGAAAGGACTACAAACTTTGGAAGAAGGAGATTTACCATTTGAGGATTACATTGTTGCCTGTGAAAGTGAAGTCAATGCACCAAGGTACCTGCAGACAAGAACAGCAAAATATGACCTTCGACCACTTATAGATGAGGAGGTTGTATTGAGAGAGGATAACCTCTTGAGAAATCAGAGGAGAGAAGTCAGTTACAACTTCAGTAGAGAATCAGCGGTTGCTGAGAATGTGGAAATTCTGGATCACAGAGATTGGCCTTCAGCAGAAAAGCTTCATCTTGATCTTTCCCAGTACAAAGCAATAAAAAGAGCTTTAACGAAGGAGTTCGTCATCACTCAAGGACCACCAGGAACTGGGAAAACATATGTTGGTTTGAAGATCGTCAGGGCACTTCTGCACAACAGCAAACTGTGGAATGGGGACATGTTACACAGGACACCGATGCTAATTGTTTGCTATACCAACCATGCCCTGGATCAGTTTCTGGAAGGAATCATCTCGTTCTTTAAAGGAAACGTCATCAGAGTTGGCGGCAGAATGACAAGTGAAATCTTGCAAGACTATTCTTTGAAGTCCCAGAAACAGAAGATACGGCGCCTGAAGACACAAACTCGAGGAATGAGAGATACAGGAAGGTTGAGATGGGAAATACGCCAACAAATGATGGACTTGAAATTGAAGATAGAACGAATAGGACAACAAATCGAGGCAGCAGAACGTGAAGTTCTCCACGAGGATACTCTTCAGACGTACATGGGACATCATTATAACGACCTGGTCAAGTGGATCGACATGATGCTTCTTCAGATGCAAGAAGAGGGATATCTAAATCCTGTAGCTCCTCGATCTGTAATCACTGCATGGCTCGGTATTGGCAACTTCGGTGATTTGATGCAAGCTGTGCATGATGACCAAGTTCAGGAAGATATTGAGGAAGTAGACCAGGATGAAGAGGCTGGGGAAGTTGATGTTGAGGAGGAAGCCGAAATTCTTCAAAACCAGAGGAGAATGCAAGATCTCGATGATGATGACTTTGATGAAAATGAAGTGGCTGAAATGAAGCAAATGTTGGAAAATCTTCATCATGAAAAAGAAAGGTATATTGCATTTGATGTTTCAAGTCTAGACAGGAAACCAACGAAACACCAGCAGAATGACATGCAGTTTCAACTTCCCACGAAAGCAAGGAAAAGACTGAAACGAAAACTGTTGAAGAGGTTGAGGTCAATGCACAAACTCACAGAAATGCAAGCAGCACGTGTGAGGGATCCCTTGAACTTGCAAATGGATGACCGTTGGAAACTGTACAGGTTTTGGGTCCACCAATACTGCGAGAAACTCCTAGAAGATATCAGAGAGAAGGAAGAAAGGTACAAGAGAATTGTTGCCCAATACAAAGAATCACAGATGATTGAAGACAAACAGGTTTTGGAAACTGCGACAGTCATTGGAATGACAACTACCGGGGCAGCACGCTATCAGCAAGTCCTCACGGAAATAGGACCAAAGATCATCGTTGTAGAAGAAGCAGCTGAGGTTTTAGAGGGACACATCATAACAACTCTGAGCAAGAAGTGTCAACACCTCATACTCATTGGGGATCACAAGCAGCTCAAACCTAACCCAACTGTTTTCAAGCTTGCAAGAGAATTCAATCTTGATCTCTCCCTTTTTGAGCGGATGATCAACAATGGAGTGCAATGTGATACTCTTGCCCTTCAGCACAGGATGCGACCTGAAATTGCAACCTTGATGAAGCACATTTATCCAAAACTGGAAAACCATTCCTCAGTTCTCAACTTTGAAAACATCAAAGGAATATCTGAAAATATTGCTTTCATCAATCACGGATATGAGGAAGAAAATGACATGGAAAGGGTCAGTCACTCTAATGTGTTCGAGGCAAATTATGTTGTTGCACTCTGTGAGTATTTGATGAAACAAGGCTACGAGAGGTCCCAAATAACTGTTCTAACGACCTATTCTGGACAGCTCTTCAAACTAAAAAAGCTCATGCCAAAACAGCTGTTCCAAGGAGTACGTATTACTGTTGTTGACAACTTCCAAGGCGAAGAAAATGACATCATCATTCTCTCTCTTGTTCGTAGCAACAGTGATGGAAGCGTTGGTTTCCTTAAGATTGAAAATAGGGTCTGTGTCGCTCTGTCTCGTGCAAAGAAAGGTCTCTATGTCATTGGCAATTTTGATCTCCTGGCACAGCAAAGTCAGTTGTGGAAGGAAATTGTTAAGGACATGAAACGTGATGACCGCTTTGGAACATCTCTTCATCTGTATTGTCAGAATCATCCAAGGGACAATGGAATTGCTGCAAAGAGAGCTGAAGATTTTGGGAAGGCACCAGAAGGAGGTTGTATGAAGCAATGCCCATTTAGACTTGATTGTGGACATGTCTGTTCACGTCCATGCCATCCCTATGATCCACAACATCTCGAGTACCAGTGTACAAAAAAATGTGCCAAGATCATATGCAAGAACAATCACAGTTGTCCTCTCCTCTGTTACAAGAAATGTGAAAAATGCCAAGTTCCAGTTGAGAAAGTCCTCCCAAGATGTCAGCATAAACAGATGGTACCATGCTCCATGGACCCATTGAAGTTCAATTGCAAGGATGCTTGCGAGAAGATTCTCAAATGCGGTCACAAATGCGGCAACCCTTGTGGAATGGAACACCAATGTACACAAAGGGTGAAGAAGACCTGGCGATGTGGTCATACTGCAGATGTCCAATGTTCACTGAAGGACACAATTGTTTGTAAACAGAAATGCACTCAACAACTGAAATGTGAACACGGATGCGGTGGAAACTGTCATGAATGCCATGAAGGAAGACTACATGTTTCTTGCAGGCAGAACTGTAGGCGACTACTGGTTTGCGGTCACGAATGCATGGATAGATGCTCCTATTGCCCCCCGTGTAGAAAAAAATGTGAAAATCGTTGTTCACACAGCCGATGCTTCAAGTCATGTGGAGAGATTTGCCCACCTTGCAATGAGCCCTGTGAATGGAGATGCGACCATTACACCTGCAACAAGAAATGTTGTGAGCCCTGTGATAGACCACCATGCAATGAGCCATGCAAGAAACGTCTCAGATGTGGTCATTTATGCATTGGGCTTTGTGGAGAACCGTGCCCTCGTCTTTGCAGGATCTGTAACAATGAAGATGTCACCACAATCATGTTTGGAGATGAAGATGAACCTGATGCAAGATTTGTCCACATGGAAGACTGTAACCACATCGTTGAGGTCAATGCTCTTGACAGATACATGGAGATGGATCACGAAACTGACACAGTTCAGTTAAAAGGTTGTCCACACTGCAAGACACCAATTCGTCGCAACATCAGATATGGATCTATGATTAAAACTATGCTAGCTGACATTGACAAAGTCAAGAGGCGGTATATAGGAAAGGAAGACCGTATTAGAGAATTAAAGGCGCAATTGGAACGTGAAGCTGATCGAGAAACTGATGCCACAGAGAGAAGACATAAACAAGAAATGCTTAGAGAAGGGTTCTTCCATACCGAGGATGGATTAATAGCCATTCAGAATCAATACCAGTTTCTTCAGCGCATCACGAAAGTTTCAAAATCCTTTGAAAAGTTCAGAAAAGATGCAGATCCCTCTATACTCAGGGACATTCGCTTGTCTGTAAAAGAGCTGGAAGACTTCAGGAAATGGATGATGAAATCCCGTTTCAGTCTAAGCAAACAGGAAGAGTCTGATGCCCAGAATGAACTGCTAAGAATCAAAGCATTGCTGAGACTTCTGACTTGTGAGAACACGATAGCAACAAGGTCCATCAAACTACCAGCCGATGTCCAACAAGAGTTCAGAAGCTTGCAGGGTACTCTCAAGTATGGAAAGCCATTCACAGATGAAAGAAGACAGAGGGCCAAACACATCTTTGATAAACTAAAAGAGCACTTACCAGCCACAGGACTCGGGATATCCGATGATGAAAGGTTGCAGATAGTTCGAGCAATGAAACTCGAGACGGGTCATTGGTTCAAGTGCCCTAATGGTAATTGCTTAAATTCATCTTATGATTAAATTCACATTATTTACCCCTATAATGTTTCCATCTCAAACTAAACTCACTATTTCTCAACAATGTTACAAAGATTTTACTTCCCTGGTATATATCCTTTTAACTTTAATTACATGTATTTACAGAAGACTTTGAACAAAATTATGTGTGATACTTCTTGAAACATTTTATTTTTATTTTTACCATCTTAGAGCGTTTGACCAGAGACCATTATCTTAATCAAAATTCCTTTCTTAATACAAACAGCTCGTACTTTCCCTCTCGTTTAATCTATCAATTGTGACTGTTCCAGGACACATCTATGCAATAGGGGACTGTGGAGGCGCCACAGTGGAGTCCACATGCCCAGAATGCAATGCGAGGATTGGAGGAGCCCATCACGCCCTCAGAGCGGACAATGCACTAGCACCGGAAATGGATGGTGCAAGGCGCGCTGCATGGTCGGAACAGGCCAACATGGAAAACTTTGACTTGGAAAATCTCTTGTGAAGTTCATAGATAACAGAAAAACCTGGCTTGCGATGTAGTTTCAAGACACCAGCAAAGATGACAATGGACTCCAGTCAATGAATATAAAGGACTGTAATTGTACTTCCTGATAATATTATCTATTATGTCTTACATTCAGTATAACGTATCCAATGTTTATGTAAATGTAGAAGTTTGGAATATTTGTGTGTTTTTCTTGGATTACGTTTGACAGAAAAACATGAAAATGTATCAATCATAATCATTTAAGATAAAATATCATGAAACGAAGATCATGCGGTATACCGATATTGCCTTATTATACATATGCATTGTATATATGTGTTATCTAATCACTGGCTCTATTGTTTAATGTTGAAGTGATGTATGAATGAAAAAGAATTCCCAGTGAAACTTATTTTGATATTTGTGAAATCTGTTCACACGTTACTGTAAACATTGGTGCACATTTTAACTGTGTTAAGTTTGTGTTTTATTTGTCATATAAGTAAACACGAGATTTGATTATCAGATGTTGATCTATACCATGAAAGCTTAACTTATATGCAAGAAAAATATTTGTTGTTTGATGACGGTGAAAGTTCTTTAATGTATTACCAACTTAGTATTATATATATATATGGCTTGTTTTTAACCAGGTTATAAAATGCTCTGATGAATCAATTAGTTTTTGCTTCTTACTCTCTACTTGACTTTGGAAAATTTCATCCTACAATTCTGCCAACTTGAAGCTAGGTCAGTCATTGAAAACTACATGTATATATATTTATGCACGATGAATCCTCTGCTTACGAGTTCACTATATTCAGTGAAATGAGGTAGCCTTATTTTCATAACGGTGTATTGAAGCCTTGAGAATTTTCTGTTCAAATATACCACCGTGCAAAAGAAAGTATAACACATTATAACGTCATTCAAACAAATAACAACGAACATTTTATTATGGTCCATGTGAAGGCTTTTTCCTGCGTGCATTGATGCCATAGGTGCCTATTTAAGATAATTATGAACTCTACTTTTGTTATCATTTCTTGAACATGTGGATTTGTCTGAATGTCGTTCTGAGAAACCATGATGTCTTGCCCTTGTTATTTACCTGGTTTACAACTATAGCTTTATATGAATTTCATTTATCGTTAATGTCATGATTCCTGCCAGTCTATCAAAGTGTTTTACTCAGATACTTGGTAAATTTTGTATTTTATGTCGCTTAAAATAAGAGTTCTACTTTCTTTTTCATGGCAGTTTAGATAAATTCACGAATCTTGTTTTTGGACACTTTTGCCTCTTTCTTAAATCAAATGTTTCCTTAGAAAAATTACTGACTGACTTTGCAGAATTAATCAGCCTTTAGATGTAATAACTTTTATACAGCCTTGACATCATACACACAATGGTTAATACATTTGAAATTTGTTTAAAAATATATTGTCACAATTAAGTGTACGGATATCTATCCTAATACGTAGATAATGGTTTAGTTTAAGCTCATTTTGTTTTCAAACCAGTAATTTGATTGTGATCTTAGAAAATTGAGAAAGGCTGCTCTGTTATAAACTTATAAATTAATAAACTAATAAACTAATACATGTGGTTTTTTTGTGTCTTAAGGTACCAATTCTATATCTGATATGAAGTTTTGAAGTTATGATTGTTATAGCGTAGTGTAAAGAGATCTTCAGTTTAATTATGGTCTCATGAACATTTGGTACAGGGGAATGGTACAGGAGAATGGTACATGAGTATGGGCAATTTTCAATTGTATTTTACTACTGGTGTTTATTATATTATATTGTTTGAATAGAATGTTTTATGAATAAAAATTAAGGAATGTCCAAAGTGTATATTTATTTTGTTAAAGGAGTTACAACTGATTATACAAATTGAGAGTGAAACCGTTCACATATACAGTATCTGAACAGCGGTATGTTTGCTTTCGGTTCCGTAACCATATGTATTGACATATTTCACGACATCAATTGCAATATATTTGCACATGTGTAATAAAACCTAGCGGTAATTTCTAGGGTGGTTATCTGTTTGACTCGTTTAACGAGCGAATACGCCTGTCACATGTCCGGCGTACGCCGGGTCTGCAACCAATCTTATTAAAAAACACGATCTATTTGCTACACTACGCTACGCATGTAGATCTTACCAGGCTCAGTTATAACAGCCGTCAGAGTATCCTTTGACTCAGCCAATCAACGACTTTGCCCCGTAACTCGGGTTGCTGGTGACGGGTAATCATATCTAATCTTCAAAATTCGAAAAACGAACATTTCCGACTATTTCTAAATGTCGACAACAAATATTTCCTGTCATGTCCGAATGAATAACTCAAACTGTGCTTTAAATCGCTCCTATCAATTTGTTGGTCCAAAATCGTCCAGGTAAATACTTTAATGTTATCATTATCGAAGAAATCACCGTAAACGGGGCAAATTCAAACAGCAAGCTGTAGATGCTTTTTTTGGAACAGTTACGTTATATAAACGTTTCCCTTTAAATCTTATTCGAAACGATTCATGTTCATTAAATTCGGTGTATTTTGTATCCATAAATATACTGACACAAATGAGAAGACCAGAACTGACATAAAAACATTAGATCAAGTCTTGTTGATTTGATATCACACATATTCGATGTACATATGCAAATTAGAAAGAATCTAGTTTTGTCAAATAGTCAAACATTACAAATGACCTATGCAAATTACCTTACACTGCTTTTTGGGAAATTCGAAAGGTCATAAGTTATCATTTTATCATTTGGGCTGTGCTGGTTTACGGTTTAATCTCTTGAATTGTCCTTTAAGAGACGTACGATTTGATTGGTGGATGAAATCTTCCTCACATCAAGCGGTCAAAGGTTACCCTGACTTACGGGGCCTTGTGAGATCTTTAATCTGCGTAACGTAGTGAAGCAATTAAGATATCATTTTAATGAGATTGGGTCTTCAACAGGCTGAAGTTGAATCAAGTGCATCGGCGTACGCACAGGAAGTAGTACCTCAAAAGTAGCTTCAATAAACAGCTTATTTATTTCAGACAAATCTTAATTTTAATATATTTTCGAAATGTTGATAAACCATCAACTTTCGTTAAATTCATTGTACTTAATGATGATGTTTTTTTGTATTCATATAAATAATTTTGATGTTTTATCATCAAAAGTATTCATGTCAAAAAACTTAGTTGTGGAATGTTACACGGAAGATAGTTGTCCGCCATTATACGCCTGTCTTTTCAAACCGGCGTATCGTGCTTCGCGAATTTCATCACTTCCTGCGACGTTTTTCAGAAGCACGACACAGAGCTTCCGGATAGCACACAAAAAGCGTGCAGCACGTGCGAAGGAGTATGCACTGACATAGCGGATGGGGTGAATCATCTGCTCCAATTTGCCTCAAAAGATCTGATTTCTAATTGAGAAGATTGTCAATTCGGCTTCATTTGATATGTTTTACATAATTAATTTACAGATTAGATTTAAATGGTGATATTTCCATTTCAGTAATTTTCGTTTAAAATAGGCTCTGCACAATTCGTTTTTTAAATACCCATGTAGTTATCGAGGTTATCATATCATCGTGGCAAAACCATTCAAGTTATACTGTTTAAGTTATATCATAAAGACTAACACATGAATATGTAGACCACATCAAAGTTATGGTGTTCCTCTTATTAGCTCAACGAATTAACTCAAAACATGAGAACTTTAAACAATGAAAGGAAACCATGTCCTCTGATATAGCAATTATTCTACTCGATGTGGTTAAATTTAGTTATTGAGAAAAGAAATACATCAAGGTTTGATTTCATATTAACATGTTTTAATCAACAATAACATACTTATTTCGACGTGAAAAGTACAGTACCCTCTGCAAAAGTGCCGTAGCTTTTGACGAGACCGCTTTCGGTGACATCATCATTATGGGTGTAGGTTTTTCAACCCGTCTCAGTTACCGTCCGATGGATATCAACTATGGCGGCAACTAATTCCTGACTCGGAGAAAATGTGGTTGTGAGCGACAAAGACGGCTTTCAAGCATATATTTAGGAACCGGAAATTGTGAGATAGCCACACTTGATTCGCCATCATATCCCATTCCGAGGCTTACGTTTCGGTTATTTTGGTAAACTGTCTCTCATTTAATGAAATTTTGTCCTATCTTCTCATGGTGAGTCGCAAAATATTGCTAAAAATACGACCTGACAAAAGTTCGAAGTGAAGGTTCACTTTCACAGAGGTTCGAATCTCGGAGTGGACCCTACTGCACTCATATATAGTTTCCATATGTTGAGATAAACCTACATTTCAAATTTGAATTAAATCGGTCAAGAAATAAACATTTTAGCGTAATTCCTATCTGTTATATAGAATACAGAAGGGGAGACACTGAAGCCTGATCGAAAACTGGACACCCGACTATTTAACGTGCGGTGCAATTAAAACTAAATTTTATCTCAAGATTATATATTGGAATCGTAGATCATTCTTTTAGCTTGCTGAACATCTCGCCCAAACTATCAAACTTCTTCAAACTTTTGACCACTGACCCTCGCATTAACACCACACCTATCTTTGAACACTTTAAAAGAAAAAGAAAGTAAGTTGCATTATTGCACACTTCAACAAGTTAAATATGATACACAAGAACAAATTAGTTGTGTAGCCCTCTAAAAGCGCTTTATGTGTTTTACATAGCTTTTAATTTACGTTATCATGTGGTTTTGGCAACAATATAAACCTCGTGTATGACAGTTCTTGGGAAGTTTCCTATCTGTACATAAAACTATAACGTTTCCTTGGAACTTTGTAAACCGATGTCCTTACTACAGGTCACAATCACGTTATAAAAGAACACAGTTTCTGTTTCCATGTTTATTCAATTTGGATTTGGTCGTTGAAGGTACACTTTATAGACTTCTGATCTAAACGAATTCAAATTACGAAAGTATTAAATTATTTATTTACTCCTTATTTATGTACTTGATCAAATTTTCAATTAAACGACATAATCTTTTTAGAAATGTTATGACAAATACTACCACCTTTAAAGGGGCAGTAGCACGTTTTTTGAAAATTTTATATTTCAAATTTTTCACTGATAATTGAACGTTAATGCTAAATGTATTAATTTGATAGTGTCAAAATTCTCATAACACAAACCAATCATCCATAGTCAGAAGACAAAGTATAAAGATCTACCTAAAATCCATTGGCGGCCATTTTGTGTTAACACCTTTAATTCAGTTTGTGTTAGAAAAGGGAATCGCATGGCTAAACTAAACATTATATATTTGAATTGTTACTGCTTCATTTAGTTTAAATACATTGTCTTTCAATTGGAACCATTAATTTTCATTTTCCTGACATCACCTTATATTCCCCCTAAAAACGTGGTACTGCCCCTTTAAGAAATATATATTCAAAAACTACCATGACAATGCGGGTCGATGTTAGCACAGTTTAAAATGTTGTTAGCTTTTCCATGATTACACATTTCCATAAATATATGTTTATCGCTAACATCTTGATTGCAATGATCCCTATGATGATATTTCTTTTATCAATAGCCTAAAAGTTCATCCCACGATTATCTTTAAAGGGGCAGTAGCACATTTTAGGGGGAGTATAAGGTGATGTCAGGAAAATCACAATTAATGGTTCCAATTGAAAGACAATGTATTTAAACTATAATTCAAATATAAAGCGTAAAATTTAGCCATGCCTTTTGCTTACATAAAATGAATTAAAGGTGTTCACACAAAATGGCCGCCAATGGATTTTGTGTTAATCTTCATACTTTGTCCTCTGACTATGGATGATTGGCTTGTGGGCTGAGATTTTTGACACTGTCAAATAATACATATAGCATTCACTTACAATTATCAGTGAAAAATTTAAAATATAAAATTATCAATAAACGTGCTACTGCCCCTTTAAAATAATAACATATAATGAAATTGGTACGGATATCAATGCTCTGACATTCGGATCAGTTTAATCCAAATTGTAATAACTCTCATTTGACTTTTCATATGCATATGGCAACGCCCTGTTTCAACAAGTAATGCAACAATAGAAGATTACTTCAACAAGAAATCATTCAAAATATCGTACATGAACAGATTCGAAATCTTGAAAATTATTTGCTCCCAAATTTACGCTACATGCAGCGAAATCGGCGAAACCTAAAAAGTATTCAGGCAATATCAAGGAAATATATCGTGTTCCTTCACCCAAAGTAGACTTAAAATAAGGGCTTTATAGGAGGCCCGGCGCTTATTTATTAAATGAAGAATTGAAGCTTGTGTGAAGTTGTTAATTTGAATATAAATGTTTATAATGTGTACTTAGGGAGCATTATTTCAATGGTTTAGACCCAGCAACTATTAAAGACCGGGCGCTTATTAAAGGTCCGACGTTTATTTTCTAAACTACCAACTGACACCCATCCCGGCCCATATTAAAGGTAAGCGACGCTTATTAAAGTGCCGGCGCACATTAGAGGAAATACGGTATATACATGATAATGATAATATGCATCAAAAGGTGCGCTTTCCCAAAACCACCCAACCGAAATCATTTTCCATAAAATAAATCATAAACGTCTTCAGAACGGATGGGTGTATGTGTATAAGCCTGCATATTACACCCTTAACAAACAAAACTGCGAATGGAGCTTGAATGAATATGTATTTATGAAAATAAATCATTTTGTAAGCAGTTATTTAGTTCAACGGCTATGACTAGTTTGTCACGAGTTGGATCACTATCTGAAAGCATGAGAATAGACCTTACTGTGCAACTGTATTGATTACAGATATGGCAACACGCCAGAAACGTACTGATTACAAACCCTGTTCGGAGTTTAAGCATTCGGTCTGCGTGGAGCTTGGAGCGATTTGTGTGAACAAAGGGAGAGAATTAGAAATGTCCCACGTCGTTACTGGAAATTATCAGGTATTATGATTTAGAGCTACCATTACTATTAAATGTTTTATTTAACATGTTTATATTAATTACAAAAGTCTTAATGATCAATTTCCATGTTTTCCATTCATATCATTAATTCGAAGATAGTTGTCAATCATTAAAAAGGGCACAGCTTTTATTTAACCGAAATGGTTTCCATTTCATATGCTTTGTATGTTTATGTATCGCTTATCGTATCCTCATTAATATTTCGTTGATCAAAATTGAGCTTTGTTTATATATGTAAATCGTTTCTATTGCAACAATGAAAAAACGAAAGCGAAAGTAGGAATTCGTTGAATGCCTTTGTGAATCATGTTAGTCAGCGGTAAAATTAGACCAGATTTATGCATTTTGATATCTCATACAATCTAGCTAAACAATCTGTTAGTTTTACGTCATTAGAGCCCTACCTTACAGTCATAATGGACGTTCGTGACATAACTTTTTTTAATGAAATTGTGTCTGGTAAAATCTTTAACCACATTAAAATAAGATAGTAAACGTCTTTGTTTTAAAATATTTGTCATATGACAATTTTTAGAACGCTGAAATATGAATCATGCTTAATTGTTGCTAAGTCTAGGTGAAATATTGATTTTTACCGAGACACACATTGTATTTGACGAGAGTTGATATATTTTAATAATCAATATAGTGTCGTCAATGACGTTTACTTTATCAATAGAGAGTCTAGATAGTTACATGTACGCTGATAATTTTATTCTATTTCTTTCAGTGGAAATAAAAAAAATTATAGTTCCTATCAAACTTTTTAGAAATGTCACATGATTCGGAAAATCATGAAATAAGTGAACATGTTGGTAATTATTTAACTTAGGTTAGTTTGGTAACAAGATGGATATTTAAAAAAATATTCCTTCTCATATTGACACTCACTTAAAAAGTACAGAAACACTATATTTTTATTTCAAGTTATATTCTTCTTTTTGTGTATAAATGAAACATTGCTTTAAAAAAGTTATATTCAATATTTACCAAAATCTGTTGATTATAAATTTTAACACGTCGTTTGAAACTTAATTTTGATAAAATTAAGCATTGAATATTCACCGCTTGATATTTCATATTCACTATCAATACGAATCGGATGTTTATTCTACATTCTTAGTTTTTAACTGACTCACAATGTAGTTATGTAAATACATACTATATCAATGAACTTCATTCAGATAGTTATATAATACTTCACATGTAATTCATTTGATTTATTTTTTTCATCTACTTGCAAAATTTCATTTACGTTTTCACCATCAAGAATATCTTGCTGTGTATAACTAATTCGACGTTTCATATGTGTTGTCAAAAGAAAGTGTTGTTTTGTTTCTGCATCAATCAGTAGAGACATGTTTTGGCATTTTTCATTAAGAAATGACAACTAAGTAAACGTTAAATGCTATTCTCTCTTTAACAAAGGTCTTGTTTTATTGTTTTATGTACAGCCCCAGAATTTTCAAAGGTCTTCTTTGTTGAAAATAAAGGTTATGACAAATGACATTTAACATAAGTATAAAAACGGGGCTTATATTCGGACACATATGCTTATATTCGGAAGTTTAACATTGGGGTAACAGTCATAAGGTGTAATAATCATATAACAAAATGTTAAATGAATCTTTTTAATATAACATTACGGGGTCTTGCAATGATGTCAGAAAACGGAATGCATTGGAACCCTTAAAGGGGCAGTAGCACGTTTTCAAGGGGAATATAAAGTGATGTCAGGAAAATGAAAATTTAAGGTTCCAATTGAAAGACAATGTATCTAAATTAAATGGAGCAATATTAAAATCAAATATATAATGTAAAGTTTAGTCATGCGATTCCTTTTTTCCTACACTAAATGAATTAAAGGGGTTTACACAAAATGGCCTCCAATGGATTTTATGTGAATCTTCATTCTTTGTCCTCTTACTTTGGATGATTGGCGTGTATAATGAGATTTTTGACACTTTCAAAATAATACATTGGCCATTTACGTACAATTATCTGTGAAACATTTAAAATATAAAATTATCAAAAAACGTGCTACTGCGCCATTAAATTACTTTAATATTAAAGAGTTTTGTATGTATGTATAATTCAGCCTTAATGTCATATTAAATTTGGTAGGACTACCAGCAATAATACTATACTTCACCGGCGAAAGGGGAGCGTGGTAACATTTAAAATTTAGTAAAAAGCTATGACCTTCAAAAGGAGAAGGCGTGTTTGCAGAAAACCCCGGTAGCAATACACACATACTCATTTGGTGCATGTTTCTTTCAGTAGACAAGCAGACAATGGAGGACTTTCCGGCTCTTAAACCAAAATCTGATGCAACCAAGGCTAAAGCCAAAACTAGGAAAAAAGAACCATCTCACGACACAACTCCAAAGCCAAATACATTCAACGAATTAGCTCAACTCATTCAAGCAGGAGACACGCTTCAAGATGGACCTTCAGATGCATTACAGGCAACAGGGAGTAGCGAGGAAACAGATGCTGATGCAAAGGAACTTCCTGAACTACCCTCATGGGCAGACTTCTCAGGTGCTTGTTCTGGCAATGATCATCGTCAGAAAAAAGAACATTCAGGGAAAAAGAGCAAAAAGACTAAATTTGCTCCTTTAGATATTGATATCAGGTATGAAGGAGGGAGAGAAGGGAAATTAGTGAGCAGAACACCACATGGACATACAGGAAAGCAAGATTCCTTCAAAGCAAATCATTTTCAGGGCAAAGTAAAGGATGTTGGTCCTTCTCATAATATTGATCCACTGCATGAAAGAAGAGAAATTGAGCTTCCTTATAAGGTAAACAATGCCCAAAATGCATGTTATGAAACAGTACCCACAGTTAACACTCAAGTTCCGAATTCCCATGATGCAACTAAAAAGAAAACTATGAATAAGGAAACATCATCAAAAAGGGAACGAAAATCAAAGCCAGTGATGAGACCAGCTCCTGAACTATTAAGTTTCAAAGGAAAGAGGAACCCAAGAACACCACAAAGTGTTCCATCAGTGCAAGCTAAAGAGAACCAACGACAGCAAGCACCACCACGTCGTAGGAGACGAGATAAGGGAACTGCTGCACCAACCATACAAGAGGATAGCAGTGATAGCTCTGCTGTTGACGATGAACCTTACACATTGGTCTGTAGCGAACTCAACTCACACCATATTGACATGGACACTCTGCAGGACCTCCAAGAAAAATCCTCAACAGTGATTGGTCTCAACCTTGCAAGATCCACAAACAGTTTGAGGAAATTGCTTGAAGATAATACTGGTTCAATTGAGGATGATTTACTGCTTGTGTCGACGTTGTCGAAGGCCTGTTCATGCAAAGTGATTCAACACAGTGCATCTCAAATATTGTCACTTCTTCAGTCTTCTAACTTCTTTACTTTGAAGATGAGGCAGTTGACAATCCAAGTAAGAGAAAAAGCAAGTGTCATCAGCACTTTTTCACTGTGGACATTCTTTACAGACATGATAACCCTCCTTAACGAACAGAGTGTGACGTCGTTGGGAACTGATGTGACCGTACTTCCTCGACTTTGTTTAATGAATTTGGCGAGGTCTCTGAGAGACAAGTTAGGTCAATATCATGGTGGTATTATCATGGAACTTGAACAATTGAAGGAAAAGAAGATTGAAGATAGCAAAGAAGCAATCTGTCCCAAGGAATATGATTTCAGAAAAGAGCCAATAATGCCAAGAAACAGTGATATTGATCCCAACATAAAACCAGACTTGAAGAAGAACAAAGAATCGGGGAACTACGCCAGTGTTGATGAATATTTGGATGTTCAGTTCCGTCTCCTGCGGGAAGATTTCATTCAACCATTGAGGGAAGGAATTTCTGAATACCAGGAACTCATGAACAAGTCTGACAGAAGAGCTCTCAGATTATACCAAAATGTCAAAATCAGAAGAATCCTCTGCTCTGAGAATGGGATCGTTTATAGGCTTCAGTTTGATGTTGGTAAACTAAGTCATGTTGACTGGTGCAACACAAAGCGACTCATGTATGGATCAATGGTGTGTATTTCAACCGACAAATTCAATACAGTGAGATTTGCTACAGTCAGTGACAGAAAACCCGAGAGATTGCAACAAGGGAAAGTGGATATCAAATTTGACGGCAAGTTCAAGCTTGACCCAAGGATGATGTTCGTAATGGTTGAAACACCAGCCCTGTTTGAAGCATATCGACATATTCTAGTTGGCCTGCAAAACATTGAGCGAGACCAATTCCCATTCAAGAGATACTTGGTAGAATGTGAACAGACAGTCGCAGCCCCAGCCTATTTGGAATCTCAACCAGATACACCTTATGATCTGTCAGTTTTGAAAACAACAAAACCTGTTAAGAGTAACTCGAGTTTTGACTCGGAGAGTCATTCTGATGAGGACAATGGACCTATGCATGAACCTGGAACTTCTTCCATAACATCCTGGCCCACTGCCGAGGAACTTCACATGGATGCGTCACAGTACAGGGCATTTCAGACTGCACTTACAAAGGAACTTGCCATCATTCAGGGACCTCCCGGTACAGGTAAGACCTATGTGGGACTCAAGATCATGAAAGCGTTGCTGAACAATGCACAGGTATGGAATCCTTTTGGAACAAAACCACTTCTCGTTGTTTGTTACACCAATCATGCCTTGGATCAATTCCTTGTTGGTATTGCTCAATTTTACAAAGGGAAAATCTTGCGAGTTGGAGGTCGGTCAAAGAATGAAAATCTTGTCAATAACAATATCAATCGAAAGCGGCTAGACCTTTATCGCAAGAGATGGTCACATGATGATGAGATCAGAGACATTTTGGAAATACGTCAGAAGCTGAGAGACGACTTCATTGCATATCAAAGAGAAATTGAGGAATATGGACAGCAGATAGATGCAACAACCACAGGGATCATGCACGAGGATCAACTGAAGCCGTTTATGAAGAAGCATTATCATCAGGTGAAGGACACTGGAAAAGGTACCCCATCTGCATTGTTAAAGTGGCTTGATGTCACTGGAATTGGGAAATTAAAACCACAAACCCATTCAAAAGAAGATCTTAATGCTCACAGTGAAGATGAGGAACAAGATGACACCACCAAAGAGAGAAAAGTTGACGATGTTGATGTCCACCTGACAGAGCAGACTAAAAGCCTTTCACACTTGAGAAGCCAATGCCTTGCCTTCAGCCTCTCAGACTGTGATTTGTCTGACAAAGACTGGAATAAAAAACATTCTGAAAAGAAAAAGAAAGATTCAAGAATGACCCTGAAAGCAAGACTGAAAAGGGAAATCTTGGCTGTCACACGAATGGATGAACACGAGGTTACAAAAGTTGACAACGTTTTGGAATTGACCATTGCTGACAGGTGGAGGTTGTACAGATATTGGGTCGACAGATTCTGTGAAAGACTTCATCACGATATGGAGCCCTTGAAAACGGGATGTCAGAACGCTGCAGACCGATACAAAGAAGCAAATGGCCTTGTTGACAAGTACATCTTTGAGCATTCTGATGTCATTGGAATGACAACAACAGGTGCAGCCAGATACCATGGTATTCTCTCAGCAATACAACCTCCTGTGATCATTGTTGAAGAGGCAGCCGAGGTTCTGGAAGGACACATAGTCACTTCTCTAAGTCCAGGATGTCAACATCTGATTCTTATAGGAGATCATCAACAACTTAGACCAAGTCCAAATGTCTATGATCTGGCCACGAAATACAATCTCGACTTGTCATTGTTTGAAAGGATGATCAACAACGGTTTGCATTGTGACACACTTGAGCTTCAGCACAGGATGAGACCAGAGATTTCCAATGTGATGAAACACATCTATCCACATCTCAAGGATCATTACTCAGTGATGTCTTACGAACATGTAAAAGGCGTGACCGAGGACATCTTCTTCATAAACCACAATGTCCCAGAATCTGAAAACCGAGAGCTGTTGAGTCACCTAAATGTTTTTGAAGCACAGTATCTCACTAATCTTTGTCAGTACCTGTTGAAACAAGGATACAGTGCTGATCAAATCACAATCCTGTCTGCGTACTCTGCACAAGTATCACGACTTAGATCACTGATGAGGGAAGAATCACAAGCTGGAGTCATCATCACTGCTGTTGACAACTATCAAGGGGAGGAAAATGATATTGTCCTGTTGTCCCTCGTTAGAAGCAACAGTGAGGACAGGATTGGCTTTCTCAAAACAGACAACAGAATCTGTGTTGCTTTGTCAAGGGCCAGAGTGGGCCTTTATGTCATTGGTGATTTTGATCTTCTTTCGAGACACAGCAAAACATGGAACAGCATTGTCCAAGACCTGAAAGCATCAAACAAGTTTGGACCTGGGCTAGAACTTTACTGTCAAACCCATCCGGATGACAAGAAAGTCATCACAGATCCAGAGCAATTCAGCTCAGTGCCAGATGGTGGATGCATGAAAGTGTGTGTATACGTCCTCAACTGTGGACACATATGTCAAAGACATTGTCACGCACATGATGCACAACATGAAGCATATCTCTGTATGCAGCCATGTGAAAAGTTTTGCAAATTTGGCCACAAGTGCCCTGATAAATGCTCTGACGAATGCGAGCCTTGCCAAACTCTAGTTGAGAAAACCCTACCTAGATGTGGTCATAACCAGCTTGTGTCGTGTTCAGAAGATCCTGCCGAACAAGAATGCAAGAGTACATGTGAAGACATTTTGGAATGCGGTCACAGGTGTGGCAATATCTGTGGCAGGGACCACATTTGTTATGAGACTGTGAACAAGAAATGGTCCTGTGGACACGAATCTGATGTTCTTTGCTTAGACAAGGATAGAGCTCAGTGCCAATCCGCCTGTACAGTCCAACTGAGCTGCGGTCACAAATGTCAAGGTCATTGCAAAGTTTGCAGTGAAGGACGTCTCCACCAACCCTGTCAAATGCCCTGCAAAAAGATACTTATCTGTGGACACAGATGCCAAAGTTCTTGTTCTAAATGTCCGCCTTGTACAGTTGAGTGTGAAAACAAATGTACCCATGGAAAGTGTAAAAAACATTGTGGACAGATATGCAATCCCTGCCTTGAACCATGTGCCTGGAAATGCTCCCATTACAAATGTCTTAAGAAATGTTCTGAACCATGTGATAGACCAAGATGTGATAAAAGATGTAGATTGCTTTTGCAATGCAAACACACATGCATTGGACTTTGTGGAGAAACATGTCCTCCTCTTTGCAGGAAGTGCAACAAAGAAGATGTGCAACCCTTTCTTCCTGAATCGGAGGATGTTGCCACAGCAAGATTTGTATACCTTGAATCATGCGGTCATATAGTCGAAGTGAAAACACTGGATGGAATCTTTGATCAACATCAGAATGACAAGGTCATCGGATTCCCCTGCTGCCCATGGTGTAGCACTGTCATCAAAGAGAACTCACGTTATGGAAGCATACTGAAGAAAATTGCGCGGGAAATTGAACAAGCAAAAGCTGTATATGATGCGAGGGTTGAGGAAACTATACAGGAACTCAGTATTAGAATCACTGATGACATGGATGCTCTGGATTGCAGTGCTGATGTGGACAAACTGTATCGTAGAGCGAGTAAAGATGGATCACGTTTGGCAGCCCTAAAAACTCAGTCCGAGTTTCTTCTTCATGTTGAAACATTGCAACGGTGTTTGGGTACAGGTTCTGAGGACATCAAGGCTGGCCTCGACAACTACAAAAGTTGGCTTCTCCTACAGAGAGACGACTTCAAAGATCAGGAAAGAATTGACGCCTTATCTGAGTTGTCAAGAATAAAAACCCTAATCCTTCTTGAAGACATCAGGACGTCTGACGTTGGTTTCCTGAAAGAAGTTGAAGACATGTGGGGACGTATCAAGGATTGGAAACAAAATACCCTCGAGAACGAAAAGTCAGCACTGGCTTTGAAAACAAAATGGTTGAATCTCAATCCTGGAGAAGCTGCTGTTGGCGTAACATACGAGGATGTTCAAGTCTGGGAGAGCTGTAGTATGGCCATGGAGAAGTGGTGCCGTTGTCCAAATGGTATGTGTAATTCCTTATCGTTTTAACTTATTTGATAACTTCATATGTGATCGTCGAATGGGTCAAGGGTTGAGTAATTTGGTCCTTGGGCAATCCGGACAGGGGTCAGGTTACAGTGTTCACGCATATTGTACGAACACATTCTACAATGTTAAACAATTTGTTTGTTTTGTTAAATACCTTGGATTACTTCTTAACACCGTTAAGTCTTGAATACTTCATCTCTGTAAGGGGGAAATAAACTAGCAGAAACAGATACGCATTTCATCACTATCACCTATAATCAAATCTGTAAACATGGGACTTTCAGCATATGTCATGCTATGCCTTTAACCTAACATAAAGTGAGAAATTGGTTGATGAAGTTTCCGAAGCGAGAGGCAAAATTCTTCGTCTTTATAACTTGATCAAACATCGATAATCTGTTCTTTGATTCCGAAATGAACATTTCTTTAATAAAATATTTCTGTGATAAATAGATAGTATTATATGGGTAATTTCATATCACATTCTGTATCAGCCCGAGACCCCAATATCAGCCCGAGAGCTTTAGCTCGAGGGCTGATATTGGTCGAGGGCTGATACAGAATGTGATATGAAATTACCCATATCATGCTATTTTTATCATATATATTTACAAAAGAAACGACAAAAATAAACATAACATTTTAAAACTTTAATTCATAACATTAAATGAGTGGCTGATGATATCAATTTTGTTAACGTGAACTGACACATACCGATAGTCAAAGCTCCTGAGCCTACTCCTCTTGCGACTTTTGACTTCAATTTTCTCTCGGGAGGAATTTCCAAAATGGAAAATTAGTTTGTATCAAGCTGACAAATCCACAAGTGACTGCAGCGTTTTCTTCGCGATGTCGGCCACGTTAAAACGTCAGCTTTACAAATGGAGACAACTCTAAAGTCCTCGCGACTTCGATCTATTTTTTGCGTTCGTTGCCTAAGGTTCCACGTTCAAGTCCCTTGACGACGGGCTGATACAGGTTTTTGGCCCTTGACGACGGGCTGATACAGGTTATCTGCCCTGCGGGCTGATACAGGGTGCTTGAAGGAGGGTGTATCGTACATACAAAATCTCTGTATTTATGAGCAAGTATATGATAATGATCCATAGCACGATGTTTCAGGCAAGGACCATGTTCTCATTGTTGATGAAAGGACAAATTCTGACTGCCACATTTGCGAAGACCTGATGAACACAGAACCATGTGAGGACACAGAACCATGTGAGGACACAGAACTATGTGATCAGACGCTTGACGATGGCAAGTGGATATGATTATATTTCACGGGAATTATCATAGCTACTTTGATATAGTTTCATATCGTATCAGTTTATCTAATGTTTTTACCATTTGCACAATGCATAATGCTCTGCGACAAGTTCTTTGTTACATACCAGAAGCAAACTATGGTAGTAAATATCACAGAGTTTCATTACATGTGCTTTTTTATATCAAAATATCAAGAGACAAAGCCAGTCTGATTAAAATCGACCTAGAGCCAAGGAATAAAAGTTTTGAAATATTAACTCTATCGAGAATTGTACTTCAAATTTCTCCACTAGGTCCAACTGCAGCTTCGGAGGTCGCATGTCCATACATTTACTCTGCTAACCAATCAGAAGCCGTCGGCAAATGCCTTCGGTATCAAGCTAGGGGCGAGTAACTCCTGTTAATTATGTTTTGAACATGATCATCGCCAGCGGTCTTACAAGCAAGACGATGTGATTGGTTTGCAAACGACTGGGTTTCGGCTGCATGAAACTTGTAAAAAACATAATAAACCGAACCAATTTCAACAAAATTCTACTCATATACATTCTATGCGTATAAACATGTCAGGCAGAAAATAGGTTTCATTCTCAACACCTTTCAGTAGTATTATTTGAAAGCACGCATTTGACTATGCCTTTCCGTATTTAATTCCCCATATTTCGCAAGGCTTTAAAAATAATTTACTGACATCATTATAAGAGTAACATTGAAATTATAAGCTTCTTTTTGTTCTTACTTTCTTTTTCTTTTCTACTTCTAGAGTGATCTGTCTCTGAAGGAAGAACGCCCTACAGTGGAATTAACAGCATCCGTCTTTTGACTCAAAGGAGGAAATGAGCTTTGACTTGAACGTCAAGACTGGATGGTGCAGATCCATATACTTAAACGATGTAACCTATAGGCTTGGGCCTTAAACAGACGGAGTTTTGTTAAACATTTACCAATTACAAATCCTTTAATCAACCTACAATATCATTCCAAAAGAGTGTCCACATGAAAGTCAATATGATGAATTAGGGTGATGGTTTCATTATTTTCAAACCAGGGGAAAGCTTAATTAAGCATTCCCTAGTTCTCGTTATTGCCATAAGTTATCTCTTGTGTCTTTGTATCAATATGCAAAGGACACATCGGCTTGATAAATTATGAAGCAAATCTAGTTGTCTAAATAGAGTAAAACTGTAGACAAATAGAAATCAAGTTCGAACGAATGGGCATTCGTGTATTTCAAATATATATTGAATTAAAACATTGGAATTATATGTAAAAATATATTTATTGATGAGATTCGTAAAGGGAAATATCGACAATATTGTTTTCACTGTAGAAATTAGTCTTGCCAAATAGTTTGATGAAGCTTGGTGAATTCATGATGTAAATTGCAAATTAGACATTCATTTGATTTGACCTAACTGAGAAATTTAAAAACAAATCATTTATCCATCTTTATGTTTCAATTGTCATATAAATAATCTTCCTGTATATACATTGAATTCCTGAGTGTTATATTAACTGTATTTCTTTGCTCAATGCTATTCATTTATTTTGTTTCAAACAAGTGTTCTTTGTGCGTTTGCATAGGATGGTTTAATGACTGCTTTTTAGTTTATATGTGTTAATCATTGTAAACAAAGAAATGCCTTACGTTATGTTCGTAAATGCGTTAAAACGTTGTTATTTGTTCAGCAAAATCAGTATGCTTTGCCCATCTGTCACGAAATTATTGTCTTTCAAAATTAAAGAAATCTATTTTGATCATTTGATCTACGAAATCATATTTATGTTTTTACAACAAATCAAATACATTCAATCTTACATCTATATTTAAAAGTGTTCTGTTCTTTAGAAACTGAATGTGCAGATAAATGTATTAACAACAGAATTTGACCCTTTTGTCGTTTTTTTGTGAATCAAAGGAGATGTTATGACCGGATGTACTAATTAGTGAAGAGATTTACCTTTATTTTGTAAGTGTAAGGTATGTTTTACTGAAATAATACAATCGAAATATGTTTTTCACATTAACAATATCTATGAATAAAAATATATCTATTGAAACATATTGGATTAAGGATTCAGTAATCTTGATAAGGAGGAAAATTGTCATTTGACAAAAGCGATAATACCTTCATATAATTATTCATTGAGTGAGTGAGTGAGTGAGTGAACTAAACGCCGGTTGGGTTGTACTTCGGCAATTAGCGGCGTAAGTGTAGATTGAATGACAGAACAGAACATAATTTTATCTCATGAATCATAAAAATTGATATAGAGAACAAACAAATAATACTACGGCCTTACTGTTTCCTTAAGAAACCGATATCTGTTCAGGGAACACATGCCAAGCTGTTCAGATCCAATCTAACGCCATTTAATTCAACAGTTTTATGTGTTCAGACTTTACGACCACTCATATACGACACAATTTAAGGATTTATGCAATGGTCTTTAAAGTACAGTTACAACCAAAATGGGAGCATCAGATAACATCATAATACCTCCACCATATCACACAACATCACATTTTCTCGACTCCATCACATAACATTATACACCTTACACAACAACACATTATATTACATCCACCTTGCACAACAACACATTATATTACATCCACCTTACACAACAACACATTATATTACATCCACCTTACACAACAACACATTATATTACATCCACCTTACACAACACATTATATTACATCCACCTTACACAACAACACATTATATTACATCCACCTTGCACAACAACACATTATATTACATCCACCTTACACAACAACACATTATATTACATCCACCTTACACAACAACACATTATATTACATCCACCTAACACAACAACACATTATATTACATCCACCTTACACAACAACACATTATATTACATCCACAATTTCACACCACTATCTCAACTGCAGTATATAACATCGCATAACCGCCACCATATAAGACAACATCACATTATCCCAACTGCATCACAATGACATCATTTTAAATCCATCAATAACACAACATCACATAATTTCGACTGCATCACATAACATTGCATTACTTCCATCATGTAAGATACTTCACATTATCCTAACTGCATCACGTAACATCATATTACATCCACAATACCACACATCATTATCTTGACGGCACCACAATGGCATCAGATTACTTCCAACTTTTATACAACATCACATGTTCTCGACTGCATCACATTACATCATATTACCTTCCCCGTATCGCAAATCATATTATCTCGACAGTATCACATAACACATATTACCTCCACCAAATCACACAACACATTACCACTCAACATCACATTATATGGACTGCATCAAATAACACTACAATTCCTAGACAACATCACATAACATCACATTATCTCGATTCAATCATATAACATCACTTTAGCGAGACTACATTACACATTATCACTCAACATCACATTATAAGGACTGCATCACATAACACTACAATTCCTAGACAACATCACATAACATCACATTATCTCGATTAAATCACATAACATCACTTTAGCGAAATTACATTACAAATTATCACTCAACATCACATTATAAGGACTGCATCACATTACACCACATTATCTAGACTATATCATATAATCATAAGATCACATTATCTCGGTGAAATCACAAAACAATCACATTTCACAGACTTACCCAAGTTTCTTAATAATTAGTAAATGAATCTGATGGAAATGGATGATGGTGTCCAAAGAAGTCCAGACTATTTGTATTTAAAGTGTCTAGATTTCAGGCAAGGGAAAATGTAATCAATTTACAACCTTTGGGTTAGACAAGACATTGCATTGAATATTCATGGAAACGTGCATCCTTAAATCATGCCTTTATTTTGAAATATAATTTAATTTGTCAAAATTTAAAATTAACAGGACAATGAATGTTCATGTAGTGACACAGAAATGATATTTATCTGAAAATATAATGTGAACAGTTATAGAATTATATATATGTAAACTCTTTAAACATCAATTACCATCTTGGTATGTATATATATATTTATTTGTTTATGCACATAATACTCTAGTCCAGCTTCAGGACTGTAAATAAAAAGGAGCCTTTGATACAGTCTAGGTTCTCCTTCAGCAAGTCTAGGCTACAGCAATTTACATGAAATGAGACCAAGAAAGAAATAAAAATTTTGAAAAACATGTAATAATTTCAAAAATAATATATTTCATACACTAAATTTTAGTCTACTAATACTCGTGAATCATTGAAACCTTGAACCATGACCCAAAAACGCTTGAGCAAAACAACGGCTTGGATTGGCGGATCTATTATTAGCTCTGCGTTGTCATAGACTGTGGTAATACCGTCCACTGGGTGGTCACTGCTGCAGAACAACTACAGCATTACACACCAAGGTAACGTGAGATACTCCCAGGTGTCAGGTAACTGATATATTGATACTTGATATGTATTCTATGCATTGTATGCATTTATAAACATCGAGAACTGCATTGCCTTACTTATTCGTTTACGTTACTTGTATATATAGTATATTGTTCGCTTGCGTAATTTTTCATTTTTTGTATGTAACGTTTGCTTATTACATAATGACACATATCTAACTACGCTTACTATTTCAATTATGTTGGAATATGTTGGAATATGTTGGAATATGTCTTAGACATCTTCAAGTCTAACACTGATAGCAAATATTGTTTAAGTGCATCATGGCGTCTGGTATTGATGCGAAACCGAAAGTACAATTCAGCCACGCATTTTCCTAAGAAGTTACGATTCCTGAGGAATCGCCTTACCACAGAATCCACGTGAACAAAGAGTGAACATATGTATAGCTTGGTCTTTTGTTAACGTGAAGTAATGTTCAAACTTAGATCTATAAAATTGCGCCAGCCAATAAAATTAAACTGGCATGTTGTTGTAGTGACAACGAAGTGGTCACATACATAACATAGGTAAGAAATAAGCATATGTATGTATTAAAGCAGGAGTATCTGAATAACAACTTTATTGTGACTCCGAAAACGCAAGTATATACATAATTATTAATCAGGATATGGAAAATAATTTACTCCGAATTATCGAGTATTTTTATTAAGAATAATTTCTAATAATATGGGTTTGTTCTCTAACATGTCTAAGTAGTTTTTTTTAATGTTCACTAATCATATCATGTTAATAGATTTTGAGTTGATAAATTTAGATGTCTGTCTCTGTAGTAGATACACATATACAAATTATATATATATACATATATACATGTACCTTATAGCTACTCAGATCAAATATTTTTCAGTTTCAGAATTACAAAGCATTACTCTTAGGCCGGGCTTTTACTAAAGAGATTATATTTTTTAGGTGTACCCAATACATAACATATTGCATAATATATATTGTTCATTTATCAATAACACTATATGTTATTTTGAAATCTGAAATATTTCATTCGTTCTTCAAATCAAATGTGTAGTGTGTTAATCTCAACATAAATCTAAATATTCTAAATTAATAAATCACTAAATATCAATTGATAGATTTAAAGGGGCAGTAGCACGTTTTTAGCGGGGGATATAAGGTGATGTCAGGAAAATAAAATAAATGTTTCCGATTGAAAGACAATGTATTTAAACTTAATGAAGAAATAATATATCAAATATATAATGTATAGTTTAGCCATGCTATTCCCTTTTCTTACACAAAATGAATTAAAGGTGTTCACACAAAATGGTCACCAATGGACTTAATGTGAATCTTTATAATTTGTTCTCTGGCTATTGATGATTTGTTTGTGTAATGAGACTTGTCACTATCAAAATAATACATTTAGCATTAACATACAATTATAAGTGAAACATTGAAAATATAAAATGTTCAAAAAACGTGCTACTGCCCCTTTTACACAAAACAATTATTTTTTCATTCAATTTTCTATTGCGATTAATTGCAAAAGATTTCAATAATATTCTTGCATCTTTTTATTTCAACTATGTAACCGGCAGGTATTTTTATCAGGTATAATCAAATGTTTTACATGGTTTACAAAGTTTGTAATCAAATGAGTGTTATTATGCATAACAGTGTCTCAAACACGATGGTGATGATTTTAGAAATTTATGAAATTGAACGTTATTTTCCATGTAAGGATATTATTAAGAATACTCAGCTACAAAACAGAAAATAATGAATGTATAATCGTATGTTGACTTCATTAAAGGTAAAAATCAACTTCGGAAAGTAAAGTTTAATGGTTTCAAAAACACCACAGGTTTAATTTTGTTCATAACATCCCCGAACAATTGCAAATAGGGAATCGCCTGTGTACATGTACAATAACATAAAACACTAACAAATATCAAGTACTTTGAGATAAATGCATGGCGTGGTTTCATTAACTCTTAAGATCGTTTACGTAAAATACAAAGATTAATTCATTTGGTCATTTTTGTTAGTTTTATTATGTGACATTTATTGGGCTATATAAACATTACATGAGTTTAACATAAATGTATAAGTTATGAAAATATGTATGGCAATTTTATTAAAACTTGACAATAACTTCACTTTCAAAATACATTTGTTAATAAGAGATTGTTTATCTGGTGATTAAAACTCTGATAAGAATATTCATGATTTTTTAAAATCCGTTAATTGTCACTTCCCGCTGAAGTGCGTTGCCCTCAAAGGTCCATTGGAAAATATTACAAATGATAAAATGGCTATCCTAGAAATAAAATTATGAAAAGATAATTTTGCAACAAACGTTTTACAGAAATAACACATACTATTGCGTCAGCCTGTCAGAGTCTGAACTATGCGAAGATGGGGCGATTTCATGTGTTTTTAAATCCTCGATCAGTTTACCATTCAAAATATTCATACAAGCTTATTATTCTAATGGTTTAAGTCTCATACATCGCATTGCTCTTGAAATGATTTTAGTTCATTTTCTGCTCTATGTCTCTAATATATCGCTGAGAGGATTATTGTGTAATTATATTTAACAAATTCAATCGACATTCATTTTGTTTCAATGTCTGATGTTACAACTGTGGCTACTTTACCTACAGGTATATCATGAATAATTTATAATCAATTAATCATGAATAATTAATAATCGATTAGTCATGAATAATTAATAATCGATTAATCATGAATACTTGATAATAGATTAATCATGAATAATTAATAATCGATTAATCATGAATAATTGATAATCGATGCAATGACGTATTAAGTCGAATTTGTAGAACCTGGAAGTGCGTCATTTGATGCGGTGTTGATGCGGTGATTTCAACAATACCAAGGACATTTTTCAATATAAACATGTAGGCCTCTATTAACGCTTTGGCAATATGCCGATGTTATCTTTAGAATTTGGTAAGGGAAAAACGGGAGGTTTGTGATCTTTGGGAGCCCATATGTTGTTACATTGTCAATAATAAATTGTAATTGTTCTTTGCATTTGTTCGGTCATATTGTTTGCAGCCATACAACTAAGTGTGACATTACGACGCATATAAGAAACAATATACTTTTTTAAATTCAATTTTCTATTGCGATTAATTGCAAAAGATTTCAATAATATTCTTGCATTTTTTTATTTCAAATATGTAACTGACAGATATTTTAATAAGGTACAAACGTATTAATTACATGATTTACACAGTGTCTGGTTGGTGCCACTTATAAAAGTAAGACATGATTATTATATCAAACAATTATTTCGTTAGCTTTATTTCGCATACTCAATCCAACAAAGAAAGAAAATAATTTAACCATAAGGCTTAACTACACAGCCATGCAAGGATCGGGGATCGTACTTGTGTGCAGTTCGTTTCTCAACTCAATTGTACAGCAGAGTTTTCATTTCCTTATAACGAGTGCTATGAAAATAGATAGACACGAGTTCTACTTAACCTTGGGATATCATGTGATTAACATTATCGTGTGATATGTTCCTTTTCATTGTTGATTTAATTCTTTTCAAAATATCGTATGCATGAAGTCGCTGACGTGCTACCAGAATATCTGAATTAGAGTTTATCTATTTAAATATTTTTCGAATATATACACTTTACTCTACTCCAGGGAGAATATGATTCATTGTCAGTCTGATCTGAGTATTGTTCTGAAAACTAATTTTTAGGGGCGACAGGGTTAACAAATATGCTTTTTCAAAAAGGAGGATGATATTTCGATGATAACCAAATACGAAAATTCGCAAGTGTGAAGAAAATGATTTGAAAATTTGAAAGATCGTCGAACTTCCCCCTTTTAAATTCGATAGGTTAGATGGGTATAAGACATATTTTATCACATGTCTACATCTTCTTTGAATAAAGCTTACAAAGAATAAAGAAGTTGATTATCCATAATAATCTTCCTTGTTGATCACATGTCTACAATACATATTAAACCTTTTTTCCTCCATATTTTGTGACATAGGCACATGATACATTACACACATATGAACAAATATATAATCCACAGGTGCCTGATAATTCATTATTTTAGCAAAAATGGACTCTTTCTAAACAACAAGTGCTAAGATGACCAAGATCTAAAAATAAGACTTTTCTGTTTACATCTGATGCAATCCGCTGCAAGAAGAATTCCTGGAATACGTCCAAATTGGAAATCATTACAAAACAAAACACTGCTATACAATATGATACAATAGACTGCAAGAATAAAGAAGACATTTAATTAGTATATAATTTTATCCTTTGATTTTACAGTTGTCGTTTTAGTAAAACAATATTTCCAATTGCTTTTTGCATCTGATCGTGTCGATAACAATTTTCTTTACAAGGATTAAGCAAAAGGTAAGTCAAATGAGAAATGTGTGATAATAATGTGTGGCTTATTGCTTTGGGGTCCAGAGACCCCAAAGTTATGTAACATTTGATATTGAAAACTAATGGCAGAAGTTTCTCTCTATATTACTCTTGGAAACTTCAAAGAGAAGTTTTAGCCAATGATATTTGTTTAAGCATATCCTGGTATTTTGAACGACCAATGGACAGAACTGTAGCAAATTTATACCCACGTGACCATGTGGGTGGTACAAAAAAATTGGCAAGCTTTAATTTGCAAACTGATTATTATAATAATGTTATGATGTAAAATTTATCGTAAATTTTCAAATGTATATGAATGAACGTTTACACCCTTAATAAATATCAATTTTGCATATGCATGTGAGCTGTTTTGTAGTTATTCGGTGCATTCCACATTCGGAAACGACATTCCATTTTTGTATCAACTAGGAATTCCGTTCCTCCAATTTTTTTACTATAACGCGAGCGCTGAATGTCCCGCCTTGTCAATGACTGATCATTCACTCAATGCATCTCATCGCTTCACGAAAAAAATGGTACTGAACAGGCCATTTTCAAATTTCATGTTTCAAAACATAACGTTATGGATGATTTATTTATTATTAAAGGTGTCTTTTGAAGAAAATATCGACATAGAGTCTAACGTATGATAAAATATTTTTAAATGTCATCCTATAACATAATGAATATTATGAACTTGAAGATGAGATCATTTCTAAATTTATCGAAATTTATTTAACTTTCGGCTGTGATTCGATCAACACTCAATTACGGAAAATTATTCTTGCAACATGTAATTAACCTGAAAGTCAATGGGAAATTCGTCGGGTTTAAACTAAATTTGCGGGTATTGGAAAGCAATGGATCCCATAAAGTTTACTAGCGCTACTATTTATCTTCTAATTAATCACTGGCTCTTGTGTTAAACTCACCGTCAGCTATCTTTTAAAGCAACATAAATTTGAATAACCGTATTCATGTTTAAAAATGAATATCATAATTGAGATAGGAGACATATCTATCATTGTTGGAATTTAAGCGGAACGAACGAGATCTTTTACTATACATAGTGTACTGATAACTATCAAAGCAAAGAGCAAAGAACTTGCGTCTCCGATTGGAACAATTTATTCAAGTAAAAATCCCCGCTCCCGTCCTCCCTAACCTAAATCTCCTGGTTCTATATAGTGATACATAACCGGGTGCCCCAAAGCTTGCCTATTTAAAGGCTTTTCTTGTTATAATAAGACCCGAAAGGCAAACGGCGTCTGGTGTAGAATCGTCAATGTTATTTTCGCTTTTTCGACTTCTCATGAATAGCTGAAGCCAGATTAAATTACACTTGTGGTGTCAGCCTATTGTTCTCTAGCTCCATTATTTCAGTAATGGAGCGTTGTATTTTTCATCAAGTTTTTCACTTGAAATTTCGATTTTTAAATATATTTCAAATTATGTTTTTGAATAGGCGAGTGTAATTTAAGTCGGTTTATATTTTCGTAACTCTCCATTCCTAAAAACTAAAATAATATTTCTTAGGAATGGAGAGTTACTCGGACATTAACCTATATACGGATTAGCCAGTAACAAGAGAGACTGAGACTAAAATTAGGCGAAATCAAATAGTAGGAGTTCAGCTTTTTACCCGACTGTGATAAGATTATACGTATTTTAAAGGGGCAGTAGCACGTTTTTAGGGGGATATAAGGTGATGTCGGGAAAATGAAAATAATGGTTCCAATTAAGAGACAATGTATTTAAACTAAATCAATCAGTAATAAATCAAATATATAATGTTACGTTCAGCCATGCTATTCCTTTAGCTTATACAAAATGAATAAAAGGTGTTCACACAAAAATGGCAGCCAATGGACTTCATTTGAATTTTTATAATTCGTTCTCTGACTATGGATGATTGGTTTGTGTTATGAGATTTTTGACGCTATCAAAGCAATACATTTAACATGAACTTACAATTATCACTGAAATATTGAAAATATAAAATTTTCAAAACACGTGCTACTGCCCCTTTAAGCAAACCAGATATTTTACCTTATACTGCCAGCACCTGCCATTCTATTCTTACAAAAAGGAGAGAGCTCTTATATAACTAACTTTTTATAATTTATCTGCATTTTCTATGTTTTTTACATGTATATATTTTATGTTAATTTACTATATTTTGAATGTATAAACATATACATGTTTTATATCGTAAGCAGACTTTGTGACGATGTGGTGGGAATAATGCATTTGAATTGATGTTGGTGAGCATTTTTTTCAAGAAATGACAATGTACGATGTTATCCATTTCATGTTATTTCTATTGACAGATATAAGTTGTAAGGAGGATCTCCAGCAGCAGCAATGGGTGACACCGGGCCGGAGTGTTCCCCTGATTATAGACTTATCGCTATCTTCGTATGTTCAGCAATCATCGTCGTATGTGCCTTGTGAGTCAACAATTATTTAGATACTAGAGGTGTAACGATACGGCAATACTTAGAGGTTATAACATGTTATTTTTCATATCATACCCCATATGACTCCTTGACTAGTGAGGATTATGATTTGTAGCTTTGGTGGCCCTGTGACCCCTAATAAGGGCCACAGGGGCCACGCCCTAAAAACCTATTTTCATCTTCTTCTCCAGAAGCATAAGTCCTAGAAAGCTGAACTTTGTATACAGACTCCTCGACTAGTGAGGATTATAAATTGTAGCTTTGGTGGCCCTGTGGCCCCTAATAAAGGCAACAGGAACATCCTTCAAATCTATTTTCATCTTCTTCTCCTAAAGTATAAGGCCTAGAAAACTGAAACTTGTCGCCTATATACTTAATTTTATGATTGGTGACCCTGTGGCCTCTACAAAGGGGGAATCACATTGGCCACACTCTACAGCATAATTGATGATGAAGCCTGATGAGCTACAGAGCCAATGGCTCTATTTTTATCATATATCAAACTTGTGTCTGTGACTTCGAAAACGCAAGTATATACTGCGGACCGGGCGGCAATATGGGTGCTGTGTCCTTGCCTCTATCACACATGCAAAAAAAACCAATATCATTGATAGATATATGATAAAGTATCGTATCGCGATACATTGGTCCACGATATATCGTATCGTTTGAAGGATGCATATCCTGATACATACTATATTAAATTAATGAAGTCTCAATGAGAATGATCAAAACTGAGATAAAGATGTACAAAAGAACCTCCCCTAAAACGTGGAAGTTTGATGATATTAAAATTACATCAAAGCAGGTAAAGTTAAATTCTTGCACCAAAATAATTGATCTAAATATTTGTGGAAAAAAACATTGTGTAGCGTATTCATGTGCATCAGGATACGTATCGTATCACAACCCTCATATCGGGATAAATATCGTATCGCCACCTTCCCGTATCGTTACACCTCTATTAGATACAGTACATTGGTCAATTATATGAGTATGTGGAGGTACAACAAGATGTTTGGATATACATCTGATTTTGATACTACCCAAGACATAACTCGCACCAGTCTTTATCACAGCTTAATTTAAGATTTGCTGCACCTCGCCCTAATTCGAGATTTTACCAAACTTAATTGTGGACTTGAATAATGTTGATAATTGAAACTCAGACACACTCTTGAATTTTCCAGTGTGTGAGCCATGCATTTTTGTCCTTACATGTACATACATAAATGGTGTTTACCCTCATTCCAGTTTCGCCTACTGCTACTGGCAGTCCCGCAAAGAGAAGAAGGAAAGACGGGATATTGAGTTACGCCAGGTATTAATTAACAAGACCGATGAACAGGTATTGAAACACTTCAAACAATTCTTCATTGAAATCTATTTCAAATTACTATACAGACTATAAAGTCTAGACTTTTCATCCTACGCCGTATCCAAATTATCTTGAACCTTAAAGGGGCAGAAGCACTTTTTAGCTCATCAGGTCTGAACGGTCAGATAGGCTTATGGCATGGCCCGTCGTCCGTCGTCCGTCCGTCGTCAATAAACTGTTGACACTTTCGACTTCTCCTCACAAACCATATACACTAGAGAGCTGAAATTGTGTGTACAGGTACCTTGGCATGTGGGGATTCTGAGTTGTAACTTTGGTGACCCTGTGACCCCAATTAAGGGCCACAGGGGACACGCCCTTAAAACTTATTTTCATCTTCTTCTCCAGAAGCAGAAGCCCCAGAGAGCTGAAATTTTATGTACAGGCACCTTGGCATATGGGGATTCTAATTTGTAACTTTTGTGACCCTGTGACCCCAATTTATGGCCACAGGGGCCACGCCCTTAAAACTTATTGTCATCTTCTTCTCCAGAAGCAGAAGCCCAAGAAGCTGAAATTTTTATCTTTTTCTCCAGAAGCATAAGGCCTAGAAAGCTCAAATTTTGTGTATAGACTCCTTGACTAGTGAGGATTATAAATTGTAGCTTTGGTGGCCCTGTGGCCCCTAATAAGGGCCTAAGGGACCATGCCCTAAAAACCTATTTTCATGTTCTTCTCCAGAAGCAGAAGGCCTAGAAAGCTGAAACTTTGTGTACAAACTCCTTATCTAGTGAGGATTATAAATTGTAGCTTTGGTTGCCCCATGGCCCCTACTAAGGGGGCAACACATTGGCCACACCCTATAGCGAAATCAAATGTAAAGCCTGATGAGCTACAGAGCCCATGGCTCTATTTTTTTAAATATTTAAGATTTTAAGTTTTTCACTGATAATGTTACGTTAATGCTTAATGTAACATTTTGATAATGTAAAAATCTCATTTCACAAACCAATCATCCATAGTCAGATAAAAAAGTTATAAAGATTCACATAAAATCCATTGGCGGCTATTTTGTGTAAACACCTTTTATTCATTTTGTGTAAGAAAAAGGAATCGCATGGTTGGAATTAACATTATTTATTTGATTTATTACTTCTTCATTTAGTTTAAATACATTGTTAATTAATTTAAATTTTCCTGACATCACCTTATAGCCCCCTAAAACGTGCTACTGCCCCTTTAAAGAGCCACTCCGTGGTTTTTATCATGTACTGCATTGCTTTGATAAATGGCATAGTTCACGATTTGATTGAAAACATCTCCCGTCCTCATTCAAACCTTATCAATAACTTACTGTCATCCTTAGATAAATTCCTAAATTAAGTTTGACTGATTGAAGCACGTCATTGTCCGTTTTTGTGTGTTTTTTTTAATTTTTTTAAAAATAATTGATATTCTTTCAGGACCAGGCACTTCAGGTGCAGATTGCCCAGCAGAATAAGGTAATTGAAACAAACATGATAATTTATTTTTTATAATAAAATTTAAAATATCAAACAAAAATCTGTATTGCCATCTTTATTTTATAAGTCGTTTTGATGATTAACAAAACTATAATTGTAGACAGTCAAGTCTTTGAGGAGCGAAATCAGCATCTACGAGAAAACATGTCGGGATCAACAGGGGGCGCTGGATAAGTTAGGTAAGAAAATAAGGAATCATTCCATTCCAAGGGGTATGAGTACATTTTTAAGGAAATGGGGTGTATGTCACAAAAAGTTGAACAAAATGTTACCATTTCCAAGGAAATATATTGAAACAACGTTACACAAAGCTTCTTTAAAGGGGCAGTAGCACGTTTTTTGATAATTTTATATTTTAAATTTTTCACTCATAATTGTAGGTTAATGTTAAATGTATTATGTTGACAGTGTCAAAAATCTCATTACACAAGTCAATCATCCATAGTGAGAGGACAAAGTATGAAGATTCGCATAAAATCCATTGGCGGCCATTTTTTGTGAACACCTTTAATTCATTTTGTGTAAGAAAAAGGAATCCCATAGCTAAACTTTACGTCATATATTTGAATTATTACTGCTCAATTTAGTTTAAATACATTGTGTTTCAATTGGAACCATTTTTTTTCATTTTCCTGACATCACCTTATTTTCTCCCTAAAAACGTGCTACTGCCCCTTTAAGGGGCATTTTAGAAGTTGGAATGGTGATAATGAGGAAACATATATGGATGACAACTTCTTTATTCATGATCGAAACGTCGCATATCATGAATAAATAAGTTGTCATCCATATATGTTTCCTCATTATCAACGTTATACAAAGTTATGTTATATTTGGTTCAATTAATTTCCCTTTCTATGACAATAAGTGTTCACACAAAAATGGACGCCAATATTTTTCGCTTTATTTTTCATAATCCATTCTTCGACTACGGTTAACAGTATAGACATCATTTTAATATCATTTTTCAGATAAAAAACTTTAACGTGTAAATTCTAACAAATCATTCAACTTCAAATGACTTTGAAATTAAAACATAATTATGGTAAAAATCAAAGTATAATTAATTTATTAATATGGGATATGGAAATCCGTAATTCATGTTTGTGAAAACATTTTTCTCGTCATTTTGTTCATGTTTATATAATATGTAAGTAAGATAAACTCTGAAGGTAGTATGTCACAGATAAATGTAAAAATATTTAATCGGAAGGGGCTGTATAAAACATTAATATATCCGATTTATGTTTGAAGGGACAATATCCTACATCCCGACTGAAGTAACAGATGCTGCAGAACTAAACACTATATCGTTGATCCGTGAGTATTTTTCTTTGATATGAGTGTGTGAGATATTAAAGCCGCTTTTGAAAATTATTGGTATAAATTTTCGAGAAATACTCACTTTTGCTGAAAAGTATCATTATGATGCTCTTCGGTTTAAAGAAAGTTCGAAAATTTGAAACTATGGTTGCAAAATGTCGATGAATGTGTGAGATGTCAAATATAAGATAGTCAGAGAATATCACGTAATGTGATTATTCCAATTAAAAAAAATTAAATGAGGTTACACAGTTGAATCAGATAATTTGCAAATTTCAATGAATAACGGTAAACAATGCATCAAAAAGAATTCCCAAATCCCTGATAAGGTTTAAGGATGTACCTTGTTTCACAGGCATCTTCCTGCAGCTTGACAGGGGGCGCTGCAACACGACCTTCACCCACATCAACCCCGAGGGAGAGCTTGTGAATAGCAAGGACCCCCAGGCTGTGAGGGGGGAGAGGAGCTTCAGGAACTACTGGGGCACCTGCAGCACCTGTCCCTTGCCCTGGTTCAGGGACCCCCAGTACTTCGAGGTCAAGGCCAAGGTGGACCTCAAGCAACCTCTGATAACCAGGGACCTTCTGCTGGAGATAGGCTTGGCAAGAGCAGAGGAACAGGATGTATCACACAATATCCAGGGCAAACCTCAGACCTTCTCTCTCAATGTGGCTCACTGCACCACTCACAACACTATCTGCAGGAATGGTTGGCGTCATCGTCGGGAGATGCAGTGTTTGACGCAGACGATGAAGAACGTGGCAGGTCACTCGGCCACTCTACACTTCGGCGTGCTGTACGACCATTCCCGGGGACGAGTTGTGTTCCTGGATGTTGGCAGGGGGAGGATCGTGTCTGTGATAGACGGGGTTGACAACTCGGCAGTTCTGTGGCCCATGTTTGGTGTGTTCTACCCCAATCGTGGGACCATCAGCATGTCACTGGTTGTGGGATCCGATATCGAGATGTCTGTCGAGAAGAAGCAGCTGATAATGCAGGCTTTACACGAGAGGTACACGGAATATTGATCTAGATGACATTTCACGGCAGTTGCCAAGAAGATCTTCGTCTTTTAACCTTTACTAGAAAGTAAATCTGGATAAAATCTGCATATGGCAGTGGTCAGGAAGATGTTTATCCTGAAAACCTTTCTGGAATGACAATTAGATCTATTTGAATAACATCTCCATGACAAAGGACAAATCATGGAAAATTGAATTACACACTGAAAAGTGTTCTGGATAAGATGAGCATCAACAATCTTTCTCTTCAAGGTGTAACTCAGTCTTCATCACTAACCTACCCACGGCTTGTTGTGTTCTGTAAACTTACTATCGGTCTTCAGCGAATTGACCTGTACATATCACTCGAATCACATTTGTAGATCACTGCAATAAAATCCGATAAAACCGAGAATTTTACTCAACGTAACAAGGATTAAATGAGCCAGTTATGGAAACTTAACGTGTTACGCCTTGCGGGGGAAAGTTGATCTTCATCACTTAAAATGTCCATTGGATTCTTAACAAAGTCGTTGAACATCACAGTTATTGGTGATCGGTGATGCACGTGTAAGTCATGAAGATACTGGAAAGAGTTTCTTTGGTTTAGAAATAATAACTTTTATCATCACAAAATCGTTGATACGTGGTTGTAAATCTGCCATCATTTTGGTTATTATCATGCTAAATATTTTATTTTCAATTTGATTAACATCGACCGGGCTCCGAGAAATAATCTTAAAAAATAATTTTCTCTATTGGGGTTCGAACTTAAACCAGCTGTCATATCCTTTCCGTCACGGTCTGAATACATCTACCTTTGTCGCCTGTTTCTGACGTAAGCTTAAGTAGCCAATCGAAAGGACGTCGGCCAAAGCTATCTGCATCCTGCTAGGGGCAGGTAACTCCAGTGTGTACCATAGGTTTATACATGATCACCGCTAAATACTTTTTAACAGCTAAATACTATTTTGAAGCGACGATGTGATTGGGTTGCTAAGGACCGGCGTTTGTCGGCGTTTAACTGGATACAGCAGCTTGAGAGTAGGTTGGCTGTATTCAGAATGTGTCGGAGAGGATATCCGGGCTGGATTTAGCTCGAAACACGAAAGCGACAATATTTAAGAAATTCTATACCTTAAATCACGGATCGATTTTAATTAGACTTATTATAGTCTTTGTTTTTATTCTCTCTATAGGATCTCTGATTGCATGCGAGGCTGCGTGTCATACTTCTGGGTTAAATATAGCTTTTCCAAGGTGCTTATATTTATTTTATAGCTGTTGCAATATCGTTTTATATTTTACCTTCTTTAAAAAAAACACACAAAAAACGTGGTGTCCCTATATGTATCGAGATAGACTGAATGAATGCGTATGCGAACACGTTTATCAGTCTTTCTATATCGATGTTTTGCTTTATGTATACTTTTATTATGAACCTATGTATGTAAACCTTATCTTTCGTAAAAAAAAATTATTAGGTCATCAGGTCTGAAAGACCCGATGGGCTTATGGCATGGCCAGGCGTCCGGCGTCTGTCCATCCGTTCATCCGTCCATCCGTAAACTTTTCACATTTTCGACTTCCTTCTCCAGAACCAATGACTCTAGAGCTGAAATTTGATGTGCAGACTCCTTGTCCAATGGGGATTTTAAATTGTAGATTTCGTGACCCCATGACCCCGAATGGGGTCACAGGGGCCAAAACTTTAAAAACCTATTTTCATCTTCTTCTCCAGTTCCAAAAGGTCTAGAGAGCTGAAAAGTTGTGTGTAGACTCTTTGGCCAATGGGGATTCTAAATTTTAGATTTCGTGACCAAATGACCCCAAATGGGGTCACAGGGGCCAAAACTTTAAAAACCTATTTTCATCTTCTTCTCCAGTTCCAAAAGGTCTAGAGAGCTGAAAAGTTGTGTGTAGACTCTTTGGCCAATGGGGATTCTAAATTTTAGATTTCGTCACCCAATGACCCCAAATGGGGTCACAGGGGTCAAAACCTTAAAATCCTATTTTCATCTTCTCCAGTTCCAAAAGGTCAAGAGAGCTGAAAAGTTGTGTGTAGACTCTTTGGCCAATGGGGATTCTAAATTTTAGATTTTGTTACCCCATGAACCCAATCGATTGGGGTCACAGGGGGTCAAAACCTTAAAAACCTATTTCCATCAAAAGTCTGATGAGCTACAGAGCCCATGGCTCTATTTTTAAGTGTATTATCATAATCTTTGCATTTGACATTCGACGGTGTAGAAATTTGATGCCTCGACAAGGTTAATCTTCCTAATCAACCTGACAAAGTCAAGGCTTGATGAATTCAAAAATTGTATATTTTATAGTTAAAGGGACAGTCCTATATGCGTATTTTTGAAAACGAAATTCAGGCGGACGCAGTGATGCATTGTGTTCTTTGTCAAATAGTTAAATCTAGAGCAAATAATATGTTACACGTACTAACATATATGAAAATAAGTGTGAAACAATCATGTAATAATCAGATACAAGCATAAACAGAGAAGTACATTTGAATTTTGTTTCTACAAAAATACCCCGATAGGAATGTCCCTTTAAGTAAGATAGTCACGAGCAAGATAATCTAAGGGAGACAACTCTTTTTCAGATAGTTTGCAAGGTATTTGCTTAAGCAAAGTTACCCTCATTGGGAAAGGGATATTGTACGGTATAGAGGATATGGTCAAGATTCATACTTAAAAGTTAAATAAACTTTATAAAGTTTGAAGTCGAAGAGAAAAAACACGACCTGTCGCCAGTCTTGATAGTGCTTTTCTTGAATTTTGCCTTATAGTAGTAGTTCGTAGATACAGTACTCTGTAAGCGGTGAGTTGCCTTTGCATGCAAGTTAAGGAGCACCCTGAAACGGAATTTTAGTGAGCATGGTTGGATTTTTAGAACGTAAAAAGTATAAAGCATTCAAAACATTGCAATAATAACGTCTCCTGGCACAAAAGCCAAACTTTAACTAATACTTTTATCTGAATATACTACTTCAAAGAAGTAAAGGAACGCAAGTGTTATTAATTTGCAACAACATTATCTGTACGTGTTTGCAGCTTAAATAAAAAACTATTTGTTCATATCAATTTCTAAAAAAATAATATTATGCAATTTTTTCTTACATAATTTAACGGAAATATTTTAAACAACCTCTTCTCTACAGGGTGAGTTCAATTGCCGAGCAATGCAATCGCCCCAACAAGAATGCACGGTTTAAAAGTGGCAGTAGCACGTTTTAGGGGGAATATAAGGTGATGTCAGGAAAATGAAATCAAATGGTTCCAGTTGAAAGACAATGTATTCAAACTAAATGAAGCAGTAGTATTTCAAATATATAAAGTAAAGTTAAGCCATGCTATTCATTTTTTCTTACACAAAATGAATTAAAGGTGAACACACAAAATTGCCGCCAATTATGTGAATGTTCATACTTTGTCCTCCGACTATGGCTGGTGTAATGAGATTTATGACACTGTCAAAATGATAAATTTAGCATCAACGTACAATTATCAGTGAAATATTTAAAATATAAAATCATCAAAAAATTTGCTAGTGCCCCTTTAAACCTGAACCATTTGACATGGGATTTTATTTTTAACCCCTGCTATGTTTCTGACATAAAGTCTCGAAACAAACTATCGCCTTCAGTATTTGATTTCGATATGTCAATAAGATAGCTCGTGTTTATCTTAAAGAGACAGTAGCACGTTTTTGGGGGGAATATAAGGTGATGTCAGGAAAATGAAATTTAATGGTTCCAATTGAAAGACAATGCAAGTAAACTAAATGGAGCAGTAATAATTGAAATATATATTGTAACGTTTAGCCATGCGATTCCGTTTTCTTACAAAAAATGAATTAAAGGTGTTCACACAAAATGGCCGCCCATGGATTTAAGGTGAATCGTTATACTTTGTCCTCTGACTATGGATAATTGGTTTGTGTTATGAGATTTCTGACACTATTACTAAAATACATTTAGCATTAACGTACAATTATCAGTGAAAAATTAAAAATATAAAATTATCAAAAAACGTGCTACTGCCCCTTTAATATATATCTTAACCATGCGTTCATGACAAAACGGATATTTAAAGGACAACTTACAAATGTTCCCATATTTTGGATAGTATGGTTTGTCCTGTTTGAGAAAGGGTGTTTAAACATTGAATTGTCAAAGCCTTATCTGACTTCCGTTTTCCTTGTGTATAATTTCAACTTCCATGGTCTTGTTTGGCAGCAATTGTTGGTTAAACAGGGGTTAGAAATCAAATTCAAAAATGAAAAATACAGTGCATATAGTCTTGGTTGATCAAATTGATGATGCTTACATTAACTTGAAATGGGAACATAGAAAATCTCAAATTCAATTCTTCGAGGAGGGGATTCGCAATTTCCGAAAAATATATTCACAGCTAAATACGAAGGTCAAAATCGCAGGTAACCTCTTTATCGAGCGCAATTGCAATTTGAGAATGTAAATAAGGTTGCGGGGTTAAGCTGTGTTGTATAAGTCTCGTATATAGACCCTTCATGTTACGCATGGCTTCTTTGCAATCCTTCGCGCTGACATCGACACCTACTGCCGTCACACTTCGTACACACAGATAATTACAATTTGTTCAGACTACAGGTGTCTTCAGGTGAGTACTGACAAAACAAAGTGTAGGGTAGAAGGTAAGAATATTGATATTTTGACATCTACTGTAAATTAAATTGAAATGTAGTCTAGGTCTCATTAAGAAGACTTTTCTTCAAATCAAATCATCTTATAGTTAAGGATGTTTAATAAGACACTTATTTTTATGTAAACATTTGCAATTATTGAAAAATGCAACATGTCTAAGCCTGCTATTCGATGCACTTGACTGTACTTATATAGTTGCAAGAACGAATATTGAAGTCGTTTAATTGAAGTGACAATTAAACATATATTTGAACATTGATTCATCGACACATGACTAAGGGTTAATTTTCCAGTTCGTTATAAGCACGTCAAAGTATATTTTCTATCGGACATGGTGTCTGAAACTTGCTAAAGTCTAGTTTTACTTATAAAAACAGTTTACGGTTACGGGACCCTGGATCAGGATTTCAGATGTCAATAAGGGAGATTGGCTACCGTTATGAACAGAGTCGAGGTCTACGTTGGAGCCTTTGTGGTCGCAGTTTCCCTTTATTATGTATGTATCAACCTTTATGATAATATATATTACCATTGGAACAGCGCTAGCTAGGTTTTGTGTTAGGAGGGTTTCTTTTATCAGTACAATTCAACTTTAGAAGGTTGACATGGCTTTTAGGGGGGCGTCTTGGAAACTCATATTCAAATGTTTTTCTTTCTATTTGGAACAATATTTAATCAAAGTGGCCTTTATAGGGAGGCCGAAGTCATTGTTTACGAAAGTTATTGTCCATAAATGTTAAAAATATTTAATCATAACAGATAGAATAATACTGGACATACTATCAAAGCATTTGCATTGCACACAGAAGGGTACCAAATGACATTGAAATTACGTTAAATCGTTTTACGTTGATATGAACCAATAACAAATGGTGATAGATCAATAGCAGATGTGTATTGGTCCATAGCAGATGTTTATTGGTCCATAGCAGATGTTTATTTGCAATTGGTCATATATCAATGGCAATTGGTCATATATCAATGGCAACAGGTCATATATCAATGGCAACTGGCAATATATCAATGGCAATTGGTCATATATCAATGGCAATTGGTCATATATCAATGGCAATTGGTCATATATCAATGGCAATTGGTCATATATCAATGGCAATTGATCATATATCAATGGCAATCGGTCATAGACCAATAGCCGGTGTTTATAGATCAATAGCCGGTGTTCATAGATCAATAGCAATAGGTCATAGATCAATAGCAATTGGTTATTGATCAATAGCTAACGTTTAAGAGTTTCAATGCTATTTCCCTCAACAGCTTTTTCAAGAGCTTCGCTCAATCAGGAGCGAAATGGAATTCCAGAAAACTTCCATCATTGAAGGAGCGAAGGATATACGAAAACTTCAGAAGGTACATGTATGACTATAAGTACATCGGTTATTTGTAGGGATATGTATATATTTTCGATGATAATCGAAGCTTTTTCACTTCATATTGCTACTGTACAAAAAGATTAGCTTAAGATTGTACCAAAAGTCGATTCATCTCGATCAGCGAGATCATTGGTAGAATACGGTACATGTGACTCGCATGAAGTCATGAAGTGGCTCTGTGAGGTTTAATTTTTTTAATTTTTTAATTTTATAAATGTTTAACATAAAATTTATTTAAAAAAAAATAAAATCGGCATTCAAAGAGTTTTTGTTTTTACTTTATAGTGTAGTTTCTTTTGCCGGTCAGTTTGCTTACTCTTCTCCGCCTTTTCTATTCACCGCCTTGGCCAAATAAACATCTTAATGTTCCCTTTTCTCAAAAATAAACTACGACAATTAACTGTGTAAATTTACATTAAATCATTTTCAGAAAGTGGACGATTTGATCAAAGAACTATATGCTTCTCGGATAACCAGGGAATTGGAGCGATACAACGAAGAAGAGGTAAATATGTAGATCAATACGAGAAAACGATGCGAGTGATAAAATGATAAAAACATAGCAGGCTTTATTAGACAAAAAGAAAATTGTTTTGAAAAAAACTATCCAAGGTTCAACAAAACAAGAGCGACGACGTCTTGAAGAATTTTAATTTGAACGTTCGCCAATCAAGATGGACCTTTCTTGATAAGTATATTTGAACAAACGTTTAGCGCCCTATGATATAAATGAAGAGAGGTTTAGAATAGTATAGTTTCTAGTAAACATGATAGTTAATCAGTTACGGGATCACAAAACTTGGACACAACCACCCTGAAGACTTGCTCATTTGATTTTTTTGAATTTTAAAAATCATATCCCTATTCAAATGCATTTTTCACATATGTAATAGTATATATGCTGTTATGTTATTCTTTATGTTATGCATGCGCAATCCGCATCTTTATTTCTCTGAATGTAAAATTGCTCATGTACCACCGTGCGTGGTTTTAGAGACTAAAGAATCTCGAATCTTGAATCTTGATAAAATGCACGTCGTGTTCCTATTCCTTAAATTGCTTTTGTGAAAAGAATGTTTAAAAAAAATTGTCATCGACTTGACTTTATTCCAGAAAAAGCGTGAGAAGACAGACGAGACCAACGTCAAGGAGAATATATGGGCCGAAGCACAACCTCACACTGGTATGGGATAATTATTAATGTCATATTTATCAAAAATAGAGGAATATGTAAACAATATGTAAAGCCAAGCCACGTGTAGGTTTTTGTCCAATTAGTGCCGACATTGCTTCTAGCCTTTTGCCTTTAAATTCATGTCTCACGAGTCATTTTAAAATATCAATGTGAAGAAAGTTACTTATTCCAATGATTATCTATGCGTATAGTCTAAACCTATAGAAAAGTGCTACATGGATACGAATCGGACATTCACAAGGTTTAACAACGACAATACTGTTAGTCTTGGCGAAATCAGATTAGTAATGTTTATCAAAAATCATGATTTACGTTGAGCTTTATAAGTACATGTATTTGCATTATCTCTTTTTCAGTTCTACCTCCAAATGCTGTGTTACATCCTCTAAGGTCACCAGCATCGAAGTCGTCAATCCTTTACTGTAAGTTTCAGTAGATTTACTCCTTTAATTTATGACATTTATAAGCATGCGATCTGGCACAGATTATCGGTCACAATTTATCGGTTAAACATCCACCCGTTCATATTTCCTAACTACAGACACATCTTACATGTAATAGATATACCCACTCTTCCCGTTTGAATCGTGGGTCTCCGAGGCGTAGCGTAGCGGAGGTATATTGAGCGATGCACCGAGGGAAGGGTGGGTATATCTGACTTATACCCCACTCTGTTGGAGTTATATTTGACGAAAAAGGGTTGTCCACCATTCTCTGTGTATATTTATCTTAAACCTAACAAGATCAACAAAATCTTAACAATACTCTTTTGTTACGTTTTTAAAAACATAATCTAACTTCATTACATTAAAATTTGGTACAAATTAGTACCTATACATGGCTTATAAAGGAAAATACAACAATCCAGACATGGCACAACAAAAATTACCACCACCTCTATCGAGCCTCAGTAGCTCAGTCGATAGAAGCGTTGCGTCGCAACATTAAGGCCCCTGGTTCGATTCCCACTTTGGACATTAAAATTTCTCAAAAATTCTAAATTTTACAACTTGGTTAATTTGCCTAAGTTATTTGGATGTTCAAAAAAGAATAGGTGTATTAGAAAAGTTGTGGCGTATCGGTCAATATACCTACGGTTAGAACAAAAGAAACCATAGCAACGAGACCGGAAGTGGGGTATAACTGACGTTATGCTCTGACCTATCCCCAGATCGCTTTCTCCACACAGAGGCAGATCAAGTCATGAAATGTTGATACAGCCTCTGTTTTATTAAGCCGAAATCCGTGGGTTTCGGCAGTTTGCCATGGCGGGAAAAAATTGCACCATTATCCATTTGAATTTCGTTTCAAATGACGTTTCTCGCATGGAAAGGATGGTTCATATCGGAATGCTTTTGCCATGATTCAGTAGTCAAAATAATGATTTTAGAACAGCGTCGCTGATTGCACAACTGATTTTGATTGTCTGCAACAGACATCTCCCATTCTATCGGCGTAATAGAACAGAGGCTGTATCAACATTTCAACAGACTTGATCTGCATCTGTAGGGGCGAGAATGTACCCCAGATATTCATAGACCAAAAATGCCACATCGCCGACTGCTGCTTACTTAGTCATTTATGGCCCTTGTTTATGGTCTTGTTTAAAGTCAAAGAGATGTTTCTTATAAACAATCTTAAAGAACGCTGAATGAATGGAAGGAGAAGTGGTAATAGCCCTCACATTGGCCTATTTGAATCGCACATCAGTACATGGAACTAGGCCCAGGAACCAGTTTTCCGCCATCACTAGAAGGGCATCATTGATTTGCTGATTTTATATAGCGATAGGAGAGTTTTTGGTCGATGGATATAAGTGAAAGGTTTGAGCATAACGCGTTGACATAAGCTGATATAACAGGATGGCTCTTTTATTGGTGGTTACGATGTATGAAATTTGATTTGGCCATTTTTTCAGGCCAGGAAATGCAACTTGACGGCAATTCAACAGACACAAACTGGATACACATAGCCAAAGGGGGTGAACTTGTAAACAAACCCGAACCAAACAATCTCTTAAACAGATTCAAACAATACGGAAGGGTACGAACAAAGCTTTCACTTGCATCACACGGGCATCCGGTATACTGGGAACTAAAGGTGAAGGTCACTCTGGCTGTGCCTCTTCAAGATGGCGACGTCGTCATGACAACAGGACTATGCATTGAGGACATCTGTGACGCTATCAAATATGAATTTATATTGGAGTACGGAAGTTCATTGATGATCCAGCGTGTTGAGAATGGCTCCAAAACACTTTTCCGTTATCACACGCTTGATAATCACGCTGGCTCGACGGAAACTTTCAGTTATGGCGCTATATTTGACGGAAGCCTTGGTAAAGTAGGAATTTTGTCGCTAGACGAACCTTTCGAATGTTATTCGGAGGATTTTGTGTACACAAGTAAATCAATTTGGCCCGTTATTAGTGTGAATACTGGAGATAAACTTTTGATTAGCGTAAACCTCGTTGTTGGAAGAGAAATTGAAATGACCGAGCACAAAAAGAATTTAATACTTCAAACGCTTTGGAAAGCTAACTAATCACTTCACTTATAACTAAGCGTTGAAATAAAATATTACTCGACTGATCTTTCCTTTCATTCTATTAGGACTCTTAAGAGTTTACATTGTGTATAATATTACATATTTTTCATTTACGAGATCGATTTGTTAGCCGGATCCTACAATAATAAGTTATCAGCGATGTTTGGAAAAGAATATCGGAAATCTAATTGCGATCATAAGTGCTACACTTGCCATTTGCGATATTTCTTCAATGGAAAAGTCCAAACTATGTAATTTAGTCAATCGAGTGAGTTAATGCTTAATACCACTTGGATATATTTCAGCCATTAGCGGCTGATTAGTAGTAGTAGTAGATTTTTTATTCAAGTGTCACACGCACTTGAACATTAGTCACTCGACCTTTAATCTGTTATTCTCAAAATTAACAGTGCCCATTCACTTTCCAAAGCGCTGGTTGTGCAATACGTTCTATGCCTAGAAGAGCAATCGCGAAGAAAACCAACCGCTTGTCAATGGCAGTTGTTACCTTTGTGAACATAAAATTTAAACCAGGATGGTTCCGATTTCTTGTGAATGTCGTATAAATGAAAACGAAGTGCATTATACTTTCGATCGATTATTTTTAATATCCGTATTTTTATTAATGCTGAAAAAAAACAACAACAAAAGTGAGAAATCATGTCTTTGGGGCAATAGTAAACCCTTTTACTGCAGTAGTTGGAACGTCATTGGTCAAAGGCCGAATCCATGTTTCTTCTAAATTGGTGATTAACTCGAAGGTCAGCTTTTAACGTCTTCATTCGCAGTTTAAGTAAACCTAGCCTCAATAATACTCGGTACACTCCAATATTGAGTCTAGCTAGATGCAAAAACGGGTCGCGTCAGCAGAGCTATCAGATTGGCAAATCAGGGCTCATCCTATCGTTGCAATATCAGTTACAAATACTAATAGTAACCTCTTTATGATTTGTATAAATGCTTTAACGTTGATTGGAGGGTCATAGGTCGCCGTAAGGTCGGCTGAGTGACTTGTTACAGTATCTAGCTAGACTCAATATTGGTGTAGCGAGTATTATTTAGGCTAGGGGTCCGACTGATTCAATCCGTAACTCTTAAGATACATGTACTGACGTAACATACGTAAATCATGTCGCTATATCAAAACTTGAAGCCATTAGACTGACATATATTGAAAGCTTGAATAATTCAAAACAAGAAGCAAGAGAACTATCAACATTTGAATATATGATAAGTTTTATTATGGATAATATTTCATATATCAATTAACAAATGTAACTGTAACAAACTAGTGCAACGTCTTTTCATCAACAGGGTCAGCCGAGTCATCTCAGTTCAGCTGAAATTAAAGTTTGAATAAAACTTAAAGTGTAGGGACTAATAAACTAAATATTACCTTATCAAAGGTCATAATAACCAAAATTTAAAATCATACTATTCTGCTTCATATGATCATGAAATTCCCTTCGAAACTTCCAATATAAACTCGCGAGAAAAAGAAACGCTACCGTAGACAAGACCTATTGTGGATTGCTAAAATCAAGACACGGAGTCCAAAAGTCATAGGACTGAAATGCGGATACCCTGGCCAAAGGTGAGGTGATGTGGGGTTTATCACGGTTTTCAAGAGTATTTCACTTATATCGCGGCTGCTAGTTTTATTGCAGGGAGAAAGCCCGCTTTACTTTTGTGGCTATGCATTGCGGTGAAACCTGCAAACACGAGTTAAGTAAATAAGGTCAACTTCAATGAATTTTTAAACTTTAAACCCAAGACAAAGTAGATCGAGTGAATTTACCTTTTTATAGAATCTCTCTCGTACTTGCATGATGACTGAAAAAAAGAAAATATTGAGCAATAGCCACAGAGTTTGGGAAATCGGTATTCTGATCAACCTTTTTGTAGCGAGTTGGCCCATTAAGCTGCAGTATCTATATGATGTGATATCGTAATTGTTTACAAATTTCAACAGATTTTAAACTGTTGAAAGAAAACTTTCTACCTTTAAGATATCAAACAAAGGTTTTGTTTGCATTTATTCATATATAAAATTCATATTCCACTTATTGATATTTTTAAAGGGTAAGGAGCTGCAAAAACCTGAAATTCAACAATAGGCACCCCTCTTAAGGTTATAGTTTCCTTTGATAACGTTTGATATACACTACTGTGTGGTATTATCCAAGTGTATTTTTTCATTTGCACCAACTGTAAAATGTCTGCAGGTGACATACCTGAGGTTGGATTATAAATTTGAATCTTTTGGAATTAGTAATAATTTGTCAGAAAATGTCTTAAGTCAATAACTACAAGGGATATCACATTAACAGACAAAACTGCATGTTTTGAACCTGAATCAACCGAAGTCATGTGACTTTCATTTTAGACCTCTGCTTTCTTTCCGACATCAAACTCAGAAAACACAGTTCACTCTGTTATTGAATCCAATATGTCAGTATGATAGCGTTTGATTACAGTATTTTACTAAATAAAACTATTTTATTTTATAAAATATATACCGAATACATGCTTCCTATGTTCAGCAGTGGCGGATCCCCCCCCCCCCCTCCCGAGCACCGGCCCCCCTTTTAAAAAATCCGGGATCCGCCACTGTTTAGTGTACATTGACCACCCATGTGACTGCACATACCCCATAACAGAAGTTCTTGCAGACCCTGTACTGACACTCAATCTTCCTTGCCACGTTGTCCTTGAGTGTGAAGGCGCCGAAAAAGGGCGTGGTTGTGTACTTATCCGTCGTTGTAAAGCCCTTGTACGTTGAGAATACTACGCCGTCACCACATCTGACAAACGAATTTGTTTTCAAGATGATTTAACTCGATCTGCTCAACTTGAATATTTCTTCAACTCCTCAAAAGCTATTTCATCAAACATCTTCATACGGAAGGCATAAAACGCCAGTTTCCGAAGAGTCAGCTTTATGCCTTGCTGCATACCATTGAGTTTTCTTTGCTTGCTGTCTAGTCCAATCATAAAGCATATGGAGGTTGCTAACAATCGCCTGTAGGGGCGCTGATAAGGGTAGACAGCAAGAGATACATCCGACAGTTCGGAATCTGGCGTTTTCGGTTTTACGTAGGAAGATGCTTCATCAGAATAATACATTATAAACATCAAGTTAAAAACATCGCTACAGTTAAACTCCTTACACAAAAATTGGAAAACTGAATTTAACAAATATTTTGTTTATCTTGCATGCTTTAAGGGTGATTGTATCAATCAATTGTAATAAATAATCTGAGGTTTATTTACCTAAAGATTTTACTACCTTCATAAATTCCCGATGTATGGCTACCTATATGATAAACAAATTCTTGAAAAATATTCGTGTAGCTTATTTTTGTGAGAATTCGAGAGTGTTAACCGAGAGAGTGGAGTTTATTTGACTTTTACGCCGCTTAGGCAATATGTCGGCCATTATCGGCTTGGCATTTGAGGAAAGTATCTTATATCAATTTAATGATATCTCACCTATTTCTACCCAAGTCTCAACCCATTTTGGCGGGTTCATTTATTTTCATTTTAAAGCTTTTACCTAGGCGAAACAAATTGTCTGTTTGTCTTCATATTACTGACAAATCGCCTCCAAATTATCGTCAAGTACATTCTTACCCATCTCTGAGAACCGGGTATCTAGCACTTTCTTCAATGGCATCGCAGGAAACGGGGCGAATACCGAATTCGTTGGATTCATCTGAAAGAAAATCTGTGACTTTACAACACATAACGTCGAGAAAATAATTATAAATGTTTGAGCTGCATGAAGCTATTTGATGTAGTCAGATGTATGTGGTCATAAAAATACCAGAATTGCCAATCGCGCACGCTTCTTGCGTAGGATCAGCAGACTATTTTACCTGTTGCTAAATCAAATGGATTTTCTCGGAAAGGAATTTGCCTCTGGAGTAACAGTCTTGCTTTACTATATTTTCTATTAAGAAACATTCATTCCTACTCCGTTTGACGTATTGGCAGATAGCAGGGTAGCAGTGAATTCAATGTCGCTGAATGATTTTTTTAAAGTTGAGATGGTTGGAGATGGTGGCCGAATGGTTATCTTTCCATCCATATTTTGGTTGTGGATAGTTGTTCGGTTTAAATTGACTTAGCAGGCCAATCCTTTGGGAAGCTGCTACCAATAAAACGGCCTTCGGACTCATGGCTTAAAAACCCTACTGTACCTTATCAAATCATTATCAGGTTGGGTACACCCACTGATCGGGATATTATATCATTATATCCCAATCGGGATATATCCATGTGTTTTCTGATTTTATATGGAAACGGTGTATTTCAGCATAAGAGGAAACACTTGAAAAGAATGTTCACATTGAAACATATTTATTATGATGCTTTGAAAATTTTTTGCTAATGTAAAAAAATGTTTTTTGCAAAATGTAACTATTGTAAAAGTGTACATTAAGTTTACTAATCCTTATTGAAAATGCACTATTTTAGCATTAAGTTTCCATTAATTATTAGACAATTTTACAAAATAGTCAAATTTCTTTAGAGGTATGAAATCCTTGATACATTATAATTTTCCATTTTGCTATAAAAGTTCATTTTGTCAAGCTGAACATAGGCACAAAATCTACCTCTTCAAGTTTATGTGAGACACTTTTTTTCGGAAGTTTATAGTTTTTGAAATAATTTAAGAAGTGTATAAATATATCCCGATTGGGATATAATGAAATATCCCAAACGGGATATTGTATCCCGATCGGGATATAATATCCCGATCAGTGGGTGTGCCCAACCTGATTATATGATAATCATAATCTGAGTCACCTAGTGAAGCAATAAAAATCATTGAGATTGAGATTATCTGAACTATAAAAAAATGCTTAGTCAGACACGATCAATATGTAGCCGTAGTCAGATCACGAAGCTATAGAAGAAGTATTAATAAGTGTGGTCAGATTTAAATGAGACTGATATTGAGCAAACGTGTATACTTATTGAAATCCGTCCCTTCATCTTCACCACTCTGCCGATACGGACAAAACCTGACAATGGCCTTCCAAGGACGTCTACGAGGTCAAGGTTAAAGGTTAGATTGCCCCTCGTCGGTTCATCACCCTTTCCGTCGATTAGCCTTGTATCAGAGTGACAAATTCATAACTTCATAAAATCATTAACATTTTGATACAGTACACACATTTATTTCAGTTTGGTTGGTCATTGCACAGTAAATAGTCGTTAATTGCAAAAATGTTCACGCAATACTCGTGATAGTTTACGATTTGTAGTGTTACGAGCTTTTAACTAATTTAAAACTAAAGATTAATATAACTGAAACGCCTACTATTACATACGAAAACTTCACAACGAGTGACAGACAATTTCCTATTCTAATGAAGTTTGTAAAGCGTTCTAAGATTGATTTAACTTAAGCGTCAAGCAAACTATTTCCATTAAAATTAAAGTGAAGGACAGTCCTATATGGGCATATTTGTGAAACGAAAGTCATAGGGACATTGAAGTTTAAATACAACGCTATTTGTACATGATAAAACCACGAAGTTGAAAAATGTCATTGGGGTTCTCATTTGTTGATTTATTGCTGAACCTGATAATTAAAGAGCGCACACGATGGCAAAATATTAAGTGAAGCCAATCATCGGCGTTACGAGTATGAATAACCTTACTGTAGCATTGCAATAAAATAGTTTTAGTCTTATCGATCGATGGAAATCGATGAATATTAAATTCACTTTTAAAAATTGATGCGCAATATTTGACATTTTCCCAAATTAGGGTGGGCCGGAAGTCGATAGCACAGGGTATTAGGAGTGAGTGAGAGTTATTGGCAATATTTCAGCCACTAGCGGCTTTCAATGTCATAACGGATGAAAGGGTTAAATAAAACCTTGAATACACACCCTTCTATTTCGTGCTGTGTATAGCTGGAGGAGTTTGAGGAGTTTGACGAGGGGTTGAAGGAGCAGGTCACGGTGTATTCCTCCATCTGTGTGTCCTCCCTCCCCCTCCCGAACTCGACCAGAAGACGCACTGAGAACACCAACGCGTCCTGCTGACGCTAGAAAGGTAATCAGTCTGATTAGAATCGGCCAGGCATCGAAGTTTTAGAATAATAACTATCGAGAATCGAACTTTTTTCAAAAGGTTTCCTCTCCACTTGGCCCCGTAGGTCGTTTGTTCTGACGTTAACTCAGCTAACCAATCGCAAGTCGCCGGCAAAAGCATTGGGTATCAGTAGCTAGGGGCAAGTAACTCTTGATAACCATGTTTCAACATTACCGCGTAGGGAGGATGTGATTGATCTAAAGTGGCTAATGACTGGGTTTCGGCTGCACTAAACTGGCAGAAACATATGCGAGGTACAGGGGCGCGGTCAAATATAGTATAAAGGATTTCATATCTTCGAGTTACTATTGAATATGAATATTTTATTCCTCGGAACTAGTCCGATGAAAAGGTATGTTAAAGGCATAAAATATTCGCAGGTCTTGTCTGCAGGACATGGGTAGCTGTTGCAACTGGTGTTGGTTTTTTAAATGATTATAGGAACAGATTTAATTGCGGAAACTGCTTTAAAACAAACGTATTTTGTCTAAAAACAATTAAGCAGTTCAAGATATGTATATGAGCTAACAGTAGCAGTTAAATTAGAATATAGCAACCTTTAAGGGGAGATGAGGTTATGCGTGATGGTTCATGTCACTGGTACCTTATGCCAAAACACATGTAATGTCAATGGTAACGTGCAAAGACTCTTAAACATCGACATGGCTGCCAAACATGCAAGGGAAACTCAAAACAGTAAATACTCACAAAAATTAAGCAAAATGTGGAATTTGTAGCACAAGCATTTTGTCGATTGTTCACTCGATGTGATCAAATATATGAAAGGATTATTTATCCTAGAGATCTGCAAACATTTCGTAATTATTCTTGCTAATTTGTTTGTGAGGCGTATTTTGGTAAAGTTCCTGTAGAACAATGTACCTTGAAGACACAGACGCGACTGTTCCTGGTTGGGTAGCCGACCCGGAGATGGAAGTGGACGCCATCACGGGTGGTGAATGGCACCTTCCTGTCGTCACATTCAGCTATGATGTTGGCGTCCAGGTCAGTGATGACGTTGATCTTGGCATCCTCCATTGCATTGCTTCCACACTTCGGGGTAACTGGAATTAATTGAATAAATGTTATTTGTTATTTCCGAAACGGTCAAATTAAACATGCAAGTCCGACGTCTACTGTATTGAGAAAAGGCGAATCGCAAGGCAAAAAAGCAGTAAGCCTTTTCTTTTTGCTTTTTTAATTGCTCTCAATATAAAGTTCATTTTCAAGAAAAACATTTGTGAACTGTCGTAATGTAAGTTTTGAAGCGACAACTGAGGTCGTTCGCCTTCTTATGTATCTTCGCATGTTGATAATATCATAATGTTAATACTTTTCTGTGTTGGCCCAATTACAGGTCTGAAATCTGCTGACCCAGGGCACAGCATAATACACCCATTTCACTGAGCTACGAGCCGTTGCCGACTGAAAATAGGCCAAATGTCGTCATTGACTCGTAATTAAGCGTCTCTGAGTCCTCTTTAGTCGCCTCTGGGCGTAGTCGAGTCTGTATGGGTCTGTATGAGTCTGGGAGAGTCGGGAGGTCAAATTTTGTCGGGAGTTGGTTTTTTAACATGTTCAAAAACCCATTCCCGACTTTTTAAGTCCGGCGAGGTTCGTACTTTTCAACCGGAAATTCCAGAAATTCCATTGACGTCGTATTGAGTCGTATGTTGCTCGTATCTGAGTCTTATTGAGTCGTATGGAATCATATTGAATCGTGAATAAGTCGTACATAGTTGGATTGAAACGTGATTGTCGGGTGTGAGTCGGGAATGGTTCTTTCCCTAATTTACATGCCGACTCACTTCCAACTAGTGCAAACACATGTACGACTAACCAATACTCAAAGACGATCAGTGACGACCCGTTCCTGACTAATCATAACAAAAAAGTCGGCGGTTGTTGGCCTTTTATATGCCCGATTCCGGTCTAAAATTGTCGATTTTATCGTACGTGGATCGTCTGTGACTCGTACGTGAGACGTTTCTGTGTCGTGAGGAGTCTTCATTGTCGTGAACGAGTCGTAAATAAGTCGTTCAGGTCGTGAGTGGGTCGACAGTGAGTCGTTAGAGAGTCGGAAATGAGTCTTTGTCAGAGTCGTGGTGGTGACTTGGTGTCGTCAAAGACTCTGCAGTGAGTCGTGAACGAGTCGGTCTCAGTCGTATTGAGTCGTATCTGAGTTTGGATGAGTCGTTAGTTCCTCAGTTTATTGTCGGGGGTGCCTCGTAGGTCTGTCGGAAGTTCCTCTTCATTGTGTCGTATGTCAGTCGTGTATGTCGTAGGTAACTCTTATGAGTGTCGTTAGTAACTCGTAGAAATATCAAATTTCATAATTTGACCTCTATTTGCTCCCGACTCATGCCAACAAAGTCGTAGTGGAAAAGTCGGGAATAGTTGGGAAGAGTCTTGAACACTTTTCAAAGTCGTAGCTCAGTGAAATGGGGGTATTAGGCCAATACAGTAAGCCGGTAACCTGTAACATGGCCAAAAGGGGAAAACCTGACATCTTTATTACCTGCATTGGCCCACTTGCCGAATCGTATAGTCTAGGTCGTATAGATTGTAGTAGTGCCGTGCCATGTCATTGATAATTATTAATGGTCTCACATTGGCCCATTTCTGCATTGGCATTACTAGGTATAAGTACCATTCTGTAGATAGGAACTCTACTAGAAATATGAGTATGTGATGCACTGTGATGTCCAACTTTAATCAAAATTTCATTACTTAGTCTTATTTGCAACAGGCATTCATCAAAGACTAATTAAATGAAAGTAGTTTAAGGAGTAAAAGGGTCCACTTCATCAATGGGTCCAACTATTTAAGTGTCATAAAATCATACTGAAAGATTTTGAGATAGAGGCCAGAAAATGACATGTTGGTTGATCTAAATAAGGTTCATTTAGGAGCCTGAGAAGCACTAAATTCGCGAATAGGATGTGTCAACAGAAAGTAAATACTAACCTTGGAAAATATGTCCTTCCGGCAAGTCGCCAACGACTGTGGTCTGAAAATTGGTTATATAAAGCCTGTCAGACAATTGCACGAAATCATTAATACTCGAGAAACGAAAAAGATTTTAAACGGTAATAATTTCGCATTTTATCTGGATTGTATTTTTTTCTGATACACGTTTAATTAAAGCATTGCTTTGAGATATGCAGATATGCTTTCAACAGACATACATCAGCAGCGGATAATAATAATATTGGACCCTAGACATGCTCTATAAACACTTTAATAGTATTGGCGAGATTGCTGTAATCGAACTCAGTACTTACAACTGTTGCCAGGCAAATACAGCAGAGGAATGCTAGATCGGTGCAGGAAACCATTATGGAACCTGGAAACAAATTATTTTTTTGTAAAATAATCCAAACTTTCAACGAAAAATGAACAATATTTTCAAAATATAACTCACTTAAGTTGTTCAAACGACAAAGAAAATGAATACCTACATAACGATTATCTAGGTTTAAAATTTGGTTCTATAATTTTTATAATAAGGTACGGTTGAAACAATTCAAGAGTACTTTCCTGTTTATACTAATGATTAAAAAATGATTATGACCCTCATTTTCAAATATATTAGTGAGGGTAACTTTGTTGTTTTTTAAGAATTTGAAAAAAAAAGAATACATCACCATGTCCTCTTAATTTCGTTTCCACAAATAGGATTGTCCCTTTAGTTGTGGACTATTAGACATTACCATTTTGTTTGAATTTGTTAACATTTCATAGAGATAAGGTTTTGTTGAAACCGTGTATTGTGGCGATTATATGGAAAGTTATTTCAAAAACAGTAAGCACCATTCCAACCTAAAACACTGAAGCAACATTAAGATTAAAATAGATAAATTAAAAGACGGGAATTTGCGAACAAAACGGGACATCATTGTTTGACGGGCTTCCGCAACCTTGATTGTTTAAAGGATTAAATATTCTACAATTTGTTCTTTATTTTGATCAAAGGCTACGCGAAAGAATGATTTCTTAACCAAAACATTTAATTATTATTTTCTTTCGAAATCACGTGAAAAGACACTTCCATTAATACAAATGTATGCCCTACGATACTAAAGTGTTTAAACTGTAACACATTGATAGTGACATTGACACAAATGTAAGGTTGCATGGGTAAAATTAGCATTATTTACATATATTAAAACATTGAATGATTAATTTTACCTCGACCAATCAACAAGACAACAAACGCAAGTATCCAAAAGCTATCAGTTCCACATGTTTTGTCCAAAGACACCAAACGCTTTGCACGTGCATCTCTGCTTTAGTTGCTGTGTTCGGTCGATCTGTTCCCGTGGGTGGAAACATTGTCATCACTTCCGGATTGAATATAAAGTGTTTTAGTAAAATATGATATCATAAGGAAGTATTGGCTCAAATCCCACCGAAGGCACATGCGCATGCTAATCAGTCAAAGATTATCGCTATTAGGTGTTCTGCTAAAAGCATTACCTCTATCTGTTATTCAATTCTGAAATATAGGACAAGCAATCATACTTTCCGATAAGAACCGGACGCTGGCAAGATATTCCAAAAGGTGAACGTTTTTGCAACGTTGAACGTAATACAGCCATAGGATACATCGTCTTCAATGCATACCTCACCAGTTTACGAAATTCTAAAATATTTTATTATTAACCACTTAAAAGGCTAAATACCTGAAACAACTGTCAGCCATGCCCTCAATGCAACCAAGAAATTTAGTTAACTACTGTATACTGTGTATATCTTCCACAAATTTTGTGAACGTGTAAAAATGTATAAAATGTCGGGATGTACATCTTTACATCTTGATTTTTATGTACAAATAGTCATGTACCACCGAATGTGGAATTGAATAAAAAAAAATTGAAACCAATAATTTTCATTGATAAATGCATCAAACATTTTCAACTAGACCCATGGTTGAGCGTCAATTGCATGTTATTATTTTGACGCATCGACTAACTGACTCACATGGTGTACTTATTCCATGTAGTCCGCTGCCATAGTATCATTCATCGTCATCAAGAGGACAGACAGACAGACAGAAATAGTTTATTTGAGTGTCACAAGTTAAACATGTACATGAATATAAACATTGGGTAAGAAATAAAATATGTTTAACAACCAGCCATTTGTTTGGCTTATGATACACTGTTAAGAACATTACAACGTATATACAACATACAAAATGATAAATAAACTGTAAAAAGTAGTAAACCTTAAAGCAGCGAAAGCTTAAAATGTTAAGAGATAAATTAGGTAAAAGACTGACGTCTTAAAAACATATGCTTAACCGTTAGAGCTAATTTTTTCAACTTTACAACATCAACAGAGGTAAATAACTTGTTAAGAGTATAAATAACATTGCACGTGTGGAGATCTAAAAAAGTAAAACGGAGGTCTGAATAAAAGTTGCACTCTAATAGGAAATGTATCTCGGACTCTACTTTATCACAGAAGAGACATATTCTAAGATGTAGAGGGGTGGGGGGTCTGCTGTGTCTGCCTGTCTCTATGTGTAGTCGGAGTGATCCACAGCGTAGTCTTGATAGATATTTTCGTTGACTCCTCGACATGATTTTCTTAACGTATATCTCAGGAACAAGATCTTTCTTAAATAGCCTGTATGTCCGTAATTTATTTCCATTTGGCTTTGATTCGTCGTTCCATAGATCTTTGAACCACGAGAACTCGTCGATTTTCCTCAGCTCGGCTTTGACATGAGACATTATAAAATGTGTCGATCCATTAAAAAACAGTAAATTTTAAGTATACTTATTTTAAGACTTCTGCATACCTTGATAACCGAGTTGTAAAACGATTTTTTTCTTCTTTTGCTGTATTCTAAAATACATTTTGGGAGTCTGGCATCACTCATCAAGAGGTCACATAACAATCATATGACGTTACACTATTATGCTGATGGGAGCTGACATGTACGTTTAAACTATTTTGTACCTCAGCCTCGTTTGCTGGTTTGTTAGTGATACTTATATGAAAATATCAAACATTTAAGTCGAGATACTTTATTTTTTTAATTCAAAATTCGTTTTCACTGTCTGGTAATGCGATCTAATGTGCCCTCGACGGTCGCATATCTAAACAGTATCAATGTTGACTGGTACGACATTAATATTTACTAAAACAAATACGTAACTCATATCTGATTGTTGTATTCATTGTAGTAAATGATTCCAGTTTGCTCGTTGGATTGAAACCTTGTGTCGTATAGAATACACATGGAAATGGAAAATGGTTACATGGAACTTGACTTATTAGTATGCTTAGATTTAACAACCTGCTAACCTGTCATTAAAAAGAAATTAAAAACCTGTCCATTAACATATTTAAGCATATGTATATATACAGGCATCATATTCTTTCATGAAGATTATGAATAGGTACCAAAATGTATTTGTAATGAACTATAGAACTCAAGCTTTTTGAGTACCGAAATAAAGATTATTTGTATACTTAAAATTACAATAAAGTATTCTGTCTTCTTTGAAACACATAAACTACCCTTTCAACATACCTCAACCATCAAGAGTCCAGTTCTTCTGTGTTCCCCCTGATGGCGAGTCTGTACTGTAGGATCAGACACTGCTGCTGGTATATCTACAAGTGTGTCCCCTCCCCTGGTGAGAAAGTTCCCTGGGGTCCAGACAGGGGGTGGGGACATCTCTCGCTGAAGGTCGATTGGAAATTGTTTTGGCATTTCTACTGAATTTTTTGATAAATTTTCAACTTCCTCAAGAAATGACGCAACCCGTGGATATTTCGTTTATGTTTATATCGATGTACTTCCCTGCTTGCTGGACAAGAATTAATTGATACTACACTTGTCGTTCTTGTCCTATTTATCCCTCTCTCGATAAACCTAAAACAACAATGTCTAAGTAGCTCGTCAATGCCTTGGTTCGAGACAATGGATTTCAAGACGGAGAGATAATCCTACTAGAGTGAGAAGAAGGTGTCAGTACGTGAATAAACATATTTTGATAGGGCTTATTGGTCTGCCTTCTTAATTTATATGTGAGCTAATCTTTTATTGCGTGATAAGGAGGTTCAGTGAGTGTATAAACATGACTTGATGGAGTTGAGTGGTGTCTGACTTCTTAATTGATGGACTAATGTCCTGGGGATATGTTTTATCCTGATCGTTTTATTTCAAAAAGACGTCATGTTTCGAGAGCAAATCTTCAATTAAATAAGATGGATTGCTTTTTTATAGAAGGAATTGATGAATAAATACTCTTTGATTTGTTTGATGCGAAAGACAGGGGGCCACCCAAATGGTTGAAGAAGATGTAAACCCGCGACCCCGCATAAAAGATATTAACTGTGAAAGCTGTGCCGAATCTGAATATCATGTTATCAAATATTATCGCCTATGGTCTCACTGTATTTTATGTATACCATGTTTACTGTTCTAAAATCTTAATCTTATTTTTAAACCATTATTGAGATGAAACTCTAATGAAGTTTGCGATTGCTTAATGAAACTGATCGTACATATGGCTAAGCATTATATTAACAAATCCGAAAATCATAACTAAATTGTATAAAGATTTTATGAACGTTTAATGTACCATTAAGCTTCAAAAGTGAATAATATGTGAATGGAGCGTGGCGGGGCAGAGGAGGATAGCAAGTGTCTTGTAATCAAAATATGACAAAATCTTTATCTGAGAAAGCTAGACAAATAAAGTCGGTTAATGAATTCAATAATAAAATAACACCTAATTACTAAACATCTTTTGAGTTAGATATTAACAAAAGAAACAGATTTTGTCAAGTTCTGCAGTGCATGCTCAAATTTAATTGCACATAAAGCGAACAGATACCTATAAGATGATCCACCTTGTAGTTTCCCTGCTTTGTCTACGAGAACACCATTCATTATCTTGTTGTCTGTCCTAAACTTTACTGCCGCGATGAGCAGTTCATTTTATTTCAATTATGGGTATACCATAGATAACGTTCTGTATTTAAACCTTAATCTATCGGAACCTGCCAATCTTTGCATAATCAAATCTGTACAAGATTCTCTATAAGTTCAAATTTGAAAGGTCTTGTTTTTTTTCAGATTACGTTGTTGTTGGGTTGCGGTATATCGTCTTCTTTAACCAATGGGTGATGTCGCCGACGTGGGGCTTATGCCTAAGTTTTTCCCAATGAATGGGGGCATACAATTTAGAATAGGTCATAGACACCCAAAATATAGTTCTAAAGAGGTAACAAAAATTAGATTAATTTGGAATTACAGATTACATTTTGACGTATGGTTATAATACTACCGATACTGTTGCTGTGCATTTATATGTATGCAATTACGCTTCTGTAAATTCATTATGATATGTTTTGTTGTTGTATTTTTGTATCAGGGGAAGTATTGATAAAAGCATTTGCTTATTTGCCAACCCGCTTCATTCTTTTGGGCAACAAATATGTTAAAACCAATGTGTGCTTAATATTTTACGTTGCTTGAGGTTTAAACAATTTTTATTTACTTGAATGAATAATGTTTTGTTTAATTTGGTGATCGGGCTTGTTAAGGCCATAGAAGAATGAAGTATCATATTTTTATCAACAAAGGTATGTGCTTAGTTTGAGTAACTAAAATATCTAGAATCTGACAACATTTCCCTCTCGAAAAGATTGAAGCCCTTTATCTGTGATTTCAGCCGCCATTAGACATTCTTCTCTTGTTACCAATGGTTTTGCAGAACCTGGAAATATAAAATAAAAGAAGGCATCACTTCATCGTTTGTTTGAATGAATGAGACTGTTATAAAGAGGTTGTGAGAGTGAAATGTAAATGTTGTCTATAATACGAAGTATATAACTAAGAAGATATTTGATATATACATAGAGATTATTACCCGGGGAAGTGTGTCATATGACTTTTACGAAACGAGTGTGAATTTTTGTATTACCCAAGCGAGAGCGAGGGTTATACACAAATTTGCACGAGTTTCGTAAAAGTCATATGACTCACTTCCGACAGTAATTATAATAATTTCTTTATTAACGATTCTATTCCATTTTACCATCTTAGAAATATCAAAGAAACTTGCCGCTTCCCTTGTGACGGCCGGCTAAAATGAAGTCACGAACAATGATGTTATGACGTCACAGGCGAAAATAAACGGGAACTCGCACTACAACAATTGTTGCTAGGCAAAAGTGATATGTGCACAAGTGCTCATATTGAAAACATGTCACCACTTATTTTTAACCATATGGGTAATAAAAAATTCTCTTGACAAAAGGAAATACAATATTTTTTGCTTTGCTACAAATATGAAATGGTTGTCCTAGTTCGTTTTGGCTTTAAAAATTTCAGACGAAATTACAAGTTTGGAAACAAATCTTGATTTTTTTTGGGGACAATTTCAGCTCACCTTCAAGCCTGAGTATTATAATAAACAAAGGTTTCGTACACGAAGGTTTGTTGAAAATTGTCATTTCATAGTCACGACCCGTTTTATTTCTTGCTTTGTATGACAAATACTAAATCCATCTTATGAACATTAGGCGCGTTAAACCCAACTCACTCATCCAAACCTTTAAAAAATATTGACCCTCACCATCAATACAATTGATGAAGTGTTGAAGCTGGTTCTCAAATGCTACTTGGAATCTGCCGGGAAAGGACATGAAGAGTCTAGGTGCATGTAAACCAGTCCTGGATTCCAGAGATGTGCTGGATAGACGTGGATTCTCCATCTGTGTCATTCCTTCTGATCCGAACACCTGAAGAATGTATGTAATATAAAATGACACCTGAATATATTACAATTTTATTTTTCTTATATGTCACTGCGTCAACTTTAGTCACTGCCTAAACCACAGTCACTGCCTCAATCACAGTCACCGCCTCAAACAAAGTCACTGCCTTAACCATAGTCACTGTCTCAACCAGTCACTGACTCAACAGAGTACAGAATAAATGGAAATATAATAAGTTTGGGTTTAAAGGTAAAAGGTAAGCTTTAAAGGTACAAAGGGTTAGAGTGGAGAGGTAGTCAGAAGAAAGGTTATTGGTTAGAGACGAGTTCCACCCATGAAATTGAGTGACAGAGGGGAACAAAAGGATGAGACATAGCAAAAAAGTTAGTTCGGAGCGAGGTCCTAGGATATGTATACGGAGCAACTCAGAATAGAAGAGATGGGAGGTCCAGGAGTAGGTATGGCTTCATGAATGTTTCAGGGAGGTCCAGGAGTAGGTATGGCTTCATGAATGTTTCAGGGAGGTCCAGGAGTAGGTATGGCTTCATGAATGTTTCAGGGAGGTCCAGGAGTAAGTATGGCTTTATGAATGTTTCAGGGAGGGCGAGTAATCTCTGGAGTAAGAGTAGGAAAGGGAAATAGAATTTTGTTTTAACTATACCATAACCAAAAACATGACACAACCACAGTCACTGCCTCAATCATAGTCACTGCCTAAACCATAGTCACTGCCTCAACCATAGTCACTGCCTCAACTATAGTCACTGCCTCAACCATAGTCACTGCCTTAACCAAAGTCACCTCAACCATAGTCACCGCCTCAACCACAATCACCGCCTCAACCAAAGTCACTGCCTCAACCACAGTCACTGTCTTAACCATAGTCACTGCCAGTCACTGCCTCAACCACAATTAATGACTCAACCATAGTCATCGCCTGAACCATAGTCACGGCCTCAACCATAGTCTCTGCCTCAACCACAATCACCGCCTCAACCAAAGTCACTGCCTCAACCACAGTCACTGCCTCAACCATAGTCACGGCCTCAACCATAGTCACTGCCTCAACCACAATCACCGCCTCAACCAAAGTCACTGCCTCAACCACAGTCACTGCCTTAACCACAGTCACCTCAACCACAGTCACTGTCTCAACCATAGTCACTGGCTCAACCATAGTCACTGCCAGTCACTGCCTCAACCACAATTAATGACTCAACCATAGTCACCACCTGAACCATAGTCTCTGACTCAACCATAGTCACTGACTCAACCATAGAAAAGTATACTTGAATAGAGCAAGGTCAATTAATACGGCAGTAAGTGATAAGGGACAAGTAATTTATCAAGGCATCCAGATCAGAAACAGAATTAGGTGGTATGAAGAAGGAGAAAAACCATCAACATATTTTTGTAATCTGGAAAACAGAAATTATGTCAGCAAATCTATAAATAAGATAGTCACTGAAAAAAAATGAGGAAATAACTGATGGCAAGTCTATTCTAAAACAGTTGAAATTCTTTTATAAGAGACTTTGTTCTATAAATAATGATCTTGATGAAGTTAATTTAGATAATGTTGAAACACCTTTATTGAATCATGAATTAAGGGAGGAACTTGAACAAGATATTACTATGGAAGAAATAACCTTTGCAGCGAGAAATATGAAAAACAATAAAAGTCCAGGAATTGATGGATTCCCAATTGATTTCTTCAAAAAAAATTTGAATGACCTTAAAGAATGGATATTTAGATTTGTAAAAGAGGCTTTCACCAAAAATGAATTATCTCTTACTATGAAAAGGGGGGTCATAACTTGTATACCAAAATCAAATAAAGACAGAACGCAGTTAAAAAATTGGAGACCAATTACTTTATTGAATGCCATTTATAAAATAATAAGTTCTTGTATAACAAACCGTTTAAAAAAAACTTTGGATACTCTTATTCATGACAATCAGACAGGTTTTATCCCAGGTAGAACTATCAGTCAAAACACCAGACTGCTATATGACCTCATGTTTGAATCAAAAGCAAGAAATATATTCTAGGTTTACTTATTTTAATTGATTTCGAAAAGGCCTTTGATACAGTTTCAAAAGATTTCATTAATGTTGTCCTTAAAAAATTTGGTTTTGGTCCACAAATAATACAGTGGAATAATGTATTAATTTATCATACAACCTCTTGTGTGATACAAAATGGTTATTTATCAGAATTATTTGATAATGAAAGGGGCTGCAGACAGGGCGATCCATTGTCACCATATCTTTTCCTCTTTGTGGCTGAAATCTTAGGATGTATGATAAGAAATAATGAAAAAATTAAAGGTATTGTAATTGATGATATGGAATATAAATTAGGTCAATATGCTGATGATACACAATTATTTTTAGATGGTTCTGAAGATAGTATATATGCAGCTATTGAAACTATAAATGCTTTCTATAAAATGTCAGGTTTGAAAATTAATATTGACAAGACTAAAGCGATCTGGATTGGCTCAAAGGCAGGCAGTGAACAAGCTTTGTGTACTGATTTAGATATAGAATGGTATAAAGAAGAGTTTGAAGTATTAGGAATAAAATTTACTCCAAATCTAAATGACTTATGGGTGATCAATACAAGGAAAAAGCTTGAAGAAATAAACAGATTATTGTCAATATGGAGAAAAAGAAGCTTAACATTGATTGGGAAAATTACTGTCATTAAAACATAAGCCCTTTTTAAATTAGTTCATATTTTCAGCTCTTTGCCCAACCCTCCATATGACTTTATCAAATCTCTTGAACAAATCTTTTTGAATGATAAAAATGATAAGATTAAAAGAAGCACTTTGAAAAGATTAAAGACTGAAGGAGGATTGGGTATAATAGATGTCCAAACATTTATTGAAGCTTTGAAATTATCTTCTCTCAGATTTTACTGTAAAAAAAATTCAATTTATAACCCTGCAAATATTCCATACCATAATATTCTTCAATATGGATCAAATATCAATAAGATACTAAATATTGAAAACCCATTTTGGAAAGATGTCTTAAAAGCATGGAAAAAATATTGTAAAACTTTTAGTCTTGAACAGTATAAACTTGATGATTTTCTTGCAGAACCGTTATGGCTAAACCATAATAATAAAAATCCCTATTTTATTATCAGAAATTGGACCAAAATGGGCCTTATGACAGTAAAGGACTTATGCGATGAAAATGGTTTTATGCCCTTTGATAAATTACAATTGAAATATAAGATTAGAGGTACAGTTTTAGATTATAACTATTTACTTCAAATCTTGCCCAACTGTTTAAAATCTTTAATCAAAAGCACCAAATTAATTCCTACATATAATTTGTATTTCAGTACTTACCAAAGAAATATTTTGAAGTATACAAAAGGATCAAGATTTTTTTATGATGAGTTTATTTCCAATAATGATAAACTTGAGCTTTGTAAAAAATGGGAAGTGAAATTTAATGACTATGACTTGGAGAGGAATAACATTTTCAATGCATACAGACATGGCTTGAAAGATGTAAAACTCCTTGATTTTCAATATAGATTTTTGCAAAGAGTTATATATACCAAAAAAGAATTGTTGAAGATGCATCTTGTTGACAATGATCTGTGTGCTTTCTGTAAGGAGACTCCTGAGAGTATTTGTCATGTATATTGGGATTGCAGTGTAACCAAAACTTTTTGGAATGAACTTGAAATTTGGATAAATAGGCAATTACAATTCAAAATTATTATTTCAAAATACTTGATTTGGTTTCTTGAAATAAATAATATTTTGATGAATCAAATCCTTCTCTCTATATAAATGTATGTAACATAAAAAAATTAATTCCAAAACTGAGTAACTATCAAAACATTCTACAAGAAATATATTTTGTTGAAAAATATATTTCCAAAAGAAACAATGAAACGACTGCATTCAACAGCAAATGGAAATCACTAATCCCAATATTCAAGAAATGATATTATATGGCTTTAAAAAGAGCCTTTTCAGCTCATACTATTTATTATGTATGTTGTAAAATTTGAAATATTTCATGTATAATATACTTTTTATATGCTGTGTAACACTTGGGAATAAATAAAAAAAAAAAAAGTAATTTATCAGGGAGTTGGTAATGGAACAACTTTAAAGAGACAATTGTACAGACAGAAGTTCGAAAGAATATTGTTACAGCATAAAAGGAAACAGGAAAAAAGACTGCCAGTGTTAATAACAATAAGAGAATTGTGACCTACTTAATGATAGTGCAGTTTAATAAGAGAGGAACATAGAGAATTGGAAGGGTATAGAATTTTACGAAGAGTACAGAATAAATGGAAATATTATAGATTAAAGGGTAGATTTGGGTTTAAAGGTTAAAGGTAAGCTTTAAAAGTACAAAGGGTTAGAGTGCAGAGGTAGTCAGAACAAGGGTTATTGGTTAGAGACGAGTTCCACCCATGAAATTGAGTGACAGTTGAGGGGAACAAAAGGATGAGACATAGCAAAAAACGTTAGTTCGGAGCGGGGTCCTAGGATAGGTATACGGAGCAACTCAGAATAGAAGAGATGGGAGGTCCAGGAGTAGGTATGGCTTCATGAATGTTTCAGGGAGGTCCAGGAGTAAGTATGGCTTTATGAATGTTTCAGGGAGGTCCAGGAGTAAGTATGGCTTTATGAATGTTTCAGGGAGGTCCAGGAGTAAGTATGGCTTCATGAATGTTTCAGAGAGGTCCAGGAGTAAGTATGGCTTTATGAATGTTTCAGGGATGGCGAGTAATCTCTGGAGTAAGAGTAGGAAAGGGAAATAGAATTTTGTTTTAACTATACCATTACCAAGATTAGCTTTATTAGGTGAAAAGCATTGCGTCGATCTGTATATCATCCATTTCTGAAATTTAGGACAAGCACGCATAACTTTCCAATAGAAAACGGACGCTGGCAAGATATTCCAAGTTCAGATCAGTTCACGAATTTCTCAAATCTTTTAGCAATGCAAAAATTATTAACCACTAAAAAGACTAAATACGTGAAAAATACTGCCAATCATTTCAAACCATGCCCTTAGTGCAACCAAGAAATGAAGGCAACTTCTGTTTACTGTTCAAATATTTCATAAATGTATAAACTGTATAAACTGTAGGAAATGTCCATGTATGCTCGTGGTGTATTTATTCCATGCTTTCCGTTGCCATAGTAACAATTCATCGTCATCTAGAGGTTATAAAACAATCACATAACGTTACATATTGATGGGAGCTGACATGTACGATGCAACTGTATTTCTACCTCAGCCTGGTTTGCTGGGTGCTGATCCACAAAGCAAAGTTCGATTGAAGCCCATTCTTTTAAAGTGACACAGAGTATCTTTCTTAAAATGTTATTTGGTTTTGATAAGCTACAAAATATCTAATATGCTGATTGAAGTTCATATCTCATCATTGGACTTGCAAATATATCCATTTATGCATAATATGTTCCTGTCAGCTAATGACAAGGTTTCAAAATTACGTTTGGCGAATTTGCGCGCGCCACTCGAGTCACATTGTCCGGTTTTCGATCAAAAACCCAACGTTGAATGGCCGTATTTTCGCTCTAATGTATTGATCAACCTTTAACTTGTTATTTTCAGTAACAGTTAGTGGTTCCCGATGTAATATCATAGATATAAAAATTTGACATATGTGATCCTATCAACAAACTCTGTGTCTCTTTAACATTACAGTTGATTGTAGACTTACTTTTGTTGAACGGGACCCTGTTTGTAAGTAATACTTATATTAAAATATTAAACATTTAAATTGAGATGCAAAAAGAATCTTTATATCGGATATTTGCACATGAGGTAAAATAGATAGTTACGTTCTATGTACCGTTCTGGTAATGCGGTCTGATGTGCCCTCCACTCTTGCATGTAACCAGTATCAATGTCGACTGATACGACATCAATATTTACTAAAACAAATACGTAACTCCCATCTGATTATCGTATTTATTGCAGTGAATGATTCCAGCTTGATTTGCTCGTTGGATTGAAACCTTGTGTTGTATAGAATGTACATGAAAATATAAAATAGTTACACGGAAGTTGATGAGACTTATTTTATTACCTTTATTATTTTGCAACAAACATTGTTGATAAATGCAGACCATGTGTAACAGACCAAAAAAGAATATACATATAATCAGGAATAATATTTTATTTACAAAATACATAGCACTTGCACAAATAGCACCAACAACAGACACATTCCACCTTCCATGTCTGCAAGAAACATGACAATGTTCTGTTGTAACACAGGACTCTACCCATCGGTATTTCAAAGATGAAAGTATGCAACTAGAGAAAGTGTTGTGAAGGCAACAAAGCAACAGGACATCAGCAGCACAGTGACTTCTCTGGACAACCTCTTCTTCCATCCATTCACCGGAATACACTGAAACATGGAAATGAATATTTTGAAGAGTCTTTCCCAGCTTTTTAATACCTTTTGCTATTTCTAAGTTATGAGTTATGATGAAATTAAACTGAGCATTCACATTTCCTTATTATTATGCTTTTTAAGCAATTAAATATATTATCAGATATTACATATAAAGAAAAATATGCTTTACATTCAAATATGCTTAGATTTAACAACCTGCTTAAATGTAAATGAAATTCCATGTATTTTGTTTCATGAAGGTTATGAATATGTAGTAACAAATGTAAATGAAATATTGCCCTGAAATGTTTTTGGGAACCGAAAAGCCTTGGGTGAATACTTAAAATTACAATCAAATCTTCAGTCTACTATGAAACATACCAACAACCCATTAAACATACCTCCGTCATCAAGTGCCCAGTTCTTCCCAGTTCTCCCTGATGGCGAGCTTGTACTGTAAAATCAGACACTGCTGCTGGTATATCTACAAGTGTGTCCCCTCCCCTGGTGAGAAAGTTCCCTGGGGTCCAGACAGGGGGTGGGGACATCTCTCGCTGAAGGTCGATGGGAAATTGTTTTGGCATTTTTACTGAATTTTAAAAAAATATTCTTCAAGAAATGACGCAACCCGTTTATGTTCACTATATCGATCAGGATGTACTTCCCTGCTTGCTAAACAAGCATTAGTTGATGCTGAACATTTCGTTCTTGCCCTTTTTATCCTTTCTCGATAAACCTAAAATAAACAATGTCTAAGTAGCTAGTCAATGCCTTGATTCGAGACAATGGATTTGAAGAGGGAGGGATAATCCTACTAGAGTGAGAAGAAGGTGTCAGTGCGTGGATAAACAGATTCTGATAGGGCTGATTGGTGTCTGCCTTCTTAATTAATGATTCAGTATCTTGGGGATATGTTTTTATACAGATAATATCATTCAGACAAATCAAAGGGAATGACGTCTTTAGAAGTGAGCAAATCTGTAGTAAAGTGATAAGGAGATGCAGTGAGTGTATAAACACAACGTGATGGAGTTAATTGGTGTCTGACTTCTTAATTAATGGACTTATATCTTGGGGATATGTTTTATCCTGATCATTTTATTTTAAAAAGACGTCTTGTTACGAGAGCAAATCTTTAATTAAACAAGATGGATTGCTTTTTTATGGAAGGAATTGATGAATGATTACTCTTTGATTTTAACATATCTCTTTTAACAGAAAGGAACAAAAACAACAAACAAGAAAGGAACTAAATAAGTAACAATATTATTATGTTACTGTTTTAGTTACATGTACACACAAAGATTTCAGTTTTGGATTAAAATCTTTGATGCGAAAGATAGGGGACCAACGGCGGCGACATCATCCAATGGTGGAAGAAGACGTGAACCCGCAATCCCCACAACAACAAAGATATTAACTGTGAAATCTGAATATCATCTTATCAAATATTGTCCACTATGGTCTCATAGTAGTTTATGTATACCATGTTTACTGTTCTTAAATCTAAATCTCATTTTTGAACCATCATTGAGTTCAAACTCTAATGAAGTTTTCGATTGCTTAATGAAATTGATCTTACATACATCGCAGTATTATTTTAACACTAATTATATAAAGAGTTTTTAAACATTTTATGAACCATTAACCTTTAGAATTGAATAAAATGTGTGTTGCATGGAGCTGGGTAGGAGAGGGTTGCAATATCTTTTTATCCAAATATTACAATACCTTTTTCTGATGAAACTAGACAAATACATTCGGTAAATGAATTCAAAAATATAATATCACCATGTTATTAAACTTCCTTTGAGTTAGATATCAACAAAAGGAACAGATTTCGTCAATTTATGCACTGCATGCTTAGAATTAAATGCACCTAAAGCGAACAGATACTTATAAGATGATCCATCTTGTAGTTTCCCTGCTGTCTAAGAGAACACCATTCATTATCTTGTTGTCTGTCCCAAACTTTACTGTCGTAATGAGCAGTGCATTTTATTTCAATTATTAGTATAGCATAAATGACTTTAAAACCTTAATCTATCAGAACCTGCCAATCTTTGCATAGTCAAATCTGTACAAGATTCTTTATTAGTTCAAATTTGAAAGGTCTTGTTTTTTTCAAATTACGTTGTCGTTGGGTTGCAGTTTATCAGTCTTCTTTAACCAATGGGTGATGTCGCCGACGTGGGGCTTATGCCTAAGTTATTTCCAATGAATGAGGGCATAAAGTTTAGAATAGGTCATAGACACCAAAAATACAGTTAATGAAAGTTCTAAAGAGGTAAAAAAAAATTAGATTGATTTGGAATGTCAGATTACATTTTGACGTATGGTTATAATACTACCGATACTGTTGCTGTGCATTTATATGTATGCAATTACGCTTCTGTAAATTCATTATGATATGTTTTGTTGTATTTTTGTATCAGGGGAAGTATTGATAAAAGCATTTGCTTGTTTGCAAACCCGATTCCTCTGGGCAACAAATATTTTAAAACTAATGTGTTCTTAACATTGTACTTTGCTTGAGGTTTAAACAATATTTATTCACTTGAATGAATAAAGTTTTGTTTAATTTGGTGATCGGGCTTGTTAAGGCCATAGAAGAATGAAGTGTCATGTTTTTATTAACAAAGGCATGTGCTTAGTTTGAGTAACTAGAATGTCTAGAACTTGACAACATCTCCCTCTCGAAAAGATTGAAGCCCTTTATCTGTGATTTCAGCCGCCATTAGACATTCTTCTCTTGTTACCAATGGTTTTGCAGAACCTGGAAATATTAAATAAAAGAAGGCATCACTTCAGCTTTTGTTTGAATGAATGAGACTGTTAAAAAGAGGTTGTGAGAGTGAAATGTAAATGTTGTCTATAATACGAAGTATATAACTAAGAAGATATAGAGACATAGAGATTATTACCCGGGGAAGTGTGTCATATGACTTTTACGAAACGAGTGTGAATTTTTAGTATTACCCGAGCGAGAGCGAGGCTCATACACAAATTTGCACGAGTTTAGTAAAAGTCATATGACTCACTTCCGAGAGTAATAATTTCTTTATTAACGATTCTATTCCATTTTACCATCTTAGAAATATATAAAAAAATTGCCGCTTCCCTTGTGACGGCCGGCTACAGTGACGTCACGAACAATGATGTTATGACGTCACAGGCGAAAATATACGGGAACTCGCGCTACAACAATCGTTGCTAGGCAAAAGTGATATGTGCACAGTATAAACTTGATGATTTTCTTGCAGAACCGTTATGGCTAAACCATAATAATAAAAATCCCTATTTTATTATCAGAAATTGGACCAAAATGGGCCTTATGACAGTAAAGGACTTATGCGATGAAAATGGTTTTATGCCCTTTGATAAATTACAATTGAAATATAAGATTAGAGGTACAGTTTTAGATTATAACTATTTACTTCAAATCTTGCCCAACTGTTTAAAATCTTTAATCAAAAGCACCAAATTAATTCCTACATATAATTTGTATTTCAGTACTTACCAAAGAAATATTTTGAAGTATACAAAAGGATCAAGATTTTTTTATGATGAGTTTATTTCCAATAATGATAAACTTGAGCTTTGTAAAAAATGGGAAGTGAAATTTAATGACTATGACTTGGAGAGGAATAACATTTTCAATGCATACAGACATGGCTTGAAAGATGTAAAACTCCTTGATTTTCAATATAGATTTTTGCAAAGAGTTATATATACCAAAAAAGAATTGTTGAAGATGCATCTTGTTGACAATGATCTGTGTGCTTTCTGTAAGGAGACTCCTGAGAGTATTTGTCATGTATATTGGGATTGCAGTGTAACCAAAACTTTTTGGAATGAACTTGAAATTTGGATAAATAGGCAATTACAATTCAAAATTATTATTTCAAAATACTTGATTTGGTTTCTTGAAATAAATAATATTTTGATGAATCAAATCCTTCTCTCTATATAAATGTATGTAACATAAAAAAATTAATTCCAAAACTGAGTAACTATCAAAACATTCTACAAGAAATATATTTTGTTGAAAAATATATTTCCAAAAGAAACAATGAAACGACTGCATTCAACAGCAAATGGAAATCACTAATCCCAATATTCAAGAAATGATATTATATGGCTTTAAAAAGAGCCTTTTCAGCTCATACTATTTATTATGTATGTTGTAAAATTTGAAATATTTCATGTATAATATACTTTTTATATGCTGTGTAACACTTGGGAATAAATAAAAAAAAAAAAAGTAATTTATCAGGGAGTTGGTAATGGAACAACTTTAAAGAGACAATTGTACAGACAGAAGTTCGAAAGAATATTGTTACAGCATAAAAGGAAACAGGAAAAAAGACTGCCAGTGTTAATAACAATAAGAGAATTGTGACCTACTTAATGATAGTGCAGTTTAATAAGAGAGGAACATAGAGAATTGGAAGGGTATAGAATTTTACGAAGAGTACAGAATAAATGGAAATATTATAGATTAAAGGGTAGATTTGGGTTTAAAGGTTAAAGGTAAGCTTTAAAAGTACAAAGGGTTAGAGTGCAGAGGTAGTCAGAACAAGGGTTATTGGTTAGAGACGAGTTCCACCCATGAAATTGAGTGACAGTTGAGGGGAACAAAAGGATGAGACATAGCAAAAAACGTTAGTTCGGAGCGGGGTCCTAGGATAGGTATACGGAGCAACTCAGAATAGAAGAGATGGGAGGTCCAGGAGTAGGTATGGCTTCATGAATGTTTCAGGGAGGTCCAGGAGTAAGTATGGCTTTATGAATGTTTCAGGGAGGTCCAGGAGTAAGTATGGCTTTATGAATGTTTCAGGGAGGTCCAGGAGTAAGTATGGCTTCATGAATGTTTCAGAGAGGTCCAGGAGTAAGTATGGCTTTATGAATGTTTCAGGGATGGCGAGTAATCTCTGGAGTAAGAGTAGGAAAGGGAAATAGAATTTTGTTTTAACTATACCATTACCAAGATTAGCTTTATTAGGTGAAAAGCATTGCGTCGATCTGTATATCATCCATTTCTGAAATTTAGGACAAGCACGCATAACTTTCCAATAGAAAACGGACGCTGGCAAGATATTCCAAGTTCAGATCAGTTCACGAATTTCTCAAATCTTTTAGCAATGCAAAAATTATTAACCACTAAAAAGACTAAATACGTGAAAAATACTGCCAATCATTTCAAACCATGCCCTTAGTGCAACCAAGAAATGAAGGCAACTTCTGTTTACTGTTCAAATATTTCATAAATGTATAAACTGTATAAACTGTAGGAAATGTCCATGTATGCTCGTGGTGTATTTATTCCATGCTTTCCGTTGCCATAGTAACAATTCATCGTCATCTAGAGGTTATAAAACAATCACATAACGTTACATATTGATGGGAGCTGACATGTACGATGCAACTGTATTTCTACCTCAGCCTGGTTTGCTGGGTGCTGATCCACAAAGCAAAGTTCGATTGAAGCCCATTCTTTTAAAGTGACACAGAGTATCTTTCTTAAAATGTTATTTGGTTTTGATAAGCTACAAAATATCTAATATGCTGATTGAAGTTCATATCTCATCATTGGACTTGCAAATATATCCATTTATGCATAATATGTTCCTGTCAGCTAATGACAAGGTTTCAAAATTACGTTTGGCGAATTTGCGCGCGCCACTCGAGTCACATTGTCCGGTTTTCGATCAAAAACCCAACGTTGAATGGCCGTATTTTCGCTCTAATGTATTGATCAACCTTTAACTTGTTATTTTCAGTAACAGTTAGTGGTTCCCGATGTAATATCATAGATATAAAAATTTGACATATGTGATCCTATCAACAAACTCTGTGTCTCTTTAACATTACAGTTGATTGTAGACTTACTTTTGTTGAACGGGACCCTGTTTGTAAGTAATACTTATATTAAAATATTAAACATTTAAATTGAGATGCAAAAAGAATCTTTATATCGGATATTTGCACATGAGGTAAAATAGATAGTTACGTTCTATGTACCGTTCTGGTAATGCGGTCTGATGTGCCCTCCACTCTTGCATGTAACCAGTATCAATGTCGACTGATACGACATCAATATTTACTAAAACAAATACGTAACTCCCATCTGATTATCGTATTTATTGCAGTGAATGATTCCAGCTTGATTTGCTCGTTGGATTGAAACCTTGTGTTGTATAGAATGTACATGAAAATATAAAATAGTTACACGGAAGTTGATGAGACTTATTTTATTACCTTTATTATTTTGCAACAAACATTGTTGATAAATGCAGACCATGTGTAACAGACCAAAAAAGAATATACATATAATCAGGAATAATATTTTATTTACAAAATACATAGCACTTGCACAAATAGCACCAACAACAGACACATTCCACCTTCCATGTCTGCAAGAAACATGACAATGTTCTGTTGTAACACAGGACTCTACCCATCGGTATTTCAAAGATGAAAGTATGCAACTAGAGAAAGTGTTGTGAAGGCAACAAAGCAACAGGACATCAGCAGCACAGTGACTTCTCTGGACAACCTCTTCTTCCATCCATTCACCGGAATACACTGAAACATGGAAATGAATATTTTGAAGAGTCTTTCCCAGCTTTTTAATACCTTTTGCTATTTCTAAGTTATGAGTTATGATGAAATTAAACTGAGCATTCACATTTCCTTATTATTATGCTTTTTAAGCAATTAAATATATTATCAGATATTACATATAAAGAAAAATATGCTTTACATTCAAATATGCTTAGATTTAACAACCTGCTTAAATGTAAATGAAATTCCATGTATTTTGTTTCATGAAGGTTATGAATATGTAGTAACAAATGTAAATGAAATGAACTATTGCCCTGAAATGTTTTTGGGAACCGAAAAGCCTTGGGTGAATACTTAAAATTACAATCAAATCTTCAGTCTACTATGAAACATACCAACAACCCATTAAACATACCTCCGTCATCAAGTGCCCAGTTCTTCCCAGTTCTCCCTGATGGCGAGCTTGTACTGTAAAATCAGACACTGCTGCTGGTATATCTACAAGTGTGTCCCCTCCCCTGGTGAGAAAGTTCCCTGGGGTCCAGACAGGGGGTGGGGACATCTCTCGCTGAAGGTCGATGGGAAATTGTTTTGGCATTTTTACTGAATTTTAAAAAAATATTCTTCAAGAAATGACGCAACCCGTTTATGTTCACTATATCGATCAGGATGTACTTCCCTGCTTGCTAAACAAGCATTAGTTGATGCTGAACATTTCGTTCTTGCCCTTTTTATCCTTTCTCGATAAACCTAAAATAAACAATGTCTAAGTAGCTAGTCAATGCCTTGATTCGAGACAATGGATTTGAAGAGGGAGGGATAATCCTACTAGAGTGAGAAGAAGGTGTCAGTGCGTGGATAAACAGATTCTGATAGGGCTGATTGGTGTCTGCCTTCTTAATTAATGATTCAGTATCTTGGGGATATGTTTTTATACAGATAATATCATTCAGACAAATCAAAGGGAATGACGTCTTTAGAAGTGAGCAAATCTGTAGTAAAGTGATAAGGAGATGCAGTGAGTGTATAAACACAACGTGATGGAGTTAATTGGTGTCTGACTTCTTAATTAATGGACTTATATCTTGGGGATATGTTTTATCCTGATCATTTTATTTTAAAAAGACGTCTTGTTACGAGAGCAAATCTTTAATTAAACAAGATGGATTGCTTTTTTATGGAAGGAATTGATGAATGATTACTCTTTGATTTTAACATATCTCTTTTAACAGAAAGGAACAAAAACAACAAACAAGAAAGGAACTAAATAAGTAACAATATTATTATGTTACTGTTTTAGTTACATGTACACACAAAGATTTCAGTTTTGGATTAAAATCTTTGATGCGAAAGATAGGGGACCAACGGCGGCGACATCATCCAATGGTGGAAGAAGACGTGAACCCGCAATCCCCACAACAACAAAGATATTAACTGTGAAATCTGAATATCATCTTATCAAATATTGTCCACTATGGTCTCATAGTAGTTTATGTATACCATGTTTACTGTTCTTAAATCTAAATCTCATTTTTGAACCATCATTGAGTTCAAACTCTAATGAAGTTTTCGATTGCTTAATGAAATTGATCTTACATACATCGCAGTATTATTTTAACACTAATTATATAAAGAGTTTTTAAACATTTTATGAACCATTAACCTTTAGAATTGAATAAAATGTGTGTTGCATGGAGCTGGGTAGGAGAGGGTTGCAATATCTTTTTATCCAAATATTACAATACCTTTTTCTGATGAAACTAGACAAATACATTCGGTAAATGAATTCAAAAATATAATATCACCATGTTATTAAACTTCCTTTGAGTTAGATATCAACAAAAGGAACAGATTTCGTCAATTTATGCACTGCATGCTTAGAATTAAATGCACCTAAAGCGAACAGATACTTATAAGATGATCCATCTTGTAGTTTCCCTGCTGTCTAAGAGAACAACATTCATTATCTTGTTGTCTGTCCCAAACTTTACTGTCGTAATGAGCAGTGCATTTTATTTCAATTATTAGTATAGCATAAATGACTTTAAAACCTTAATCTATCAGAACCTGCCAATCTTTGCATAGTCAAATCTGTACAAGATTCTTTATTAGTTCAAATTTGAAAGGTCTTGTTTTTTTCAAATTACGTTGTCGTTGGGTTGCAGTTTATCAGTCTTCTTTAACCAATGGGTGATGTCGCCGACGTGGGGCTTATGCCTAAGTTATTTCCAATGAATGAGGGCATAAAGTTTAGAATAGGTCATAGACACCAAAAATACAGTTAATGAAAGTTCTAAAGAGGTAAAAAAAAATTAGATTGATTTGGAATGTCAGATTACATTTTGACGTATGGTTATAATACTACCGATACTGTTGCTGTGCATTTATATGTATGCAATTACGCTTCTGTAAATTCATTATGATATGTTTTGTTGTATTTTTGTATCAGGGGAAGTATTGATAAAAGCATTTGCTTGTTTGCAAACCCGATTCCTCTGGGCAACAAATATTTTAAAACTAATGTGTTCTTAACATTGTACTTTGCTTGAGGTTTAAACAATATTTATTCACTTGAATGAATAAAGTTTTGTTTAATTTGGTGATCGGGCTTGTTAAGGCCATAGAAGAATGAAGTGTCATGTTTTTATTAACAAAGGCATGTGCTTAGTTTGAGTAACTAGAATGTCTAGAACTTGACAACATCTCCCTCTCGAAAAGATTGAAGCCCTTTATCTGTGATTTCAGCCGCCATTAGACATTCTTCTCTTGTTACCAATGGTTTTGCAGAACCTGGAAATATTAAATAAAAGAAGGCATCACTTCAGCTTTTGTTTGAATGAATGAGACTGTTAAAAAGAGGTTGTGAGAGTGAAATGTAAATGTTGTCTATAATACGAAGTATATAACTAAGAAGATATAGAGACATAGAGATTATTACCCGGGGAAGTGTGTCATATGACTTTTACGAAACGAGTGTGAATTTTTAGTATTACCCGAGCGAGAGCGAGGCTCATACACAAATTTGCACGAGTTTAGTAAAAGTCATATGACTCACTTCCGAGAGTAATAATTTCTTTATTAACGATTCTATTCCATTTTACCATCTTAGAAATATATAAAAAAATTGCCGCTTCCCTTGTGACGGCCGGCTACAGTGACGTCACGAACAATGATGTTATGACGTCACAGGCGAAAATATACGGGAACTCGCGCTACAACAATCGTTGCTAGGCAAAAGTGATATGTGCACTAGTGCTCATATTGAAAATATGTCACCACTTATTTTCAACCATATGGGTAATAAAAAATTCTCTTGACAAAAGGAAATACAAGATTTTTTGTTTTGCTACAAATATGAAATGGTTCTCCTAGTTCGTTTTGGCTTTTAAATATCAGACGAAATTAATAGTTTGGAAACAAATCTTGAAATATATTTTGGCACAATTTTAGCTCACTTCCAAGCCTGAGTATTATAATAAACAGTTTACCAATAAATGTTTTGCTTCATATATTTGATGTCAAAGTTTTGCCTTTGTTTCTTTATGGAAGTGAGATCTCGGGTTTTCACTCGTCGCCATCTGTTTTGAATGTACATGATAGGTTTTGCAAGCAGATTTTGGGAATATTACGGCGCGTGATGAACTTGGTCGTTATTTATTAACAGTAAATCAATATGTCAAAATTGTCAAATATTGGGCTCGTCTATTATCTCAAACTGAAAATATGATATTAAACAAGGTTTATGATTACCAGTTCCGTCTTGCTGAAAAGGGTATAAATTGTTGGGCTTTGAAAGTGAAAACTCTTTTGTTTAGTTATGGTTTTGGTAATGTGTGGGCTAATCAACGTATTGGAAATATATCGTGTTTCGTAGCATTATTCAAACAAAGGTGTATTGATATTGATAACCAGATGTGGTCTTCTAATATTAGTCTTGTCTCAAAATTAGATTTTTATCGTAGGATTAAAACAAGTGTAGATTTTGAAACTTGTATCACTAGTGTTAGCGTAAGACAGTTCCGCATTTTACTCAGTAGATTTCGCCGTTCAAATCATAATTTGATGATAGAATATGGTAGATATATATTTAGGTCTTAAAAGGGAGGAACGTCTTTGCCCGCTTTGTATTGTACCTCATATCGAAAATGAGTATCACTTCTGTTTAGAATGCCCTTTTTACCAGAAATTGAGATGTGATATTCTTCCTAAATATTACCATTTATATCCATCAGAACTAAAACTAGCCCAATTATTTGCATCACAAAATACTTTTGTTATAAATTCCCTCGCAAAATACATATTTTTGGCATTCAAACAAAGAAATAGATTTCTAAACTGTGTAACCACTACCAATTTATAGTGATGTATATAATATGTATAATGGTGCTCATGTATGTATGTTTACAATATGTGTATAATCTGATGTATAATGGGCCTGTGGCCCTTTTACTGAAATAAACTCTCTCTCTCTATTAGTTGTTATTCATGTTATCACGTTGGAGAAAAGATAAGTTTACAGTTACCTTTCTCTGTGTTTCAATTCTTCTAACACTAACCTGACTTCACATAACCGAGTTACCTTACTCTCGCTTGAGTTTTTAAAACAAAGATTGTGATTTATTTACACACTCTATGAATGGTGACATGTCATCTAATGATTCTTTGTTACTTGCCAAAGACATGCGCATAGATTATATGACTGAAAATACCCTAGTATTGTTGTGAAATGCATTTGAAGAAAAGTCACAATCAGTGATATGTTTTGCTGTTCCGCCATTTTTTTTAGAAGGTAACTGCAGTTACCTTACTCAGTGTAGTAGGAGTGCTCGTGGTGAACTTATTCCATGCTGTCCGCTGCCATAGTATCAATTCATCGTCATCAAGAGGTCACAATCATATGACGTTACATGTTGATGGGAGCTGACATGTACGATGCAACTGTTTTTCTTCCTCAGCCTGGTTTGCAGTTGTAAAGTTACGATCGATTGTAGCCCATTCTTTTAAAGTGACACAGATTTTCTTTCTTAAAATTTTATTTGGTTTTGATAAGCTACAAAATATCTAATATGCTGATTGAAGTTCATATCTCATCACTGGACTTGCAAATATATAGAGAATCTCACCCAAGTGTCTTCTGATATCAAATATATCAACACAAGTTGATAAAAATATCAAATATCCGAGGCTTGCCGAGGATATTTTACTTTTATCAACGAGTGTTGATATATTTGATATCAGAAGACACGAGGGTGAGATTCTATTTATCATCCAAATCATTTTTTATCACATTTACATGAAAAATGTACATCTTTGAACACTACATAGCCCTCCAACTCCTAAACCAGTGATGTAATAGTATTGTGACGTCATCATGTTAATGACGTCATAGCATTGTGACGCTGTTGTGTTTATGACGTCATAGCATTGTGACGTCATTACTGATGATGTAAAACCTTTGTGATGTCATGTATTTTCTGATTACAGGGCATTGTTCAAAATCTACTGTCAAAGTGATATCTCCTAGGAGATATCGCTTGATCTTTCACAAGCGATATCTCCTGTGAAACACAGTTTTGGATGATAAATCCATTTATACATAATATCTCTAAAATGCTTGATTTTATGGAAAAATCAAGAAGACATCTCAAATACGTTTAATATTCGAAATTTCTCTTCCAATTATTCTACCTATTAGTTACAATACCTAATAAACACTATCGAATCGAATATATCTTCCTGTCAGCGTATGACAGTGTTCAAAATTACATTTGACGAATTTGCAAATACCATGTATTTGTAACGTCTTTGAGACATCATATCATTGTTAAAACGAAATCGATAATGAAGAAATTTCACTGCAGAAATTAAGATTCAGTTTGCTTTAACATATTCGTATGTCATACCTAGCAGATAACTGTAACAAATTTGGCAGATCATTGAAGTGACCAGGGGTCCAAATTTCGATTTTGCTCTACAAAATCCCTCATAAGTGACCAACAGCTTTAAATCTTATTCATAAGTGTTCCTTTGCGCTACGGTAACGTAACTGTGCTGATTTTTTTCCTACAAAGTTTATATGGGTGATTTAAATCGAAATTACAGAAAATCCGAATTTCACAAATATGACCCCATCTGTCTATTTAACAATGTCAAATATCGACATTCAGCACCAGTGACAAGACAATCCGAAATATGGTTTGGGAATGGTTATTTTACACATGGACAATTGATGATTTCCCGTTAGTGGTCCTGGAGTTATTTTATGAACGTCAAAACGAAACCCAAATTACATGATATTTTGGGCTAAGGTCGCAAGCAGGTGAACAAACAGGTATGCAGCTGTAGATAGTTTTATGTTTCACTGTCTGGTAATGCGGTCTGATGTGCCCTCCACTCTTACGTGTAACCAGTATCAATGTCGACTAATACGACATCAATATTAACTAAACTAAATACGTTACTCCCATCTGATGTATTGGGTTATTGCAGTGAATGATTCCAGTTTGATTCGCGAGTTGGATTGAAACCTTGTGTCGTATAGAATACACATGGAAATGGAAAATTGTTACATGGAAGTTGACTTATTATGTTACCTTTATCATTTTGCAACAAACAGTGTTGGTAAATGCAGACCATGTGTAAGAGACAAAAAGAATATACATATAATCAGGAATAATATTTTATTTACAAAATACATAGCACTTGCACAAATAGCACCAACAACAGACACCCTCCACCTTACATGTCTGCAGGAAACATGACAATGTTCTGTTGTAACACAGGACTATAACCATCGGTATTTCAAAGATGAAAGTATGCAACCAGAGAAAGTGTTGTAAAGGCCACAAAGCAACAGGACATCAGCAGCACAGTGACTTCTCTGGACAACCTCTTCTTCCATCCATTCACCGGGATACACTGCAAATGGAAATCATTTTTTCAGTTTTTTAATACAAATTTTGATTTGTCTTATTTTGCATGTTACGTGTTATTATACTGAGCAATTAAATCACTATTCCTTATCATTATCCCTTTTTAGTACTAAAGTAAATATTATATATATCAAAATATGCTTAGATATAACCTGCTAACCTGTCATTAAAAAGAAATTAAAAACCTGTCCATGAACATATTTAATCATATGTATATATACAGGCATCATATTATTGCATGATGAAGATTATGAATAGGTACCAAAATGTATCTGTAAAGAACTATAGAACTCAGGCTTTTTGAGTACCGAAATAAAGATTATTTGAATACTTAAAATTTAATAACGTCTTCTTTGAAACACTTAAAATACTTTTTCAACATACCTCCATCATCAAATGCCCAGTTCTTCTGTGTTCCCCCTGATTGCGAGTCTGTACTGTAAAATCAGACACTGCTGCTGGTATATCTACAAGTGTGTCCCCTCCCCTGGTGAGAAAGTTCCCTGGGGTCCAGACAGGGGGTGAAGACATCTCTCGCTGTAGGTCGATTGGAAACTGTGGGGCCATTTCTACTGATTTTTTTTATTAATTTTCAACTTCCACAAGAAATGACGCAACCCGTTTATGTTCACTATATCGATCAGGATGTACGTTCCTGCTTGCTGGACAAGAATTAATTGATACTGAACAAGTCGTTTTGCCATATTTATCCTATTTCGATAAACCTAAAACAACACTGTCTAAATAGCTAGTAAATCCTTTGATTCGAGACAATGGATTTCAAGACAGAGAGATAATCCTACTAGAGTGAGAAGAAGGTGTCAGTGCGTGGATAAACAGATTTTGATAGGGCTGATTGGTGTCTGCCTTCTTAATTAATGAACCAGTGTCTTGGGGATATGTTATTATACAGATAATATCATTCAGACAAATCAAAGGGAATGAAGTCTTAAGATGTGAACTAATATTTAATTGAGCGATAAGGATGTTCAGTCAGTGTATAAACATAACTTGATGGAGTTAATTGGTGTCTGACTTCTCAATTAATGGACTTATGTCCTCGGGATACGTTTTTATCCTGATCGTTTTATTTCAAAAAGACGTCTTGTTTCGAGAGCAAATCTTTAATTAAACAAGATGGATTACTTTTTTATGGAAGGAATTGATGAATGATTACTCTTTGATTTTAACATATGTCTTTACAAAGAAAGAAACAAAAACACAAAAAAAAGAAACTAAATTAGTAACAATATTATCATGTTACTGTTTTAGGTACACACAAGGATTTCAGTTTTGGATAAAAATCTTTGATGCGAAAGATAAGGGACCAACGTCGGCGACATCATCCAATGGTGGAAGAAGACGTGAACCCGCATCCCCACAACAACCAAGATATTAACTGTGAAATCTGAATATCATCTTATCAAATATTGTCCTCTATGGTCTCATAGTAGTTTGGTATACCATGTTTACTGTTCTAAAATCTTAATCTCATTTTTGAACCATCATTATGTTCAGACTCTAATGAAGTTTTCGATTGCTTAATGAAATTGATCTTACATACAGCTCAGTTTTATTTTCACACTTAATTATATAAAGAGTTTGTATACGTTTTATGAACCATTAACCTTTGAAAGTGAATAAAATGTGCTGCATGGAGTGGGGTAGGGGAGGGTTGCAATATCTTTGATCTTACATACAGCTCAGTATTATTTTAACACTAAATGATATAAAGAGTTTTTAAACTTGTTATGAACTATTAACCTTTGAAAGTGAATAAAATGTGTGCTACATGGAGCGGGGTTCGGGGAGGGTTGCAATATCTTTTTATCCAAATATTACAAAACCTTTATTTGAAGAAACTAGACAAATACATTCGGTAAATGAATTCAAAAATATAATATCACCATTATTATACTTCCTTTAATTTGAGTTAGATATCAACAAAAGAAACAGATTTTGTCAAGTTCTGCACTGCTCAAATTTAAATGCACATCAAGCGAACAGATACTTATAAGATGGTCCACCTTGTAGTTTCCCTGCTTTGTCTACGAGAACACCATTCATTAACTTGGTGTCTGCCCCAAACTTTAGTGTCGCTATGAGCAGATAATTTTATTTCAATTATTGGTAAAACATAGATAACGTTCTGTATTGAAACTTTAATCTATCAGAATCTGTCAATCTTTGCATAATCAAATCTGAAAAAGAACCTGTCAAGATCAGGTAGGTCAAACCAATCAGAACATGTTCCCGAATTGGGGTTGGGTTCGCCGAACGCACCCGCGTGTGAATGCACGAGCGAGACGGCTGAGTGCGACAGGTGACTGGGCAGTTGACTGATGAGTGCAGTGAGAGACAGTCAACTCGTACAGTTTGTGAATTGGGCTTTTTGAGCGTGAGTACTTTAATTGTCACTGTTATTATTGCATAATATTGAATGTTTGAATATACTAAAGATATTGTCAACAATTTTGATAACACCTCGTTGAAAATGTTGTTGTAATGTACTGTTCTTTCACGGGGTTTGATAAATGGTTTTTGTTTGAAGTTTGTATACTATTTTTATCGCTGTAATAGCAACAAGAGGGTGTAAATGGTGTTTGAAATGTTAAATCTTGATACTCATTAATGAATGAGAATAGATTGTGTGTCCAGTAAAAAGTTTGTAAAGGTTACACTGCAGTATTGTAAAAGGCATTTCTTGTGGCAACAAGGGTTGTACGTGAGTAGCTTACTGTAAGTGGTATCCTTTTGTTGTAGCCTTCCCTCCCGTGCTAGACATGGTCATCTGACAGGTCGAGGATGACATGTTCCCGTTTGTTCAGACGGAAGAAACAGGAGGCAGGACGGTAAGGACCGAGGCGTCCGTGTAGCAGTCGGATGGACTGTAGACGTAATACAGGCAGTTGGATGGACTGTGGAGTATCCAGTCAGATGGACTGGTGATAGTTCCAGTTGGATGAACTGTGAACTGTGCTGTCTAGTGAAGTACCTTGGTTGTTCTGTGAGATGCACAGGATGTTCTGCATGTGAAATATTGCAGAATGTGAAGGAACTGTTTGATATGCTGAAATAGCATGGACTTTAAGAGAAGTTTAAGACTGGAATAATTTGTTATTGATTTTCAGAGACGTCATTTGATTTATATTATGTAAAAGTTCTAAAGTGTATCTGTGTGAAGTATGTATGGTGTGTTTTGTTGCATGTAAGGTGCGTGATTCAGTGTCTATGGTGAGTCAAGTGTGTGAATCTGTGTGAGTTTATGCTTCTGAGGGGGTGTATATATTTCGGGTTAATAAATTTCCTTTATTTGCTTAAATACATGTTCTGTTATTACTCCGGTGTGTGACATTTTTGGTGGAGAATCCGGGTAATTTAAATTATTCGTCATATCCGGAGTAATCTTTTCTTGTATTTGTCTTACTCACAAGTCGTCCCTTGGTTTCTCTTCTCTGACACGGTGAAGCTTGTTGGTAATTGGTGTGCAAACTGTCCCCTTGTTACTTTGGTTTCATTACAGAAGTTAATCTTGTTGTTTCAGTCCCAACATGAATCCGGAAGATATCATTTCACTGGGGAAGCAGCTTGGGTACACGGACATGCCTTTGCAGAAGTATGTTAGTGACGAACTGGCCAGACAGGAGAAAAGGGAAGCTCAGAGAGCAGAAAGAGAAGAGCGAGCAAGAGAACGTGAGGAAAGAGCAAGGGAGAAGGAAAAGGAACGTGAGTACGCATTAGCCCAGCAGAAGTTAGATCAGGATAAAGAATTAGAGATGAGGAAATTAGCATTGGAGGAAAAGAAACTTAAGATTCAGGAAGAGGAAAAGGAAGTGGATAGGAATAGAAAGCTAGAAGTCATAGAGAAGGAGTTAGAACTCGAAAAACTTAAAGGCTCTAATCTGTCTCAGCCACAGGATTTCAATACTTCTTTGCACAACCCTACTTCACATCCAAAAGCTCCAAAAATACCAATTTTTGATGATCGTACTGATAATATTGATGCATATCTTCAACGTTTTGAGCGCACCGCAGCTTTAAGAGGCTGGGAAGAAGACCAGTGGGCTGTTCACTTATGTAACCTGCTGAAGGGTAAAGCCTTGGACGTCTACTCCAGATTATCTCCAGAGGATGCAACTAATTACAAGGTTTTGAAAACTGCACTTCTGAAGAGGTATGAGATGACCGAAGAGGGATTTCACAGACGGTTTAGATCATCCAAGATTGATTAAGGTGAGACATTCTCGCAATTTCTTGTTAGGATTGAGAACTACTTTACAAGATGGGTACAGTTAAGTGAAACAAATGAGACTTTTGGAGATATAAAGGATTTACTCCTTAAAGAACAGATTCTAAACATGGTGGATCGTGATCTAAATGTTTTCTTAAAGGAAAGAAGGCCTGATACTGCAAAGGAAATGGCTAGATTGGCAGAACAGTTCCTTGAGGCCAGAGAGACAGCACCACCAAAGCAGGGTAAGCCAGGTCATGGATCACAACAACCAAAAAGTGGCACTGACAAGTCTGAAGTTAAGGAAGACAGGAAACCCTTTATACCACTGGAGAAACGTGAATGCTACCTGTGTCAGAAGTTAGGACATATGGCAAGAAACTGTCCGGTTCGGAAGTCTAAAGGATCCAATGCAGGTATGAAGTTGTCAGAAGACTCTGCAGCTACCATGGACAAAGACCTTGAAGAAACTGAAGTAAGTAAAAGTGATACTATATCTCAAACTGTAACTGGAACAGTTTGCTCTCAACAAACAAATATGCCTGTATGTAAAGGTATTGTCTGCGGAAAATTGGTTTCTGTTTTGAGAGACAGTGGTTGTGATGGTGTGATGGTGAGGCAGTCTATTGTGCCAGAGAATTGTATGACTGGGGATTCACAACACTGTACATTGGCGGATGGTACACCACGTGTTTTCAAGATTGCTAACATACACATTGATTCACCTTACTACAGAGGTACAGTGAGAGCATCTTGTACGGATAACCCCATATATGATTTGCTTTTAGGAAACATACCTGATGCCAGAGAACCTAGTGACCCAGACACAACATGGACTGCAGATTCCAGTGAAACTCTGTCCGCTGTCGAAACCAGAGCTCAGAGGAAGTCAAAACAGGAAGGTATGAAGCCACTGAAGGTAACAGGGATTGGCAACACAGTGAGCAGAGAGGAGCTGATTGAAAAGCAGCAACAGGATGAAAGTCTGCAGAAACTAAGAACTCTTGCTGAAACCGGAGAAGTGAAATGTACTGTAAGAACACTTCATCTTTCTACTATCAGAATAGAGTCTTGTATAGAAAATTCAGTTCGCCAAAGGTTGAAGAAGGCAAAATCTTTTCCCAAGTCATTGTTCCCAACAAGTTAAGAACTCAAGTAATGAAAGTAGCTCATGAATCGTTAATGGGAGGTCACATGGGAGTCCGCAAGATAAAAGATAGAGTCCAGACCCAGTTCTATTGGCCAGGTATGGGTAGTGATATCGGACGTCATTGTATGTCGTGTGACATTTGCCAAAGGACCATCAGTAAAGGCAAAGTTTCCAAAACTCCTTTAGGACATATGCCCCTCATTGAAACACCGTTTGAACGCATTGCAGTGGATATAATAGGACCCCTTCACCCTGTGACAGATAAGGGAAACCGATATATCTTGTCAATAGTTGACTACGCAACTAGGTATCCTGAAGCCTTCCCACTGCCCAAAATAGAGACAGAATATGTTGCTGAAGCTTTGTTTGAACTGTTTACACGTGTTGGTGTGCCAAAAGAAATACTTACCGACCTTGGGACTCAGTTTACCTCATCCGTCATGACTGAAGTGAGTAGGTTGTTATCCCTTAAGCAACTCACAACAACACCGTATCATCCAATATGTAATGGATTAGTTGAAAAGTTTAATGGAACTTTGAAGGCCATGTTGCGAAAGATGAGTGCTGAAAGACCTAGAGACTGGGATAGATACGTACCAGCATTACTCTTTGCATATAGAGAAGCACCTCAGGAAAGCTTAGGCTTTTCACCCTTCGAACTACTCTATGGAAGAACCGTACGTGGACCAGTACAGATACTTCGTGAACTATGGACTGGAGAGGATGATGACTCTGAAGTACGTACCACCTACCAGTATGTGCTGGATCTTCAGGACAGACTGGAAGAGACTTTGGAAATAGCACGTGAGAATCTGAGGAAGTCCTTCCAGAGATATCGTAAGTACTACAATGTGAAAGCTAGAGATAGAAAAATGAATGTAGGAGACAAGGTTCTTATCCTTTTGCCTACAGATCACAACAAATTGTTGATGCAATGGAAAGGACCTTTCGAAATCACAAAGAAATTTGGAATTGGGAATTACAAAGTTCAGGTAGGAGGTAAAGAGAAATCATTTCATGCTAATCTGTTGAAAAGGTATGTTGATAGGGGATCTGTTGATGCTGTGTGTGCAATGCGCATAGCTAGTCTGCAGTATGTGAATGCAGGACTTGTGGATGTTGGTGATGATTGTTCAATTGATGAAAATGTAGCCATTGACATTGAGTGCCCTACACTTACAGCTAAAGAATGTGTTACTGATGTTGATGTTTCAAAAGATTTGTCCCCACAGCAGTTGAAAGATATTGATGATCTCTTGTATGAATTTCAGGATGTCTTGACTGATCTACCAGGGAGGACCAGCAGTATCCAGTGCAAGATGGAGCTGACAACTGAGGAACCAATCCGCTCCAAGCCGTACCCCCTGCCTCACCATATGCGGGATGTTGTGAAGGAAGAAGTCGAGTCCATGCTCAAGATGGATGTTATTGAGCCATCACAATCACCGTACGCATCACCTATTGTGCTGGTAAGAAAGGGAAATACAAATAACTACCGTTTTTGCTCCGATATGAGAAGGATTAATCGAGTCACGGTCTTCGATTCAGAACCCATACCATATCCAGAAGCATTGTATACTAGATTGTCCAAATGTAAATACTTCTCAAAGCTAGACCTGACCAAAGGCTATTGGCAAATTCCAATGGAAGAGACGAGTAAACCTTTAACTGCATTTCTGACCCCAGAAGGTCTATTTCAGTGGAAAGTAATGCCCTTCGGCCTTGTTAATGCACCAGCAGTGTTCTCAAGGTTAATGAGAAAGGTGCTCCATGGTTTGAGGAATCCGAAAACTTCATTGATGATATCTTGGTTGCTACAGAAACCTGGGGAGAACATCTTGTAAATCTGAGGGAGCTGTTAGATCGTCTCAAGTTGCATAATCTTACAGCAAAACCATCAAAGTGCGTTGTAGGTCACAAAACTTTGGATTTCTTAGGACACGTAGTGGGTGATGGAAAGATACAGCCTCAGCCGGAGAAGATTGAAAAGATTCTGAACATCTCAAGACCAACCACGAAGAAACAGGTGAGGTCTGTAATAGGTCTGGCGAGCTATTACAGAAAATTCATCCCTAACTTTTCAGCCATTGTATCTCCCCTGACAGATCTCACAAAGAAGGGAAGACCGAACCAGGTTGAATGGACTGAATGCCAGGAACGAGCATTTTGTACCTTGAAGAGCAAAATGTCCAGGTACCCAATTCTGAGACTCCCAGACTTATCTCAAGTGTTCAAGGTGAGATGTGATGCTTCTGATACAGGAATCGGTGGAGTTCTACTACAGGATCACGAGGATGAAAGTTTCCCAGTAATGTACATCAGCCGGAAACTATTGGATCGAGAGAAGAGGTATTCAACCATCGAAAAGGAGTGCCTCGCTATCGTCTGGTCGATCCAGAAGTTCCAGAGGTACGTGTACGGCCGAGAGTTTGTATTGGAGACTGACCATCAACCGCTGATCTGGATGAACAAAGCCAAATTAAACAACGGGAGAGTGATGAGGTGGGCACTGGCTTTACAACCATACAGGTTTGTTCTCCGTGGTGTCAGAGGAGTAGATAATGTGGGGGCTGACTTGTTGAGTAGGTGTGTCCCATAGGTTAACACTGTTTCATTCCAGTTTTCCTGATCTTGAGATTATTCTGAAATTAGGGTAATTTCTTAAAGGGGGGAGTAAGTGTCAAGATCAGGTAGGTCAAACCAATCAGAACATGTTCCCGAATTGGGGTTGGGTTCGCCGAACGCACCCGCGTGTGAATGCACGAGCGAGACGGCTGAGTGCGACAGGTGACTGGGCAGTTGACTGATGAGTGCAGTGAGAGACAGTCAACTCGTACAGTTTGTGAATTGGGCTTTTTGAGCGTGAGTACTTTAATTGTCACTGTTATTATTGCATAATATTGAATGTTTGAATATACTAAAGATATTGTCAACAATTTTGATAACACCTCGTTGAAAATGTTGTTGTAATGTACTGTTCTTTCACGGGGTTTGATAAATGGTTTTTGTTTGAAGTTTGTATACTATTTTTATCGCTGTAATAGCAACAAGAGGGTGTAAATGGTGTTTGAAATGTTAAATCTTGATACTCATTAACGAATGAGAATAGATTGTGTGTCCAGTAAAAAGTTTGTAAAGGTTACACTGCAGTATTGTAAAAGGCATTTCTTGTGGCAACAAGGGTTGTACGTGAGTAGCTTACTGTAAGTGGTATCCTTTTGTTGTAGCCTTCCCTCCCGTGCTAGACATGGTCATCTGACAGGTCGAGGATGACATGTTCCCGTTTGTTCAGACGGAAGTAACAGGAGGCAGGACGGTAAGGACCGAGGCGTCCGTGTAGCAGTCGGATGGACTGTAGACGTAATACAGGCAGTTGGATGGACTGTGGAGTATCCAGTCGGATGGACTGGTGATAGTTCCAGTTGGATGAACTGTGAACTGTGCTGTCTAGTGAAGTACCTTGGTTGTTCTGTGAGATGCACAGGATGTTCTGCATGTGAAATATTGCAGAATGTGAAGGAACTGTTTGATATGCTGAAATAGCATGGACTTTAAGAGAAGTTTAAGACTGGAATAATTTGTTATTGATTTTCAGAGACGTCATTTGATTTATATTATGTAAAAGTTCTAAAGTGTATCTGTGTGAAGTATGTATGGTGTGTTTTGTTGCATGTAAGGTGCGTGATTCAGTGTCTATGGTGAGTCAAGTGTGTGAATCTGTGTGAGTTTATGCTTCTGAGGGGGTGTATATATTTCGGGTTAATAAATTTCCTTTATTTGCTTAAATACATGTTCTGTTATTACTCCGGTGTGTGACAGAACCTATTAGTTCAAATTTAAAAGGTCTTGTTTTTTCAGATTGCGTTTTCGTTGGGTTTATCGTCTTTTTTAACCAATGGGTGATGTCGCCGACGTGGGGCTTATGCCTAAGTTATTTCCAATGAATGGGGGCACAAAAGTTAGAATAGGTCATAGACACCCAAAATATTGTTAATAAAAGATCTAATGAGGTAAAAAAAATAGATTAATTTGTAATTTTAGATTAAATTTTGACCTATGGTTATAATACTACCAATGCTGTGCATTTATATGTGTGCAATCACGCTACTGTATATTCATTATGAAATGTTTTGTTTTTGTATCAGGGGAAGTATTGATAAAAGAATTTGCTTGTTTGCAAACCCGATTCCGTCTCTTGGGCAACAAGTATGTTTAAACCAATGTGTGCTTAATATTTTACTTTGCTTGAGGTTTAAACAATTTTTATTCACTTGAATGAATAATCTTTTGTTAAATTTGGTGATCAGGCTTGTTAAGGCCATAGAAGAACGAAGTATCATATTTTTATTAACAAAGGCATGTGATTAGTTTGAGTAACTAGAATATCTAGAATCTGACAACATTTCCCTCTCGAAAAGATTGAAGCCCTTTATCTGTGATTTCAGCCGCCATTAGACATTCTTCTCTTGTTACCAATGGTTTTGCAGAACCTGGATATATAAAATAAAAGAAGGCATCACTTCAGCGTTTGTTTGAATGAATGAGACTGTTAAAAAGAGGTTGTGAGAGTGAAATGTAAATGTTGTCTATAATACGAAGTATATAACTAAGAAGATATTTGATATATACATAGAGATTATTACCCGGGGAAGTGTGTCATTTGACTTTTACGAAACGAGTGTGAATTTTTGTATTACCCGAGCTAGAGCGAGGGTTATACACTAATTTGCACGAGTTTCGTAAAAGTCATATGACTCACTTCCGAGAGTAATAATTTCTTTATTAACGATTCTATTCCATTTTACCATCTTAGAAATATCAAAGAAACTTGCCGCTTCCCTTGTGACGGCCGGCTACAGTGACGTCACGAACAATGATGTTATGACGTCACAGGCGAAAATATACGGGAACTCGCGCTACAACAATCGTTGCTAGGCAAAAGTGATATGTGCACTAGTGCTCATATTGAAAATATGTCACCACTTATTTTCAACCATATGGGTAATAAAAAATTCTCTTGACAAAAGGAAATACAAGATTTTTTGCTTTGCTACAAATATGAAATGGTTCTCCTAGTTCGTTTAGGCTTTAAAATATCAGACGAAATTAAAAATTAGGGAAACAAATTTTGAAATATTTTTTGGGACAATTTCAGCTCACCTCCGAGCCTGAGTATTATAATAAACAAAGGTTTCGTACACGAAGGTTTGTTGAAAATTGTCATTTCATAGTCACGACCCGTTTTATGTCTTGCTTTGTATGACAAGTACTAAACCCATCTTATGAACATTAGGCGCGTTAAACCCAACTCACTCATCCAAACCTTTGAAAAATATTGACCCTCACCATCAATACAATTGATGAAATGTTGAAGCTGGTTCTCAAATGCTACTTGGAATCTGCCGGGAAAGGACATGAAGAGTCTAGGTGCATGTAAACCAGTCCTGGATTCCAGAGATGTGCTGGATAGGCGTGGATTCTCCATCTGTGTCATTCCTTCTGATCCGAACACCTGAAGAATGTATATAATATAAAATGACATCTGAATATATTACAATTTTATTTTTCTTATAAATCACTGCCTCAATCACACGGTCACCGCCTCAAACAAAGTCACTGCCTTAACCATAGTCACTGTCTCAACCAGTCACTGACTCAACAGAGTACAGAATAAATGGAAATAGTTTAGGTTAAAGGGTAGATTTGGGTTTAAAGGTAAAAGGTAAGCTTTAAAGGTACAAAGGGTTAGAGTGCAGAGGTAGTCAGAACAAAGGTTATTGGTTAGAGACGAGTTCCACCCATGAAATTGAGTGACAGAGGGAAACAAAAGGATGAGACATAGCAAACATGTTAGTTCGGAGCGAGGTCCTAGGATAGGTATACGGAGGAACTCAGAATAGAAGAGATGGGAGGTCCAGGAGTAAGTATGGCTTTATGAATGTTTCAGGGAGGTCCAGGAGTAGGTATGGCTTTATGAATGTTTCAGGGAGGTCCAGGAGTAGGTATGGCTTTATGAATGTTTCAGGGAGGTCCAGGAGTAGGTATGGCTTCATGAATGTTTCAGGGAGGGCGAGTAATCTCTAGAGTAAGAGTAGGAAAGAGAAATAGAAATTTGTTTTAACTATACCATAACCAAATACACACAACCACAGTCAGCGCCTCAACCAAAGTCTCTGCCTCAACCATAGTAACCGCCTCAACCATAGTAACCGCCTCAACCATAGTCACTGTCTCAACCATAGTCACTGCCTCAACCCTTGTCACTGGCTCAACCATAGTCACTGTCTCAACCATAGTAACCGCCTCAACCATAGTCACTGTCTCAACCATAGTAACCGCCTCAACCATAGTAACCGCCTCAACCATAGTAACCGCCTCAACCAAAGTCTCTGCCTCAACCATAGTCACTGTCTCAACCATAGTAACTGCCTCAACCAAAGTCTCTGCCTCAACCATAGTAACCGCCTCAACCATAGTAACCGCCTCAACCATAGTCACTGTCTCAACCATAGTAACCGCCTCAACCATAGTCACTGCCTCAACCATAGTCACTGCCTCAACCACAGTCACCGCCTCAACCATAGTCACTGCCTCAACCACAGTCACTGCCTCAACCAAAGTCACTGCCTCAACCACAGTCACCGCCTCAACCATAGTCACTGCCTCAACCATAGTCACTGCCTCAACCATAGTCACTGCCTCAACCATAGTCACCTCAACCACAGTCACTGCCTCAACCACAGTCACCTCAACCATAGTCACTGCCTCAACCACAGTCACTGCCTCAACCATAGTCACTGGTTCAACCACAGTCACCGCCTCAACCAAAGTCACTGCCTCAACCAAAGTCACTGCCTCAACCACAGTCGCCTCAACCATAGTCACTGCCTCAACCACAATCACCGCCTCAACCAAAGTCACCGCCTCAACCACAGTCACCGCCACAACTACAACTTCTTCAGCAACAGCAATTACCAATACTATGAGAGTTAACTAGCTCACCTCAAACCGTATATCGTATCCATACACGGACTCATACACAGCGTTCAAGGTTGCCATGATACCACTCCTGTATTTGACCACAGCAAGGACAGTGTCCGGCTCTCCGAACTTGGCGATGGCCGGGTCATGTCCGTGCGCGATCACGTAGATACTCTCCGGCCGCTCTGCCTTGGTCAACCAGACTAGCAGGTCAATGTCATGTGGACACAGGTCAGTGAATGCGTTACAGCCACTCTTGTCTGTGGAGAAATGTTATTGCACTCATGCTGTCAATGGATGCTACTCAAGTCATTTCCATGTAACCTTTGATACAAGTGGGACATACTTTATGTTTCTTTGGAAAAAAAAACAACAATGAAAATAGTACATTATAATAAAAGTAATAGTCAACCTATAATGCGCATATATCCATCTGTTCCGCAGTTACTCAAAGCGCTACATATTATAACCTTGACGGAATTGTACTATCGGTGCTGCCGAAGATCAGGCGACTCTATGTACACCCGCTATTTCAGGTACCTATTTTACAGCTTGGTGGACTGATTGCAATGTGGATATAGTGACTTGCCAAAAGACACAACACAGAATGACACCAAGGTCACACATGTTTTTGGTCTCCACCGGGATTTGAACCCGGCCCTTTAGCGCGAGAGGTCAACACGCTAAAGACTACACCACTATACGGATTCCGTCTTTATTTTTATCAAACAAATCTCGTTTTCAATGTGTTCTTATCTTGTAACAAATACGTAGACGCTTACTAGATAGATAGAGGAATGTCAGTCTACTGAAAGGTAACGGAATCAGACTAAATGCTCAATTTGACAACAAGTTTCCACAAATAATTTCTATTTCTACTACAAGGATTCTGCTATCCCACTTGTAATGCAGGTTACTGGAGAGGAAATGCCAATAAAATTTGTGACCCCTTCCTCAATTGTCGAAAAATGCCTTAAAATTGGTACAAAGTTTATTGTGTTCATAGAGATTCAAACATTCACCCGAATGCATCTTGTGAACGTGATAACTACAAAGCACATGCTTTTAATTCAACAAAACCAACGCGTGCTAAGAAACACACGAAGTGCATTGAAATTTCAATGTGTGTTTGCACGACCACAATTTATATATCGTCCGCTCCTAGTGCTGATAGTTAATGTTAGTCTGTTATCCAGAAATTTTAGTAAAAAACAAAAACTTTTTTTCAGGGACTATATGTTAGTCTAAGTTAATGTCTGCACAATGCCAAAGCCAACGTCCCGTTTCGGGTCGCTACAAACGTCCACGGAACCAAATTATTGGAGTGAGTCGAGCTGGCTCAACAAATAACTTCATAAGTCGTCAGCTCCATGTAAGTAAAATAACTGTTCAGAGAATCAAAAAACTATATCGCGCCCCCAAAAAAACCTAGGTCGTCCTCGGAAAACATCGCTGCGAGATGACCGGAGAATTTGAGGAGTGGGTGTCAAACTTTATTGGTATATATTGTACTTTATGTAACCCTTTTCCAGCTTTAAATATTATAGATTAAACTGAAATTGCATTTTACATGTTTAACAAATTTGTTTTGCAATACATCATATACTTTTACAGGAAGTGTCAAGAAGTTTGAGAAATACCGCGAAATGCAGTCCACACTATGATATAAGTAAATTCCTACCACATGCTTCGATGTATTCATACGAAGGTCTGGGAGAGTCCCGGGTGATGAAGTTGACAGTATGTATATCTCCTATCTTCCCCTCTTGTACAGCTTGTATGGTAGTGGAGGCAGCAGGGTCGTAGCGTCTGACAATGAAAAACTTTAGAAAAAATATTCTTTTACACATAAATATGCTGTCAAATAACAAATGGACAATATGCTTCAATGAGATTGTTAAAGGGGCAGTAGCACGTTTTTTCATAATTTTATATTTCAAAATTTTCACTTATAATTGTATGTTATTGCTAAATATATTATTTTGAATTTGTAATTAATCTCATTAAACAGGCCAATCAGCCATAGTCAGAGGACAAAGTATGAAGATTTACATAAAATCCATTGGCGGCCATTTTTTGTGAACACCTTTAATTCATTTTCTGTAAGAAAAAGGAATCGCATGGCTAAACTTTACAATATATATTTGAATTGTTACTGCTCCATTTAGTTTAAATACATTGTCTTTCAATTGGAACCATTAATTTTCATTTTCCTGACATCACCTAATATTCCCCCTAAAAACGTAATACTGCCCCTTTAAACATACCACATATAATCAATCTTTTTCAAGGAAATTATAATAAAACCAATATTAAACGTCGATTAAACTGTGGCAGTTCTGAATTAATGTTCAATTCTAATATATTAAAGGGGCAGTAGCACATTTTTAGGGGGAATATAGGTTGATGTCAGGAAAATAAAAATAAATGTTTCCAATTGAAAGACAATTTATTTAAACTAAATGTAGCAGTAATAATTCAAATATATAACGTAAAGTTTAGCCATGTGATTGCTTTTTCTTACAAAAAATGAATTGAAGGTGTTCACACGAAATGGCTGACAATGGATTTTATGTGAATCTTCATACTTTGTCCTCTGACTATGGATGATTGGCTCATGTAAGAAGATTTTTGACACTGTCAAAATGTACATTTAGCATTAACGTGCAATTATGAGTGAAAAATGTGAAATATAAAATTTTCAAAAAACGTGCTACTTCCCTATTAAACCAATTATTGATTCTTAATGATGATGATGATGATGATGATGATAAGCAGCAATTTTGTCAACTTTAACCTCATAAAGCCTGTAAGAAGCGGTTGCCCATGTTTCTCTGCGGTTCTGTACAGTTTCTCAATTTCTCTGTAATTTGTTCCAGCAGGCTTCTCAACAAACACAGGCTTACCTATAGCAAATAAAATGCATTACTTTCACTTTCAGTATTAATGACTTGAGCAACATCTATTTGGAGATAATATGAGCTTGTATTTTTGATATACACTAAACCCCAAAAGAAACTATCCACTCATTAAAATTTTCATTGAAAAATAACAAGACACGGTTTTCTATCCTAACATCATTTTATCTAATACTGAATCATTTGCACATCATCTAACTTCATTTGTTTTGCAATAACTCGTTTATCTTACAGCCAGGAAACGTTTTATTAACACTGGTGTGAAATATTAATTTCCATTTTTTAGAAATCGAAGTTTCTGATCATATGTTAATGAATTTATGGAATATGGAGTCCATAGTCATTAATACTTCGTATGTCCACCTTCAGCTGTTATGCGGGCAAACACTCGACGTCTCATGGATGTCATAAGACGTCTGACGGTGGCGTTAGGGATGTTCCCCCATTCATCCTGTAGGGCTTGTTCCAGCTGCCTCAGGTGGACTGGAGGGTTTGCTCTATTCCTGATTCGCCTCCCTAGGCAGTCCCACATGTGTTCAATTGGAGAGAGATCAGGAGAACGTGACGGCCACGGCAAGACGTTGACGTAATTGTTGCCCAGGAATGTTGACACTGCTCTTGCTGAATGTGCAGGCGCGTTATCATGTTGAAACAAAGTTCCCGGGTGATTCTGAAGAAATGGCAACACAGCAGGACGAAGAACTTGATCAATGTATCTTTGCGCTGTCATGTTACCCATAACGATCACCAATGGCGACTTGTTTTCTCCTCGGATAGCGCCCCAAACCATCACACATCCCCCACCGTGTGCCTGGACCTCTGCAACACAATTTGGAGCGTTTCTTTCACCCTGACGGCGATAAACGCGGTCTCTGCCATCATGCTTATATAAACATAACCTACTTTCATCGGTGAACATAACATTTCGCCAATCATGAAGCTGCCACCTTCGTACACATCTTGTCCAGATTAATCGGTAATATCGATGTTGACGTGTCAACTTTGGGCCACAATAAGGTCGACGGGCCCGAATCCCTGCTGCTCTTAACCTCCTTCTGAAGGTTGATTGACTAAGCACCCTCCCGAGAGCCGTAGACGCCGATTCTGCAACTGTCAGGAATCGATTTCGGAGATGGAGAGTTCTTAAGTATCGGTCTTCCCGACGTGACGTCACACGTTGTCTACCTGTAGGCGATCTATCTAATGTTGTTCCCGTGTCCCTATAAAGTTTCATCAAGTTTTCGATGGTTTTTCGATGACAGCCGAATGTTCTTGCAATAAGAACATTTGAAGCATCCATGTCCTTAATATCCAAGGCCCTTCCGCGCTGTTCTGGGGTCAATCTAGGCATTTTAAAATTGGTTTTATATGACCTGGCTCACATGTGAATTGATCGCTTGCTAACTCACTTTCAATAATAAATGTGCGAAACAATGATCACAGAAAAACGTGTTTTCTCAGTTTTCAACAAAAGTCATGAAAATCATGTACCTAATAATTTCTGAGATGAACAACTGAAATGTTACGTTTTGGCGACCTGTTTCCATAAAACCTAACATTTAGCTAAAGTAAATTAAGAATATATTTGAATTCTAATAATGGATAGTTTCTTTTGGGGTTTAGTGTACAATGACCACTGTTTTTATTTCTTTTATTCTTTAAAACCACACACGATGGTACATGGACCAGTATACATTGCGGTTCACATGGCATGGAACATTTGTGACAAAATACATCTGTTAAAATAAGTTAAATTCTTTAAACAACGGAATTTGTTGTTTTTCAGAAGCAGACTTTCTGACATTTCATGTGTCAAAAATAGAGCCATTGGCTCTGTAGCTCATCAGGCTTCATTATCAATTATGCTTTATATATATTAGGGGTCACAGGACCACCAAAGCTACAATTCATAATCCTCATCAGTCAAGGAGTCTGTACACAAAGTTTCAGCTTTCTAGGCCTCATGGTTCTAGAGAAGAAGATGAAAATAGGTTTTTAGGGCGTGGCCCCTGTGACCCTTATTAGGGGTCACAGGACCACCAAAGCTATAATTTATAATCCTCACTAGTCAAGGAGTCTGTACACACAATTTCAGCTTTCTAGGCCTCATGGTTCTGGAGAAGAAGAGGAACATAGGTTTTTAGGGCGTGGCCCCTGTGGCCCTTATTAGGGGTCACAGGGCCACTAAAGCTACAATTTATAATCCTTACTAGTCAAGGAGTCTGTACACAAAGTTTCAGCTTTCTAGGCCTCATGGTTCTAGGGAAGAAGATCAAAAAAGGTTTTTAGGGCGTGGCCCCTGTGGCCCTTATTAGGGGTCACAGGGCCACCAAAGCTACAATTTATAATCCTCACTAGTCAAGGAGTCTGTACACAAAGTTTCAGCTTTCAAGGCCTCATGGTTCTGGGGACGAAGATCAAAATAAGTTTTTAGGGAGTGGCCCCTGTGGCCCTTATTAGGGGTCACATGACCACCAAAGCTACAATTTATAATCCTCACTAGTCAAGGAGTCTGTACACACAATTTCAGCTTTCTAGGCCTCATGGTTCTGGAGAAGAAGATGAAAATAGGTTTTTAGGGCGTGCCCCCTGTGGCCCTTATTAGGGGTCACAGGGCCACTAAAGCTACAATTTATAATCCTCACTAGTCAATGAGATTGTACACAAAGTTTCAGCTTTCAAGGCCTCATGGTTCTAGGGAAGAAGATCAAAATAGGTTTTTAGGGCATGGCCCCTGTGGCCCTTATTAGGGGTCACAGGGCCACCAAAGCTACAATTTCAATCCTCACTAGTCAAGGAGTCTGTACACAAAGTTTTAGATTTCTAGGCCTCATGGTTCTTGAGAAGAAGATGAAAATAGGTTTTAAGGGCGTGGCCCCTGTGGCCCTTATTAGGGGTCACAGGGCCACCAAAGCTACAATTTTTAATCCTCACTAGTCAAGGAGTCTGTACACAAAGTTTTAGATTTCTAGGCCTTATGGTTCTGGAGAAGAAGTCGAAATTCCACAAAGTTTACGGACGGATGGACGGATGGACGGATGGACGGACGGACGGACGGACGGACGGACGCCGGACACCATGCCATGCCATAAGCGCCCATCGGGCCTTACAGGCCAGATGAGCTAAAAAGCCTATACAATATTCATTTCATTCGCTAAGATTAATACAACCCAAGCACAAATACCCTGAGCTACACATTTTTTTATAGCAAATAATTGTCTGACATTAAGCTAGTAGGGTGAGCAGTTCAAAATACACTGATAGGGGTCGTCGTAGAAGATGCTTTTAAGTATCAAGCATACACTGGATGCAATTTTTGTCCATTTGAAGTAGGGAAATGGCTTCGCCTAGACTAATTTAATATCGTACGGCATTCGGTACGTTCAGAAAGGCATTATTTGATTTAAATGTCTGGCATTGGGAACATTTATTTTACTTTCAATAAAAACATGCAATCCCTTTAAGTCAACCCTTCCTATATGCCACTTATTCATATTGCTATGAAAATGAAACATACACCCGTGTAGGAGTAATAAATAGAAGACTTGTTTTCATAATTATGTAAACTACATCTAGTGATATTATATCTTTAACACTACCAAGCAAAACGTGTATTTTGGCATTATTTGATTTAAATATCTTGCATTGGGAACATATAGTTTACTTTTCATTAAAATACATGCAATCACTTTAAAGGGGCAGTAGCACGTTTTTAGGGGAAATATAAGTTGATGTCAGGAAATTGAAAATAAATGGTTCCATTTGAAAGACAATGCATTTAAACTAAATGGAGCAGTAATAATTCAAATATATCACGTACAGTTTAGCCATGCGATTCCTTTTTCTTATACAAATTGAATAAAAGGTGTTCACACAAAATGGCCGCCCGTGGATTTTAGATGAATCTTCATACTTTGTTCTCCGACTATGGATAATTGGTTTGTGTTATGAGATTTTTGACACTATCAAAATAATACATTTAGCATTAACGTACAATTATCAGTGAAAAACTTAAAATATAAAATTATCAAAAAACGTGCTACTGCCCCCTAACTCAACCCTCTGAAGTGCCAGTACTATTACCTCTCTCGAGTGCATCGCAGCAGTGTTCCGTGTGGAAGATTGCAGGGGTCAACACAAACACACCATCTAAACTGCAGGAAGAACGTAGAAATATTTATAAGAAATACATGTCAGTATATGATAACTTTTCACAATGTAGTTACTTTTCCATCAATATAAATAGGAACATACAGTGTACACCTCTCTCTGCAAACGAGGTGAGGTGACATTAGGTTTTACGCATCTTTTTAGAGTACATGTATTTCACGGCTGCTAGTATTAATGCTATGCATTGTTGTGAAACCTGCGAGCGTCGACTGGAACTAGCGAACCATGGGTGGTACTGCGCTGAAATTCAGTGTAGCATTGCACCCAAATCTTTCTGTGTGTAGAAAGTCCTCTGCGTCCATGGCAGGACTATGCAAACGATAGCATATATATGCTTATACAAAATACATAAACAAATCCGGAAATACTCTTCAGTTCAACATCATGCTTTATATAATTGTAACATTGTCAAAGCTGCGTGGAACTCCAACTCGCCCGATCATTCAGTTTAAAATCTCATTAGTTTGTTGATGCTGATGACATGTGGGTAACCTCTAAACTTTCGTAAACGCCTTTGTAAAAAGATAAAATGAATTAAACGCAATAATTTTGTAAATCTTATCATTTCTGCTTCCTTTGAACCTTGAGATCTACTAAATATTTATGTAAAATGTTTAGTTTCAAGCAACAGGTTGATTAGATCCAATGCTATATTCGCTGTGTAAGCTTATGAGGCTCAAGGCCTCACGAATGAGGGCACGGCGTGTGGTATGTAATAACAATATGTGTCTTTGCATATTTATGCAAGGTGGGAGTCCAAGTCTTGCGTTCAAGCAAACAGCCGGTTTATATTTTTACTTAATATATAGTTATGCAACATGAGTTTGGAAAAGTACACGGTTGTTTCTTAGTTCATTACCCTTTTTCGATTTAGGGAAAGTTAAGCCGCTGAAAAAAATTAAAAGGGAAGAAATTAAATATTATTCAAATTTATGAAGATAAGAGTGCATGTGAATACTTAGTAAAGTCATCAGTATCTGAAATACAATGCAACACCTTTATTTAGATTTATTCTATACACTAACCTAAGAGGTCGTACGTTTGATGTTTATCATAATAATATTGTTAAATTCCAAATATTTCAACTAAAACTCAAAAATTTAAATGTCACATAATTCTAAGATTGACATTCCGAAAGGTTTGATGAACAAAAAGGACAATGGTTATGGTCTGTGAAAGCTTTCACGGAATAAAGAAATTGAACATCTGTTAGAATCTCAATATTGTTTGCCACATTCTGTTAGAAAGAACCTGTTTAACTCAAAGTCAATAGTTCCTCAACCAAGTACCTACTCTAAATCTTCAAGCAGTCTATGTCTCTCCTCAGATCTATAGAAAGGAAAGTCATCACCCAACATAAGTTCGTCTCTGGCCACCCCGTGTCTACGATCGTCTTCTTCTACGATCCATTTAAGGTTCAGTCTGCGATGCTTCAGGATATTAGGCAGATGAACTGAGGTTGCAATCCTTCCTGATCCGATCACACCTACTGAAAGCTTCTGTTTCGAAGCTTTTGATCTTTGGATCGTGGTCTGGAATGATCGTTTCTGGAGCAGGCGGTGACTCTGCAACAAAGTGTGCTGTAAGGAAAATAGAATGGAGGAGTAATTTTGAAAGGCAAATATTTATCCGCGAGAGGCAAACACTTCATCACTTTATCAATCTGTTCTATGACATCTACATTTTTGCTTTTCAAACAAAATTTTCATCACTAACTCGTTATTTCGCATTAGTCAAGTTGAAATCAACCTGAGGTGATCAATGTTACACGTGCCGTTGGATCGTGGTTTGGAATGATCTTTTCGGGAACAGGCGACGACTTTGCAACAAAGTGTGCTGTAAGCAAAATAGAATGAAGGAGTGATTATATCCAAATATTCAACCACGAGAGGCAAATACTTCATCTATCTGTTCTATGACATCTACAACATATTTAATTTTTAGGCATACATTTTTGCTTTAATTAAGTATTTTCAAACAAAATTTTCATCATTAACTCGTAGTTTCGCAATAGTCAGGTTGAAATCAACCTGAGATGATCAATGTTACACTTGCCATTTACAAATGATTTAATCGGACAGGAGGAATTAATGTACTGTAAATACATTGGATGGATATATTCTAACCCAAATCGTCGTACTTTTCCTAAATGCCACTTCTTCATATTGCTATGAAAATGAAACATATACACGTCCAGGAGTAATAAATAGAAGACTTGTTTTAGTGATAGTATCTCTTTAACACTACCAAGCAAAACGTGTACTTTGTCTCAAACATTTTCATGGAGATACGTAAGACTAACACTCGTTATCCAAATTGCTTATGGATACGGTTATTTGATAACGTAATACTATGGATAGTCCTCTAATAAGTTTTCATAAAGAATATAATCAAAACATCAACAACACATACATATATATACGAAAATCTATATGGAAATATGATTTTCTTAACAATTTAAGGGAAATCTTAATATGTAGTTTAAACTTGTTCATTAATGTGATTTCATTTATCAACCAGGCTCACGTATATAATCTAATTGATATGCAACGCTTCATTTATTAGAGAAAATTATTCAACCCAACATTCTGGTTTCAAGATTGCAAACAACTGAAAGGAAACGAATCCGGTTGAAATGGCTAGTTTATCTCAATCACCTACCTGGTTGAAATACAATTTCACAACGCCATTACTCCGCAATGTTAACCCAAAAGCCATGTTGATTGGAATTGCAGCTATGGGTGTGCTAATAGGTGTTGATGTCTGTCAGTTTCAGCTGTAGTGATGAGGTCCCGTGTATAGCATGCGTATCTTGAAATCGTTAACGTGCTCAGCGAACCATTTTAATTTTCATATGACCTACAAGTTATTTCTGCGGGAAAACGAGGTCGAATTATACGCATCAGAAATAGTGCATATACTAAGACGAACTGGATAAAACTGCATCTTGCATAATCAGATATTGTGCAACGTAAAGGTTTAACCAAGTTTTAACAAATTGACAGTATGCGCTTTTAGATCACTTAAACTCAGTCGACTTACATGTTAAAGTGTGTGTTAAAGGGGCAGTAGCACGTTTTTTGATAATTTTATATTACAATTTTTTCACTGATAATTGTACGTTAATGCTTAATGTATTATTTTGAAAGTATCAAAAATCTCATTACACAAACCAATCATCCATATTCAGAGGACAAAGTATTAAGATTCACATAAAATCCATTGGCGGCCATTTTGTGTGAACACCTTTTATTCATTTTGTGGACAAAAATGGAATTGCATGGCTAAACTTTACATTATATATTTGAATTATTACTGCTCCATTTAGTTTAAATACATTGTCTTTCAATTGAAACCATTAATTTTCGTTTTCCTGACATAACCTTATATCCCCCCTAAAAACGTGCTACTGCCCCTTTAAGTTTTCAGATAAACTTTACTTGTTTTTCCTTCAGATTATTTCCAATTTGAATAAAATTTGAATCTAAGCATTGCAATAAAAGTAATCGATAGTGGTAGCAAATGATGAAGGCATAATGCACATTATAATTACTTATATATCATTTGATTTTGATTTAAACATATTTTATTTCATTACGAGTGCTAAATAATCACTGTGCTAAATAATCACCATACTAGTTAAGGGGGGTTCTCATTGCGCAGTCACCTATTGTTCAGAGGTACAGGAGCAGTGGTTTAAAAATAGGCCTGCACAGGGGTCGTATCAAGAAACAGAACTAGTAATATTATTACATACTAGTTTATTACCTGTTACTGCATTTAGAACAAGTATATACAATATATATTTCAAATATAGCGCTTTATTACATATCACATTTTCACATTTTTGCATTATTACTTTACTATATACTATATATAATTAATGTAAACATTGCAATCAGAATTCATACATTTTACATACATCATATACATTCATTTCAATCACAATATCACAGTCAAACAAAGTCACATCATCTGCGTGTTGCAAGGGGGTCTTGGCATCAGTCTAGAGAAGCTGCTTGTGCCGTTAGATATCGTGATCCAGGCTTCTACAGCTGCGTATCTTAAGTTTCTAGTGCAAATATCATGTAATTTGTACAGTCTTTGAGACATCATATCATTGAAAAAACGAAACCGATAATGATGAAATTTCACTGCATAAGTTAAGATTCAGTTTGTGTTGACATATTCGTATGTCATACCTAGCAGATAGCTGTAACAAATTTGGCAGGTCATTGAAGTGACCAGAGTTCTGATTTCACTGATTTCTATTTTGCTCTACAAAATCCTTCATACGTCATCAACAGCTTTAGATCTTATTCATATGTGTTCCTTTGCGCTAATGCAACGTAACTGTGCTGATGGATAATGTAAATAGAAAATTTAAGAAAATCCGAATTTCACAAATATGAACCCATCTGTCTATTTAACAATGTAAACTATCGACATTCAGCACCAGTGACAAGACAATCCCTAAATATGGTTTCAGAATGGTTATTTTACACATGGACAATTGATGATCTTCTGTAAGTGGTCCTGAAGTTATTTCATGGACGTCAAAACGAAACCCAAATTACATGATATTTGCACTAAGATCACAAGCAGGTGAACACACTCATTGTATGCAGCTGTATACTTCTTCTTGGGGCGCTGTTTCCCCCTAGCAGCATCTGAGCTACAGTGATGTTGGTGTTGCTCTGCTCATTCTTTATAAGGTCTATAAACCTGTACCTGGTGTTTGGTCCATGTTTGACAAGTTTGGAGTGCCACGATTCATCATGATTTGTCATCCTTGGGTCATCAGTGTTGTAGTGATTCCAGACCGACATGATTCTACCCACTCATTGGTGACATAGTCCGCAAATCGCTGTTGTTGTTGTTGGATTGAAGTTTAACTTCTTTGTTAAGAATGAATCTAGTTGATAATGATCTATGTAGCTTTTGTAAAGATTTCTCTGAGAGCATATGTCATGTTTATTGGGAATGTGATGAGACCATTGAATTCTGGATTGAACTTGAAGTTTGGCTAAACAACTATTTACCACAAAATATCACATTCTCTAAATACCAAATTTGGTTTGTTTCATTACAAAATAATGCTTTGATGAACCAAATCATTATCTCAGCCAAAAAATATATTAATTTATGCAATATTAAAAACATTATTCCAAAATTCATTAATTACCAAAAAAAATTAAAACAGATATTTCTACTGGAAAATTTTATATCGCAGAGAAACAATGAAATTGAAAAGTTCAATAAAAATGGTTCTCACTCATTCCAGTTTTCAGTACATAAATGTTATAATACATTTATTATGTCAATTATTTACATATGCACTGACCTTGTAACCAATTGGAACAAATAAAAAAAGTCATGTCGCCAACGTGGGGACTATGTTATCCAGCAAATCGCTGCATGTAGGGAACATCAAGGTTCACATCGTCATTCAGCCACACATCGTCAAAGAAATGCTCATTCATAATGAATGTCGTTACTGTTCATCTTTACCAACTAACTGGTACCCCGTAGATAAAACCTTGGTTTTCTTCATTGAATATATCAAATTCAACTTAGACACCAATAACATTTCTTTAAACTGTTTACATTCTATAAAGACACACTATCTGTCAACTAGCAGAAGCTTTCAAATATTTTTGTTAAGATAATCATTTGTTTTCATTGATTTAATAATCAAGAAGGCAGACACCAATTAAGCCAATTAAGTTATATCTAAACACTCACTGAACCTTCTTTTCGCTCAATATAAGATTAGCTCACATCCAAAGGCTTTATCTCTTTGACTTTTTTCTAATCTCTATAAAAATACATTCATAAGACATCAATTCATTAATTAAGAAGGCAGACACCAATCAGTCCAACCAAGATCTGTTTATCCACGCACTGACACCTTCTTCTCACTCAAGAAGGATTATCTCTCTGTCTTGAAATCCATTGTCTCGAATCAAGACATTGACAAGCTACTTAGACATTGTTGTTTCAGGCTGACTGTGAATAGGATAAATAGGTGAAACAACCAGATTCATGACAAAACAGCAAGCAGTGAACAGAGTTTGAAGAACTACTGAATATTCTACTTGTAGTTTACCCCGGAGAACGGAATAAGAAAATTGGAAAACGGTCGATAAATATCCCGGAAGCAGTTAACTGAAATCGAATCAAAGGGAGCGATTTTCAGCGTGGGCAGTGTAATCAATAATTAAACGTTCCTAACATACATATTATCGATATTGTAGCTGACTTAAGTGACTTGAAATATCAGTAGAAATGGCCCCACAGTTTCCCATCGACCTTCAGCGAGAGATGTCCCCACCCCCTGTCTGGACCCCAGGGAACTTTCTCACCAGGGGAGGGGACACACTTGTAGATATACCAGCAGCAGTGTCTGATCCTACAGTACAGACTCGCCATCAGGGAGAACACAGAAGAACTGGACACTTGGTGGTGGAGGTATGTTGGAAACTTTCAGCACTTTTTTTTAAAAATTTCAAGATAAGAGTTTCCATAATTCAAAGTTCTATCATAGACATGTGAAATATCATTATTTTTTTAAATATGTCTTGGAAATTGAATGCTTAGCATTGTTATAGAGGTATTAAACATTTTAAATTTGAATTTGTTTCAGTGTAATCCGGTGAATGGATGGAAGAAGAGGTTGTCCAGAGAAGTCACTGTGCTACTGATGACCTGTTGCTTTGTTGCCTTCACAACACTGTCTCTTGTTGCATACTTTCATCTTTGAAGTAACAAGGAGTCAACCTGGGGAGGTGGACTGTTGCATCGAAGCTGGATTTGTTACTGATCCTTTTGTGGATGAAATTATGTTCTTGTTTGATCTCTATGTAATGAGTGCTGTTTGAATATGTTGTAAATAAAATCTTTTTGTCCCGGAGTTATTTATCTTCGTTTGTTTGTCATGTGAAACTAACCTGTTCCATGCTCGTTCATCATTAACACCTTTATCAACCGACGCTTACAAAAAGTGGTGTGGTAGAACTTATTTCCAACAAAGGAGGGCCAACGATCATGCAAATTTTCTGATGATATTATACAGGCTGTGACAACCATGAATAACTTATTTAAATATTACATTGCTTTTTCGAGCCAACTTCAAAAGGTTATCATTTGTCATCATTTGTTTATCAATTACAAGTCATATAAACTTGCCTTTTAAAGAATTAACTAAGTGTTTTTAGTAAAGAGCAAAATAATGTTTATTGTCAAAAGATAAATAATTAACACGGCTGTATACAAGACGCCAGCATCTGTTTAGTAGTCTTCTAAGAACACAAAGTTGCGTCTCTTAGTGACGTTCCATGTTCTAATGTCCATCAGTTGCTTATGTATGCGGCAACAATTCTTGGTATTCCTTCTTTTCTTTTTGCAACACTTGTCAAATGAACACACGTGCTCATCATCTGTGTTCTATTGAGGTGACCTTTTCCCCTATGGTAAATACGAAGTTCAAGTTCTTGTTTGTCAAAGTCGCTGTAGGAAGGTCAATATTTAAAGCGTCTTCAAAAGTTTCATAAACAAAGGAAACGGTTCAAATTGTCTAGTATGTGCGTTAAACCATAATTGAAAAGTGTACAGACACAGCTGACATACACTCGACTCGCTGTAATTGACCTTCTATACAGGACAGGACTTCTATAAAGGGACAGTAACACGTGTTTTGGTGGGGGTTTTTTTTTTGGGGAAGGGGGGGGGATATTTTAATTTTTGTTGATAATTTTATTTAATACTTTATGTATTATTTTGAGAGTGTCAAAAATCCAATTACACAAACCAATCATCCGACTGCGAACAAATTATAAAGATTCACATAAAGTCCATTGGCTGCCATTTTTGTGTGCACACCTTTTATTCATTTTTGTAAGAAACATGAATCGCATAGCTGAACTTTACATTACATATTTGATTTATGATTCTTCATTTACTTCAAATAAATTGTCTTTCAATTGGAACCATTATTTTTCATTTTCCTGACATCAGCTTATGTTCCTCCTAAAAGTGCTACTGCCCCTTAAGGAACTTTATTGGTCAAACTTTGAAAATTTTATATCCTCCTCTAGTTCAAATTCCTTAAGGTCAAATTTGGTATATGTATAAGTCAATAAATTTTCAAGTTATGCACGGGCAATAAAACAATGTCAGAAATTTGACCGGTTTCAGGCGATTTTGTAAAATATATTCAAAAGTTGTTGGTACTTTGGAATTGTTACCCCCAAAAAGCACATCTGCACCACATAAGTAACATCAATACCAAATTTGTAGTTCTTTAGGCAAACTGTTTTTAAGGTATGCCCTGGTAACGTAACAATGTCAGTAAAATTAGTCGCTTTGGGACCAAAATTAAGATAATTAGGTTCCCTTCGGATACATTTTCAATATATAGATAACATCTTGCTAAAATAGTTTTATGTTTTCTCTGGACACGATTTCGGAGGAACGCAGGGACAAGGGCGCAAGGGTGTTTTGAAAGAAAAAGTTATTATCATTAATTTTACGCTACTCAAATATGTTAGTTTGTCCTTTCTAGACTTTACTGAACGTTGATTGTATTTAGTTAATTTGTTACTGTGTACAGACATAAAATGGTTCACTGTTAAGACAACTAATTGCTGAAGGGCCATAAAATGTTGTGCATAGGTGAATTGTGAAATGATTTCCATTTAAAGGCACTGATATGATGCAGGCTATTTGCTACGTTTATTTTGAACCAGATAATGCAATATTACAATATAACGCACTACATATACCTAGATAAAAATTTAAAAGAAACACCAATTTTCGATATAAGAAAATTCGAGCTGGAACGATAGAAGCCAATAATGAATATATGCACATGTTCACATGTAAAATTGCAGCGGTGATACAAAGTACAATGTTATACAGTACAATGTTAGACAGCACAATGTTAAAATGTTATTTGGAGAAGGATGACAGAAAGACATAACAGCGTACACTTGATATGAGGACAAACAATATGCATACATTATGTCTGGCCATGTACAGCGGCGCGTATATATAGATTGATAGTATTATATGGGTATTTTCATATCACATTCGGTATCAGCCAAAAACCCCGATATCAGCCCGAGAGCTTTAGCTCGAGGGCTGATATTGGTGGAGGGCTGATACCGAATGTGATATGAAAATACCCATATCATACTATTTTTATCATATGTACTAACCAAACAAACTACAAAAATAATTTTTTTTTTTTGTTTTCCTTTTTATTTCCCACATTTTCAAGTTGCTTACAATTCATGTCATACATAGGTACAGGCTCCACAATTCCACATGAAGTATCTTCAGTTCATTATTAACAGTTATTATAAACAGGGTGAGGAAAACAATTGTATAATATATTTGTATCAATTATTCACATTTTCAATTCAAGACATTAAAGTTGATACTATTGTAATTGCACACATCACTATGTTTCATTTTGTATCTACCATGACAAGTTCTAATATGTAATCATTTTTTATATTATCTTAGTATTATTCTTTAATAATACTATGAACAGATCTATACTATGAACATCACTTATTGAAAAGATTATGGAAAGTTGACCAAAATGAGAAGAATTTGGCATAATTGCAATTTGAGAAATCAATTGTTTTGGAAGTTTGGTAATATCTAAGGATTTCTTTCTGAAGGGCTTTGAAATATAAACATTTCTTTATTTTGCTTGAATTATAAATGTATTGTTTTGCAACCAAAGCAACAGCATTTAATGGATTATTATTTGCCCCTTTAAATCCAAAAAGAATATTTTCATTTGTGAAAACAATTTCTCCTTCTGCTACTGTACAGAGCCATTCTGCCAAGTTGTTCCATAGTTCAATTACATGTTTGCACTCACATAATAGATGTACAATATTTTCATTTTCCTCCTCACAAAAGAAACAAAGAGGGGATTCACAGTATCCAATCTTTTACAAATAGTTTCTTGTAGCCAGTATATTGTGCAATATTTTAAATTGCAACCATTTTAAATTTACATGAACTTTACATCTATATGCCATTAAATTGTAGTTACTTTTTTCTCTGGTATAGTTCTCTTTAAAGATAGTCATCCATCTCTGAGAGCTTGCTGTTTGTATATCTCTTGCATTTAATAAACTTTTATAAAAATATTTGCATCCCTTTTGCTTACTGTATAATATGCTTCTATTGAAAGGTAGAATTGGACCACAGATCTTAACAATCTTCCCTTTTACAGTTGATTTTAAAAACATTTTAATTGCATTTCTCATTGAAAGAAACGTTAAAAAGTTAATATCCAAATCATAAAGAGCACGAAATTCTTCAAAGTTAAACATTTCTCCATTTTCCTTCACAAAATCATTAATATACCAAATACCTTTATTTTGACATATTTTGTTGGCTAAGTATTTATTGTCTACAGATACATTATAATTATACCATACTGATTGGGTCATACAGTCTGTGGCATCCTTACTAGCAGAGTCATAAGTCTTAAGAAAGTATGTCCATGCACATAAAACATCTTTCCAAAACACATTTCTGACAAATGGAATAATATGTCTATTTATATAAGTTGAATCCATTAAATTCTGGATTGAACTTGAAGTTTGGCTAAACAACTATTTACCACAAAATATCACATTCTCTAAATACCCGATTTGGTTTGTTTCGTTACAAAATAATGCTTTGATGAACCAAGTCGTTATCTCAGCCAAAAAATATATTAATGTATGCAATATTAAAAACATTATTCCAAAATTCATTAATTACAAAAAAAATATTAAAACAGATATTTGTAGTGGAAAATTTTATATCGCAGAGAAAAAATGAAATTGAAAAGTTCAATAAAAATGGTTCTCACTCATTCCAGTTTTCAATACATAAATGTTATAATACATTTATTATGTCTATTATTTACATATGCACTGACCTTGTAACCAATTGGAACAAATAAAAAAAGGTGATGTCGCGACTATGTTATCCAGCAAATCTCTGGATGTAGGGAACATCAAGGTTCACATCGTCCAAGGCATTCAGCCACACATCGTCAAAGAAATGCTCATCCATAATGAATGTCGTTACTGTTCATCTTTACCAACTAACTGGTACCCCGTAGATAAAACCTTGGTTTTCTAAAACCACGTGTTTGTCTTCATTGAATATATCAAATTCAACTTAGACACCAATAACATTTCTTTAAACTGTTTACATTCTCGAAGACACACTATCTGTCAACTAGCAGAAGCTTTCGAATACTTTTGTTAAGATAATCATTTGTTTTCATTGATTCAATAATCGAGAAGGCAGAACACCAATTAAGCCAATTAAGTTCTATCTAAACACTCACTGAACCTTCTTTTCGCTCAATATAAAATTAGCTCACACCCAAAGGCTTTATCTCTTTGATTTTTTTCTAATCTGTATAAAAATACTTCCCTAAGACATTAATTCAATAATCAAGAAGGCAGACACCAATTAAGCCAATTAAGTTCTATCTAAACACTCACTGAACCTTCTTTTCGCTCAATATAAAATAAGCTCACACCCAAAGGCTTTATCTCTTTGATTTTTTTTTTCTAGTCTATATAAAAATACATCCCTAAGACATCAATTCATTAATTAAGAAGGCAGACACCAATCAGTCCAACCAAGATCTGTTTATCCACGCACTGACACCTTCTTCTCACTCAAGAAGGATTATCTCTCCGTCTTGAAATCCATTGTCTTGAATCAAGGCATTGACGAGCTACTTAGACATTGTTGTTTTAGGGCGACTGTGAAAAGGATAAATAGGTGAAACAACCAGATTCATTATATAAACTTTACCAAGCAACAAGCAGGGAACAGAGTTTACAGAACTACTGAATATTCTACTTGTAGCTTACAAGGGTTTGGAATAAGAAGATTGATAAACGGTATACAATCATCCCCGAAGCGGTTAACTGAAATCGAATGAAAGTGAGCTTTTTTCAGCGTGGGCAGTTTTATCAATATCTTAACGTTCCTAACATACATATTATCAATTTTGTAGTTTAGGGACTTGAAATATCAGTAAAAATGGCACCACAGTTTCCCATCGACCTTCAGCGAGAGATGTCCCCACCCCCTGTCTGGACCCCAGGGAACTTTCTCACCAGGGGAGGGGACACACTTGTAGATATACCAGCAGCAGTGTCTGATCCTACAGTACAGACTCGCCATCAGGGAGAACACAGAAGAACTGGACACTTGGTGGTGGAGGTATGTTGGAAACTTTCAGCACTTTTTTTTTAAAATTTCAAGATAAGAGTTTCCATAATTCAAAGTCCTATCATAGACATGTGAAATATCATTATTTTTTTAAATATGTCTTGGAAATTGAATGACCTGTTGCTTTGTTGCCTTCACAACACTGTCTCTTGTTGCATACTTTCATCTTTGAAGTAACAAGGAGTCAATCTGGGGAGGTGGACTGTTGCATTGAAGCTGGTTTTGTTACTGATCCTTTTGTGGATGAAATTATGTTCTTGTTTGATCTCTATGTAATGAGTGCTGTTTGAATATGTTGTAAATAAAATCTTTTTGTCCCGGAGTTATTTATCTTCGTTTGTTTGTCATGTGAAACTAACCTGTTCCATGCTCGTTCATCATTAACACCTTTATCAACCGACGCTTACAAAAAGTGGTGTGGTAGAACTTATTTCCAACAAAGGAGGGCCAACGATCATGCAAATTTTCTGATGATATTATACAGGCTGTGACAACCATGAATAACTTATTTAAATATTACATTGCTTTTTCGAGCCAACTTCAAAAGGTTATCATTTGTCATCATTTGTTTATCAATTACTAGTCATATAAACTTGCCTTTTAAAGAATTAACTAAGTGTTTTTAGTAAAGAGCAAAATAATGTTTATTGTCAAAAGATAAATAATTAACACGGCTGTATACAAGACGCCAGCATCTGTTTATTTATCTTCGTTTGTTTGTCATGTGAAACCATCCTGTTCCATGCTCGTTCATCATTAACTCCTTTATCAACCGACGCTTACAAAACTCAGCTGTTTTGTTTATTTGCTTTTTCGAGCCAACTTCAATAGGTTATCATTCATCATTTGTCATCATTTGTTTATCAATAACTAGTAATTTAAACTTGCCTTTTAAAGAATTAACTAAGTGTTTTTAGTAAAGAGCAAAATAATGTTTATTGTCAAAAGATAAATAATCAACACGGCTGTAAACAAGACGCCAGCATCTGTTTAGTAGTGTTCTATAAGAACACAAAGTTGCGTCTCTTAGTGACGTTCCATGTTCTAATGTCCACAGGGTTGTGTCGAAGTATGTTTATCAGTTGCTTATGCATGCGGAAACAATTCTTGGTATTCCTTTTTTCCTTTTCGCAACATGTGTCAAATGAACACAGGTACTCATTATCTGTGTTCTATTGAAGTGACCTTTTCCCCCTATGGTAAATACGAATTCACATTATTGTTGCAGTGTCAAGTCAAGTCAAGTCAAGTTTATTGTATTCGAGGCCTCCGGCCCATATACAGTTTACAGAGTTTACATAAGGGTTGAAAAAATGACAGTGTATAATTATTTGGTTAACAATTCATCTCTTTACTTACAAGCATATTTATATACAAAGACAAATTTTTTATATTTTGTTCATCACATGATGATACTTATGACCTAATGGCTACTTCCGGGGATTTTGACAGGTAATAATCAGGTAAAAATTTCTTTCTGATTTCATCATATGGTTTACAGATAAACATGAAATGGACTTCGTTTTCAATTGCATCCTTACATAATGGACAGAGTCATTGGTTTCTTTCTATTGACATCTTTCTTAAACTTCAATAATCATAGTCTAAATTTGATCAGGCTACACCAGTGAAGGTGTGATTCATAATACATTAAAACGCCCTAAAAGTTCAAGTTCTGGTTTGTCAATACCGCTGTAGGAAGACTCTCGAAACAGGGGCTTCTTAGAGTTTGCTTGACCTTCTCAAATAGTCTCTGGCGCTCAAACAAACAAAGACGCAGGTTACTGACCTGGTTATAGAAATTTCGGGTTTTTGAGGTCACCTGTTTCTGCACACTTCCAGGTCAGTCTAAGTAAAGTCTAGAAAGGTCTAGTATGGGGTCGCGTCAGCCGACCTTTCTGCGACCTATGACCCTCCAACGTTATACGTGCGAAGGCAGACTATTGTGGCTTGGTAGGATGAGTTCTGATTGGTCAATTCGATACGTTGGCTGACGCGACTCTCTACTAAGCCTTTCTAGACTCATTATAGGAGTGAAACGGATAATATTGAGGTTAGGTTTACTTAGACTGACTTCTAGGTCAATATTAAAACGTCTTCAAAAGTTTCATAAACAAAGGAAAAGGTCTAGTATGTGCGTTAAACCATAATTGAAAAGTGTACAGACACAGCTGACATACACTCGACTCGCTGTAAATTGCCCTTCTATACATAAAGATTAAAGGGACAGTAACACGTTGTTTTTTTTGGGGGGGGGGGGGGGGGGAAATATTTAAATTTTTGTTGATAATTTTATTTAATAGTTTATGTATTATTTTTAGAGTGTCAAAAATCCAATTACACAAACCAATCACCCGACTGCGAACAAATTAGGAAGATTCACATAAAGTCCATTGGCTGCCATTTTTGTGTGCACACCTTTTATTCATTTTTGTAAGAAACATGAATCGCATAGCTGAACTTTACATTACATATTTGATTTATAATTCTTCATTTACTTCAAATAAATTGTCTTTCAATTGGAACCATTATTTTTCATTTTCCTGACATCACCTTATGTTCCTCCTAAAAAGTGCTACTGCCCCTTAAGGAACTTTATTTGGTCAAACTTTGAACATTTTAAAGAAGGGCTGCACAACCTTTTTTAAATATATTTTTCAAAAGATATTGGTCAAACAACTATATAACATAAATATTAGGCCAAAACAGCAACGATACACAGTTTCTCAATGAAGCTACAGCTAAGTAAACATTGCGTAACAAGGCGTCTGCTTGTCGCCGTCCAGCGACAAACCAAAACAAGGCTGAGAGGCCACGGGCAGGGGATACCGGAAGTGACGTGGCAGTAGGCGAAGCGTTCGTCTGCTTATATGGAAAATGATAGGCGAAATCCGCAGTTCTGCCTTTTCAAAGCGATTAATAGTATGTTATATCATTGTGTTGCTGTCAACTGTCCTAGAATATCTCCTGATGAAGCCTCCGTAGACAAATTCCCATCATATTGATGGTTTCACGCCAAATTGACCCGCTGTGTTAGGTCAAACAGAGCAATGTGACAATCTACATCGAACTCACGTGTTCCGATCACTACACCGATTTTCTGTTTCGAGCTCGCATTTTCACTGAATGAACAGTTTGGCATGCAGAGAAAAGGGAGATTAGTAAAATATAAAACATAGCACAAAGTTTTTGGCTGATTTATGATAATAATCCGAAAATACAATGCTCACATTTAGATTTGAACGTTGGGTAAAAAGGTTGAATAAACAATGACATTGGTCTGCAGGTGTTACTTACTCTCTTTAGATCAGATACTCACTTCTTACACAATTACTTTACTGTCTATCGTATTTCCTGTCTGTTTCCTAATTAGATGATATCAAATGATGACTATAGCAGGTAGGTTATATACTGCAATAATGCAATAATCAACATCTGGCTTTTATGACATCAGCTAATTAGGTAACATCAAATAGCAATTGTATTCCTTAACATCCCTTTTTTCTCCGATTGGTTAATCATAACCTATTAACCTGAAATTAGGGTAGTACCCCAAAACCCCTACAACCCATTTCCCCTACAGCTTATAACATCAAAGTTATGGTCGATTATCTCCCGCGTGACAGACAGGCAGCTGACAGACAGGTAGCTGACAGACACTCAGTTGAAGATTAATTAGGTAATCCCCTACAGAGATAATGGAACAGTCCACAGTCCGATTAGAGCAGAGGGCGACTTCTCATCAGATTAAGCTTCATTAACAAACACTTAAAACAATATAGGTTTTCCTTGTGATCAGAGGATCAAATAATAATCTGTCTTCTACTCTCAAAATTGTTTTCATACACTGCAAAAATGGCGTTTTGACTTTAAACATGTTCCGTACGTGTTTTACTCAAAACATGTTTTGAAATGTGTTTATATGCCAAACACATGAATTTGTATATGTTGTAACTCAAAACATGTTTCGATTTTAAAAATGTTGCGTTATGATGCTTTTTAACTCTAAACATGTTGTAACTCGCAACATGTTTTGAAATGTGTTTATATGCTAAACACATGAATGTGTATGTGTTGTAACTCAAAACATGTTTGATTTTAATGATATTGCGTAATAACACATGATTCCGACCTCATTTTAGTAGAGTCGTGCCAACATATACATTGTATGTTGAACATAATGTTGCTGTCACGGTTAGTTCTAGTAGATTGTACTTTTGTACTATTTTCATTGTCCTTTTAAAACTGATTGTATGTTATCTATTTCAGAATAACTTTTTAAAATGTTTTAAGAAGATATTCCATTTCATTGGCAAGCAAAGATTTCTCTGTATAGAGTTTAAGAGTATTGACAAAATCTTTTGAATGGGGAAACATCTTAACAATATCATCGTTATTCCATATAGCTTGATCTTGTATTTCTTCTTCTTTCACTATTTTCTTTTTTTCAGCTAATAGGAACGCTACCCATTCTGATAATACATCTTTCCAAAAGCGATTTGTTAGGTTTGGAATGATAGATTTTGTAATGAATAAACTATCTGTCAAAAGGAAGGGATTTTTAACATATAGTTGATTGGTTAATACAGATTTCCATTTAAGATCGTTGCCGCTTAATCTTTTCATCCATTTTAAGGAACAAGATCCGACAGAGCTGCACTCACTGTTCATTATGTGAAATGTGCTATGTACATTAAATAAATATTAATGTGAAATGTGCTACATAATAATTATGTGAAATGTGCTATACAATATTTTACTCATTTTCATATACAAACTCACTTTCAAATTCACTCTTTTGTATTTTATTTGGACTATTCCATTACAATGAATAGGTAACAAGAAGTAACCAAGTTGTGCACTGAACTGTAAATGTTGTTGGTTTAATGCGTCTGTCAGCTGCCTGTCTGTCAGCTGGGAGCCCACCTTATGGTCCATTGCACTGCTAATCTCAAGCCTGATACCTCTTACAATAATGAACTGGCCCAGAACATAACATGAACATGACAAAGAGACAGTTTTTTTAATGACATATACATAGCAATAGAGAAACATATATTTTATCATTTCATTATCAGTCTTTCACATTTCCTTACATACATTCATGTTATGCTTTATACTATATTACTATATATACATTCTTTCATTTAAATATCTTCATTCTTTAACATATTGTACTTAAACATTAAGTATAATTTCTTTAACATATTTATATTTTCATTTTCAACAGACATTGTCAAGTCTTTTACATTTACATATTTATATTTTTAGTCTAACACACAGACCTTGTCCCCTGTGTTTTGGGTATTTATTACATTGAAACAGAATGTGATGTATAGTGTCTTCGATATTACATTGATTGCATAGATTATTTGGTGCTTTTCTTATTTTGTGGAGATAAACCCTGTTACAAACAAAGTCTAGTTATGGCTACATCAACCTTTCTAAAGTTGTGGAAGTTTTTAACCTTTTTAGGTTTTGTAGGTTGTACTTGATAGTACTGGGTATGTTCCCAGTTGCCTTTAAAGTTATTCATCCATCATTATCTCCATCACCTGTGTGAGTGAAGGCTATTCAAGAGCCTACTCTTCCTTTTTCATCTTTAGAACCGTCAGTAAAGATTTGAATGTAATCAGTTTGATTTTAGTTTTGTGTCATGATTGATTGTAACATGTACCTATATACTTGATTAGTCATCGCAAATGTTAATCAACGTATCTAATTTTTTTCTAAATAAACTAAACTAAACTAAAATGTTGTTTCTGTGTTTGAAAATCTTTCCTTGTCACCAGATAGGTTTTCTATCTTTAATTCATAATCCATCTCTAACTTTAATTCCTGTAATGCCTTCTGCTCAACCACTCGCACAAACAAATCTACTCCATACTTCATCACTTGTTCGGGCGAGTCTATTATGCCAGAAGGGTAACTCACTGTGTTGTTTTAGCAGCCTGTAGGGGAACTGGGCTGTAGGGGAATGGGTTGTAGGTGTTTTGGGATATAATCGAAATTAGGAATACCGTTTTTGCTCTATCTGATAATTATTTTGGATAAGGTTCATTTAATAAATCTTCATTCTGTTTGGCCATGTATCGGGTATTGTTGTGGAAAATATCTCCTCTATGTACAAGAGTGAAAACATTAAGATTTTCAGTGAAATGCCCTATTAAAATAATTTTTTAAACAAGACATCAGTGATCATCCAATACATGTCTTTCATTGAGAATTGTAAATTGTCCATCACTAAATGAAATAACTAAGAAACACGTATATATTTTTTATCCTGTTACAAAATGAAGTCAAAGGCAATTCTAAAAAAATGGTTTAAATGTAAAAAAAAATAGTATTGTATAATTACATCCTTTCTGCTGTGCTACTAAAGTAATATTCAATAACAACCAACAACTGTGCACGAAGATAAAACAGTTCACACAGGAGCAATTGTTTACATAAACATCCGGGTTCTCACGTGCAGTCTTATGACAACATTGCGCAAAGCGAGACCATCTAGGCCTACATGCTGTAGCATTATGCGCACAACTTCGTTTTTAATCAGGGTCTTACGTTTTCATCAATACAAATTGCCAGTTGAATAAATAAACTACCGATTTATTGAAGGTTTGAGATGTGTGGATGTTGTTTAGGGTGTTTAATCGACGGTTAAATATCGAGCTGTACTGTTAGCTTGTGTTGTTTTACATAACGAGGGCACACAGACAGACAGACAGACAGACAGATATTTTATTACAAGTCTCACCTCATATAAACAAACATATTCACTAATAAAAGCAAGATAAAAAATTTACATGAGCCATCCCTTATGGGATTATGAGAGACTATAAAAATTTTGACAAAAAGTCTAATACATAAAATATATACATTAAACATAAAAGACATACAATAGTAAAATGGTTGCTAAGAGCTATATACAAACAATTTTCTAATATTTAAGATATCCATGCAGGTTTTGGCAGTAATTCTAAAAGTACATGGGCATGACATAATAAAAGCTAACTTTTCTCTATCAGGCATTGCATAAAAATCGGAAATTTCCGTTTCGCATAAAGACAATAAAATTTTGGTAACATGTTTGTATAAAGGGCAGTGTAAAATAACATGAGCTTCATCTTCCACAGCATCTTTACAATTAAAACAGACTCTCTCCTCACTGGGTGTATTATTGTATCGGCCAGTTTCCACGTGTAAGGAGGCAACTCCACTCCTGAACATTGCCATAGCTCTCCTTTGCTGTCGGGGTATTTTCTCTGTTATATAGAGTTCAGGAGAAAACTCGGTCTTGAAAGTACAGTACCGCCGTAGTTTGTTACCTCCCTTGCCAGTCTTGCTGCTAGTCTGATTTATCGTCTGCTTCCAGTTCTCTACATGCCGGGTATACAAAGCTTCTTTTACTCGGGCCACAGACTGTTTTATGTAGGAGCCGTTACATACATCTTCTAAATCCGATAGGTTGAGGGATTTTAGTTTCTGTTTTATTCTTTTGATCCAGTTGGTTTTCTTTGTGTTGGCTTGTCCTTTTGTCCATTGAAATATCTTGTAGCTATGACGTGTTCTGCATAGGCTATTCATTCTTGTATAAACACGTATTGCACATCCCCACAGCTTGACTGTCGTTGGCGTCCACCCCATATCCCCCTCTGCAGCAGCGTTCGGAGCGGATTTTCGAAGGCCCATAAAAAACTTCATAGCTCTGTTTTGTATAGTATTTATTGATTTGTTGTTTCTTGTTCCCAGTATAGCTGCTCCGTACTCAATAGTTGACCATACCATCGTGTCGTACATTTTAGTGTAAGTACTAAAATGCATTCCACCAATTGACTTGAATTTTGAGATGAGTAGTCCCAATGCACGAGTGGCAGAACTTGTCACAGCCTTCTCCATCCTTGAGTAGTCTAAAAACTCTGTAATTAGGAGTCCGAGGTAACTATAGCTGTCTGTTTTATCCAGTACCATGTTCCCACAGCGGAATTCTTGGATGGTCCTTGGCACTGTTGTACTTCTACAATGAATAATTTTAGATTTTTCTTTCACACAAGGGGGTATCACATCGCCTACTAACACGTCACGAGGCAGTCACGCTTCAGTGCGTTTTATTCTGTTCGCCGGCCTAATTAGGCGGTGTTCGATTTCAGAAATTTGAAGTTGAGTCCATGTGAAATTGTTATCACTATTTCATGAATCCCGAAAGTTGCCATAAAGCATTTCAGTCCCTCTTTAAGGTCACTACAGCAGGAAATGGAAAACTCAAATTTGGTATATGTTGTTTCAATGTCAATTAGTTTTCAAGTTATGCACGGGCAATGAAACAATGTCAGAAATTTGTAAAATATAATAAAGTTGTTGGTACTTTGGAATTGTTACCCCCAAAAAGCACCGCATAAGTAACATCAATACCAAATTTGTAGTTCTTTATGCAAAATGTTATTAAGGTATGGCCCGGAAACGTAACAATGTCAGTAAAATGAGTCGCTTTGGGACCAAAATTAAGATAATTATTAGGTTCCCTTCGGATACATTTTCAATATAAAGATAACATCTTGCTAAAATAGTTTTATGTTTTCTCTGGAAACGATTTCGGAGGAACGCAAGGACAAGGACGCAAGGGTGTTTTGAAAGAAAAAGTTATTATCAATAATGTTACGCTACTCAAATATGTTAGTTTGTCCTTTCTAGACTTTACTGAACGTTGATTGTATTTAGTTAATTTGTTACTGTGTACAGACATAAAATGGTTCACTGTTAAGACAACTAATTGCTGAATGGCCATAAAATGTTGTGCATAGGTGAATTGTGAAATGCAATATACATGTATAATATCCATTTAAAGGCACTGATATGATGCAGGCTATTTGTTACGTTTATTTTGAACCAGATAATGCAATATTACAATATAACGCACTACATATACCTAGATAAAAATTTAAAAGAACGATAGAAGCCAATAATGAATATATGCACATGTTCACATGTAAAATTGCAGCGGCGATACAAAGTACAATGTTATACAGTACAATGTTAGACAGCACAATGTTAAAATGTTATTTGGAGAAAGATGACAGAAAGACATAACAGCGTACACTTGATATGAAGACAAACATTAAGGATGTTCGCTCCCCAAATTTATAGTATTAAACTTTTTTTCTAATTTATATTTTCTAAAAGATCAAAGTATATGATTGGAAAATCAGCATTAAAAAATAGTCGGTAGTGTGTGTTTTTTCGAGATAGGACGCCTGTAAGATAGTGGGGTGAAGTACAATTTTAACATGGGAGTCTATGGGAAAATGAGAAAAAAACTGCTAAAAACTTTAAAATACTACATTTCTAGTATTAATTTTGTTTTCCTTTTGTGAGATGTTACAAAGTTCATGTTACCCTACCGAAATCAATGAACAAATATATATGGTAGTGTGGGTTTTTTAAGCTTTGACACAAAATGTACCTGAAAACCCCCCTTTTTAGTCAAATTTAGGTCATTTATGCTGTTTAAGCACTTTTTAGAGGTTCTAAAGTCACATTTCTTTATTTTATTTGTTTTTAAAAAGTATGTAGATGATGTAGAATATCATGCAGTAAATAAAGATGAGAAAAAATCTTTACTTAATCATATTTCATTTTTAAAGGTTAACAGTAAGGAGAGGACATCCTTAAGTCTGGCCATGTACAGCGGCGCGTATATATAAACAAACATAGAACTTGTTCTCATTCATCTTACCAACTTCTAAATGCCTCTTAAAGAAGTTAAAACATAGAAGTGTATATCATACAAATACAGGGGAAGAGAGGGCTAATCGTATTAACTTGGTAGTTGAAGAAAAAGAAAAAAAATCTCCAGAAACTCTTGTAAAAATAAAAAAGACTGACAAAAGGCTAAACATACCTATGCTAATACTTGTGTTCGATGTTTTCCTGTCTCATTGATTTACTGTCAAGTTATTGATCACATGGTATATACAGTGTAGGATTTGTTGTGCGTAAAATGACACACTTGTTAATGTGAAAAATGAATATAGCTTACTGTGTGAATTCTTGTTCTTCAGTACGAAGTAATGATATTTTTCAAAACGGCTTTAAGTGACATGTCATTCACACGTCTTAATTAGTTCATATTTGAATCTGAATGTAAACGTGCTTTCAATTATGTAGTTATGTAGTAATCTAATTCAAATACGAAAAAACTTTTTTAAAAATACCGCTTGAATTTTTCTACAAAACTTCAATTTTTTTGAAAGAGTTCTTTTTTTTGTCTTAACCTGAATTTTTACATCATATAGATCCCAGTTGCAATTACTTGTTAATGACAACTAAAAATGTAAAGCAAAAAATAACTCTTCTTATAAAAATGGCATAAATAGATAAATACACTACTATTTACAAAGACCTTGGAAAAAAATCAGCTTCTATAAAAAAAATTATTGACACACCAGATTTTTGAACTTACTGTTCCCTCAGCGTCACGATTCTCACAAAGATTGTTTGTGTTAAAGAGACTCAGAGTATGTTGATAGGATCACATATGTCAAATTTTGAAATCGATGTTATTACATCGGGAACCACTAACTGTTACTGAAAAGAACAAGTTAAAGGTCAATCAGTACATAAGAGAGAAAATACGGCCATTCAAAGTCGGGATTTTGATCGAAAACCGGACAATGTGGCTCGATTTGCGCGCGCAAATTCGCCAAACTTAATGTTGAAACCTTGTCATAAGCTGACGGGAAGATATATTTGATTCGATAGTGTTTAATAGGTATTGTAACTAATAGGTAGATTAATTGGATGCATCACTTCGAGTATTAAACGTATTTGAGATGTTTTCTTGATTTTTCCATAAAATCAAGCATTTTAGAGATATTATGTAAAAGTCAATGTCCAATGATGAGATGTGAACTTCAATCAGTATATTAGATATTTTGTAGCTTATCAAAACCAAAACAAATTTTAAAAAAGATACTCTGTGTCACTTTAACTTTGAAACTGGTGTGCATAATATTAGAATAGAAAAGACATTTGAGGACCCCCAAGTACACAGTACGAAATTAGAGAATAACCAACGAGGTACGAGTGATTACGGAATATCTGCCCGAGTCGAAATAATATTCCTAGTCGCGAGCCTTGGCGAGCGACTGAACATTATTTCGACGAGGGCAGATATCCCGTAATCACTCGTACCGAGTTGGTTATTCTATATATTACCCATTTGTAATGAAATATAATTAAAAAACGACTGATGCTGTAGTAAGCGATACCAATCAGCTGATCAGTATTCATACGCGTGTCCAACCGAACATCTCCAGAGTGAATTAGTCAACAACGCATCGGAATCTAGTTCAGTTTCAAAACAATACGAAAATGACGAAAATATTGTCCCTGAATGATATAATACACTTTTCAACCTTGAACAAATTAACACACATAAAACTCTTAACAAACAACATTATTTGATAAAGATAATAAGTATTTGAATCAGCCGATCGTCACGCCGTACTTGGCCTACTGTGATGTGTTGTTGACGGCACAATGTTGTAACGAAAATGTCAAAATCCTGTCAATTATAATTGATAAAAGTGGCAATATCTTTAAGAGAAACTTACAAAGAATGCATCAAAACAAGTCTGTATGTCAGGATAATCAAATAATCTGAAGTTTTACCAACATTTGTTTCTTTCGACGTTACTTTCAAGAACGATAACTCTAATCGGCCTGTGATCACGGTAGGATTGTTCCCAGGGCTGATCAACTATGAGTATGTTGATTTGTAAAAGTTATTGCTTTCATGAATGTATGTATTGAATTTGAGTCCCTATGATTTGTATGTGTTAATACTAATGGATCAGTGAAATTATTGTGCTTGGATAGATTTCATGAATTTTCGATGGCAGCCATGTTTGTTTACAAACAGACAGCGCTTATTGTACCTTTGGAAAAAGCACAATCTTGTGATCACAATGAAATTGAACACGTAGATGAATAGTTTCAAATAATACTGCGTTTAAATATCAACCTGTAAGTTATATGATGTACAGTAATATTCATCGTTCTACGATTTTATTTTTAACCTAATCGACGTACGTTCGACACGTTCAATTTATCAATGAAACTTGAAAATAGTTCCGTCAACCAATCGTCTTTCATTCTCTTAGGAACCGACCAATCAACGTTGAGAATCACTTAAAAGCACATGTGCGGATATCAAAAAAATATCCACTCGTGTATCCTCGCCCGTATGGGTAATATTACATGAATATGTTATCTAACGACTCCTACAAAATACGCATTAGCCGTTAGTCATTTCACACAATCAATCTATTTTTTCAACAAATTTTGTCCCTTTAAAGACTTGTTTCAAACTTAACATTCAAAAGAATATTTATAGATCAACTAAGATGATGTTACGATGTAGGGCGAATTTTGAAACGTCATTGGATCGCCTGTCTAAATATTTCTGTGCTACCTTCAAGGTAAGCTGCATGCATTTGATGTTTGGATTTCAATATTGACATGGTTGGGTAACACTAGACCGTGTATTCACTGGGTCTGTGGCCGTCATGTTTTCTTTTATCTTATATTAGATATTTTAGACTAGTAGAATTTGGGTCACTTGTCTACACATTGAGAACATCTACCCAAACAGACGCATTGGTAAGGTAGGTATGATTTATTATCAAACTTGTTGTCTTATTAAAAACCATAAAAGACAGCAGGTAAAACATCTTTGGTTTTCAGAGTTAATCAATCGAAATAAATTTAGATCAGGTTTTATATTTTGTCACTAGTATGGCCTAATATAAAACCTGTTGATCAAAATTTATTAAGATTGAGAATTTAGTAACTTGTGAACATCTTCTGAATGAAATGAATGCAGTGAATGAGGTACAATATGTAGATGTATCAGTAACAATGAAATGTATTAATCAGCAGTCATCAAGAAGACATCGTTTCTTTTAAAATTCAAACAACTAATTTCCATTAAGGATACAAACAACTAAAAATTTAAATTTATAAACATAAACATCGTTAAAGAATTCACATTGCTTTTGCAATAACTGTGAGTATTTAATGTTCTATTCAATACTCACACTCATCATCAGTATATTGAAATTTTCCTCTGCCCATCTTAGAAACTATGCTTTTTCTGTGTAATCTATTTATATGCCTATGTACCACCGTTTGTGGCTTTTTTTAGAATAAATGAATTTGAATTTGTTAAAGAACCCAGTTGATAGGTAGGTCCTTTAAATGACAAAGTCAAAGTTTTGAGCTGCAAGATAAAACCATGGTTTATGTGCAAAAGGACGTAGTAAGTTTATACTGTATGTGCAATTTCATCAGAAACAGTAGATCAATACCTAAACAGAAACGTGAAAAAGATGCATCTTGATTAAAAAACACATTCAACCTCTGTTTTCGGTAACTGGTTTATATATTGAAAAACCATTATTCCTTATGAAATGTTATTGAAACCACTTACTTTCACTTTCAAATCACATTCTAGTGTCAATTCTTACTTTAACAATCATAATTTGTCGTTTAATCAGAAATCATAGAACACCAGCCATGTCTACGGATGCAATTATCGAAAGTCTTGGAGGATTTGGCCGATTCCAGTGGATGGTATTGATGGTCCTATTTGGTCCAATGATGTTGATGGCATGGAGTATGTTGATGATGTCATTTGCTGGAACCTCCCCTCCCCAGGAGACTTCACTCCAAGCTGACCAGGACATAAGCTACCACCGCAACAACCTTACTGCAAAGTTCTGTCCCCTTGATTACATTGCCAGGAACTGTTCTTTCGTCTACAGTGAGGACAAGAATACAATAACCTCCTTTCTGATTACAAGACATGAACCAAGGGGTTATTAGTAAGACTTATATCGAATACATTTTCCACAATAGTTTTAGAGGTACATTTTTGGAGAATTGTAGATTTAATTCGACAAAGTAACACATATGGTGCTACATGTATACAGGATTGACGTCAGTTGAGATTTTTATTAAATCGATTAGTTGCAACAACATGTCAATATTTGAGAGCTCACAACGATAACGCTCTTAATACACAAAGTTCTTTTGATATACTTTAACTCTTAATCTGGAACATTGGAAGAGAACAAGCCTTTAGTTAGGTTTATCATTAAGTATTCTTCTGCTGCTTCCGGTTTTCATCTGGAATTAATAAAGTGCAAAAATGTGCCGATACCATTAATGCTGTAGTGTCCTGATTTCTATGGACGTTTTAAAATTGTTTCAAAGGTTGCAAAATTTTAACTCGCGTAAACTTCCAAATTAGCTGTTTGTTATTATGATATATTTTAAGGGGCATGGGTGTGCCACTGTACCTTAATGATGCTATAACCCTTATGTAAATGATGTTTCAGTGGAACTTTAAGCACACAAAATACACTGTTACGTTTACAAACCTAAGTTAAACAAACACACTATAGATTTTAAAATATGTGAATTTACTGACTTTTAGATTGAAAATATGCTGGACATTCCAAAACTGGTTTGAAACTTACTTAATATGATAATGGGCAGTAAACGTTTACCTTTTGTAAAGAGATTATTATCTTGTTTAGAAAAAGAACTAATAACTGATAATGACTTTAAATTAGAAAAACATCGCTTTAATAACTTCAATGCTCAGATCATGTGATTCACACATTATTTGGTTATATGGAGACAATGGGTTACACTTGTGCTAATTGTCACCTGATAATCTGGAACATTAAGGACTGTGTGACTCTTTGCTTAATTTAGATATATTTTGAATTTGACGGTTAATGAGTCAGAGAAACCACCACTCCTACTTTGACATGCAAGACAAAGTCGTGGTATCTTCTTCAAATAAACCTCTTTACAGTGGGATCTAGTATGCGACCGTAAGACAACTGCTGCGTCGATCACGGCAATCCAAATGGCTGGCGTTTTGGTCGGAGCCTTCTTCAGCGGACTTCCGGCTGATGCATTTGGCCGAAAGCCGACCTACTTCACTTTTTTGTTCTTCCTGCGTGTCTTCAACTTCGTGGCTGCTTTCTCTGTGTCCTGGCAGATGTTTGCAGTAATATGATTCTTCATCGGTACCATGATAGGATCTAACTTTGTCATCAGCTGTCCCTACTTCATTGAGTTCCTCACATTAAAATGGCGGCCTATCGTCGCTGTCCTATCGTTCTGGATGATTGGAAGCAGTGCAATGGCCTTGTCATGTTGGCTCAGGCCAGACTGGTCTCATCATCACATCATACTAGCGTCTCTACATGTCCCCTTCCTCTTTGGATGGTTGTAAGTGATATTTTACTTTCATTGATTTAAGTATATCGTAAGGCCTTGACACAATTTTTTTTCTAGTCAGGGGTATGACATATGGTCATGGTAATGTTTTATTTTCTTTAAGTTATGTATAAGTCAAGATCCTCAGGCATTAAGAATGTTTCTTGGTTGGATTTGGCCGAAGGGCAATAATATACTGAGATAAGATAATTATTTTTCAAAAAGGATAATCAGTTGACACCTTGACTTAAACAAAAAAATAATCAATTATATCTATGGAAATTAATTATTTCTAAAGGGATATGGCTATGTCATCATAATATTCTGCCTTAACGCAATAACTTTCTTCGATTATGTTGATATAAACCTGCATACGAGGGGTATTATTCGAATTGTTTTCTTGTGATGTGAGGAGATTAAGATATAAATACCCAAAAGACAAATAGAGTGAAGTCACTAAAGGTTTATAAGTATATTGTAAGGCCTCCCAACAAATGTGGTTTTTGTCCATTAAAGGAGAGAGGATGATCATACACACCTTCACTAATTCCCAAACTGAAAAAATAATACATATTTTTTTGCAGCCATCCCATTTCATTTAAGGTATGAACAAGGTCGAGTAACAGTATCAAATATGACAAATGTTTCCTTGGTCTTAATCTATTATATTTCCTCTAATATGCGCTAGAACATTTTTTTCAACACCAATAACCCCCACCCAACATCTCCCAGCACTTATTAAAGTAAATACAGTTTATTTTGAACAGACTCTGGAGAGTATTCCAAATTATGTTTGGTCCCTACTGGCTGTAGTTTTTGTAAAAGGTTTATGTTATCAGTCTAGCCCCAGAGAGCCTGAGGTTCCTGGCAGTGAAGGACAGATTGGACGAGGCGGAGAAAGTCGTGGACCAGATGTGTCGCTACAACAGGGTGGAGAAACCAGCTTAATACTCGAGTTCTCCTGAAAAGCGTTGGTGAGGAGGAGAAAAGGAAATCTGAGGCGGGCAAAAAATACACTTACCTTGATGTCTACAGACATCGGACACTCTGCTGGCAAACGATCATCATACAATTTGTCTGGTAAAGTTGATATCATCCAATCTGATTGAAATTAACCATTCCCCGAGGAATAGAATAGTAAAAATATATTGGGTTGGATAGCTTTTTCAATCATATTCTAAGACCGTTTAGCTAAGTTACTGTCTCATTGTGTTGGGTATCTACTTATGAAAATATTGATTTGTTTTAGCGAGCGACAATAGACCTGTTCTCTTTTTCTTTTGTCCAAGGGCGTTGATGAGCATGGTGTATTATGGTATTTCGTTCGGTGCGGGCAAACTGTCAGGAAACTTATACTTGAACATATTTCTGCTGGCTGTTATTAGGCTTCCAACCTATATACCATCGTTCCTGCTAATTAACAAGTAAGTTTATTTTGTTTCAAAAATACTTAAAATTTTTGAAATCATAAAACATAAGTTCATTTAAAATAAAACCCATATGATTGAAAATAACGCGACATATTAGTTATGGGCATATGAGCACGGTCTTATCCTTTTGAATGTAAGTTCAAAGTTCTCCTTTCTTATAATGCTTAAAATGTGTATCCATGTTCACGCTCTGCGTTGTTTTGCAAAAAATTGGACACAGTGTATGCAAACATTTCACGAACATTTTGTGAACATGTGTACTTCATTGTTTACAGCTGTATACCATAAGTTTGTTCACCTGCTTGTGATCTTAGTGCAAATATCATGTAATTTGGGTTTCGTTTTGACGTTCATAAAATAACTCCATGACCACTTAAGGTAGATCATCAATTGTCCATGTGTAAAATAACCATTTCCAAACCATATTTCGGGATCGTCTTGTCACTGGTGCTGAATGTCGATATTTAGCATTGTTAAATAGACAGATGGGTTCATATTTGTGAAATTAGGATTGTCTTAAATTTTGATTAGAATCATCCGTGTTAACTTTGTAGGGAAAATATCATCACAGTTACGTTGCATTAGCGCAAAGGAACACATATGAATAAGATCTAAAGCTATTGATCACTTATGAAGGATTTTTTAGAGCAAAATAGAAATAGGAAATTAGAAAAACTTGGCCCCTGGTAACTTCAATGACCTGCCAAATTTGTTACAGCTATCTGCTAGGTATGACATACGATGCAATGCAAACTGAATCTTAACTTATGCAGTGAAATTTCATCATTATCGGTTTCGTTTTTTCAATGATATGATGTCTCCAAAACGTTACAAACTACATGATATTTGCACTAGAATACGATGTTAAGTGAACAAACGTAAGATACGCAGCTGTACACCAGGGTATCAATATGTAAAACCAAGACTTGTTTAACTCTGCAAAGAATCGGAAGAAGATGGACCGGATTATTATTCTTCTTCATCGCAACTGTCGCGTCTTTGGGGGTTGTCACAGCTACCAGAACTCGTAAGACATTATATTCATTTGCAGTGATATGGTTTCAAAATGAGCACATGCATAAATGTCACTTTGTCCTATAACTTTTTTTGCTTGCTAAGATTAGATGAACTGCCTATTCAAACAACTATTGGTCGACGACAAGGTTTAGATAAATATATGTGTATCTGTAAGAATTGTAGGTATAATGCAGTTGAAGATGTTGTACATTTTTTGTTTATCTGCCCTTAGTATGATTTTATAAGAAGTAAATATATACCTCGAAGATATTTTGTAAACCCTACACTTTACTCCTATAAACTGCTTGTATTAAGTAAAAATCATGACATTATCTTAAATGTAGCAAAATATGTGAAACACTGCCTGTCACTGCCATAACGTATTATCTGTCACTTGTAAACTATTTATGTGTATAAAATGATGTACATGGGCCGATGGCCTGAAAACGAAATAAACTATTATTAACCTATAACTATGTCTGCAAAACGCGTGTCTATGACATCACTGTAGTATGAAGAAGAGGAAGAAGGAAATTATTTTATTAAAGTGTCACATGTTATAATTCTAGAATTCAAGTATAAATTGATGAGTGTTACGTCCAGCCTTTAGGCCTGAGAGACACTGATTAACGTTTAAACTTCAAATTGATAGTGATCAATAATTATATATTTAGAAATGCACAACATATTCATCAACTCAAACACATACGAACACGCACCCATTGGCATACATCATACATGGTATATTTATTCCTTTAGAACCAATGAATTCCATACAACCAAATTAAACATTACAGTCTACACAAACACACACCCTTCATACATACAGACGCACAACAAATGAGACAGTTAGTAAGGAAAACAAGTTGTTTTCTAGATATCAGTAATTAATAAGTGTGACATAAACTCAAACTATCGCTCTGGTAGTACAAAATGACACACTCCAATGGTAATAATCTCTATATATTGCATGATAATATATTTAATGAATTAATAATAACTAAAGAGGTGTCTGCTCTCAGTCCCGAAGGAGGATCAAGGTATATACATCAACGTCCTGGCCATGGTGTGGGGGCAGGGTGGGGAGCCTTCCAGGTTCTGAGTACAGAGATATACCCCACCGTCATAAGGTAAGTGTTTTACCATCATGATTAGGTCTCTGGCCATTTTGGCCATTCATAGAGTATTTAGTAATTTGCTTTTTGTCAAATTCCCATTTTTTGTACTCAAATGTTCTCTTATTGCAATCCTTTGGAGGCGTTTTAAAGGGGCAGTAGCACGTTTTTTGATAATTTTATATTTTAAATTTTCACTGATAATTGTAAGTTAATGCTAAATGTATTATTTTGACAGTGTCAAAAATCTCATTACACAAGCCAATCATTCATATCCAGAGGACGAACTATGAAGATTCACATAAAATGCATTGGCCGTCATTTTGTGTGAACACCTTTAATTCATTTTGTGTAATAAAATGGAATCGTATGGCTAAACGTTATATATTTGTATTATTACTGTTCCATTTAGTTTAAATACATTGTCTTTCAATTGGAACCATTAATTTTCATTTTCATGACATCAGCTTATATTCCCCCTAAAAACGTGCTACTGCCCCTTTAAGAGGATAGCTGTCACAATATTTACGTCATCGATTATCACTTATCACTTAAGCTCTGGTGTTTTGTCACATAAATGAGGTATCTGATCCTTAAATTTTCCCCAATACATAAACGAAGAGGTAAAAATATCCCATTGCGATGAGTTTTGCATTTCTCTGTTGTGGTATCTGATATACTATTTTTCTTCAAAATCATTGTTCATGGTAAAAGAAAAAACTCATTTTTACCACAAACTCAAGTAAAAATCTCTACATCACGAGAGGTGATCAATAAAAAATTTGACACGAAATTATCTTTTGTTATTCATTAATAATGTGTATTATCGTTTTTTTTATCGTAATCGGATCACAATTACAACTGACATCGGAGCACCATGAATAGTGAATACTGTCTTCAGTTTATTTCCATTGATAATCACAATGTCCTTTAGTCCCTCAAATGGGTAGGTAAACACTGTATAATTGTCCTCATTTGATTGAAGTTGGAAGGTGTAAATGCCTTTAGATCAAACCCATCATCCTAGACCAACTAGTGTGAAATGAAGGGTCAAATATGTTAAATTGTTTAACCATACACCAGTATTTACCACTTCAGCAAACAATGTTGCCGCATTGCATTAAACAAAAACATTGTAAAAGTATGTCATTTTACTCAGTATATAAATACATATATAACAATATTTAAATATGTAGCTAAACGTGAATCTATTGATAAAACACGGGAATTAATTAAACAATAGAGTTAGTAAAGAGATGAAAATAGGTTTAAAAAACTGCTCTATTGAACCATTTGAATATATTTTTTCATTTGTATGTGAATTCTGTGTTCTCAAAAGGGTCCAAACTACACACAATCCGTTCTATTTATCTTATTTGTGTGTATTCTGTGATCTCAAAAGGATTCACATAACACTCAATCCTTATATGTTTATTTGGTATACTGTGTTCTCAAACCATTCAAACTACAGTCGATTGAATATATTTATAATTTCACACTCTAAAGTTTACAAATATTCCCGAACCTTGATTGGTCTAGGGCATGGTCATGTGATCTAAGTTTCATCGATTCATTTCCCATGAACTCACAAAAAAAGTGTTCACACTTGTATGAATGTTTTCAAGTCATGTGAACATTCACCAGAACAACTTTAAGTCTCCGTCCAACATCAAATCAAATGCTATTCAACATGTTCACCAATGAAACCTGAATGATTTTATTCATATCAATATTTGCCAAGTAATGTCTTTTGATGTAAAAAATATTCATCGTATAATTTGCTTTAAATTAATTTGCTTAATATTTGATGTAAAATAAATCTGATCAGAGGTCCCTGATTTAATCGAACGGAACGAGATGCATTTACAGTTGCTTGGTAATTTTGAAATTACAATCAATATAGGGTTCTGTAAGCCGTAACAAAGACAACCATACATGTATACTCACGATGTATATATAAAAAGTGTCAGTGTGTCGATAGAGCCCTTATTATAATCAAAATATTTTTGTTAACATATTGTCACGAAAATACCCCTGCAAATGGTGGCTAGAATATGACAGTGACACAACGTTATACATACTGTAAGGCAGATAACTCTGATCTCCTGTCCATGCGCAAAGAGATTTTATCATATTGTGCGCTTAGTACAGCCTGGTCTCTATTTATACAGAACATTGACACATTCTGATAATATTCAGATTTTTTCTTTTCGCATATCGCAGTGTTACTCATTCAAAGGACAAAAAAGGATTCATATCACTCCGGCTTTCTATTCCATATATGGTGCGAAATTATAAAAATTGAATGTTAGTTTGTGTGTTTGCAAGTTCGCTGGGTTCACACGAATTTGAATGTAGCTTTGACATCGTTCATTTGGGGTATTCTTTGTTCTCAAACCATTCAAACTATACTCTATCCGGGTTCGAGTAACGGAATAAACATTCATACTCTTACCATAACTTCTTGTTTTTCAGAAACCTTGGTTCGGGAGCTGCTAATACCTCGGCTCGAATCGGGGGAATTCTTGCTCCTTGCATTTTTGCATTGGTAAGCTAAAATAAGTTGCCTGGACAAAATATATTTTGGTTCATTCAAAGTCATCTGATTTTATAAATAATACACCACAGTACAATATAAATAGTGAATACTCAATATTCACGTGCATAAAGTTTCATCTAAGTACCAATGCTCCAACGTTAAAATGTTTCTTTATGAATGAAATATGTTGAAATCAAAATCTACGTTTGGACAACAAATGCCCTAAACAAAAATTACTTTTGACTGAAACGATAATTAAATGACATATACAATTGTGATCCCAAAACAGCTTCTAGTTTACATGTTAAAATCGTTTGAATAGATATTTTTTAAGGTAGAAGTTTTTGTTCAAAAGAAATAAGTGGAAACTCTCATATAACATATCCGTTCAAATAAGGTACAATAAGGTCAATAAAACAATTCTTTGAAAATTTGTACAGAATATAATTATGAACTCATGGAAACTGTAAGACAAAAAATTGCTTCATCCTTCCGTGGTTGGGAACAAAGAAAATCGTAAGTGAAAGTGAAAGAGCTCAAAACTGTTCTTTTCGGCAGACCAAGCGCCTTAGAGCAAATCTTAGGTTAAGGCTTTATAAAAAAAAATTAACGTTATTATTTTTTTTTCTTGTATATTTCAGGAAGATGATGATGTCATGATTGCTTTCATAATCGTTGGTTCATCAATGGCCATCTGTGGTATAAGTTGTCTGATTCTGCCGGAAACCAAGGGTAAACCTCTCGCAGAGAGTATTGAAACTGGTTATAGCCACGATGCTCAGACACAAGAGAATACCAAGGATTTTGCCAACGGGTTATCTGATCAGAATGGGAAGATATTTGGGGAGAAACCAAAACTCAATGAAAATGACATCTTTAAGATACGTCTTTGAATGTTGAATTTACATGTACGTCGCTGTTGAATAACTATCAAAACTCAAGGTAAAATAGCCATAAGATATACGTTTAAGTTTTCAAGATGCTCAGAAACAGGACAAAACCAAGGATTTTGCAAACTGCCTCTCTGAGTAGAATGGGAAGATGAATATAGAGCAACCAAAACTCAATGAAAATGACACTCTCAAGATTCGTCTTTAAATACGAAAGTTAAGTTGTTTGAATTAGGTTGCGTAGATCATTCTCTCACAAATCCGGATTTCTATAACTACCAAAACGAAAAGACCAAAGCCAATACACACTTGTTTAGTGAAGTTAAGGTAAGAATTACTCCTTATCGACTCATAACTTTTACGCTTTGAGGATTGTTGCCTCTTATAGATAAATATACTTATTTGTATTGTTATATATCTTTGAAAATATATTACAATGTTACCAGTTAAGAGATAAAACGATTACTCAGAAAAACGATCCTTTTCATATATATCCATGATTATAATCATGATTATGTTTATGCTACCAAACTTGAATATACTCACACACATTTTACATATGTAAGACAAAAATAATATTTTTTGTATAAGCATGTATACTTCCTCAATATTTTACGAATACTTCATCAACTTAGTATGGCTACCCTTTTTAAAGAGTAAATATGTTAAATGTGATTGCAATGGAACACGGATATAGCGAACACTCTGATATAGCGAATGAATTTTCAAATCCCGTTAGATTAGATGTGTCCTATACCTACTTTGGAGATTTTACACGCACTTCAACCAAAGCTCTATCAATTTTCTCTCACGCTAGCACCGAAAAACGTGTCGCATTAAGCAGAGAGTAAATAGAGATATAAAATAATTACATCATAGTGTAGTGAAAGTAGCTATGAATATCTTATGTGATACTATTGAGAGTTTACACGCACTTCTAAGGCAGCTTTTTATTATTACAATGACTATCTCACCTCAAAATGGAAACTGCCAAGCAAACTCAAAAACAATAGCCGGAATGAACACCTGTTTATTGGATTTATCTGAATATGATTATCTACATTCAGACGTTCAACGTTATGATTTGAAATTATGAAATAATATGATATACTTTAAGTGTTGCAGTTTTTGTTATCCCAGAATCTAAAAGATTTATATCAGTGTGCAAAAGTGGTAAAAAAAATAAAAAGAGAGGTGAGTTTTTCAAATTGCTTTAGTGGATTCCAAAAGTATATTTTGCTACACTTTTTAATTGTCCTGTTCACATAAGCTGTATATTATACATGTTTTGTTAAACAAAAGAAAGCTGAATTAAACAAACATAATAAAAAATGTGGATTTCTTTAGTTTTTTTTCTTTTATGTTATGCTTGGTCGTTAAAGTCCATACTTCCAATTTCAAGCAAATATACATATCATGTAATCCCTTTCTTCGTGCAAAAAAACAATTACCCCATTCCCCCTGCCCCTGCTAAGAAACCGAAAATTTGTGCCTTATCCACTTTTGTGCAAAATGACATCCTACATATCTATTGAGTTTATTATTTATTAATTATATTGAATAATTTATTTTGACAATTTATGTCTTTTATTGAAGGCAATATATATATATATACTTACTTAGATTCAGCAAAGATTCCTTTGAAGAGGAATTCAACAATTTGTTAAAAATGTCATACTTTGCAAAAGGCCACGTAAGGTATTTGGAAGGCAAATTGTCAGAATAATTGTATACTAAAAAGCAAAATTAGTTTTCTCATGATCAAAATTGCGCTTCATAATATATTATGAATTTATAGCTTAACAGCGTTCAGACACTTTAGCAATTATTTTGAGGGAAAAAACTTTCCTATTGTCCTTACTATTTCCCTATCAGTATTGACCAATTAGCAATTCCTGATATTGATTTACTGATTATAAACTCGTTTTAAAAACTCTTATCACCTCATGAAATTATGTTTCGTTTGTTCAAGTTACGAAACATCCCATTACAGCTGCGTATCTTAAGTTTGTTCACTTACCTTTGTATACTAGTGCAAATATCATGTAATTTGTAACGTATTTGAGACATCATATCATTGTAAAAAAGAAACAGATAATGATGAAAATCCACTGCATAGGATAAGATTCAGTGTGCGTTGACATATTCGTATGTCATACCTAGCAGATAGCTGTAACAAATTTGGCAGGTCATTGAAGTGACCAGGGGTCAAAATTTCGAAAACACTGATTTATATTTAGCTCAACAAAATCCTTCATAAGTGATCAACAGCTTTAGATCTTATTCCTATGTGTTCCTTTGCGCTAGATCAACTTAACTGTATTGATTTTCCCCCTATAAAGTTAACATGGATGATTTTAATCGAAATTTAAGAAAATCCGAATTTCACAAATATGACCCCATCTGTCTATTTAACAATGCCAAATATCGACATTCAGCACCAGTGACAAGCCCATTTCGAAATGTGGTTTGGGAATGGTTAGTTTACACATGGACAATTGATGATCTTCTGTAAGTGGTAATGGAATTATTTTATAAATGTCAAATTGAAACCAAAATTACATGATATTTGCACTAAGATACACAAGCAGATGAACAAACTTTTGGTATGCAGCTGTACCTAAACAATTCGACTGCAGCAATCTAACATGCTACAGTTCAAGGTCTCAAACAATAATGACATAAAGTAAAAAAAGTTTGTTTGTTTTTTAAATGAAAAGCAAGACTGCTGAACAGTTGACTCTAATATCACATGAGTGCCATTGTTTTGATAAGTATCACATGGAAACATAAGATAAAAGCAATACTGAACCACATAGATCTTAATACAGAGTACAAAAGTGAATCAAACATGAGAAGTACAAAAAATAGAGTCATTGGCTCTGTAGGCAATCAGGCTTCATATTCAGTTATGCTGTAGAGTGTGGCCAATGTGGTTCCTCCTTAGTAGAGCCACCTGGGTCTCCAATCCTTAAATTAAGGATATAGGGGATATGATTTCAGATACATGTAATCAATTCAGAAATGAAAATATCTAATTGATTATTTAAGGTATGGGAACCCAAAGTTCACCAAGCCCTTTTATAGGGCCATAGTGGCAAAACTGTAAATTACAATCCTAATTAGTAGGAGTCTCTACATAAGACTTCAGCTTTCTAGGCTTTTGTTTCTGGGGAAGAAAAATATAGAAGGTTTCAGGGTGTGACATCTATCGCCCTTATTAGGGGCCACAGGACAACCAAAGCTACAATTTAGAATCCTCACTAGTCAAGAAGTTTGTGCACAACATGTCAGCTTTCTAGGCCTTATGCTTCTTTAGAAGATGAACCTAGGTTTTGGGTGTGGCCCTTGCGGCCCTTGTGGCCCTTGCGGCCATTACCATTGGCAACAGGGTCACCAAAGCGACAATTTTTAATCCTCAATAGTCAATGAATCTGTACACATGATTTCAGTTTCTAGGCCTCATGTTTCTTTAAAAGAAAATGAAAATAGGTGTATGGGTGTGGCCCTTATCAGTAGCCACAAGTCCACCAAAGTTACAATCTATAATCCTCACTAGTGAAGGAGTCGAAACACAAAGTTTCAGCTTTCTAGGCCTCATGCTTCTTGACACCATGCTGTGACAAAAGCCCACCGTCTCTTTCAGGCCAGATGAGCTTAAAATATGAACAAAAAGGCATTAAAAACGTATTACTATTATTGCTAACAATTGGTCAACTATTGGATATTTGGTATGACTTTGAATATGTTAATTTTGACAGGACCTCGACCCAAATAGGGAAAACGTCTTAAAATCTATATTGTTGACCCAATGGTTCGCAATTTAGTTTCTATTTATTCAACTATATGATACACGTTGATCTGGCAAATTTGGCTACCATTGGTCAACTATTGGATATTTGGCATGACTTTGAATATGTTAATTTGGACAGGACCTCGACCCAAATCGGGAAAACGTCTTTAAAATGTATATTGCTGACCCAATGATGCGCAATTTAGTTTCTATATGATCATCTCCATAATACACGTTGCTCTGGACAGTTTGGCTACCATTGGTCAACTATTGGATATTTGGCATGACTCAATCTCATTGAAATCCAATCTTAGATTCTCTCTTGTTTCATATTATGTTGTTACTTGTCACCAATCTAAGATCTGACGGAATCCCGTAGAGAACCATGTCCAGGTGAACTTTGAACAGGAAATGACCCCGAATTTGACAGTCAATCAGTTTGTAGGGTCGGTCCTGATGCGACCAATCAGATTCCATCTTCCTCCTTCATTTCGGCGTATCGATGAAATAGTTAAACCCGCTATAGATGCTTTGTAATAATTCATATAACAAAACCTACAAATATAGGTGCACAGCCTTTGGTGTGTCTGGCTATCCATTGTAAATCACTGTGTCTACACATGGAAATAAGCTACCGAGGACTGCATGAGCGCGTCGGCATTGCAAAGGGCTTACTTGATTTGCAACCCGACTAGAACCGTTGTTTTGGAAAACAATCCGTTTGATAACTTATGACCGAGTTTTGTAATAACCATAAGAGTTTCATTACATATGTTATGTTTAAAAGCGGATATGTCACTGACACTGACAAAACGCTTCTGAATTCATTAAAAAGCTATAACAATCCGGAAATTTGTTGATAATCCAGTATATCAGGTACGTGAAAAGATAGAATAGAATTCAAGATCAATAACGATCAGCATTTCATGGTGAATTTTGTATAATAGCTGTATGCATTTTACGGGTCTGAATTTGAGTAGTATTTTCAAGAACTTTAGCTCTTTTTTTAAACTAATATTCATATCCTGCAAAACGTGAGACTAAGCTGTTTTGAGAAAACTGTATAATTATCAATTAATTAAAGATCAAGTTTGTACTTCAAAGAAAAAAATATTGGTATTTCATGAATTTTTCTCAATCTTGTATCCTTTGATTTCGATCATAGTCTAGATTGTAATTTATCATAGGATTATTAATTTTACAACGCGTATAATATGCATAAGATTTACAGAAATATCGTTTGTACTTTCTGATAATCTGAAATTTGATAATATTTTAATAATTCTGACGACAAGGATGTTAACAAACATACTGCTTTCATGTTGATGTAGCAAATCAAGCGTACCCAAACATTCAGAAAACCTCGGCATTACATAGAAAAGCTATGATGTTTAAACCTTTAATCTACTTTCACAACTTTGAAAGCGCAACCGTGACGGGTTGAAATCTTACTTCCGGTGGACACGGACCTCTACGGGATTTCGTCAGATCGTAGATGAGTGACCAGTAACAACATAATATAAATAAGGGAGCGAATCAATGATTTGATTTTAATCAGATTGGGGATTACTTTAAATATGTAAATTTTGACAGGACCTCGACCCAAAAATCAGGAAAACGTCTTCAAAATCTATATTGCTGACCCAATGGTGCACAAATTAGTTTTTATATGATCATCTTCATAATACACGTTGCTCTGGAAAGTTTGGCTACCATTGGTCAACTATTGGATATTTTGCATGACTTTGAATATGTAAATTTGAACAGGACCCCGACCCGAATCGGAAAAACGTCTTTACAATCTATAGTGTTGACGAAATGGTGCGCAATTTAGTTTCTATTTATTCAACTACACGATACACGTTGATCTGGCAAATTTGGGTACCATTGGTCAACTATTGGATATTTGGCATGACTTTGAATATGTAAATTTTGACAGGACACCGACCCAAATCGGATAAAACGTCTTTAAAATCTATATTGTTGACCAAATGGTGCGCAATTTAGTTTCTATTTATTCAACTACATAATACATGTTGATCTGGCAAATTTGGCTACCTATGGTCAACTATTGGATATTTGGCATGACTTTGAATATGTTAACTTTGAAAGGACCTCCACCCAAGTCAGGAAAACGTCTTTAAAATCTATATTGTTGACCCAATGGTGCGCAATTTAAACCTTTAATCTACTTTCACAACTTTGAAAGCGCAACCGTGACGGGTTGAAATCTTACTTCCGGTGGACACGGACCTCTACGGGATTTCGTCAGATCGTAGATGAGTGACCAGTAACAACATAATATAAATAAGGGAGCGAATCAATGATTTGATTTTAATCAGATTGGGGATTACTTTAAATATGTAAATTTTGACAGGACCTCGACCCAAAAATCAGGAAAACGTCTTCAAAATCTATATTGCTGACCCAATGGTGCACAAATTAGTTTTTATATGATCATCTTCATAATACACGTTGCTCTGGAAAGTTTGGCTACCATTGGTCAACTATTGGATATTTTGCATGACTTTGAATATGTAAATTTGAACAGGACCCCGACCCGAATCGGAAAAACGTCTTTACAATCTATAGTGTTGACGAAATGGTGCGCAATTTAGTTTCTATTTATTCAACTACACGATACACGTTGATCTGGCAAATTTGGGTACCATTGGTCAACTATTGGATATTTGGCATGACTTTGAATATGTAAATTTTGACAGGACACCGACCCAAATCGGATAAAACGTCTTTAAAATCTATATTGTTGACCAAATGGTGCGCAATTTAGTTTCTATTTATTCAACTACATAATACATGTTGATCTGGCAAATTTGGCTACCTATGGTCAACTATTGGATATTTGGCATGACTTTGAATATGTTAACTTTGAAAGGACCTCCACCCAAGTCAGGAAAACGTCTTTAAAATCTATATTGTTGACCCAATGGTGCGCAATTCAGTTTCTATATGATCATCTTCATAATACACGTTGCTCTCGAAAGTGTGGCAACCATTGGTCAACTATTGGATATTTGGCATGACTTTGAATATGTTCACATGGACAGGACCACTACCCGAATCGGGAAAACGTCTATAAAATCTATATTGTTGACCAAATGGTGCGCAATTTAGTTTATATTTATTCATCTTCATAATACACGTTGCTATGGCAAGTTTGGCTACCATTGGTCAACTATTGGGTAATGGCATGACTTAGGTAGTGTTCGTGTATCACTATATCGCTAATACAAAGTACAACCCTGAATTTGGAAAAGGATGAAAGAAAGACATAACAGCGTACACTTGATATGAAGGCAAACATAATGCTTACATTATGTCTGGCCATGTACAGCGGCGTGTATACATAAACCAACAGAGAAGTTTACACCAAACAAACACATAAATGGTAAAGGCGAAGAGAGAGACGTATGAATATAGTAATCGAAAACAACAACAATCAACTGTTGCTGTAAGACAAAAGCCTAAACATGCCTGTTCTAATACTTGTATTCGATGTTTTCTTGTCTCATTGATTTAATATTAACTATACTATTATGATACAGAATTTAGGATATGTTGTGCCTAAAACGATTCACTTGTAAGTGTGAATAATCATATAGCTTACTTTGCTATCGACCTTTCGTTCTTCAGTACAAAGTAATGATTTTTCAAAACGGCTTTCAATGGCATGTCATTCACACGTCTTAATAAGTCCGTTCCTATTTGAATCTGTATGTAAAGGAGCTTGAAATTATTTAGCTATGTAGTAATTTAATTCAATTTCGAAAAAATTTTTTTTTTTAAATACTGCTTGAATTTTTCTACAAAACTTTTAAATTTAGAAAGAGTCTAAACCTGAATTTTTATATCATATAGATCCCTTTTGACAAATTAAAATGTAAAGCAAAAATGTTTTAACTCTGCTTAAAAAAATAATATAAATAGATAAAGCAGTACAATAAACTTCATAAGTTCAACATATTTTATTTACCAAAAATATGTAGAACTAATACTAACAACGTTTACATAAACAAAGTTGTCATGGCCGCAAACTAAAGCATCCGGAAAATATCAGCCTTTAGTGAAATTTAAATACACTTCCATTTACAAAGGCTTCGAAAAAATCAGCTTCCATAAAAGATATTGACACACCAGATATTTGAACTTACTGTTCCCCCATCGTCACGTAGAATGTTTGTGTGTAATTTGCAACTTGAGTACATGATATTTGAATAGAAGAGACATTTGAGGATCTCCAACTACACAGTATGGAATACATTAATATGTTATCTACGACTCTTGCAAAGTACACATTATCCGTTATTTATTAATCACAATTAATCTCATGTTTTATTCAACAAATTATGTTCCTTTAAAGACTTGTTTCAAACTTAACATTCAAAAGAATATTTATAGATCAACTTAGATGGTGTTACAATGTACAGATGTAGGACGAATTTTGAGACGCCATTGGATCGCCTGTCTAAATATTTGTTTGCTACCTTCAAGGTAAGCTGTATGAATCTGATTTTTGGATTTCTATATTGACATGGTTGGGTAACACTAGAACCTTGTATTCACTGGGTCTGTGGCCGTCATGTTTTCTTTTATCTCATATTAGATATTTTAGACTAGTAGAATTTGGGTCACTTGTCTACACATTGAGAACATATACCCAAGGTAAGGTAGGTATGATTTATTATGAAACTTGTTGCCATTTTAATATTATAAAAGACAGCACGTAAAATATCTTTGGTTTTCAGAGTTTAGCAGTCTAAATAAATTTAGATAAACAGGTGTTTTTTTGTCAACAGTATGGCCTAATATAAAACCTGTTAATCAAAATACAGTAGAACTCGGATATAACGAACTCCAAAGGACCAAAGAATTTAGTTTGCTATATCGGGTGTTCGCTATACGCATATAATTTTAATGATATTATATAGCGACGGGACTTGAAAAATTGTTTGCTATATCCGAGTTTTCGGTATATCCGTGTTCGCTATATCCGTGTTCGCTATATTCGTGTTCTACTGTATAATAAGATTGAGAGTTTAGTGACTTGTGAACATCTTGACAGCATATACGCAAAATGACGCATTAAATAATGCACAATAGGTAGATTTATCAGTAACAATGAAACGTTATTGATCAGCAATCATCAAGGAGACATCGTTTATTGATAACGACAAATACTAAAACGAATAAATACTTACAACAGAAGTCAGATTTTAATAAATGGAGAACACATCAGGAACCTTTTGTGAGGCTCTCCATTGGCTACAGCTAATTGACAATTGTTACTTCATTTGGGGGGACCATTTCAAATTCAAACAACTAATATAAATTAAGGATACTAAAAACTTGAAATTTTTTCAACATTATCTTAAACAAATCCTGATCCATATTGATTCTACAATAACTGTGACCATGAATGATCCAAACAATACTTATACTCATCGTCGATCTCTTGTTATTCATTACATGAAATTGTCCTCTGTCCATTTCAGAAACCATGTTTTTTCTTTGCTATATATTTTTACGCTCATGAGAATACATTAATTTGTATATGTAACAGGAAGCAGTTGAGACGGTAGGTCTTCTAAATTACGAAATCGTTTTTCAAGTTTTGATCAAAAAATCAAAGCATGGTTTATATGCAAAAGGATGTAGCAAGAGTGATATGTATGTGCGATTTAATCAAAAACTGTATATCAATCTTCAATTAATAACGTGGAAAAGATACATCTTGATACAGCAAATACTTTCAACCTTTGTTTTCGGTAACTGGACATATTTTGAAAAAACCTTATTCCTAATGAAATGTTATTGATACCACTGCCTTTCATTTTCACAGCACTTTCTAGTGTTGATTCTTACTTTAACAATCGCAATTTGTCGTTTTAATCAGAGTTAAAAGAACAACAGCCATGTCTACGGATGCGATTATCGAAAATCTTGGAGGATTTGGCCGATTCCAATGGATGGTAATGATGGTCCTATTTGGTCCAATGATGTTGATGGCATGGAGTATGTTGATGATGTCATTTGCTGGAACCAAGCCGGACTTCTGGTGCGTCCCTCTTCAAGAGACATCCCTCCAAGCTGACCAGGACATAACCTACAGCCGCAACAATCTTACTTCAAAGTTCTGTCCCCTTGATAGCATTGCCAGGAACTGTTCTTTCGTCTACAGTGAGGACAAGAATACAATCATAAACGAGGTAACCTCCTTTTGATTACAAGACATGAACCAAGGTGTTTTTACTTAGACTTATACTGAACACATTTTGCACACTGGTTTTAAGGTACATTTTGACACTTTTTGGAGAACTGTAAATTTAATTCGACAAAGTAACACAAATGGTGCTAAACAAGGATTGAGGTGAGTTGAGATTTTTATTAAATCAATTAGTTGCTACACCATATCAATATCTGAGTGCAAACAACAATAAAGCTCTTAATACTCGATATACTTTAAACTCTAAACAGGCTACATTGGTTGAACAAGCCTTTAGTTAGGTGTATCTATAAGATTTATTCTGCTGCTCTAGTTTGATGTGCCGATATCATTAGTGCTGTAGTGTGTTGATTCCTGTGAACGTTTTATTCAAAGTTTTTGTTTTGTTTCAAAGATTACATTAGCATGAAAAATGTACATCTTTGAACGCTTCATAGCCCTAAAACTCCTAAACCAGTGATGTCATAGCATTATGACGTAATCGTGTTAATGACGTCAAGCATCCCTACATAGTTTTGGATGATAAACTAAGTTAACAAACACACTACACAGGTTTAAAATAGATGAGTTCACTGACTTTAAGATTGACAATATGCTTGAGATTCCAAAACTGGTTTGAAACTTGCTTCTTATGAAAACGGGCAGTGAAATATTACCTTTTGTAAACAGATTATTATTGTATTAAGTATAAGAGCTAATAACTGAAAATGACGTTAAATCGATTAACACTAAATAGCATCGGTCATTGCTAAAATCATAGGAATCACACATTGCTTGGTTATATAAAGACAATTGTGACGGTATATTTTCACCTGATAATCTGGAACATTAAGAACTGTTTGAATCTTTGCTTAATTGAGATATATTTTTGGATTTGACGGTTAATGAGTCAGAGAAAACACTCCTACTTGGAAATGCAAGACAAAGTCGTGGTATCTTGTTCAAATAAACCTCTTTACAGTGGGACCTGGTATGCGACCGTAAGACAACTGCTGCGTCTGTCACGGCAATCCAGATGGCTGGCGTTTTGGTCGGAGCCTTCTTCAGCGGACTTCCGGGTGATGCATTTGGCCGGAAGCCAACCTACTTCATCTCTTTGTTCTTCCTGTGTGTATTCAATTTCGTGGCTGCTTTCTCTGTGTCCTGGCAGATGTTTGCAGTAATGAGATTCTTCATCGGTTCCATGATAGGTTCATTATTCGTCGTCAGCTACCCTTATTTCATGGAGTTCCTCACTGTGAAATGGAGGCCTCTCATTGGTGTACTTCCGTTCTGGATGATTGGAAGCAGTGCAATGGCCTTATCAAGTTGGCTCCGACCAGACTGGTCTCATCAACACATCATACTGGCGTCTCTTCATGTCCCCTTCCTCTTTGGATGGTTGTAAGTGATATTTTACTTTCATTGATTCAAGTATATCGTAAGGCCTTGACTTAAAAAAAATTTCCTGTCAGGGGTATGACATACAGTCATGGTAATGACACCTCCCCTTACCGAAAATCTAGAAGATTTATTCCTTTGTGTTTTGGGGTTTTTTTTCAAAATGTACAACCGTCCCATTTTAAATAAGATTTAAACACGCTGTTAGAATGACCAGGAGACAATTTTCAGTTATCATTGAATCTCATATTTTTTACCATCAGAAATAGGTGTCCACCGTTTCATATGCATCGCTTCTGATAATTATTTTCTATGAGTCTTAATGTATATGTAGTAGGGTAGTTTGATTTCGTCAATTCGTCTGTGATTGATGGACGAAACTAACCCAACATGTCCTAAAAGACTATTTTAAAAATAATTGCCTATTGTTTGAATTTTGTCAGTAAGTTCAAAGAAAGGAAACATACATGTATGCAGTATCAAACATGAAAAAAAGTTCTTGATACTTAATTTGTTTTAACATATTTATTCTAATACACATTCTTATTTTTTCAGCCAGCCACCACCCATTCCCGACCCAATCCCCTACACCGCCAACCTTTAAAGGGGCAGTAGCACGTTTTTTGATAATTTTACATTTTAAATATTTCACTTATAATTGTAAGTAAATGCTAAATGTATCATATTGACAGTGTCAACAATCTCATTACACAAGCCAATCACCCATAGTCAGAGGACAAAGTATGAGGCTTCACATAAAATCCATTGGCGGCCATTTTTGTGTGAACACCTTTAATTCACTTTTGTAAGAAAAATTAATCTCATGGCTGCACTTTACGTTATATATTTGAATTATTACTGCTTCATTTAGTTTGAATACATTGTCTTTCAATTGGAACTATTTATTTTCATTTTCCTGACATCACCTGATATTCCCCCTAAAAACGTGCTACTGCCCCTTTAAAGAATGTCCGTCTCCTATTTAAAACCCAGCACTAATTAAAGGATATCTAGGTTATTTCAACCTGACCCCGGACAGCATGTTCGATAGACCTTAGTGATGACCTTAGACTTAAGTTTGCTATTATATTTTTAAAGTATGACTGGGAAAAGACTTTAGTTTAATTCTGTATTTGTTTTAGTCTAGCACCAGAGAGCCTGAGGTTCCTGGCAGTGAAGGACAGATTGGACGAGGCGGAGAAAGTCGTGGACCAGATGTGTCGCTACAACAGGGTTGCAAAACCAGCTGATACTCGAGTTCTCCTGAAAAGTGTTGGAGAGGAAGAGAAAAAGAAATCTGAGGCGGGCAAAAAATACACTTACTTTGATGTCTACAGACACTGGACTCTTTGCTGGCAAACCCTCCTAATACAATTTGTCTGGTAAACTTGATATCATCCAGTATCTAAAATATTTAGGGGCTTGAATCAGCCGAGATGTCCTCCCCACTATAGTTTAAATGCACACACCTTTGCATGCTGCAATTTGCTGTTAGTAGTTGATCAAGACCAAACTAAAAGAAAATGAGCTATCCAATGACATCGTCGTTTTTAAAAAGCTTTTAGCGTCGATAATGTATACTTGGAATTACTTGCCCCTAGCATGATATTGAAAGCATTTTCTCCCCGTCCTTGCGATTGGTTAGATTACTTTACTTCAGTGGGTACATTCAAACATGGCGAAGAGGATGTCAGGCTGCTTTAAATCCTGATAGAGACAATAGTTTTGCTGTTTTATTCCTTAGAGAACGATCGAATTTAATCAAACTGTAATATTATTTTGATTATCAAAATAGCAAAGTTGAGACAAATGTAAATGAAATTTTATTGAAGGTTATAATTTCCCAATTGTTGTTTGGGACAGACTTTTTACTCTTATTCTAAGACCCTTTTGTCACTGTCTTAAATGGTATATATTAACAAAAACATGGATTTTTGTATTGTGCGAGAATAAACTTGTTAACTTTTGTCAAGGGCATTGATGACCATGGTGTATTATGGTATTGCGTTCGGTGCAGCCAAGTTGTCAGGAAACTTATACTTGAACATATTTCTGCTGGCTGTTATTGGACTACCGACATATATACCATCGTTCCTGCTAAATAACAAGTAAGATTATTTTGTTTCAAAAATACTAAAAATCATAAAATCAATGTTCTTTTCAAAGTCATATATTATTAAGTATAAAAGGTTTATGGTTATAAAATAAATTGACATATTAGTGCTAAGACCATATGATAACGATTCAAGTATGCAAGTATGCAAGTATGCAAGTGTGCAAAGTTCTACATTCTTACAAATCCGATCTGTATGCATGTTCAATCTGTATACTGCTTTGCAGAATAAAGTACTCTTTGTATGCAATAATTCCACGAATATTTTGCAAACACAGTGTACTTAATTTTGCACATAAGTATAACCAAGATTTGTTTAACCCTTGCAAAGAATCGGAAGAAGATGGACGGGCTTCTTATTCTTCTGCATAGCGACTGTAGGGTCGTTTGCTGTTGTAACAGTTACCAGAACCGGTAAGAGTTTAACCACATTACAAGAATTTTTTTATAATCTGTAAGGGTTAGAAAAATCATAAGTGATATGTTTTCAATATGAGCACATGCATACATGTGGCGCGACTCCCTGTATATTTAAATCTGCATTGTAATATAACCATTGTTTGTGACTTCGCTGTAGCCAGCCATTGTAAAGGAAACAGTTCGTTTTCTGGATATCACCGAGGAATAAAATGAAATAGAAGTGGTAATTACTTCCCTCGATTGTGTGCCATGTGACATTTAGGAATTTTGTGCAAATTTGCGTACATGTCTCGCTCGGGTAGTACAAAAATCACCACGTTTCGTAAAAGTAATTTGGCATACTTGGAATACAGGTAATAAATATACGATACTAATCCACATTCCATTTAATACTATTTTTATTACACGAGTTAATGATTTTGTATAAAACGAGTGGAAGCATATTTGATAAATGGCATTCAGGAGTTTAATAAAGATAGTATTAAAGCATGCATTTTTCTTAAACGTAATCGACCTCTGTAATATACCATCTCGATGTCCATGCGCTCTGATTATATGTACATACGATTTTGTACTTATGGTCATGAGGCCTTGATAACAAATAAACTTTCACTTTAAAAAAAATAAAATAAATGGAAGAACGCTTTGTATTCTGTTTATTCCTTTCCCTAAAAATCAAGCAAACTTTACGACAGAGTGCTTATAACTAACATTTCCGTGATTCGGCAGTCATTGTGGCGTTACGCTTACATGTGACAACAACAAACTACATCATACACTAATTGTGGTATTACAATAGTTTGATATTGCCCTATAAATATTACGCTGCAGTATCTCAGACGAGTAATAATCTCTCTATATACATATATATCATATTAATATGTCAAATAATCTGCTCTCAGTCCCGAAGGAGGATCAAGGTATATACATCAATGTCCTGGCCATGGTGACTAAGCTTGGTGTGGGGGCAGGGTGGGGGGCCTTCCAGGTCCTGAGTACAGAGATATACCCCACCGTCATACGGTAAGTGTTTTATCACCAAGACTAGTTGTCTGACCATTTGCTTGAAATATTTATAGAGTATTTATCTATTTTCATTTTTGATATATTCCCTATTATGTCCTCAAATGCCGTCTTATTACGATTAGAGGGTAAAGTTGTCACCATATTTACGTCATTGAATGCTGTTTATAGTCAAATTATCACTTCAGTAGCGGGAATTTGTTACATATATGTTGTATCAGATTATTTTGATTTATTCGACGTCCAAAGTACAGTGCCACGAGTTTTGCAGTGCTCGTCTAAATGTTGTATCTGATATATTTGATTTTGTCTTTTCTTGTAAAATATCATACCAAAATCATCGTTCAAGGTAAAAGAAGCTTTTTATTTTTCATAATTCATATGTTTTATCGTTTTTGTTTCGTTTAAGGATCACAATTACCATTGATATCAGAGCACCAAGAAAAGTGAATACTGCCTTCATGTTATGCCCGATTCGCTTGGTTTTACAATATGAACCGACCTATTAGTCTTATCTGTTTTTCTATCATGTGCTCTCAAAAGGCTTTAAACAATAAAACGACCGGACTAAAGTAACAACTTTCATAGTAACTTCTTGTCTTGCAGAAACCTTGGAGTGGGAGCTGCAAATACCTCGGCTCGAATAGGCGGAATTCTTGCTCCTTATATATTTGCCTTGGTAAGCAGTACTACAGCATATGGTTGGACAAAATAGATTCTTATTCAATCATTTGTAAAACGTGACTGATAATACAGCTGAAGTCATCTATTCTTTTTAAATTGCCAAAGGGTCTTTAGGCTCCAATTGCAGCTTGTTAAACAGATGACAAACTAGAGGAAAATCCCATAACAAACTATTCGTTCCATTAAAGTCAAACGAAGATAATAAAATAGAATAGTCTTTTAGAATTTATACAGAAGTTCATTATAACCTCGTGTAATGTTACGGAATTAGACTTTTATATCAGATTTATTTCTGTATTACAAGGGTAAAAAATGCTGAGTGAAAGTATGTTGTATCTTACAGGAAGATGATGACGTCATGATTGCCTTCATAATCGTTGGTTCATCAATGGCCATCTGTGGCATAAGTTCGCTGATTCTGCCCGAAACCAAAGGAAAGCCTCTTGCTGAGAGTATTGAAACTGCTTCTAGCCATAATGCTCAGAAACAAGAGAAAACCAAGGATTTTGCCAACGGGTTATCTGATCTGAATGGGAAGATATATGGGGAGAAACCAAAACTTGATGAAAATGACATCTTTAAGATACGTCTTTGAATATTGAAATTACGTCGCTGTTAAATAACCATCAAAACTCAAGGTCAAGCCAATACACACCTGTTTAAGTTTTCAATTGTATTCGATTCTCCTTTTCTACTCGTGTGCACTTTGAGCATTGTGGCATTCTATAGATAACGATACTGTCAATATTATTATTGTTATATCTTTTTAAAATCATATCATGATGTGATACTTTTACTATAAAATGATAATATAACATGTTATCTAGCAGTATGTATTACCAGATTAGTTTTGCATTATTATTAGTGTATCACCCATTCTTATTTGTTTTATATAGTTTTAGTGCCTGGATATCAACTCACCTATGTTTGGTGTAAAGCGCGAAAGTCTACACGGTGAAAATTATACAGAGCTCGAAACATTGAAAATACAACAAAAGTTTCTTTTAATGTTGCATTCAGTAAAGCCTTTCAAAGTCTTGATATTGTTTTTATTGAAAGTATATCAATGCGGTTACGTGAAATATATATTACTGACCATTTTGATGTTCTCTTTTCACAGAGGTAACCTATGATATAAAACTCTCACATATCCAAGCTTGAACAACCGTCTCATTAAAATCATTTCAAGATGTGATTTTTACCATGAAGAATATCTACTTTATCCACCAGAGAACAAAATGACAAGTTAGACAAATATTGCTTTTTTACGTCTTTCCATAACGACAGCCACGATTCTTTTTATGCTACCAAAATTAAATATAATCATAAGCAGATATAATGTGTTTGTATATATTTTCTGTATTTATATGTTTACTTACTCAATATTACGAATGATTCATCAACTAAGTATGGTTATCCTGTTTACTAAAGAGTATCAAATTGACATGTGATTACTTACGTTGGGGATTATACAAGCGCTTCAAGAAGAGCTCGATCATTTTTTCTCCCACTAGCAGCAAAAGGTGGCGTATCAAGCAGAGCGGACATAGATGTATGTCAGAATAAAATAATAGTGTATTGATAGTAGCTATGAGTATCAAACGTGATGTGATACTTACTTACTATTGAGATTTTACACGCACTTCTGACGGATCTTAATATTCAACATAATTACAATATATATCACCCCTCAAAAAGGAAACTACCAAACAAACTGTAAAACAAAAGACGAAATACCTGTTTGTTCGATCTATGTTTATCTCAAACCACTTATCTACATTAATGTTTCAACTTATTTATTAGAAAGTTATGAAATAGTAAGATATGATTAAAGTGTTGCAGTTCTGTTATCCCAGACTACATGATTTATATCAGTTTGCCAAATGTGGTAATAAAAAAAGATAAAAAAGCAGGTGAGGTTTTCAAAATGCTTAATTGGATTACAAAATTATATTTGTGTAACATTGTTGAATTGTTTATGTTTACATGAGCAGTATATGCATATGTTGTTAAACAAATGAAAGCTGAATTAAATAAAAACAAACATGTACAATTTTGGATTTGTCTAGTTTTGAATCTTAGTGTTGAGCGTAGTCTTTTAAGCAGTTATGTTATACTTTTGATCATTGTCCAGTTATTCCTGTTCCTGAAAGTTTTGAGTGCTAAATGGCCTGTGGATGAATTTACACTAAATGATTGAAAAGGGTTTACAATTGAGAAATTACACAGTAACTGTTCTTTATACAGTAGATGGTTCTAAAGTAGAGAATTAACAGGCCCTTAGCAAAAAGGGTTGGGTTTTTTTCAAACATCAGATCATCGGCCCATATACACACTGGCAAAAACAGCCTCCTCCCCAATCCCCCTGCGAAGAAAATTATAATTTGGGCAACTTTGAATTAAAGGTTAGAACCAATACCTAGGAGTGCTGTTCCACAGCTTACTTTAGGAGCCATAGCATTGATGAGTGCAAGACAACTACCCGAGAAACGACTAAACAAGTTCCCGAAACCTGCGAGTGTCAAAATAAGCGCTGAGTCAATTGTTGATAGCTTGAGGGACCAATCGATGTTTTCTTTTATAATTGATTAACTGTATGGCAATAAATGTAAGATATGTTTTACGTAAATGACAGACTTTTAAATGTAAAAAGGATAGTGCTTACTTTGTGAATAGCTTTCTACAATATGAAGTGATAATTTTTCAAAAAGGCAGTTTTCATTGACTTGTGAGTTACTCATCATCGTTTGTTTCAAGTAGTTCATGAATCTGCATGTAGAGGAGTTATAAATTGTACAGTTATATCTAATAATTTAATTCAATTACCAACAAAACTTCTTTAAATTTAACATCGCTCGATTTTTTAACAAAAACATCAAAGAAAAGTCAAATTTTTGCGTAAACCTGAATTATTGTGTAAAATAGCTCTGGAATCATTAAACTTATGTTTAGTTCCCTAATGCTTTAAGAAGACATGGCAAAAATAAGATGGAAAGCAAACAATAATCATTTTTACTCTGCTTATAACAATCACGTTCTGTTCGCTCAAAACAGGTTTATTTGACAGAACATAAATAAAATAGTACAACAAACCACATACGCTTAAAAGATTTTTCTTACACGAAAAAAAATATTTACACAAAGAAAAAAATAAGATATTGTCATGACCGTCTATAAAATCGTCCGAAAAAGTTCAACCTCCACATTTAGTTCAATTTAAGTGAAATTTAGGGTCATTTTAATCCAAATAAGGCCTCAAATAGTTTTGTAGCTGCCTTTGAAAAGAATTGACACACATGCTTTTCGAAGTAACTGTTTCTCCTTTCTCAGGTAGATTGTTTACAAGTTATTCGAAACTGATATTTAATAGACATTTGAGGATCTAAAACCACACTGCATGGAATACATGAATACTTTATCCTACATATACTTAAAAAGTTCACATGAGGCATTAGGCCTGGTCTACTTAATACTCTAAAACTATGTTCCTTAAAGGTGCCTATCTTATGAAATCCAGTTTGCTATTTTGGTTGTTTTTGAAATTCCTGAAATAAACCTGCTGATTTTACAATATCATTAAGATAAATTATATGTAGTGATAGGATATAGGAACATTTACATATGATTAATAACAAGACTTATCTACAAATCGTTTTGATGCTGTAGCAAGACACAGACAAACGGCTTCTTGATCGAGAGGAAGCTCTTCTTTATCAATTTTTCAATCTTGGTCCACTAAATGTTACCCATATTACAACTGGGTCGTGTGATGATCATGCATCAAACTGGAATGTCCAAATGAATTTCTTTTCTACAAAAAATAGCACTATAAGACTATCCTTGTTTAAAAATAAATAACAATGTAGATCAACTAAGATGACGTTACGATGTAGGATGAATTTTGAAACGCCATTGGATCTCCTGTCTAAATGTTTGTGCATAGCTTCACCGTAAAGTGTATGCATTTGATGTTTGGATTTCTATATTGACATGGTTGGGTAACACTAGAACCTTGTATTCACTGTGTATTTGGCTGGCATGTGTTTCTTTTTTATCTCATATGTAGACTAGTAGAATTTGGATCACTTGAGAAAATATTCCCAAACAGACTCATTGGTAAGGTAGGTATGATTTATTATGAAACTTGTCAATCGTTAAATAACTAAAATACTATACTTTCTATGGTGCTCAGATTTAAGTAACGTCTGAACGTTATAAGAGCATATACGCAAAATGATGCAGTGAATGAGGATTGAGTGACTATGAAACGCTTATTAATTATCAATTATCAAGAAGAAATTGTTTCTTGGTAATGTCCAACACGTAGATGAACAAATGCTGACAACTGAAGTCAGATTTTAGTAAATGGAGAACACATCAATAACCTTTTGTAAAGGGGAACGTTTGATACAGTAGGTCTTCAAAATCGTGAACTAAATTTTTCAAATTTTAAACTTCAAAAATAAAACCAGGATTTATATGCAAAAGAAGTAGTAGGTGTATAATATAAGTGTGATTTATTCAGAAACAGCATCTCAATCTTTAATAAAGAAAACGTCAAAAAGGTGCATTTAATAGAGCAAATGCTTTCAACCCCTTGTCTGTTTTTGGGAACTCATTATATATTAAGAAACCGTTATTCTAAACGATTTCGCATTGAAAAAACCTTACTGTTTTTCATAGCACATGCTAGTATATAAATGTCTATTCAACAATTACACACGATGCTAATGGCTGAAATAATGCCCAAGTGGTGTTAAACAATAACTCACTCATTCACTTATTCAACAATCCCACTTTGTCGTGTTTTTTGTTTAACAATTACATTTTGTCATTTTAATCAGAGATTAACAAACAACAGTCATGTCTACCGATACAATTATCGAACATCTTGGAGGATTTGGCCGATTCCAGTGGATGGTAATGCTGGTCCTATTTGGTCCAATGGTGCTGATGGCATGGAGTATGTTGTTGATGTCATTTGCTGGAACCTCCCCAGATTTCTGGTGTGTCCCTCTCCAAGAGCCTTCACTCCAAGCTGGCCAGGACATAAGCTACCACCGCAACAATCTTACTTCAAAGTTCTGCCCCCTTGATATGAGCAATATGAATTGTTCTTTCGTCTATAATGAGGACAAGAATACAATCATAAACGAGGTAACATGAACCAAGTAATTATTAGTTAGACTTATATAGAACACAAAAGTTTAAAAAGTACCTTTTCACACTTTTAACAGAATTGTAGTAATGTTGTGCAATATCAGGATTGACATGCATCGATTTCAGTGAGATAGATATTTGCAAAGCTGAGATGGTTAACTCGCTAAACTTGTTACTCATTATAACAGTGAGAAACAAGTTATTCCCAAGATTGCATAGTTTTTAAGAACTAATGCTTAAATATTTAAACTGTAACTTAGGTAGAACTAATTTAAATCAAACACGCTACACAGGATTAAATTTATTAAATAACAAGATGTGTTTGTGAAAAACGAATGCCCCCGGATGCATCCTGCTCGCTGTGTCAAGGTCAAGGTCACAAGGTCAAATGTCATGGTGTCATCTGAAAGGTCTCATCACAAGGGATCCATATGTCAAGTATCAAAGACCTAGCTCTGACCAATCAAAAGTTATGACCAAGGTTAAAGTTTTTGTGGACAAACGGACAGACGGACGTCAAGGTCACAAGGTCAAATATCATGGTGTCATCTGAAAGGTCTCATCACAAGGGATCCATATGTCAAGTATCAAAGAGCTAGCTCTGACCAATCAAAAGTTATGACCAAGGTTAAAGTTTTTGTGGACAAACGGACAGACGGACGTCAAGGTCACAAGGTCAAATGTCATGGTGTCATCTGAAAGGTCTCATCACAAGGGATCCATATGTCAAGTATCAAAGACCTAGCTCTGACCAATCAAAAGTTATGACCAAGGTTAAAGTTTTTGTGGACAGACGGACGGACTGACAGACGGACAGGTGAAAACAATATACCCCCGGAACCTCCGATTCGGGGGCATAACAATATAACGGTGATTTCAAAACTGGGTTCAAACTTGTTGTTGTTGTAAAACTGTACCTTTTGTAAAGGGATAATCATCTTGTTAAGAATAAGAGCTAATAAAACAATGACGTTAAATCAATTAAAATTGAAGCTGACAACTTCACTACTACAGAAAATAGCGGTGTTATGAATGCATAGCTGAGATCATTTGATTCCCTGATTGCTTGGTTATATGATGAAAATCGGTTACAATGATGTATGTTTCAGGTTTTATGTGAGGTCACTTGATAATCTGTTACATTATGAACTGTTTGAATCTATGAAATAGTTTGAGATATTTGAGATGTGACGGTTGATGAGTAAGATAAACCTCTTTACAGTGGGACCTGGTATGCGACCGTAAGACAACTGCTGCCTCTGTCACGGCAATCCAGATGGCTGGCGTTTTGGTCGGAGCCTTCTTCAGCGGACTTCCGGGTGATGCATTTGGCCGGAGGCTTACCTACTTCATCTCTTTGTTCTTCCTGTGTGTCTTCATCTTCGTGGCTGCTTTCTCTGTGTCCTGGCAGATGTTTGCAGTAATGAGATTATTCATCGGTACCATGATAGGATCAATCTTAGTTGTCAGCTGTCCCTACTTCATGGAGTTCCTCACATTAAAATGGCGGCCTGTCATCGCTGTACTTCCGTTCTGGATGATTGGAAGCAGTGTAATGGCCTTATCATGTTGGCTCAGGCCAGACTGGTATCATCAACACATCATACTGGCGTCTCTACACGTCCCCTTCCTCTTTGGGTGGTTGTAAGTGATATTTGGTGTTTTATTTTCATTTCTTTAAGTTATGCATAAGTCATGATTCTCGGGCATTATTAAGAATCAAGAATGTTTCCTAGTGGGATTTTGCCCAAAGACCACTTTACTGGTTTGGAGACAGAGTAATTGTAGATTGCAAAATAAGATAATTATTTTTTAAAAGGGATAATCAGTTGACTGCTTGACATTAACATACAAAAAATCACCAATTAAGTCTACGGAAAATAATTCAAGAGGGATATGTCTATGTCATCATAATATTCTTCCTTGCAAGACGATTATGTTGATAAAAAAAACCTGCATTCGAGGTGTATTATTCGAATTACTTGTGGTGTGAGGAGATTAAGATATATAAATACCTCAAAGACGAATAGAGTGAAGTCACTAAAGGTTTATAAGTATGTTGTAAGGCCTCCCAACAATATTGGGTTTTACCATTAAAGGAGAGAGGATCATACAGACATGGGATGGACACCTCCACTAAATCCAAAACTGAAAAACTAATACAGATATTTATGCAACCATCCCATTTCGATTAGCAGTATCAAATGTTTCTTCGGTTTCAATCTAGTATAAAAGAGAAAACGTTTTTGGACACTAATAACCCCCATCCAACATCTTCTGCCCTTTTAGAGACTCAGCGCTTATTAGAGGAAATTCACTACTTTGAACTCACCCTGGAGATTATTCCAAATAATCTTTAGTCCCTAGTGGTTGTAGTTTTTGTAAAAGCTTTATGTTACCAGTCTAGCGCCAGAAGGCCTGAGGTTCCTGGCAGTGAAGGACAGATTGGACGAGGCGGAGAGTGTTGTGGACCAGATGTGTCGTTACAACAGGGTGGAGAAACCAGCTGATACTCGAGTTCTCCTGAAAAGCGTCGGTGAGGAGGAGAAAAGGAAATCTGAGGCGGGCAAAAAATACACTTACCTTGATGTCTACAGACACTGGACTCTTTGCTGGCAAACGATCCTCGTACAAATTGTCTGGTAAACTTGATATCATCCAGTCTGATTAAAATTGACCGTTCTCTGAGGAACAAATAGTAAAATTATTTTGGCATTCGAACCAGCCGGGACATCCTCACCGTAGACTGAATGCACACGCCTTTGCTGCATGTTGCTGTAACCAGTTCAGCGCAGACAAAGCCGAGTCCAAAGCTCGCCAATCCCATCATCGTTTAACGGCAATCTTGTATGGTACAGTTGAGTTACTTGATCCTAGCATGATATCGAAATCTTTGGCCGCAATTCTTGCTATTTGATAGATGAGCTTACGTCATGGCTCAAAGGGGATATATTCATACCATGGACCATATCACAGCTGGTTCGAACCCCAATATAGACAATATATTAGCTATTTTATTCCTCTAAGCAGGGTCGATTTTAAATCAGACTGCAATATTATCTTGATTCTCTAATGCATAATTTATAAATTTGAATATGCCACGGGGACCGGTCCATAATGGTCAAAATGCAAAAGATTCAGATGGGAAAATACACTAACTTTTCATTTCTATGAAAGTTATAATTCCCATTCCCCAGCTTTTTCATTCTTATTCTAAAACCCTTCAGCTTACTTTCTGCCTTATTGGGTTAGGTATCTACTTTTGAAAACATCGATTTGTTTTAGAGAGCGGCAATAGACTTGTTCTCTTTTTCTTTTGTCCAAGGGCGTTGTTTAGCATGGTATTTTATGGTATTTCATTCGGTGCGGCCAAGCTGTCAGGAAACTTATACTTGAACATATTTCTGCTGGCTATCATTGGGCTTCCAACCTACATACCATCGTTCCTGATAATTAACAAGTAAGTTTATTTTGTTTAAAAAAAAACATAAAATCATAGTTCATATTCTTTTGGAAATCATAAATACGAGTTCATTTCATATTGAACACATATGATTGAGAAAAAAAGTGACATATTAGTTATGGGCATATGAGCACGGTCTTATCCTTTTGAATATAAGTTCAAAGTTCTCGTTTTTTATAAATGCATAAAATGTGTATCCATGTTCACACTCTGAAGTGGTTTGCAAAATAAAGGACACAGTGTATGCGAACATTTCACAAACAGGTTGCCAACAGGTGACCGTGTACTTCATTATGTGCATCAGTGTATCCATATGATAACCAGGACTTGCTTAACCCTTTCAAAGAATCGGGAGAAGATGGACGGGCTTCTTATTCTTCTTCATCGCATCTGTCGGGTCGTTCGGGGTTGTCACAGCTACCAGGACTGGTATGTAATTATACACCACGTGGTGCAGTTATCGGGTCAATATCAGAGGTAGTTATTTTTAGATAACTGACCTCAGATCAACCGAGAGGTTGGTTATCACGAGGTTGGTTATCTGATAACCAACCTCTTGATAACCGACCTCTCGGTTCGATACGGTGAACATGTCTCGGCTACGCCTCGCCATCTTCACCGTATCGCACCTCGAAAAAAACTTACCCGTACTTAATTGTGACTTTTGATATTCTTTAGAATTTGTTTTGATTTTCACCTGTGCATTCAGATGTATTATGTCTTTAGTTTAATATGCCATTCTAAAGAATATCCAAGGCCACAAGAACGGTAATAAAAGAAAACAAAAGAAAGAATAAACACTCTTTATTACAGAGAATCTTTGAAGTCATTTTCATGTTACATGTTCATACTGCTTTCAATTCTTGCCATTTGGTCGGATATCTAGCTAATACCCAAATATTTATGCATTTTATAGAAACAATACAATACCAAAACTCATTTATCAAGCAGAAACTGCGTGCAAATGGGACACGATTCTTTTGATTCCTTGTAAACGCTTTAAACAAATTCCCGAGTCTATTTCATGAAACAACAAACAAAGTATACTTTGCGATCAATCTCACCTTAAATGCCTCCGGAAAAGACCTCGAAACACCGGCAAATATATCTGTTGGACACGGCCGCGGAGAGCACTCCATTGTCCCTACTTACTTGAAACCATGTGCTTTAGGTTGTGTGCTGCACGTGAATTTTTTTAGGAGTTGCTTGGCAACTTGGCGTACAAGAAGTCCGTGCATCATGAGATGAAATAGACGTCGTCCGTGCAGCCACACAGGTCTTGACTAGTGACGGAATATTTACATTTGCCACTAAACAAAATTTCGTTGACGTCCGCTCAAAACTTGTATCAAAATCATTAATTTATAGTTCAGTTCAATGTGGCAATTGAAGAATATTAGCTTGAGAGAATAATGAAAACAGTTGCTTATTGTCTTAGAATTGTCTTACCGACAATTTCGCCAGTATAATATCCAACTGCACATGGAATGGGTGCAGTGCTAAAATGAAATTGTAACTTTCCCCAGGAGTGGCGGCTAACCACGCTAGACACCATTTTCACCTTATATTCGGCTAATATTGATATTTTCATTAAAAATGGAAAACAGTTTTTAATTAACCATGTGGTGTATGTGAAATAATGACCTTGACCTCGTGAATATCTGTGATAACCATCTCGCTGATCGCTCGATGGTTATCACAGATATTCACTCAGTCAGCGGTCATTATTTCAACCATATTCATTTGCAGTGATATGGCTTCAATATGAGCACATACATAAATGTCACTCTTGCCTATATCTATGTCAGCAATGTTATAAAACTAGGGTCTGTGACGTCACTGAAGTACGACGAAGAAGAAGAACAACAATATTTGATCAAAGAAGCACATGTTATAGTTCTATATTAAATACAATCAATCATGATCAATTGATTATTGTTACGCCCGTCCTTTAGGCCTACGAGAAACTGATTAACGTTAAGACTTCAAATAATTGATAATCATCAATTAAATATAAAAAAAGCACAACAGAATCATCAATTCCTACCCATAAAAGCATACACAGGAACACATGCACCCATTTGCGTGCACCATACAGGGTATATTTATTAATTTAGACCCAATGCATTCCATACAACCAAATTAAATAAAACATTCCACACAAACACGGACCCTTCATACATACGGACGCACAACAAATAAACCAGTAAGTGAGGTCTTTATATCAATACTTAATACCCTCGGAAGAGTGTCATAAACTCAAACAATCGCTCAGGTAGTACAAAATCACATCCGTTTCGTAATAGTCATTTGACACTTCCATGGTAAAAATCTCTATGTTTTGCATGTTATTTTTTAATGAATTAGTAATAACTAAAATATTGTCTGCTTTCAGTCGCGAAGGAGGATCAAGGTATATATATCAACGTCCTGGCCATGGTGACTACGTTAGGGTTAAAACACGAGAACGAGGTTATGCTTGGGATTTCAAAACCTGAGGAAAGAAAGTTGAGCGGAAAGTAAGACCGAAAGCGAAGCTTGAGGTCTTACTTCCCGCGAGGCTTTCTTTCCGAAGGTTTTGAAAACCCAAGCATAACCGAGTTCGAGTGTTTTAACTAACTTAGATGCCGTTATTAATAACCCGTAATCATTTGTCCATATTGTAGTATTTGTAATCATATTTTCAGACTGATCATAAAAATAGAGAGAAAAAAACAACAAATATCAAGGATTCATGTTCGTCGGTTAATTTTAACATTTATTATTGGATTACATTACTTTATACTTTCCCTTCATTTCTGAATATAAAAGATTAAAATGAATTTCCTTTTTAAAAAAAGCATTGTGTTCAGACGACTTTTTGATATTGACATAGCACATAATGCACGTGCAAAGCATTCTTCGAGGTGTAAGGTTTTACAAATGACAATCGACAAGTCACGTGGTTGACACCGTATTTGGATCCTTTAAATTTATCACAAATGAAAAGGTGTAACACTGTTAATATCCATTTTGAATGTTTGTATGCATTTAAAATTGTAATTGAAGTGCAATTGGATTTCCTAATGCTTTAGGGCCGATTTTTTTGTACCGAAATCTGATCTTCAATCAATCTATTATTTAACATAACCTTCACTTCTAACTGGCCCGTTAGAGTAGTGGTTATAGTGCTAGCTTACGGTTCAGAGGGTTGAGGGTTCGAATCCCGCACATCGGAAGCATTGTAAGTTTTTTCAAGATAATGTGGACTTAGGGGTTAGGTTACACATAGGAATATAAAACCCTTTGACTTTGAAATATAAAAACCTTCCAATCCCCGAGTAGGTGTTACATATGGATATAAAAACCTTCCAACCCCCCGAGTAGGTGTTACATGTGAATATAATGCCCTGACTTCCCAATGTAAACCCTCCTTAGAGGTTATTACGGGAATACAAGAGACCTCCAAAACAATAGACGAAATCCCCGATAGGTTTCTAAGCTTGGTGTGGGGGCAGGGTGGGGGCAGGGTGGGGGCAGGGTGGGGGGTCTTCCAGGTCCTGAGTACAGAGATATACCCCACCGTCATTCGGTAAGTGTTTTGTCATCCAGACTAGGTGTCAGACCATTTGGTTGATACATTCATGGAGTATATATTTATTTTCGCTTCAATTATCACTTTAGCTGCGGCTTTTGTCACACAAGTGTATTATCTTATTTTGTTCTATTTTCATTGTTCTTATTGACAAATTCCCTTGCAGTGCTCTGTCGTCTTAATGCAGTATATGGTATATTCCTTTTTGTCTTTTCTTGTAAAATATCATACCAAAATCACAGTTTCAGGTAAACGAAGAAAATTAATAACCATGAGTGTCGCAAGCTTAAGTTATTATCTCAACATCATGAGATGTGATAAACAAATAAATGTCAAGAAACGATGTTATTTTTAATCATTAATCATATGTGTTATCGTTTTTCTTTTGTAATCGGATCAAAATACAACTGACATTGAAGCATCATGAATAGTGAATACTGTCTTCATGTTATTTCCATTGATAATAACAATGTCCCTTTTCCCCATAAATGTTCCTTTGTAGGTAAACACTGTATAATTGCCCTCATTTGTTTGAATTTGGAAGGTGTAAATGCCTTTTGATCAAACCCGTCTTACTAAACCAACTAGTGTGAAATTAAGGGCCAAATATAAAAAAAACGTTTGTTGAATTGTGTAACCATACCACAGCTGCAGCAAACAATGTCGCCACATTAAATTAAACAAAACCATTGTAAAAGTTAGTCATATTACTCAGTATATAGATATATAGATATATAGCAATATATAAATATATATACATAAATCTGTTTTCAGACTTTAAGATTTCACAACGAGAGCTAAACGTGAATTTATTGACAAAACACGGGAATGAATTAACTAGCATTAGAGTCAGTCAACAGTAAGATGGAAATAGGTTGAAAAAACTGCTCGATTGAACCATATGCATTTTTTATTTGCCTCATTTGTATGTATGTATTCTGTGTTCTCAAAAGGATCGAATTACACTCGATCCCTTCTATTTATCTTATTTGTTTTTTTGGTATTCTTTGTTCTCAAACCATTCAAACTATACTCGATAGAATAACGGATTAAACATTCATACTCTTACCATTACGTCTTGTTTTTCAGAAACCTTGATGCGGGAGCTGCTAATGCCTCAGCTCGAATCGGGGGAATTCTTGCTCCTTACATTTTTGCCTTGGTAAGCTAAAATACAGTTCTGTGCCTGGACAAAATATACTTTGGTTCATTTAGTTAATGACGTTAAAAACGTTAATGACTGATCGTACCGCTCAAAGTCATCTGATTATATAAGTAATACACCACAGTACATATAAACAGTGAATTCTCCATAGTCAAGTGCGTACAGTTTCGTCTAAGTACCAGTGCTCCAACGTTAAAATGTTTCTTTATGAAGGAAATATGTTGAAATCCAAATTTATGTTTGGACAACAAATAACCTAAAAAAACATTACTTTTGACTGAAACGATAATTTAATGACATATACAATTGTGATAACAACACTGTGTCTTGTTTACATGTTAAATCGTCTGAATAGATATTAGGAGACGTACGGCTTTGGAAGTTTTTCTTCAAAAGAAATTAGTTGAAACTCTCATCCGTTGAAATAAGGTATAATGAGGTCAATAAAAAAATGTTTGAAAATTTACACAGAATAATATTATGAACTAATTGAAACTGTATGACAAAAATACTGCTTCATCCTTCTGTGGTTTAGAACAAAGAAAATCATCATCATCATCATCATCATCATCCGTTTTAGATTAACCAGGCCATGACTATTCCTCAATACAAGGGTGAGGCTTGTCTGTCGAGTCTAGGTCTGAGATGTCCTCTCCAAGTTGGGCGTAAGTGAATCTAAGTGAAAGTATCTTGTATCTTCCAGGAAGATGATGATGTCATGATTGCCTTCTAAATCGTCGGTTCATCAATGGCCATCTGTAGTATAAGTTGTCTGATTCTGCCGGAAACCAAAGGAAAGCCTCTTGCTGAGAGTATTGAAACTGGTTCTAGCCATGATGCTCAGAAACAAAAGAAAACCAAGGATTTTTCCAACGGGTTATCTGATCAGAATGGGAAGATATTTGGGGAGAAACCAAAACTAAATGAAAATGACATCTTCAAGATACGACTTTGAATGTTGAATTTACATTTACGTCGTTTTGAATAACTATCAAAACTCAAGGTAAAATAGCCAATAGACATGCTTTTAAGCTTTCAAGATGCTCAGAAACAAGACAAACCCAAGGATTTTGCAAACGGCCTCTCTGATCAGAATGGGAAGATATTTGGGGAGAAACCAAAACTAAATGAAAATGACACTCTCAAGATTCGTTTTTAAATACGAAAGTTAAGTTGTTTGAATTAGGTTGCATAGATCATTCTCTCACAAAGCCGGATTTCTATAACTACCGAAACTAAAAGGCGAAAGCCAATACACACGTGATTAGTTAAGTCAAGGTAAGAATTTACTCTTTTAGGATTGTTGTCTCTTATACATGTAGATATTTATACTGTCATTATTATTATTGTTACATATCTTTGAAAATATATTACAATGTTACCAGTTAAGTGATAAACGATTACTCAGAAAAACGATCCTTTTTATATCTGTCTATGACTATAACCACGATTATATTTACGCTACCAAACTTGAACATAATCACACGCATGTTTAAGTATGCAAGACGAAACTAATATTATTTGTAAAGCATGTATACTTTCTCAATATTTTACGAATGCTTCATCAACTTAGTATGGCTACCCTGTTTAAAGAGTATCAAAATACATGTGATTACTTACCTACTCTTGAGATTTTACAAGCACTTTAATTTTCCCTCACGCTAGCATGAAAAACGTGTCACATTAAGCAGAGAGTACATAAATATATGAAAGAATAACAACATAATGTAGTGACAGTAGCTATGAATATCTTATGTGATATAATCCTTACTTACTATTGAGATTTTTCACGCACTCCTAAGGGAGCTTGTTATTCATATATCATTACAATGACTATCTTACCTCAAAACGGAAATTACCAAACAAACTCCAAAACAATAGCAGGAATACCTGTTTATTGGATTTGTACGAATATGATAATTTACATTCAGACGTTCAACTTTATGATTTGAAATGATAAGATATACTTTAAATGTTGCAATTTTTATCCCAGACTCCAGATGATTTACATCAGTGTGCAAATGTAGTAATAAAAATAAAAAGAGGTGAGTTTTTCAAATTGCTTGATTGGATTGCAAAAGCATCTTTTGCTACATTGTTGAATTATACTGATCACATAAGCTGTATATTATACATAACTTGTTAAACAAAAGAAGGCTGAATTAAACAAACATAATAAAAATTGTCGATTTATAGCTGTATTATTCTTTTGTGTTATGCATGGTCGTTAAAGTCCAATATACATATCGTGTGAAGATAACCATTCCCCCATTCCCCCACCCCCTGCTAAGAAACCGAAACTTTGTGCCTTACCCAGGTTTGTGCAGAATGACATCCAACATATCAATGGAGGCTATTAACCTGGAACAGATCTAAACACGTCTTAATTCATAACGTGAGCATTTACGTGCATATGTAATCCCATCGCTGATGATGCATACATTAAGATTGTGTAAATGTTCATGTTGAAGGTTACGGTTTAGTTGAGACCGGAAGAATCCGCTTTCAACTGACACAGAGATGTGACCGAATCATCCCACTTCTATCATGTCATATGGTGTAAATAGGGTAGTCTGAAGTACATTTCCCCTGAACAGAGGAATGTTGTTTCTTGGTGAATGTTGTTTTACAATGAATGTTGTTTCACGCAGGCGCAAAAGGCTGCTTATATTGTTAGTGTTCCTGTTAGGGTTAGTCATGTAGACCCAGCATCTGTTGTTTTAAGGGAATATACTACTTGACTGGTTCAATTACCTTAAACAAAAGGGCTGGGTAAGTGGGAGCCTCCCCCCAAAAATGCATGTCAATCAATCAATCAGTCTTTATTCATGAATGAAGGCCACGGGCTCATAAACATACACAAATATACATGTTACATATACAATGGACATATATTGAATACATTTATTTTAACAAATTATGTCTTTTATCAAAGGCAATATATATATACCTACTTAGATTCAGCAAAGATTCCTTTGAAGAGGAATTCAACAATTCGTTAAAAATGTCATACTTTGCAAAATGCCACATAAGGTAATTGGAAGGCAAAGCGATCGTCAGATTAATTGTATACTAAAAAGCGAAATTTGTTTCCTCAAGATTAATATTTCCTGTCATTATACATTATGAATTTATAGGTTAACAGTGTTCAAGCATTTTAGCAATTATGTTGAGAAATAAACTTTCTTATTGTCCTCACTATTTCCCTATCAGTATTGACCAATTAACCATTCCTTATAATGATTTACAGATTATAAACTCGTTTTACAAACTCGTATCTCCTCATGATATTATATTTGTTCAAGTTTCGAAACATGTCGTTACATTCAAGCGATACTTGTTTAGAAGTAAATAAGACAGTTTCAAAATGTCTTCTGTAGCATAAAGAATCAACAACAACACAAGATATATCATCAGGTCTCTCTTCATTTGCTATTTCAGCACAGTATTTGTATGTCATTGTCGTCTATCATAGCCTACATACAAAAATCTTTAATACCCTGATGGACACTCTCAGCTGATATCCGAATCAAATGCTTTGTTATTAATTCCACATTTTCGGTCATTCACTGAAACAGTTTGGCGGAAAGAGCCACATTCTCCATGTTGTGGTGTTCCTGGACCTATCTTCAGTGTCTTCATGCTAAATCCAAACGGTGTTACACTGCATATGACAATGACGACAATCACAGAGGCCACTATAAAGGATCCTCCTCCGATATAGAAGATGATGTCTTGATCATCTAGCAAACCTGCCAGGTAACCTGAAAAAATATAACAGTACATCTTTAATAATGAGCTGATGTTAACAACTTCTATTTCTAGAAGCATTAGCATTAGCATTAGCAGCAGTAGCAGCAGTAGCAGCAGCAGCAGCAGCAGTAGTAGTAGTAGTAGTAGTAGTAGTAGTAGAAGTAGCAGTAGTAGTAGTAATAGTAGTAGTAGCAGTAGTAGCAGTAGTAGTAGTAGTAGTAGTGGTGGTGGTAGTTAAAGCAGTTATAATAGAAGAAATGAAAATGGATAAAACAAATACCAAATGATAAAAATCACAAAACGTTTTAACTGTTATTTGAAAGAACCATCGTAATTCTGATCGATAAAAATGGTTAATGATTCATAAAAGTTGAAAATATTTGATATGATATTGAGAAATATCTCCCTTTGAGGCAAGTTTATATGTTCCCAGAATATATATGTTTAAACTTCTCTAATAATGTTTCTAGAAAAGGTAGTATCAATAAATCGTTGGCTTACTCTGCAGAGGTGGAGCACAGAGAGATCCGACTCCTTGACAGAAGGTGAAGGCTCCAAATGTCTTTGACAGGTTCTCCAGTCCGAAGAGATTGACGCATACAACAGTATTTGTTGATGGCCACGCCCCTGTTTCAATTAAGATATATTTTGAAACTTCTTCGTTCCTTCCACTATCTATATTGGTCATCAGGCGTTGTGAAATATACACTTAATGATTGAAATTATTAAAAGCCAGGAACACGTCGTGGTGATTCAGGACAACGTTTTTAACAAGTCTCTGAGCTGAGCTGAGTTTCTGAGCTACTTTATCTATTTTCCTTAACGTTTATGGAATGGAAATTGTCTTCTACAAGATTGTCTTGAATTAGAAGTTAGAACTTGACTTACCATAAGCAAGTCCATAAGCTGCACCATTGACCATGATCTGAAGCCAAGTCCTATATAAGACCACCGACAGCAGAGCAATACCAACACCAAGGAGTGCTGTTCCATAGATTACCTGGGGAGCTTTAGGATTGATGAGCGCAAGACAACTACTGAAAATACGACTAAACAAGTTCCCGAAGCCTGCGAGTGTCAGAATAAGCGCAGAGTCAATTGTCGTGAGCTTCAGGGGCCCGCTGATGGCGTATTCCGGTATGAATGTTGTAAACGTTGGATTTCCAACTCCCATGAAGAGATGGGCAAGGGCAATGAATATTACAGATGGTTGTCTGAAGATCTTCAGGTAGTTCTTGATCTTGTGGCTCGTTGTTGTGTATGAAATTGGTTGTTCCTCTCGTTTCTTAGCTGAAACAGAGGTCCTAACAAATTACCCTAACATATAATGTTATGATCCAGTGCTTCACATTTCCAAAAAGACGTGCTTGAACAAAGCTTTTATAGAAATGTGTCACAAAAACATCTTCGAAAATTTCAAGACTAATACCAGAAATGCCAACCATATACCAGTGGTTCATTTTTCCCAAGAAGATAATCTTTGAAACCTTGAAGGACGACAACCAAATAGACTGAGCACCAAAAGAATTATCATCATATTTTTAACAGTGTAAACCTCGCAATTCTTCTCCCACAGCAAGGCGTTTTAATTTGTAACGTTTCAGTAGAGGTACGTGTACTGTTATGAATTATTAACAATTCCAAACACCCAGATGTTCAAAACCTACAGAGAAGCAGATGCAATTACCTGAAGAAGGTGCATGTTCAACCAGGAGGGCAGCGGGTAGAAGATGAAGAAATAATGCTGCATGTAGGAGCATTGATCCCTTCCAACCGAAGTGATCAGTCATGAGGGTTGTGAGGGGCGGGTAGGACAACATTCCCACTGCTGAACCAGCTACACATACACCGGTAGCTAGCGGACGCCATTTTGTAAACATCCGAGACACGTGCACCATGGATGCATTGTACCCAAGGCAAAACCCGACACCTGATCAACAAAGGAGTTTGCATACATTTCACGTTTTCAAAGAGGTCTAAATTGCTATGATTGTGATGTAAAGAGGTATGCTATTGGCTGGTTTACAATGTATTTGGGAACAGATTTCTGATTTATCCTTGCGAGTTCAAAGAAATATCAAATGGCAAAAAGAATGGCCGAAATAATCATCTAATTATTTTGATACCCCAATAAACATGCTGAACATGCAATATTCATTGACCCTGATAACATAGGGGTTCAGCTAGGAATCATCAACCCCAACCTTAAAAGCCATTGATTTAAGGTGGGTGTGACTACTGTGTGAACAGTTCAAAAAGAAAAGGCCTGTGATATAGGTTATGAACTTACCCAATTCATCGAGTAACGGCTACATGGTTTTAGAACTTTCTATCAATCAGTAATGGAAGTAATAAAATCGATGTACCCTAAACTTAAATGTCACTGATTCAATTGAGTAATGACAAAAAAAAATGCTTTAGCAGCTTTTTACACAATTAAAAGAGAGAACATGTTAATGGGAGATTTCCCGAATTCCAGTCTGTTGCTGAAAGGTCTTTAAACCCTACAAACTCACTCTAATTCTCACAAGATTAAAAATGAGAAAATGTGGTTGGAAGAGTTTTCGAATTCCAACATGTTGCTAACTGCTCCTTAAACCCTACAAACTCACTCTATTTCTCACAAGATTAAAAACGAGAAAATGTGGTTGGAAGAGTCTCTGAATTTCAACTTGTTGCTGACTTCAACCTGTTGCGGACAGGTTTTAAACTCTTCAAACTCACTCTAATTATTACTAGGTTTAAAATGAGAAAATATTGCTGAAAGAGTTTCCGGATTCCAACCTTGTACTGAAAGCTGTTTAAACCCTACAAACGCACTCTAATTATCATTAGTTTAAAAATAAGTAAATGTCGTTGAAAGAGTTTCCGAATTCCAACCTGATGCTGAGAGATCTATAAACTTTACAAACTTACTCTAAATCTTACAAGGTTAAAACTGAGAAAATGTCTATGGAAGAGTTTTCTAACATCAACCTGTTGCTGCCAGCAATACCTACCTGGTAGCACCCCTAGAGTGAAGTACAGGACATGTATATTGCTGGTCAAACTGCTGCAGATGAAGCCCGAGCTGCCCAGTACTCCTCCAATCAGGATGGACACTCGACAACCAAAGACGTCGATCAGAACCGTCGCTATCAGAGCTGGATGAAAATGTGAATTAAAAATCTGGGGCCATTTTGGCTGATAAAGAGATCCTTCAAAGGGCACTTTCATTAAGGATTTTTAATATTTTAACAAAGTTATCTTTGGACCTTAAATTTACAAAAGAATTTTTTAAAAGAACCGTTTGCCTATAACCCTTCTACCTCTATAACTCTGAATAAGGCATTTTTTGGTGTTAGAGCTTTCACAGCCTATAAGTGCATGTCAAGTGACAAACAAAATCGGCGTCTAAAATCTAGCTTTTTTAAGGTTATACTGAGTGCCTTTTGTTATTTTTGTAAGTCATAAGTTATTTCAGAAATTGTTTATTTTGAGGCAGATATTCATAATGATATTTACCTAATATCTGTATTTAACATGTATAATTAATTGACATTAAATTTCTTTATCATATTTTAACATTGTTTGTGGAATGTCTCTCAATGATGTTTTAATATGATAAGGCAGAAGTTTTTATCCTACTATACTTACAGGTGAAGCCTTGGAATCCAGCCATGAGAGAACCGATCCATGTTAACTGAAAGATGGAGACTCCCAGACTCTCCTGCATGTACGTGTACATGATTCCATAGGAGTTTATGAGACTCCCATTCACTATATTGGAGAAGACACAACATACGACAGCACCAAATTGCCAAAATGTGGCATTTCTGGAGGCTTTTTGAGCTTTGCCCGACTCTGACTTGGAGCTGTGGATTGTGACTTGTTGTGAATGGTTAACAAAGTCTGTTGAATTCCTCGGATGAGTGGATGCTGGCGGCGTTGTCGAAGCCATTATTGTGCATATCTCCTTGTTTCTAAAAAAAAATTAAAAGGATTACTTCATAATTTTTTTTTGCTGTTTTCAAAACAGATAATTTGAGACTAAAATTCAGTTATTTACCAACAGCAAAAGATGTATATCTCATGTTGCATTCAACTATGGATAAATAAGTCACGAGTTGAATATTACAACTTGATGAGCAACTCAAATTCTTTTGTTTAAATTGAATTTCTCAAAATAGGCTCAAAATGTTGATAGAATTCTTAATAACTTACCAGATGATAATGTCTAGCTTGAAATTGTTTGTAAGGTTTGAAGTACTTCTTATGCAAAACACGATCAAGGCGTAGTACTGTCTTCAACCAAACGTGTCAAATGTATGTCACTAATATAAACTGACAGTCAGAGATTTTTTGCTTCACTTAAAGGGGCAGTAGCACGTGTTTTGATAATTTTATATTTTAAAATGATCACTGATAATTGAAAGTTATTGCTAAGTGTATTATATTGACAGTGCCAACAATCTCATTAAACAAGCCAATCATCCATAGTCAGAGGACAAAGTATGAAGATTAACATAAAATCCATTGGCGGCCATTTTTTGTGAACACCTTTAATTCATTTTGTGTAAGAAAAATGAATCGCATGGCTAAACTTTGTGTTATATATTTGAATTATTACTGCTCAAATTAGTTTAAGTACATTGTCTTTCAATTGGAATCATTAACTTTCATTTTCCTGACATCACCTTTTGTTCCCCCTTAAAAACGTGCTACTGCCCCTTTAAATCTTACCAGAAAGTAACTATTAGATATTTTCAATATAAACACCACTGGACAAAATACCCTAATTTAATGAGGTATACTGATCAGTATACCCCGAATATACAAAATAGTATACCTCAGTATACTTAGGATTTCCAAAAATTTCCTGGTCAGTATACTCCGAATTTCCAAAACCAGTATACTCTTGTATATTTTTGTATATTCTTGTATATTTTTGTATACTCTTGTATATTTTTGTATACTCTTGTATATTGTTGTTTACTCTTGTATATTGTTGTTTACTCTTGTATATTTTGTTTACTATTGTATATTATTGTTTATTTTTTTATACTCTTGTATATTTGTGTATATGTATGTAAGTTTTGTGTTGTCTCAACATTTAAATGTATCAAAAGAAAATAATATCACCTATTGATGGTTTTTCGACGCTACAGGCATGCAGGAGACAACTGCTATCTCTGATGACTGAATTAGTCTTATAAAGTCTGATATCTTGTAGAATGTTCTTAATTCTCGCAAGATTTAAAATATGTTTATTTTTTAGGTGTCATTTTGATAATTTTTTCAAAAGAATAACACTGTGTTTTATGAATGCGAATGACTGATTAAGTTTTGTAAAGTATATATTGTAGAATGTTCTTAATTCTCGCAAGATATGATAATTATTTCAAAAGAATATCACTGTTTTATGAATGCTTCGTCCAATCTGATGAATACTTGGCGAACCAAAATAACACTTAACTAACAATACAATAATAATAATATGTATGGTTTTCCAACGCAACAGGGATGCAAAAGAGAAATACTATCTCCTTGATGATTAGTCTTGAAAAGTGTGTTATCCTGTTCCTAATTCTCGCATGATTTGAAATAAATAACAGTGATAGTATGGAAACTATCGTAATATGTCAGCGTTCACTTATTTATGTCTATTTCAGTTTACATGCTTCTACTCTAGCGCATAGCTTGTTTACCATACCAGATAAATAAGTTTTAAAATGTTTAAACAAAATATACATTGTATTTCTTATTTTTTTTGTTATGAAAGGGACACAGTATTGTTATGTTATTGATATAGTTAACAATTTAACAAATTAAGATTTCAAACAAATGAAATACATGGCAACCATATACACAAACTACATGATATCAAATTCCCAAGTTTGCCAAAAGATAGGCTGCAAAAAGTATGGGAAACTAACCTTCTCCGAATATGAGTATCTATGTCCCATCAAATTAAAGCACATTAATCCATCACTGATCACTGATCAGATTTTGACCTCTGTCTTCAAAGGTCATTTCAACACTGATTCAGTCAGGTACAAAGGTCATAGCAGATGTTTAGCTAAAATCATCTCATTGGTTCTTTCTTAACCACTAGGATTTCAATAATCAGATACTTTATCATATTGTTATAAGAGAGACTCACGTGACTAGCAATAGCTTGAGTATGCCCACCTGTTATGTAAGTCTGAATACACAGCAGGTGCCAATCTGTAATGTATTGTCTACTTGACAGCAGGGGCTAACGAGGGCTGATTGTTTCAATAACAGCTTCAAATTAACGGCTAACTTGCTTGATGTTGAACACACTGACAAATGCAAAATTGAAGAAAATTAATTGTAAAAGGCATCCATGAAAACAACCCATAAAGTTATCAACTTTTCAGAAACCAAAAAAGAAACAATAAAAGACATGCCATTGTATTGGTGAGGTATTCAGAAAAGCAAAGCTTTGCTTGTTTACCAAACCAAATTCATTTTCATGAATAAAAATGTTTAAACCATTTGAAAGAAATGTTAAGGGATCAAATTCAACTGGCTGCACAGATGGTAAAAGAGAATCAGTTGATTTTTGAGTATAAGCCTTAGTTGTATATTTTCAAAATGATTATTGTCTCTGTATATTATATGTGTACTGATCTGTCCTTGTGTGCGGTACTATGATTTAACTGTATTTTGTTAGGGGGCGGCATTATTAAAAGCATTATTTGCTTGTTTGGCAATCCTTTTTCTTTTTTGAAATAATATATGTTTAAATGTACAACTTTGTTGGATAAACTTGCATTTAGTAAGAACGTTCTATAACTGTAGCTTAACACATTCATCTGATGGCCATTGGTGTCCTTGTGAAAAAGACAATATCTGTGAAGTAATTAATTTGCAAAATATTTATCTGAGTCAATTCTTATGTATTTCTTTACGTTTATCATATCAAATATATCATGCCTAACACATTAAATCTATCATGTTTGGAAATATTACAGCAACCATCCGAGATAATTCTAAACTTTTATAATCCATTCATTGCTACATCGAACAAACTGGCAGATTTATCTCTGATTTCAAACAAATGAAATACATGGCAACCATATACACAAACTACATGATATCAAATTTCCAAGTTTGCCAAAAGATAGGCTGCAAAAAGTATGGGAAACTAACCTTCTCCGAATATGAGTATCTATGTCCCATCAAATTAAAGCACATTAATCCATCACTGATCACTGATCAGATTTTGACCTCTGTCTTCAAAGGTCATTTCAACACTGATTCTGTCAGGTACAAAGGTCATAGCAGATGTTTAGCTAAAATCATCTCATTGGTTCTTTCTTAACCACTAGGATTTCAATAATCAGATACTTTATCATATTGTTATAAGAGAGACTCACGTGTCAAGCAATAGCTTGAGTATGCCCACCTGTTATGTTAGTCTGAATACACAGCAGGTGCCAATCTGTAATGTATTGTCTACTTGACAGCAGGGGCTAACGAGGGCTGATTGTTTCCATAACAGCTTCAAATTAACGGCTAACTTGCTTGATGCAAAACAAATCTAATTCTAAACTTTTATAATCCATTCATTGCTACATCGAACAAACTGGCAGATTTGGTAAACATTAAGTTGGTTTAAACATATTTATTCATGTTAATGATACATGAATAAGGACACGAAAACAAGCAAGTATATGCTGCCTGAGATTTACTTCCAGCTTGATCTCAAGTGACTTATTCTCAATGAAGAATGGAATTAAAAAGGATTTACTTATACAAAATAAAAAAGGATAAATGCAGAATCCAAGCTAAAAAGATCAGCAAACAGAATTTTATATTTAGTGACCTATTGAATGCCCATGTGTAATTACCCTATTTTATTCATAGTTATAAATACACTTTTGTGTGCAATTTACATGTATAGTTAATCCAACATTTTTCAATATGTGTGTTTATTGTTATCCAGTGTCCATATATAAACACTTTTGTCGTATGAAATAAGCAATATGTGCAAGCAGCATTTTTGTTTTTAATTTAGTTTTGGATTAATGCAAAACAAGGTGGCGTTTATCATCTGTAAATGCACTGTCGTCTTTTACTTGAATGGACGGTTATATCTCCATCAACAGCTTGTTCTTGTTGTCGTAATCATGAAGACTATTTCCTTTATTTCCTATTGTGTTCTATATACAGCGACCTTTGGCCAAAAATGTATTTTATATTGTATTTTCTTTTAAACAACATTGATATATCTGTGTTTGGAAGAAAGTTACCAGAAATAAAGTCCTAAATTTGACTAGAAAAAAGAGTCCCCTGGAAAAAAAGTCCTATTAATGATTTTAGGTAACATATATTACGAAAAAACATTTGGTTGTTATTCACTTTATTTAGATGCAATAATTTAATAACATGATACAATACATATATGAATATTTATTTATTGCCCATACTTTGATAAGTTCTAATAAATTTGTCTATAGACGGCATTTGTATACCATTCTATATGTTAACTAATATTCAAGCATATTATTTAATCAGAATTTCCTTGAATCTGTCCAAACATATATGCACGATTCACAACATTTCAAATAATTATTAAACTCCTAAATTCAATTTATCATTGTTGATTTTTTACCGTTTATTGCTGTCCACTATTTTATCATCGTGTAAATACTTGTCTAATTACTAATTTTGATGTTGTTTTTTGTGACATCTAAAGGAGCGGCACTTAAATATGCTGAAAGCTTATTGTGCTGATCCATTTTCATTAATTAGAAAATCATAGATATATAAAAATTGTCGTTGTTTCTTAGCAATGATTACATATTCACTGGAATTGAATCTTTGAGATCTCATTGGCTGTTAGCCAACAACCACTTGTTTTACACTTTATTCATATACAACAATGAAATTATTTGATAATATAATCTCTTAACACTGTTTACAAATTCTCCCTGACCTAACATCATGAGTCTTTGCACTCTTTGAGACTCACACCTCATGAATTAATACTCTTGATTAATCTGTGTCTAATACCACAGTTGATTCAATAGATGGAGACAAACTCACATTTCCTTCATTCTTAATTAATCCATATTTAGATATCACAACATCATTTTTGTTATCTTAATTACGAACTAATTATGTTTTTTTTAAATATCTTTGATGTTAACCTGTTTTTATAGTAATAAGAGACTTCCAAGAGCGTTTATTATGTTGTTTTAGCCATAGTGTTTTGACAGGGGTCCAGTTGGTGCCCATTCATGACTGATTGCTTGCTGTCATTAATGACTCAGTGTCAAACTCCTCTTCTCTCATGTGCCAAGTTGTGTTGTCCCGTAGTTACATACAGTTTGAAAGGTTTCTGCATTAATTATTTTCATTCTCTGTAAAAGGTATGTTACTTTCGAATTTTATGTCATGTACCTAGGTCCTTGAATGCGTCATCTACTGTTTTACTTTATATTTTCAACTTTGGTAACAAAGACTTACGTTTATAATGTAGAATTAACCCTTTTAAAACAAATGAACTGTGAATATCATTTTGTTTCCCTCTGACTATGTATTACAGTAATTAATAAATCTCATCGGAGAGGCAAAAAATATATTTAAACATTTAGTATGTACAACAGTGTTTTTAACTGATTTGTATGTTTGAATTATTTTTCTTAAAACTGAGAATAATGAAGGATGTTGTTAATTCGTACCTTGACGATGCATCTTCCAAGTATAAAAAAATCTACGGGAAAATATCTTCTTATCAACAAATAGCAATACTCAGTTATTACATGTATATATATTATGTAATGTTATCTAGAACAAATGTTTTTGAAGAAAATAACTTCTACAGGCATGAGGCCTTATAAGTACTGAAATAAAGATGTATTGATCTCACGCAACTTCAAGATGGAATACGTGAATATTATTTATCTATTTATCTATACAACGAAATTCATGTATCTATTATTTATATAAGGACATTCATTTATTCACATTATATTAAATATCATATCATTATATATAACAATATAAATCATTGTTTTGAGTTATTCAAAGATAATTTAAGAAACTTCTCACAAACGGCTCAAAGATAATTTCACTGTCTTTGATCTTTTTATGACCCGGTAATAAAAATCTCGAGGTGTCCCGCCTGGTTCAGCAAAGTATTTGTGTATTGCCTACATGTATCTCGTTTGCAAATGCAGATACTTAGTTGCTGAATTCGATTTATATGTCAAAATTATGATATTTTTCTAATTAGATTTGCAAATTCATATTACTTGATTTGTCGATTTATGAAGTAGGTAAAAAATAATTTCTCAAAAAGCAAGGGTGATATGCCATTCACATAATAAGTGACTATCCAATAACTATGATAAATGATTGTTTTTGATGTTTGTTTTACAGGAATCTCTTTTATAATAAAGAAGTGAAGATAAGCCCACTGAAGCAAATGTTATCTAGACTTTCTTCACTAGTGTATACTTGTGTGTATTTTAACATATATTTTGGCAGAAAATAAATGGCGTCTTTTATCTTTTGATGTAATACAAATTCATTTTTTCTTCCTAATATCGTAATCTCTATATCTATGAGGTTTGTTGCTAAATTTGTTTTTTTTTAAACGGTCTTAATAGTTATATATATAGTTATAGGTATGGTTCTCTGTGATTAACTTACGTAAACACATGAATTTACATATCAAAGCAAACGCTGACTCCATAAACCGAAAATATTTATTTAAACTATCTTTCAACATATTTCAAATATAAATCCCAGTGTGGTTATTAAAATAATAAAACAAAATTTGAACAGAAATACCTAAACACAAGGAATATATAATATAGCATAATAATAATAATAATGCATGTTATTAGATACACTCTGTGACATGAATAAGCATTTTAACCTATTTTATGTCTCTAAGACAGAATCATGCCTTTTTAAAACAAATAGAATGTGAATGATGTTTTGTCTTTCTATGATTGTATAATTTCTGTGATTTATAAGATAAAAAACAGACCAAAAAATATATGAATCTTTATTTGTAATTATTATCTGGTAAAGTTATTACATTTTAATGCGTTTTACTGTGAATGTCAGTTATTTGTTCCTGAATTTACATTCCCTTTTATCACATATTTTTATTATAAATATAGTTTGATGTCTGAACCGTTTAAGATTATATAACGTGAACATTTCTTTTTTTTTAATTCCTTTTTGTGGTACGTGAACATTCTTCATAAACAAGTTGCAAGTCACAAAAAGAAAATACTACAATTATTTCATGTTTATAAATTTTAAGTGGAACGGATATAGACACATTACGATAATAGATATGTAAAGATTTTTAACCATGCTGGAATATTCCAGCATATGTCAAGAAAACACCTCAACCCAACAAGTCATTGTCTCTGTATCTTTGAACTTTTTATAGCCCTGTAATAAAAGTCTCGTTAGTAAATATGTCCTCGTGCGGGTCTGCCCTTTAAATGTGTATTGCCTACAGGAACTTCGTTTTCAGGTACAGGCACTTGTATTGGTAATTGATGGATTATATTTAATTCGTCAATATTGAAATGTCTTAGTTAATACATTTGTAAATTCATATAACCTAATATGATAAAACAATGATCTAGACAAATTATTGAAATCTATTCATCATTTCATTATAAAATCTGATCGATTTGACATTCCATAAGCACTTATATATTGACTGCCAAACAAACAATCTTATTCATGCATAATCACTATTTTTGAAGCTTATAAAATGTATGACATGCGTGACTGGTAATTATTCATTGTATATTTTTCATATGTAATTATTTTGGAGCGGCCTTAATATAAGCACCTCGGTGCTTGTTGGCCAATCCATTCATGTCTTTTCATGAATAAAATATGTTTAAATCATAATACATTTTGATACAAAAAAAGATAAAACAATTTACTGCCCTATAATCAGAGTACGTAGATCAAGTCTATTTTCTTTAGAACTTAAAGTGTGATATTCAATTGTAATATACTACTCAAAGGAACACTCGAGATTTTAATATAGTCTCTGTTAATTCATACCAACATGCATTCCTGACGTTGGGCTACTGATTTTAAAACTGATTTGTGGAAATTTGATTAGTTTTTGAATTTCTGTATTTTCAATCACATTTCTTCAGGGGATTTCACTACAGGGGATATCACATTCAAAGCAATAAAATAACCCAAGACAAGACCTCAATGTTTTGAACATGAGCAATCTGACGTCCTGTAACTTTCATTTTCGACCCTGGCCTTGTTTAAAGGTAATAAAGTTTTACTTTTTTATTCATAGATACACACAATAACATGTTTTTTATTACATTATCGAGGCGAACTAGAACATGTATATTTCCGCGCGGTATAAATATAAACATTTGGTTGTTTACCAATCCGGTTCCTTCTTTTGTGTTTAAACCACATGCATATTTGTCAATCTTTGCCATAGTTCATTGATTAAGCACTTCTAGTTGAGGGCAGTCATTACTGATTAGGATCATTACAACTGGCCATTAAGGGGTATGACATAATCAATTTGAATGTATGAATGGGATAACAATTTCATTTCTTTTAATATGATAAAAGTATACATATTTTGAAAATTGTCGGTGTTACATTAATCTTTTTTAAAAAAAATTCTTCCTTAAAGTATTATTAACATCAAAGTTAAAAATTAAATTCCAAATTTCATCAATTTCAACAATATCAAAGTCACAAAAGTAATTTTGTCTTAAATTTCATTAAACTTTTCCTATAATTCCTCTAAAAATCAAACAGAGAGAGAGAATTTGTTTCTTTATGTTTCATCTTCAACAAAATTGGCACTTGATAAAATACAATAAAACATGTATGAGCCGCCAAAAGACAAGAGACAAATAATACATCCCTTAGCACTGACATGCATTCTGCCTTTTTAATTTTTTAATCAGTTAATTCGAAATATTACATTTAACTTTTTAAACTAAAACTTGTTTGATAATAATCTAGTGGAAATAATTATTTCAAGGATGCATACCGGCATCAAAATAAATCATTATCTTTAACTCATTTTAGGTTGTCATGTCTTTTTGTACAAAACTATTAAAAAAAACTGGGCTAAAGATAAATGCAACAAAAGGGAAATATTAATTATATTTGATTTTATTTTTATGTGTTCTTTCTTTAAAACCGCGAACAAAATTTTACCTGAATATGAACACAATGATAGCAGGTTTTGGCATTTTTGGTGTAAATGTTGTTGTTGGATTGGGGTTTAACGTCTTCTTCACCATACGGTGATGTCGCCGACGTGGGGTCTAAGCCTGAGTTATTCCCAAAAGAGGGGGCATGAAATTTAGAATAGGTCTTAGACACCCAAGTAAAATTAATAAAAGTTCTAAAGTGGTTAAAATTAATTTAGAATTTGGAATAGAGTGGAGGGGGGGGGGGGCTTATGAATAGTAAGTAAATAAACAGTAAAGAATGGTGTAAAGAAATATGTTTCACTTATATATCTGTTCCTGTATATCTGTATCTATGTATTCAGTTATGTATTTGTCTTTTCAAAGACAAGCTCATCAATGTAAGCAGTATATTGGAATCTGTTTTTGTAGCATTCAGCCCTCATTAACTATTGGTGTCAAGTAGACATACCATTTCCTCATTAGCTTATGGCGTCAATTAGACAGATTGACACGTGTATTGACCATCCACGCTGACAGGCATTGTTTGTCACTATTCTCTCTTATCTAGTTATCCAATCAGATGTTAGAGGTTAACCAAGACCCATCTTAGCAACCAATAATCACACACAAGCCATGCTTAAATATTTTGACATAATCTTGCCATGTCATTTGACATGAAAAGCATGTGGATTCTGGTAACACAAGGGGATATAATGTGCAATTGGATCTGTACTATATATGTTCTTATTGGAAGCTTCATGGATACGTAACAAGGTAAGATCTAATAATACTGTGTAAACCAATGGATACCTATTTCTAAAATGATATGAAAAAGCATTCCACCAACCATTGATATTAATATTTCACAATATCCTGCAATGATTATTAGAGACTTTTTATTGGGAGTTATTTGAAAAAAAAAGGATTTTGATTTTAGCCAGTTATCCAGATCAACACGTTTATTGCCAAGACGATGTTGAAGATGAATTTCACTTTATATTGAATAGTCCACAATATTACGCTTAAAGAACAACGTTTAATAAGCCGCATTGATATAGATATCCATCGGTATTTAAATTTCTATTATGATATCTATGTAAGGCTAATTTAAGTCATGAATAAATCAGTAAAAGTGTTATTTCATAACTGTTCATTCTCCCCTAGCGATACTTCAGACCTGTTTCCATACGATATTACAGAATCTGAAACATTGTCACAAAATCATTTAGTTTATCACCTTCAAATCTAATTCACTTTTAATGGTTTTTACTCTATCCTATCAATGTTATTAATCACTTTGACCCGCCGATAAATTCAATTGTGTACACAGTACTACACAACTCATTTAAAAACGAGTAGTTCATTTGGGTTTATGGTGTCGTACGTTATCTATCACATTTATCTATTTATCTAACTAAAAGTTCGATTAGAAGAATTGCAGCTGGAATAAACCAAACAATATATAAATACTACATTATAAATAACACAAAAATCAAATGTATCTTGAATTTGTTTAAATGAGCACTTCCTGACGTAAACTGAGATATACTGAGATATACTGAGATATACTGAGATATACTGAGATATACTGAGATATACTGAGATATACTGAGCTATGGAAATTCAGAGTATACTGACCAGTATACGTCAGTAAATTAGGGTGGTTTCCTAATTAGTATACCTCAGTATATTAGGGTGGTTAACTGACGTATACTGGTCCAGTATACGAGCATTTTTCTTCACGTGCACCAATCTTAGTAGTAAACATTTTTCTTGTTCTTCAAAACTTTGCAATATGTAAAAATGGACCAGCCCTCAGTGTAGGTGAAATAGAAATCAACTTTAATTTATATATAAAAATATGCTGCATCACTGTCTTTCTAAAAGGACATTTCGTGTCCGATATCAAACGGCTCGTGTGCACAAATATTTGATAGTAATGTAATGGCTGTGCAGATCAGAAAACAGTGAAATAGTTAAGATATGATTGAGTTTTAACTTCTTGAATTTCTTTTACAGATTTCACAATCTTTAATACCATCTTGATGGATATTTATTACGTATTGGAATGTGTATTTTCTCGTTGCATGTTCCCAAAATGGGAGATCACAATTTTCAATCCAATTTTAACTGTTTCTGAATGTATGGTAAGCAATATTACTTTCATACATTTCTGAATTTGTCTTTATTGGGTTAATTTGCTCCTCCGACGATTGAAACAAAACATTTCATTTGGCCATTTCATTTTTAAAATGTACATGTGTAGTTGCCCTAAAGATTAAGGTTATCAAAACATTTTATCACTTGTCAATTGGTTATTAAGTTCAATCTCTTTAGTCTTCTCAACATACATGAGTAACATGTATTCCTCAAGAATTTGAAATCATTTTTGATATTACCTAGGATCGCTAATTGTGATTGTAAAAGTGATTTGTTGCATATTTCGTCTCACTAGAGCTTTTCTGAGCATAGAACTAGTTTTGAGACATAATGTTTAACACTTTAAAGATCAAGAAAATGCGATTATGTTGAAAACATTGTAGTCTTCTCACCTTTTCCATACAATGAAATCTTATCAACTCTTATTTATGTTTTTGATATTAATGTTTCATATATGTTTAATGTCATTCAACTCAACAATTGCCTCTAAATTACTCTCAGAATTCTTTCCTTTTCTCTAAACCTTTAACCAAACGTTTCACACTTGTCAACATGACTTCTTTCAGTGTTTAATGAATTTTCCCTATCCTTGTCTAACCTACTTCAAAGTTTTCTCGTAAATAATAACATCTAGGTTTATAAAACTTGGCTTGTGAGTTGATATTATGATATTTTTGATCGAGCTGGAAAGTCGAATCCGACATTTCGTTTTTGAAAAAGTAATCGTCCTTGAAAATTTTAATGAATTTGGTAGGATCTGGTGCTGCAACAACGAGTTTTTAACTTCAAGGTGACTGTAAATTTAGTTTTTTTACACCTGATGATCAGATTTAAAGGTTTATTCCGAAATGTTATTTTGACGCTGGTATGGACCTTGAATTATACTTGAACTTGGTGAAACTTACAAATGATTGCTTGATGAATAGAAATATTTCCTTATAAGTTAACATCAGGGTGAATGAAAATGAGATTGTCCTCTTGATTTATTATATATATTTGTTTTACACAAAAAAATCTTGATTCTGTATATAAACATGGTAGAAAGACAGGTTAGTGCTCCAATTTTGTCAATATAACTGAAGTTCGGATATTTGTAAATTTGATCACCTTTCATTCGAAAATAAAGGTTATTATATTACAGATGTGATTTATCCTGAAACTTTTGTTGATCGACTTTGAAAGATATTTAAAAAAAATATTATTTCCTCCTATTACCGTCACAGATAGAAGATTGCCGTGGTACATGTATGTATGTCATGCATGCTTGTTTCTTTACAACTTGTTGTTTCTTTGCTAACAAGTCTCTTCATACATATCTGTCATGCTCATGATTATGACACTAAAGCTTCAAGTAACAACTGGTCTATAGTTGATACCATAATTGATCATCATAAAAAAAGGTATTGTATTTTCTATTACTTAAAAGACGGTTGTTTATTTTCCAAAACAAGATTTTGTGTTGGGGATATGGATATTTGGATAAATTCCATTAAAGCCGAGAGTATTTCATCATGTAAGAAAGATATCTTATCATGCAATTTTTCAAGGAATGTCACCGTCGTGGTATTGTTAAATAGTTGAATTATTGTTACATTTAGTAAATAATTCATTCATAATTATGATTTAACATAAAAATCCATTGTAGTTAGACACCAGCCTTGTATGGTCTTCTGGTAAGCTGCTACCCGTCAAAAAATGTGAAGACAAGAAATGTGAAGACAAGAAATGTGAAGACAAGAAATGTGAAGACTCAGGATTCGGGAATCTCTTCTTAATGTTGTTTACCATTCATTGCTCGCTATTGGCAATTACCTAATCAAATCACTAAGATCAGTTACATCCCCGTTCCCTTATTTAAACAGCAACAACCATGGAATAGTCCATGAATAAGGTATAATAACTGATTCCTGTAAAGAATTCAATCTGAAATATCATGACAATGATTTGTGGATAATGCTGAACAATTTCTTTGGGCATTACGAGAAAGAAAACAACCCAAGTTACATGGTATCACAAACGTTTTTATATCAACAACTTTTATATCAAAGCTTGAAGTCATTCAATATAACAAGTATTTACAACATCCAAAGGTTGCCAATCATCCATCAAATACGAAAATTCATAAAAAATGAAAATAATCCAAAACACATAATGTAGATAAATAAGTTAGAACCAATGTGCCTTGAACTCTGTAACCAATCAGCTTGGATCCTCCTCTAAAGCTTCGTTTATTATTCCAACTTTGGCCACACTCATTGATACATCTTTTGTGAGGGAGTCGCGTTTTCCGTTCATAATGTGTTGTCTCTTTATGCTCAGTGACTTCTTGCTCCATCCAAATGGTGTCACTATCAGTATGACTATGAGAACGACGAGGAAGGTCATCACAAAGGCTCCTCCACCGATATAGAAGATGAGGTCCTGATTGTTGAAGAAACTCGCAAGGTAACCTGAAAATATACAAAAATGAAAGATAAAGATGATGCTGATGATGATGATGATGATGATGATGATGATGATGATGATGACTTGACATAAGGCGGAGGATAATAATGATTTTTAGATCACTTATATCATATTATCCTTAACAGAAGACGTGTTCAAAACCTTTTTCCATTCTACTACTTCAACAACACTTACTCATTTCTTAGTTTATGTATACTACGCAAAGCAAGTTAAGGGTCGAACCTATATTTCTTCATTTTTTGATGTAAGATAAAGAACCATTGCGTGGCTGAAGGATGGTTTCACTGAGAGGAACGAGGCATAGACACTTGTATACAGCCAAAGAGTGTAAAACTTCTTAGTCACACAAAGCTCCCTGTAGCCAACCAATATATATTCCTCTATCGATATCATTTTTCTTACGATATCGTTTTTCTTACGTCTGATTCTGACGAAATTTCAATTGAAAGTGAAATTGTTGTTCAAATTGTCCATGTGTTCATGGAAAGTGCTTATGACACGTTTATCGACATAACCAACTCAATAAGGTCCAACTGCACTGCGTTTTGGTGTTGCAACACTTTCATTGACCCTCAAATTGAGCATAAATTGGTGTTTTTTATGGAGACTGTCAATAGATATTTTTTAATGTTTTCCCCACCTCAAATCACCTCCGAGCACCTCAGAAGCGTCCATTACAGCCCATTATGGAAAATATTTGATCTGAGGTGGAGAAGACAATAAAAAATATCTACTTCTGTCGTACTCGTTATTGAATATGACATATGCTACGTACACATTTTTTTCGTTTGGATATACTTATTCCATTTCAGCAAGATTTCTGCTAAGAAACTTCATATTCTTTATATGGATAGAAACAGGTTCGGGTGAAAATACTTTTGACGTTTAAGTTTTTTTAGAAGTATATTTCCTGTTTTAATTTATCAAAACAGACTTACTCTGTAGAGGCGGAGCACAGAGAGATCCGATTCCTTGACAGAAGGTGAAGGCTCCAAATGTCTTTGACAGGTTCTCCAGTCCGAAGAGATTGACAAACACTGCACAAGCTACTGACGGAAACGCTCCTGGAAAAAAAGTGTGTGATTGTTTTTGTTGAATCAAGCAGACTTACAACAAGTGAGACGTTTAGTTACTTTTAAATGTACATCAATGTCTACACCATGAACAAAATAAAAGGATGTATTAATTGACTTTAGCTTACCCATGTTCTTTATTTTTTGTTGTACACAAAACTTATTACTTTTTGCTTTTTTCAGAAACAAAAGTGTACATCGATTAATGCTTTTAAGTTGTGAATGCTAAACTTTTTAGTCACAAAACACAACATTTATCATATACAAACGACTCTGTGTGTAAAGTGTGTGTCTTCACAGTTCTTATTCCAGTTCAAAGATTTTATGTTTTACTTCTCATAGATTATTAGATAGACTAAGATAAAATGTGTCAGCGTGACAAGGTAAAATGTCTCTGGTGTTTCTTTAAGCTGGAGGTCAGTTGATACATCCTTTTGCATAGGCTTATCCATTGATTTTGTAAAGCCAATTTCCCAACAATCACTGACTATCATAAGTTGTATGCTTCTCATGAGGGTACCATGGTACCATGCTTGTATAAATGTTGCCCGAGCCGCAAGTAACCTCTTCACCCTGCATGCGTCATTTGGTAACTATGTGACAACTCTTCTCGGAGAGTTGTTGTTATGGCAGCGGGGTACATAAAATGTGTACACCGTGAGGGGTGAGACTCGCGGGGTACATAGGTTAAAACGATTCGATCGTAAGCCAATCAAAAACGAGTATTTTACTGTAAGGTATGATAAGATCAGTTACCAAAGGCTAGTCCATAGGCAGCGCCATTGACCATCATCAGCAGACCTGACGTATTGAGGACCACGAAAAGCTCCGCGACACCACAGCTGAGAAATGAAGTAACATAGATGATCTGGGGAGCCTTGATATGAAGGGTGGCGACGCCTGCAAACAGAACTCGAGAAAACAGGTCTCCAAAGCCAGCTAGGGATAAGATAAGAGCCGAATCCATTTGGGTCAGTTTAAGAGGTCCACTGATGACATATTCAGGCAAGAAGGTTGTAAAGGTTGGAACTGCCAAACCAAGGAAGCAGTGAGCCAGAGCAACAAGCATCACCGGCACCTGTTGAAAGACCTTCAGGTAGTTCTTGGCCTTGTGTCGGATTGTTGTTGATATTTTAGCAATTTCTTCTTGTTTTTCTGCTGAAATTTGAATAAAAGTAAGAGGTATATTATGATATACATTATTCTAAGATTTGTTTTTATGTTTCAATACAGCTGCTAAAGCTTGTTCACAAGTTCGACAAATAATAATTTTTTAATTTTGAAATTGTCATCACTACTTGACAGCAAATTCTTTATGACCATTGCAAAGTGTTCAGGGTTCATATCTTGATTTCAAATATGGTTTTGCTGGAAACAACTAAATTGTATTATACAAATGTGCCTTAGGGTCTAAAAAATAAATTTCTGATTTCTACAAAACAATATTCATTATATATTTCGGGCAAAATTTCGACAAAAAGTTGAAATTTAAGTTTGTGATTGGAACATGCTTATTTACCTCTTCTCAAATGTTTTGGCTAAATATCTTTGAATAAGTAGAACTTAAGTGAACATCTCATCATATTGTATTTGCATGTAATGAAACAAACCTTTATTCAGCAGCTTCATAAACACTGTATCGTTTTTGAGGGTCAACGTATGTACATTATCAACTAACGAATTACACCATAAGAATGTTCAATATATTTTTTCCCAATACAGTAGAACACGGATATAGCGAACTCCTGGGGACCAACGAATTTAGTCAGTGAACTATTGAAAAACAATGGCACTGATGCTAAGATCAACCGGATATTGGTACAAGGTCTTTTATAAGATATAGATTGATAAAAGATTCAAAAGATCTATACAGTATCAAGGATTTAAAATTAAAAAGAGTTCAGAAAATCTATGTTTTGGACAGCCAAGGAGAGGACAAATCAACCCAATCTTTACCTTTACTTGATTCGTGGTGCACCAGAAGAGCTGCAGGAAGGAGATGAAGATAGAGAGCCCCATGAAGGAGTAGTGATCCCTTCCAGCCGAAGTGATCAGCCATGAGGGTAGTGAGGGGTGGGTAGGACAATATACCCACTGCAGAACCACCTACACATATACCAGTGGCTAGTGCGCGCCATCTTGTAAACATTCGAGACGCGTGGACCATTGATGCATTGTAACTGAGACAGCAGCCCACCCCTGAAAAACAAGCAGCCAAGATGGTCATTTTCATAACCATTAATGAATATTTTTAGTAGTAAAGATAACTTCATCATCTTTATAAAAATTCCCAATTTGTATTGTAAATCTTAAACAGTAGAAAAATATTATAAATTTTCAATTCGGTAGAATCTCCTGAGAAGAGCCATATTCATAGGTTCTTTCTTAAATTATAATGTTTCCAAGTGTTTTTGAGCAGCTTTTCTACAAGAAGTGTTCGCCTATCTTCAAATCTTGACTGGTTTTCATGTTGAATGGAAGGTAAACAAGTCCTGTTTAAAAGCACCTAAGATCAACCATCCATCATCAAACCATCCATCATCAAACCATCCATCATCAAACCGCCCATCAGCAAAACATCAATTATCAAACCATCAATCACCAAACCGTCAATCATCAAAACATCAATAAACATCAACTTATCCAACCACTCAAATGGATCGACATATTATCAAACCAACCGCTATAGAAGAAGATAACTTTATTGAACTTGAACTACAAAATTCCTCGTTCATTATCAAACCACCTACTATCACGTCAAGCATCATCAACGGGATACCAATCAACCAACAATCATCTAGTAAACCATATTCTAAACAAAAAAAATCGTCTTAAATTCTGTCATAGACAACATAGAGGTTATTTAATAGTTACACGAGGCACGTGCTTCTTGCGTGTCAGAGCGCAAGTCGCCAAGTAAATGTAAATGTAAACTTTGTGCAGTTTCACAGGTTGTCCATTTCGTTTTTATTTTGAAGGTCTAAGACGAGTTTTTAGCGTGCACATGGACTGTTTAATTTTTCAACAGTGGTTTCTATTTAAGGAAATTCCTTTGAATTTCCATTAAAGAGGTACTTAAATCATTCCAGTAACAAACTAAGCCCAGCTTTTATTGCTTATATATGAAAAAGATAATTACGTATCATTATTAAATTATTTTGGATATTTCGATTTCTGAACTTATTTTACTAATTTAACAAAACTTGTGGTGCAACATAAATCATATAATGTTTATTTCTTGGTTTTGTTATTTCTAGTGCAAACTATAGTTTACAATGTTATAAGGTGATTTAATTATTTTGATTTACGATAAGTATTATGATTGTATTCCAGCTTGTTTTATTTAATTGTTGATACTTTCAGTTCACTTATATGTCTTTGTTTTTAATAAACTGTTTTAAACTTTGTGAAGGAAAGGTTTACAAAAGTGTCCTTGCATCAGATGTCAGAACTTTTTTACCTAAGAGTTCCCGATATCGATAATGAACAGGGCACTTTTATGAATGGTTGCCATGAACAACGTGGTCTAAGTTGGATGTAACGTTTATTACCATACTGCTAAAATGTAGTTACATGTTTAACCCTATTTTTTGTATATTTCAAATTCCAATGTTCCGTAACTTTTTTCGCTCAGTATTTCTGCATACCTGGTATCACCCCTAATGTGAAGCACAGGACGTTTACATTGCTGGTCAAACTGCTACAGATCAGACCTACACTCCCAAACACGGCTCCAATCAGAGCAGTTATTCTGCATCCAGAGACATCAATCAGAACTGTTGCAATCAGGGCTGGAATTTGGAAAAAATGCAATTGAATGTTTGGATTTAAATTTGTCATTAAAGGGGCAGTAGCACGTTTTTTGATAATTTATATTTTGAATATTTCACTGATCATTGTAGGTTAATGCTAAATGTATTATTTTGAAAGTGTCTAAAATCTTATTACACAAGCCAATTAACCATAGTCAGAGGACAAAGTATGAAGATTCACATAAAATCCAGTGGCGGCAATTTTGTGTAAACACCTTTAATTCATTTTGTGTAAGAGAAAGGAATCGCATGGCTAAACTTCACGTTATTTATTTGAACTATTATTGCTCCATTTAGTTTAAATACATTGTCTTTCAATTGGAACCGTTTATTTTAATTTTACTGACATCACCTTATATTCCCCCGTGCTACTGAACGCCTACTGCCCCTTTAATCATGTTGGAGAATTAATCAGTTTAACCGTGCTAGCAGGGTGTTGGTATAATCATTTGTTTGAAAAGATGTGGTTTACATGATGAATGTCGAATGGGTATAGAGAATCTGATACATATTTATATGCAATTGCATTTTTTATTTGAAATTAAGTTTTAATGAATATGGTAACACACGATTGGCAAAATTGTATTTTCAAAAAGGAGGCCTTACCTTAAAATTAGTATACACCTTGACAAAAGTAAAGCAATGCCCAAGATTAAAGCTACCCTTAGAATGTTTTTATATTGACATTTGATGAAACTATGTCTAATTGGTCTTGTATCGACATTTCATGATGACTTTTGGCTTACGGATCAAAACAGATTTTGTCATACATGTAATTAGCTTGGGACTATCCGGCTGTCCCTTTTTCAAAAAAATTTGTACAAGTTTTACAAGTACAACTTTCGTTCATAAAGTTTAGGAATATCGATGGAGTTCTTTTGACGTCATTTCCCAGTTCAACTATATAACCTGTCATTGAAAACACCACTACAAGATCTTTCCAATCTAAATAGATTTAGGTCCACAGTTCCATATTTAATACCTAATATAAACCCTGTCGAAATGCAAATGAATCTTTTAACTTTTGTCAAGGTGCATATGAGCGAACGTGGCAACAAACAGTCAGTGCAAAACAGTTTTATTTCATTATATTTGATATGCGCAGGTATGAAAATATGTCATGAACAGTATTGTATGTCATTGGAGCAAGAGCAAAATTACGAACGGTTTCGAGTTCGAGTTCTAAGAAAACTTGAGAAGTCTACTTTAATATTTAAATCAATGGTCTGGGTGGCATTCCACAGATTTGTATCCAACTATACTTACAAGTGAAGCCTTGGAATCCAGCCATGAGAGAACCGATCCATGTTAACTGAAAGATGGAGACTCCCAGACTCTCCTGCATGTACGTGTACATGATTCCATAGGAGCTCATCAAACCCCCGCTCACCATATTGGCGTAAAAACAGCACACCATAGCACCGAATTGCCAAAATGTAGCAGCTTTGCTGGCATCCTTTGGCGTTTTGCTTGACTCAGACAAGGGGGTAGTTTTTGTCCTTTGTTGTCCATTGTTCCAGAAGTTTTTTTTATTCTCCGTGTTCGTACCTATGTGTTTTGGTTTCTTGATTGATCGGACATTGATTTCTGCATTTCTTTTCTCAGTATGGACGCTAGCTGACCATTCCATTTCTTATGAGTTTCTGAATATTGGATAAAAGGTTTGTCAAAGTAGTTTTATTAAAGTCTGAGTTTTGAGTTTTTATTTGATGCTACGTCAATCACAATTTAATATTGCAATTACCACATTGAATTATTTAATAAGAGAAGCCGATATGTATTCAATTATAATAGGAAACACAAGAGTACATAAAATTATCACGTTTGGAACATTTTTGATAATTTTAAATCTGTCTTTACGACTCAGTATCATGTTTGGTAATATTAGTGTGCAATTAAGAGAACGCGTTGTCAGCACATTTTATCAACTAACATCACAACAAACAATCAATAACATCCGTTTGTTCGGTTGATTTGAAGAAATTTTACAAAAGATCAAAATTCAGTAAAGAGATAAAGCATATGTTTTCAAAAAACGTATTTTCTCTGATACCTGTCAAAAATACGTGCTGTTGTTAGTTTGAATCATCTTAACCAACTTTCATCCACCAATAGCAAATACCCTCATGTGCAAAAGAAACGATCCCATAGTATAGATGGCATAAGCCACAAGTGATAATTGCGACTGAAACATAGTTACTTCATACTTCAGCAGCTTATTGAACTAAGTTAATTTTGAAACAAAATAAATATGTTCACGTGTTTTTTGTTTTTTTTAAAATTTGGTTTGATATATCCTTAAAGGGAAATGTTTCGGGGTATGTTTCGTAGTAACGAAAATCAATAGGGCTTTCCAGTATGTCCATATAATGTTAGCAGTTCATGATTATAACACCATCCAGTTGAAACGTGTTACTTGGGGTAACAGTCTGGTTGATTTCATATTTGAAAACCTATTGTTATGAAACAATTTCAATGAGACAATTCAAGTCAATTGTCGGAGTTGCGAGTGTGAACAGATTTGATACGGCATAACAAGGCATTATTGTTATGCCTTATTATAAATTATATGCCAATGTGTGGATATCATATCAATATCTAACGTTTATTTTCAATAAAAAGGGAAATTGATCAATGAACAGCGTTCTATAATGGCATTTTTTAGACAAATAAATAATAATAAATAAAAGTCAACACGACCGCGAATCGGAATTCGCTGGAACAGGCTCTTTAACTAGACGTAAAAGGATCGTGAAAATTTCCATACAGGTTATTTACTCTGAAAACGTCTTAGATTTATCAAATTTCTCATATTATATTGTTTGAATTTGAATTCCAAATATGCAGGCACAAAAATATTTGAGGAGAGCTGTTTTAGGACCCAATGTGCATTAGAAGAGACATAAAAAGTATCATACTCTTATGAGTATAATTGTGAGCAATTCCACGTGTCTATCGCAGGGATTTGGGGTTTTATTGTCGTCCTGATAAATGGGTGTCGTTTCTTTTGCACACGTCTGTATATGACATGACAATTACTAGTATTCAATATAAATATGCAAGCAGGCGTATCAATTTGTATGTACAGTTATGAATTATTTACGTTTATACTTGTTATGTTACATTATAATCATTAATAAACTCAAAACTGTCTCCGCTTTAGAGAAGTTCTAAAATTACATTTGATGGCGCCAGTCCATATTAACAAAACCAATCCTTGAATATTTCTAAATTCACCGTACGTAGCCTTTAAGCAACATATCATACTTTCCCGCAAGAGTACATCCCTCTCGGGACAAAGAAATCATTTCAAAACGTCTCAGTCATGTTAACCAATGATTTATCTTCAGAAACAAATCAACAATAGAAAGTGGTTATGATAAAGCCTACCTTTTCAAGTCTGCCACGTACTTGCCTAGAAGTAAACAGTTTTAAGTATACCAACAAGATAGATGTATCTTTAATGAAAAGTGTTCCCATTGCCTTCTGTTTTAAAAAGTTTTTTATGTGTCATACATCATAACAGCAGAGACATTAGGCATGCGGTTAGGACTTGATAAAACTGGTATTTTCAAGTTCAAAGTTGGATCACTATTCATGTCATGATTTGTGTGCAAGATCACGTAAAAATAGTATTTAAGTCGTGAAATGTTTTACAAATATCACGCAACAGAACTGTTCAATATGAGACATGATGCAATATTAAAAAAGACACACGTATGAGATTTCAATTTTGGTTTTGAATAAGTAGATATTATCACCTTAACACATATTAAATAACTTTCAGATTCTTGAACACAATAAGCTGCTTTTTGGATAAACCTTAAAGGGACAATAGCACGTTTTTTTTAAATTGTATGTTTTCAATATTTCACTAATAAATCAATGTTAATGCTAAAGTGGTACTTTGATAATGTCAACAATCCCATTACACAAAACAATCATCCATAGTAAGATAACAAATCATAAAGATTCACAAAAAGACCACTGACGGTCATTTTTGTGTGAACACCTTTAATTCATAAAATGAATCGAATGGTTGAACTTTTAAGTTATATATTTGATATATTGCTGTTTCGTTTAGTTTAAATATTATTGTCTTTCAATTTGAATAATTTATTTTAATATTCCTAACATCACCTTATGTTCTCATAAAAACGTGCCACCGCCTCTTTAATGTCATTATTCAAGGTATGTTTCAACTGAAACATTAAAGATGCTGTATCATACTTGCAAGCGGTTCAGGATGAAACTTAGCTATTGAGAAATGAAATACATCACTTTGTAGAAAAATCTTTCGTCGACATTTTGATATCATATTTAGATTGTTTAATCAACAATAACATACTTATTTCGAAGCTTCAAGCACAGTACCTCTCCTAGAAAGGGCATGTCATTTTGCGAACCCGCTTTCGGTGACGTAATCATTATGCTTGTAGGATTTACACCGTGTCTCAACTACCGTAATTGCGTTGGATGGGTATCAACTTTGACAGCAACGAATACCTAATTTGGAGAAAAAGAAAATAAAATCTAGTTGAGCGCGACAAAGACGGTTTTCAAGCGTACTTTTAGAAACCGGAAGTTGTGAAATGGCCACACTTGATTCGCCCTTATGTCGACTGCCGTTTCGGTATTTTTTGGTAAATTATCTCCAATTTGATGAATTTTGGTCCTATTTTCTCAAGGTTGGTCGCTAAATTTTTCTACAAATACAACGCATACATTACAAATACTTTTTGAAATATTGCAGGTATGATATAGCATCTTTAAGAATTAATTGAAAAAAAATGATTTTCAGTCTTTTTTATATCCATGCTTTCCATACATTTGAATCAAGGCAATGAGATTCACGATATTGATTAAATTCTTCAAGGGCATTTAGAAATTGGTGTTATACAAGTTAAACAATGATATAATTGACAATCTCTTTTTCACACGTGATCCGGAAGAAAGTACAAAACGTAGCCCAGAAACCCTGTGGTGTAACAGAAAAAGAAGTTGTAACCCATATCATTGTATTATTCACATCCTCTAACAAGTTTGAGCACAAGAGGTCTTGGCTCTAGCTGTTGGACTTAAAGCCATAATGCCATACTTGCATGCGGTTCGTGATGGAAATTAGTTTTTGAGAAAAGAAATACATCACTTGGTAGAAAAATCTATCATAATGAGTTTGATAGTGGATAATTGGATGCATAGTTTCGAATATTAAACGTATTTGAGATGTTTTCTTGATTTTTCCATAAAATCAAGCATTTTAGAGATATTATGCATAAATGGATTATTTGCAAGTCCAGTGATGAGATATGAACTTTAATCATCATATTAGATATTTTGTAGCTTATCAAAACCAAATAAAATTTTAAGAAAGATACTCTGTGTCACTTAAAGGCTACGTACGGTGAATTAATAAACATTCAAGGATTGGTTTTGTAAATATGGACTGGCGCCATTAAATGTAATTTTGGAACTTCTCTATAGCGGAATAAGGACAGTTTTGAGTTTATAAATGATTATAATATAATATAAAAACTATAAACGTAAATAAATCCTAACTGTGCATGCACATTTTACGCAGATTTATATTGAATATTAGTAATTGTCATGTCATATACAGACATGTGCAAAAGAAACAATAACCCATTTTTCCTGTCCAAATCCCTGCGATAGACACGTGGAATTGCTCACAATTACACTCGTAAGAGTATGATACTTTTTATGTCTCTTCTAATGCACATTGGGTCCTAAAACAGCTTTCCTCAAATATTTTTGTGCCTGCATATTTGGAATTCAAATTCAAACAATATAATATGAGAAATTTGATAAATCTAAGATATTTTCAGTGTAAATAACCTGTATGGAAATTTTCACAATCCTTTCACGTCTAATTAAAAGCTAGATTTGCTCGCACGGACCGACTTGGGATATAGCCAATCAAATCATTTTCTAGATGAAATGTTATTGTGAGGGTGGCCAGAAAATGATATGGATTTGGTTATTTTTTTATGACTATAAATCATAATCTCTGTTTTATGACTGTAAATTATTATTTGTTTATTTTATTTTACTAATTAACCTATAAAAAAACTATTGACAAAGTAAAAAGTGCTGTTTTGTAAAAGGAAGAGTTATCTCCCAGGGATGTTAAAGTTCAATGATAGCTATGCCGAAGCATACGGACATGACTGAGGCTTTGCAAACGACCACTATAAAAAAAAAAAAGGAGTCGCTGATTTTCTTGCATTATATCGCAATGTTCTAATTGTAACTGACAGGTCTTCAGTCAGAATTTCAGAAATGTTCATTATTTGCCTCTTCTGTATTGTACCATTTATCGAAAATGAATTTCACAATTTGGTGTGTCCGTATTATCTTGATCTGCGTTTCATTTGCATTCATATATATTATCACCTATTTAGCTCATCTGGCCTGTAAGGCCCGATGGGCTTATGACATGTCATGGTGTCCGGCGTCCGTCCGTAAACTTTGTGGAATTCGACTTCTTCGCCAGAACCATAAGTGAGGATTATTAATTGTAGCTTTGGTGGCCCTGTGGCCCCTTATAAGGGACACACTGGCCACGCTCTTAAAGCCTTTTTAGCTCATCTGACCTGTAAGGCCCGATGGGCTTATGGCATGGCATGGTGTCCGGCGGCCGTCCGTCCGTCTGTCCGTAAACTTTGTGGAATTTCGACTTCTTCTCCAGAACCATAAGGCCTTAAAAGCTGAAACTTTGTGTACAGACCCCTTGGCTAGTGAGGATTATAAATTGTAGCTTTGGGCGCCCTGTGATCCCTAATAAGGGCCACAGGGGCCACGCCCTAAAAACCTACTTTCATCTTCTTCTCCAGAACCATGAGGCCTAGTAAGCTGAAACTTTGTGTACAGATTCCTTGACTAGTGAAGATTATAAATTGTAGCTTTGGTGGCCCTGTGACCCCTAATAAGGGCCACATACGCCACGCCCTAAAAACCTATTTTCATCTTCTTCTCCAGAACCATGAGGCCTAGAAAGCTGAAACTTTATGTACAGATTCCTTGACTAGTGAAGATTATAAATTGTAGCTTTGGTGGCCCTGTGACCCCTAATAAAGGCCACAGGGGCCACACCCTAAAAACCTATTTTCATCTTCTCCAGAAGCATAAGGCCTAGAAAGCTGAAACTTTGTGTACAGACTCCTTGACTAGTGAGGATGATGAATTGTAGCTTTATAATAATAATAAAGGCAACAGGAACGTCTTTCAAATCTATTTTCATCCTACTGAAGTATAAGGCCTAGAAAACTGAAACTTGTCGCCTATATACAGTGTTTAAAATATTGCCCGTCAGCCAGTCTTTGAATTGGCTACTTTTTGCCAGGACTGGTTACTTTTTGGTCAGGGCAGGTAACCTTTTGGTCAGGACTGGTAACTTTTCAATTTTTTTCTTAAATTTCCATAAGGAATTGACCAATGAATTTTAAGGACAGGCTAGATTTCCAATCTATTTTATACACTGCTATATACTTAATTTTATGATTGGTGACCCTGTGGCCTCTACAAAGGGGGATTCACATTGGCCACACTCTACATCATAGTTGATGATGAAGCCTGATGAGCTACAGAGCCAATGGCTGTATTTTTTTCATCTTCTTCTCAAGAACCATAAGCCCTAGAAAGCTGAAACTTTGTGTATAGACTCCTTGACTAGTGGTGGCCCTGTTGGTCCCAATAAGGGACACAGGGGCCACGCCCTTAAAACCTATTTTCATCTTCTTCTCCAGAAGCATAAGGCCTAGAAAGCTAAAACTTTGCGTACAGACTATTTATCTAGTGAGGATTATATTGTAGTTTTGATTGCCCTTTGACCCCTATTAAAGGCCAGAGGTGCCACGCCCTTAAAACCCATTTTCATCTTCTTCTTTGAAATAATAAAAAAATATTTAGTCCTAGAATATAATTTCAGCTAAAGCTGGGTCAACTTGACTTGCCAACATTTTCCTGGCTCAAGAAGATTCCTTTACTTATTATCCCCCGCCGCGCGTCTAGCGCGAAGCGGGGGATATAGTATTCAGCTCCGTACGTCCGTCCGTACGTACGTCCGTCCCGCTTCTTGTTAGCGCGATATCTAATGAATGGCTTTACCTAGAATCTTCAAACTTGGTACCAGTCTTGATCTGGGGAATACGCAGGCCTGAAAAATTTTCGGTGACCTTTAGCTCATTATCAAGGTCACGGCGAGACTTTGACCAGTTTTGAAAATGTTGTTAGCGGGATATCTAATGAACCGCTCAACCTAGAATCTTCAAACTTGGTACCAGTCTTCATCTGGGGAATACGCAGAACTGAAAAGTTTCCGATGACTTGACCTCATTTTCATTGTCACGGCGAGACTTTTACCAGTTTTGAAAATGTTGTTAGCGCCAAATCTCATGAACCCATTAAATTGACACAGAGTATCTTTCTTAAAATTTTATTTGGTTTTGATAAGCTTCAAAATATCAAATATGCTGATTGAAGTTCATATCTTATCACTGGGCTAGCAAATATATCCATTTATGCATAATATCTCTTAAATGCTTGATTCTATGGAAAAATCAAGAAAACATCTCAAAAAAGTTTAATATTCGAAATTATGCATCCAAATTATCTACTTATTAGTTACAATACCTGATAAACACTATCGAATCGAATATATCTTCCTGTCAGCTTATGACCAGGTTTCAAAATTACGTTTGGCGAATTTGCGCGCGTCACTCGAGCCACATTGTCCGGTTTTCGATCAAAATCCCGACTTTGAATGGCCTTATTTTCGCTTTGATGTACTGATTGACCTTTAACTTGTTATTTTCAGTAACAGTTAGTGCACGTGGTTCCCGATGTAATAACATCGATTTCAATATTTAACATATACATGTGAACCTATCAACATACTCTGTGTCTCTTTAAGCCCTGGGTACAGATTAGTGGAGTTAGCGTAACGTTTGTACCCTGAGACAGGATGTATTACATTATCAAGGCAGGATATTTTCCATTTCACTACACGACCGTTATGTATGCTTCCATTCAGAGACGTATTTTCGTTAGCTGCTTATAATGGAGATATTTTGAGTTGCAACATTTTGCCGCTAGGGCTCTCTGCGAGGACCCCGGGATCTTGGCTAATAAGAACAGAGGCTTGTTGCACTGAGCTGCCTCTGTGGGGAGAGAATGCTCTAAATCAAATAGCTTATCACTCTCCATTTCCTTTAATTAAGTGAACATAAACAAGCAATCACCTCCAAAACAACAAACTCAACTATGTTGTGTAAAAGACTTTATTGTTCCTTATCAAATGTTTGTTCATACATTTTTACTGTTTTAAATGATCATTGCACATTATGTCTGTTCACTCTAGACAACAAACTACAAGAGAGAGGTTGTACTGGAGAAATTTGGCACTTAAGAAACACAAGACTCATAGAGACTAGGAGTTCACTGCTATGTTCTGTACATAGAACTGTCGCCATACATGACAGTTAACATCACCTGATATTTACATGAGTATTTACGCTAAAACCGCCTTCATTGCTTAGAGAAGTAGAAACTAGTGTCCAAGATCAATGTCTTGAATCATTAGGATCCAACTTCAGTAAGAAATGTAAGGTCAATCTAGATCTGAGAGTGACAACAAATTTAATAAGAATGGCCGGATTCAATCTACAGGGCAATAATAAATGAGTACAAATTTGCAAAGCTAAATTTTGGTTTCCTGTAGTAACAAGGACATAACATAGTATGTTGCATATACAGAACGGTAATCACATTATGAGAGATGGCAGTGACAAACTGTAAAATCACAGGCGTTGGGATTTTACGAGCTCTTTACTCAACAAAGCACATCCACAAGGCTGATGTCTAGCCCCGCCCTCTTTCTCTTAAATAGTTGAGCATGATTTTTAATTTGATGATAATTTTGCTGACCCACAGGTGCTAGTTTTAGTTTTCCTGTCTTAACCTGTTTAATCTGACATATCTGATGTGCTTTGTCAAGTAAAGAGCTTATCTTAGCACAATCCCGGACGTAATATAGGATTTTTACGCGATAATAGAAAATAGAGTAAACTTGAGCATGAAAACTCTCAGGTCGTGGCAGAAAACATAGCACCATTGATCAGTTATAGGCATGGGTCGGCTTGCCTTGTATTCAGTCACTTATACAATTATAGACATCAAACTTGACTCCCATAGTAATACAAATAAAAACATCACATGAACATGCCTTCAGGACAAAAGACAAAGTTTCCTCCCTTCATCAATATCACCTACGAGTTTTACAATACTATGAACAAGAGACCATATTATGACCATCTCACACATTTTTAATACAAACTTGACATCTACTGACTCTGGTTCGAAGATTTCCAGCTTTAAGTGTTTGTGATCTGGGAGTGCTAAATTGTTCATTGACTTCTATAGTGGTGAGCCAGAAGCTGTATTTATTAGCGAAGTAGTGGCAGCTGCCCCGTGCCCCGTTGCACTCGATGAAGGGCGTGGCCCGGAAGTCCTCCAGGCAGGAACCAGGACTCGACAGGGACTGACCGCCGCCTCCGGGTCCAGCTGCTGTATGCTGCAATACAAAAAGAAGTATGTTAAGACCTAGTTACAAATCTTTTGGTGGGAGAACAGAAAATATCAAAGGCTTCAATCTAGAAGGGGTATGTGTATTTATTTATGAATGATTGGTATGAAATACAGCTAGCTTGCTGTACTACAGCGAAAATCTGCTGAATCCGAAGTGCTTTACAATTCTGAGTGACCAATGAGATTTACTAAAGAAGCGTGGATATGTGTACTTTATATATGTCATTTTTTAGACATCAAACACAGTTGAGCATTAATCCATTCTCTGTGTTGTACCAACAGGGGCACAGACATAAGTTGTAGTTGTAAATCACAGCTGACACATAAAGATAGTGTCGTTTCATTATCTCTAGTACCATTTCTACCATAAGACAAATTATCCTTGTTAGTACACAGCCTCAGTGGAAGTACGTACCATGGCGAAACTGTACCCAATCCAGAGACCATTCCAGCCCTGGGGACAGTCTGGAATAAGTTGGGTCTGACTGTGGACAGCGATGACGTTAGCCGGAGCGTCGCAGACCACGCATCTACTGATGTAGGGGCGGATCTCTCCCTCGGCGACCGGCATCATTGGGATTGGTGCTGTGGTGGACAGCCAATAGGAGCGGTCGTTCCTGCTTGCGTAGTTGCACACGTTGTCAACGTTGCAGAAAAGGAAGGGCATTGTGCTGAATCGTGGCATGCAGGAACCTGCCCAGCCTGAAAAAAATAGGGTCGTTAGTCATGTTCATGTTGGCTTCATTGATTGAATGTTTGGTAAAAGCAATGTATATCAAAGAACAATATTTTTAAAGTTTGGATGCTACGTTTGTAAATAATATCATATCAGTGTATGAAATAAGGCCCATTTTCCTGGTTGATAGTTGGTTTCTTTGGTCCTGACTGGTAACATTTTAAGTTTCTCGTCAATTTTACAATTAAAATCTATAAAATACCACTTTAGGGCTGGCTACTTTTCAGGCTTGTTTAATATACTGATGATATCTACCACCCAATTCAGAACCTTTCATTACACTATCCTAAAAACAGTGTTTTAAAATGCTTACCATTGCAAACTTCTTAGCATATATCATTTTCAGAAATGAATATTTAAGGAAAAAGATGAACTGCATAGGGAAACCCATAGGGAGAAAATGAAATAAAAAGTGCTGAATGCCACCCACAATATACAAATACGCAATCCTGTTGGTAATTATAAAAGTAAATTGTCAATTTTAACTAACCTAAGTCCTGGTGATGAGATTTCTCGTTTCCTTCGATGTAGAGCAAGCTGTATCCGTCCCACATCTGTCCCTGTCCACGGGGACAGCTGGGGACCTCCTGGGACTGAGAGTGTCTTACAAGCAGGTAGCCAGTGGCGGGGGCTCGTCCGGGCAGACCAGGCTCTCCCGGTATACCCGATGGACCTCGCTGTCCTGTTGGTGTAGAGAATGTAAAGATTAGAATAGTCACACTGGCAAAAGATAATATCCCAAATATTGCAGGATATATGGGTTATTGATTAGCTAGTGACCAACTAAAAATGAATGAACTGAGAAGTTACTTTGCTTTACTTGACTAAATTACAATTGTTCTTACTGTTCAATAACATTAACTTCCATAATGCGGATCAAATAATTTTGTCTAACTGTTTGAGAAGATGGAAAAGTGATTCTTAAAGATAAGGACTAGGAGTGAAGGAGAAAATATCCAATTAACATGCAATCTTAGTAGTGTCATATTATGGTAAAATAATTTCTTCACATTACTACTCAGTACTTGTTAGAAAATTATAACATAATTTCTTATTTTTGATACAAACATTGTGTTATACCTACTTGATCTATACAAGGACAACATCAGGTGGACACAATGACATAACAACAAAGATGTGTTAGCTGTGTAGTTACACATTGTTGCTGTTTACCTGGAGTTCCTGAGGTTCCGGGCAGACCATCAAGACCTCGTAGACCGCCGGTTCCACGCTCTCCCTTGAATCCAGGAAGACCCTCAGACCCTCTCTGGCCGGGCAGACCAGGCAGACCTACAATATGAGATGGGATGATGAACAATTGACATTGTAAGTTGACAAGTATTTCTCAAAATACCATATTCCCTTTCAAAACTTACATCTTACAACTTGAATTCCATTGCATATGCCTACAACATGAGATGAGATGTTGAAAATTCTTAACATAAAGGATCATTTGTAATTCATGAAAATTACTAGTATAAATGAATTCTTTCATAATGGAAAAGTGAAGTTACAAAATATAAATCCTGGTTAGATCGCTCGTACCTGGATCTCCGGACTCCCCCTTGGGTCCAGCCAGACCTGGAAGACCAGCCAGACCGGGGTCTCCCTTGTATCCACGTTCTCCCTTGGGCAGATCTTTGTAGTTGTAGACAGCGGCTTGTCCGCGCTCTCCCTTGTCTCCTGGCAGACCGGAGCGTCCTGCAATAGCAAGCGTCATCGTGAATAGTAAATTGTCTTATATCAGTTCAGTATTGTGACAAATAAATTACAAAAATAGGTTTGAAGTGTGTGATAGGTTTTATGACAAGTAAACATATCGGACATTGAATGTCAAACTTGTAACATTTATATGGCCATTCAATAATTATCATCAAAAACAAGTAAATTTCATAATTTGGTATCTAAAGGACAAACTTGCAAATTTAGTCAAAAGATTCGAACTTAACTTTTTGCAATTGATATTCAACCTCATATTTAACCCACATAGAAGTTTGTGAAACATGTTTTGTGTCACTCTAACAGAAAGAAACTGTCACGCAATGACACTTACCTTCTTCTCCTGGTCGACCAGACAAACCGGGCAGACCGTTATCTCCCTTGGATCCCTGGAGACCGGGAAGACCAGGAAGACCACCTTCACCCTTGGGGCCAGACACTCCCGGCAATCCAGGCAGGCCATCGTTACCTGAGGCAGAAACAGATTGTTTGAGGTTTAATGCCTTAAATATGAATAAGTGAGAGCAAAAAAGTTTGACAAAAGATATTGTCAATAAGATATTGCTAAATACATTTTCCAGCCTTTGCATGGTCACAGAGTAATTGTAGATTACCAATTGAATTATCCCTACCTTTGTCGGCAAATATTCAAATAATTTCAGCTTAACATGATAATCATGATAAAGGAAATCATTAACTTAGTAAACTATGTAAAGAAATAAAATGAATTAATTAATTAATGAGTATGAATAGTCAAAAATCATGATCAACTTAGAATGAACATTTCCATGCGGTTGATAGTAATAAGTCAATAATAATAACACAGAGTTAGGCATCAGGGATAGTATTCCACTAGCAAGTGAATTGTCAAAATACAGCCACTTGATACAGTTTTATTAAGTATGGTCAAAAGCCTGGTTACTGTTGGTCAATGGTAACTCTTTCAGGGTATTTTTTGCCATATAAATTAACAAAAATCTTTTTTATGCTGGGTATTCTACAAGCCTGTATCATAGTCAGAAATCACAACAAGGAGTATCAGCATGGTATTGATGTGCAATGAGCAGGAAATTGGTTAAACGTTGTACACACCCTTAGGTCCGGGGAGACCAGGAAGTCCGTCACGGCCCTGTTCTCCGGGGAAACCGTCCTGTCCTCTGTCACCCTTTACTCCTGGTAATCCTGGCAGACCATCCTGTCCGGGGAATCCACGCTCTCCGGAGAGACCTGACACAATACAGAGAATGTTAGAGTCATCTGAGAATGCATACAGCTTAAACCATGCATCCCTACATGCCTACAAATGGCCTGAAAATATATATGTTACTGGTTTCTTAGGGGTGAAAGTGTTACGAGTCCTTTTCAGTATGTGTTCACCTTAATCGTATCAGTGATTGTGAGTTCTCGAAGAGGTAGCATTTTTGTTCGTGTTATTCCAGTTGTGCAATTGCAGTGTGTTTGAATGATGCATCCAGTTGCATCTCTCATAACTGCACATTCCAACTTCAACTTTAGCTGTATTCAAATTCTTACAGTTTCCTTATGTGTAGTCGGTAGTAAACTATAGGTTATCAGATATTCATTATTTTCAGAGACAATTTTAATGTAATGTTTTGCAAATTCAAGTTTTACTTGTTTCATTACTTCTGATCACAAAGATGTTGATTGACACCAACCTTAGCATTCATTTCCACTTAGTTCTATTGCATGTATCACTTTGATTGTATGTTTCTTTTCAACATTTTAAGTGAGCTATTAAAAATCAATAAAATACTATCCTAAGATAATCAGAGTTCTGAGGTTGAAGACAAGCCTAGTATTGCCCCTACCATCACGTCCAGACCGGCCCTGTTCTCCCTTCTGTCCGGGGATACCATCAGTTCCAAGACCAGCTTCTCCCTTCATTCCTGGTAAACCGTCCAGGCCTGGCATACCTGGCAAACAAAGAACGTAAGTCTGTGTAGATTCAAATTTTCTTACAGATTTCATAAAGAAAGATTCTTCTTTTTGAATAGAAGAATAAAGGGTATAAAAGGACAATCTACTTTCTTATATCATACATTGAATTGCTTTTAGTTTCACTAATAAACTAAATAAAAGACATTGAAAACAATCAAATCCTCGTTGGTGAGTTGGTAAGGTGTTGGTACAGTTAGCGCCGGTGTTGGTACTAAGTGTGTCAGTAAAAATCCTGAAAGAACCTCAACCAAAATATAGAAAAATTTGTATTATTGCAGCAAGTAAAATCTCAACTATAACATTGTTACATACTTCTAAATTCTTCTTTTAAGAAAGACAATTGATGTTCAATCCTCTTACCAGGCTCTCCCTTAAGACCAGCTCTGCCATCCAGACCGGGTCTTCCAGACCGACCAGGCTCTCCCTTCAGACCCTGTGTAGACCGACCAGGCTGACCGGGAATACCAGGGGGACCCTCCAGACCTCTCTCTCCAGCTGGGCCAGGGGATCCAGGAAGACCATCAAGACCAGGGAATCCAGAATCTCCTTTCCCTCCTGGAAATCCGTACATGAATTATTATCTAATTTTAATTACTGACACCTATTGTCATTAGGAAATAATGGACTTTTATAATACATCGTATTTATCTAGCCTCATGTAATTAAGAAATACAGGTTTTGATTAAGTTGATATATTCTTACCCATCTCTCCAATGGAATACAGACTCTTGTAATTAGGGAAAAATAGGATGTTATCCAGTCACTTCTCTTGTTAAAAAATATAGCATTTTCATTTTGGCTGAATTTTTATTATTAAGTCTTTCTGCTAACCTGGTGATCCTGGCAGACCAGGCAGTCCAGAGTCTCCCTTGGATCCGGACAGACCTGGCAGACCGGGGAGACCTCCCTCTCCTGATTCGCCCTTAGCTCCTGGCAAACCTGGTAAAATAAATTTTTCCTTGAAATGAACGAATCTTATTTATGTCAACTGTTTTGGGTACATAAAATAATCCCATCAAACATGGTTAATAAACAATTATCATAATACCGTAGCAACTCTTAAATGCAAGTCCACAGGAGCGTTAAAAAGTTCATAATTATTCAACTTTGTTACATATCCAACATCAATTCTGCAACTCAAGGACTGATTGGACTCATTAAATGTCAATACAAGCTCCTCCAATGATAGACAATTGAATGAAAATAAATTTTGAAACATAAATAAATCAAAAAAATTTCAACAAACCTGGCTCTCCATCTCGTCCATTGAATCCACGATCTCCTTTCGGTCCGGGCAGACCTGGCAGACCGGGGCGTCCATCAAGACCTTGTTCTCCTTTCACTCCAGGAGTTCCTGGCAGACCGGGAAGACCAGACTCACCCTTGGGACCAGACAGACCAGGGAGTCCAGGAAGACCACCGTTTCCTGGAAGCAGATTGGAGTGAATATTGATAAGCTTGAATGGTAGTCATGCTTTATCACCACTTTATCAGCAATATTACAGTCATTATTGACACTACGACTGGACAGACCACTGTTTCTTGTTATGTACAAGACAGTGATTATTGACTAAGAACAGTTTACAATGCTGAATGAGAGTATAACTCAATGTTCACCTTGATGAAGTTGAATGACAAAGATATACAGGGAATCTGGCCTCGTTTAATTTCATAAAATCAACACAAACGGATTGAAGTAACAAATTACTTAGTCCCTTAAATGGATGATCTCACCCAAGCAATATCTGCTGTGGAAGCCAGTTATGGATGATAATAAATACTAAAGTGTAAGAGATTCCATTTCATAAGCTAACTTATTCTTTGTTTATTATTTCATATCATACCTTAGTTATTGGCGTGCGGCGAGGAGTAGATCCTAGCTTAACACACAAATAGTTTAACACCTGTCCTACCATGGTTCTTTATATACACAAGGTCTCCACTTAACTACAATGTAAATATCGCTTGAAGATATTACTTGACATCACTGAACAGTATCTACCAGGGAACCTGTGGGGCTGATAAAAGATGCTAAACTGACCTTTCATTCCGGAGAGTCCGTCGCGTCCAGGAGCTCCGGGCAAGCCATCCAGACCAGGACCACCCTACACAAAAGGATTCATTAAAAATTTGAAGAGTTTTACACACACTAACAGCATTTAAATATTGCTTGATAGTTGATATATCATTAATTAAACTCCTACCAAACTCAAAAATTTTGATTAAAGAATAAGCCATTAAGCGTTTGTTAACAGAAAATTAAATATTTCTTATCTATTTGATATATCCAGCAAGAACAAAGAAATTCCTATCACTCTCATCACCTTCAAACATAAATGTAAATTTTTATAAGCACTTAAAAATGAAATTTACATCCTGAGAAAATACGTACCCTCTCTCCCTTCAGGCCAGGGAAGCCAGCAGGTCCTGCATTTCCTTTAACACCTGGTAATCCTGGCAGACCAGGCTCACCATCCCGACCAGGTCCTCCGGGCTCACCATCACGGCCAGGTAGTCCGACACCAGGCTCACCATAATCACCCTTCGTTCCTGGTAGACCGGGCAGACCTGGCATAGACAAGTAACTTGGTTACTCTGTGTGAATTTGTTATAGATTTCTTTACACTGTTGAATAGAAGTCAATGCAGAAGTTGTCTCTTGTACACTGTTGAAGTTGACTCACACAGAAGGCACAAGTTAACAGCACAAGGAAAGTTGTGAAATTTAATTTCATAAGACAGAGACAAGGAGAGAGTTTTTAAAACAAACATTTCAATTAAGAATTTCAGGGTGGTATTACATGAATGACTAACCCAAAACAGCTGAAATCAGTTCATCAAATACAAATTGCCATCCCTCAAAATGTGTTCACCTTTCAAAATTTCTTGATTTGTACTGTTTTTTACTGATTTTACTGTAATAGTCATAGTTTTTGGAAAAATACAGCTGAACTCTTTACTCACCATCTTGTCCACGATCTCCTGGCAGACCAGGAAGTCCATCCGTTCCCTGTTCACCAGGAAGTCCTGGTAGAGCTGCCTCCCCGGCCTCTCCCTTCAGACCTGGCAGACCAGGAAGTCCACCGTCTCCCTTTGGACCTGCACACAGCATGTTGCATGTAATATATATACTCAGGAACATACTGGAGTCACATGTTGTTTTATGTCTTTTCTCTGATCCAATAGTCTAGGTCAAGTATGATCATACAAAGTGGAAACATAACACATCATTTTCTTACAGAAATAAGCAGAATGTTATCACAAGAACAATAAGAGACCCAACTGTTTCTGTTAATTTTCAATTAAGCTCTTTATTTCAGAAGTTAAGGTGAAGGATGCATAACATACACATATTGTAACCACATGAAGAAGCCACTGATAATATTCAAGTCAGAAACATATCAAATCATATCATATTAAACTGTAGAAGCTAAAATGTCCTACTATCTTTAGGATAAATACGTTTTGAATGAATATCATCTCAATCTATGTTTTTACATATATTAAAGCTATAAAATTTCATGAAAACAAGGAGTATCTCCTTAAATCATAGAAGTTGAGATAGAAGGCATGTATCCTACCTCTGAGACCTTCACGTCCAACTTCTCCAGGGTAGCCGGGCTGGCCAGAATCTCCCTTCATTCCATTGAGTCCCTGGAGTCCGGGCAGACCGTCCCGACCAGGCTCTCCAGGGTATCCAGCAACTCCAGACTCGCCCTTCACACCTGAAACCAGACAGAACAATGTTTGTGTAAATCTCTGGTATAGGTGTTTCAGTAAATATTTTGTAATCTCATTTATACTTTTGGGTCTCTTGCTTTTCACCTTGGATCCTGCATATCTTGACTACCCTAACTTATTAATTCATGCTGATAAAAAAAAATCATTTATGTTTGAGTCATGCATTGGAAAATAAAAATCTTGTATTTGATGGGCATTCAAAAGTGGTGTCCGTAGAACAGTCTGCTGAAGTAGTAAGGATATACTCTGAAGCGTCATACTTTCCACATCTAAAAAGACAATCTTGCTATTCTTTGCCATATTGTCAAATCAAACAGGCAAATTTGATTGAAATTTACCTTTTAAGCTCATTAATATCTAAAATGATTTGAATTTGAGGCATCCATTCGCAAAATAAAATTTGACTAAATCAACTGTGCCAACATGATCAACTTGATAAAAGTATAATGGATGCTTAATGATGATTAACTAATAGACAGTATTTGAATCTATGCTCAATAAACACAACCTAAATCATGTCTAAATCAATAAGACCAACCAAGATTTATTTTTCAACTGATGACCATAAAAATAGATTGTATTTGAGGTACGCACTGGCAGAATAAACAAACTATATGTTTTAAAAAAACTGGCTTTAATAACTGATGATTTGTATTGGAGGCATTCACTTCCAAAAGTACTCTAACTAAATCTCATCAACCCACCTGGCAATCCTGGAAGACCGTCCTGTCCGCCAATTCCCGCCTGTCCCCTCACGCCATCCAGACCAGGCAGACCCGGCTCTCCTGGTAATCCTGGCAAACCACCTTCTCCCTTGGGTCCGGACAGACCGGGCAGACCGGGTAGACCACCATCACCTTTAGATCCAGGCTCTCCTATAGGATGAATGAACAGGGTCAACCTCGAGCTCAGCTTTCAAATGTCGCGCCAACCAACCATCAAACTAATTTCAATGTTCTTTGCAAAACCACAAATTCAATTTGCTTGAAATATTCTTATCTAGGTTGATATTCATCCTTTGCAAAACCACAAATTCAATTTGCTTGAAATATTCTTATCTAGGTTGATATTCATCCTTTGCAAAACCACAAATTCAATTTGCTTGAAATATTCTTATCTAGGTTGATATTCATCCTTCGCGGAGCGCTATATACCCCCAACTACGTCGTAGCGGGGGTATAAAAAGTACAAACAGAAAAAAGTAAATTCATATCTTTCCTGCATGACACTTTATAAATGAATTCATTGATATTAACTATGTCTTTACATAAGAAATCAGTAACATCTATGCAACAACTACTTTCTAGCTTAGGAGGGCATACATACAGAGATACACCAGCAAATGAGATAACCTACCTGGTAAACCGGGCAGACCATCCTGTCCATCTTGACCAGGGAATCCAGATTGTCCAGGAAGACCACCCTCACCCTTCATTCCAGGAACACCATCAAGTCCTGGCAGACCAGGAAGACCAGACTCTCCCACGGGTCCAGGCAGACCGGGCAAACCAGGGCTACCTGTGATTAAAAATGTTCATAATCATACACTTATATTCCTAAATATGCACTTATCCCTGTTGCCTAGTAATCAAGGGATCTTGTGATTTTAGCAAAAAAATGCCTCTGCTTAATTAATCAAATTTCTTGATCTGTCAAAAGACAGATGAAAATGATTACATAAGTAGGTTGTTGAAAAAGAAATCAGAAACTTACTACAAGTTTTTCATGTAAATCACATTTGATTGAGTAATCTAAACACTTATACTTGAAAACACACATACATAATTATGATCAGAAAGTAGGTGGTTGATGAGGAAATCAGAAACTTACTACATGTCTTAAATGAAAATGGCATTTGGTTGAGTAATCTAAAAACTTATTATATTAATATTTGAAAAAACACATACATATGATCCCAAAAGAAGGCTGTTGATACAAATACCTGAAAATGGCATTTGCTTGAGTAATCGTAACACTTTCTTACTTCAAACTTGAATCATCATCTCTGTTTATCAGAAACTTACCCTCAGGGCCAGCCAATCTTACTTCAAACTAGAATGATTATCTGTTATAACTCACCCTCGGGGCCAGCCAATCCTCTGAGTCCAGCCTCTCCGGGAAGACCAGGCAGACCGGACTCACCCTTGGGTCCGACAACAGCCTCTCCAGGGATACCAGCCGTACCCTTCATACCTGTACGGGATACAGTATTGGGTTTTAACAACAAATGAACATATCAAGGGTTATGGACTAGGTGATCTAAATACCTGTAGGGGGAATACAGTATTGTATGAAGACCTATGAAAAGTTAACATTTCAACAAAACATGACTTTCGATTGCAAAATATTTCTTTGAATGGGAATTAAATTTCTATCATACTTATATTGAATTCATGGCCATGACATTATTGACAATATCAAATGCAAGAGATGTTTAATTCTTATCCACTTAAAACATAATATTTTGAATACCTTTAAAATCAGCTATAACTTCATGTAAATTTAAACATTAATCAACATACAGGAAATAGAGAGTGCTTCAATGGCGAAATGTCAGCAAAAAGCCCTCCTATTGTGTGAGTAATTTTTGGTAAATTATCTCCTATTTAATGAATTTGGTCTGATTTTCCCTAGGTTGGTCGCAAAATTTAGCAAGAAATACAAGAAAAACAGTAAAATATTGAACTCTGAAAATGGGTCTTTAAAGGAGTCCATGAAAACTTTTTGTTCTAACCTGGAATTCCTGGTAGTCCAGACAGACCTCCCTCTCCCTTCAGTCCATTAGGTCCTGGCAATCCTGGTAAACCAGGCTCACCCTTGTCTCCACGTGGGCCTGGCAAACCTGTGGTCAAAAAATAGGGCATAACACTAAAACTCAAGTCTATCACCAAGTCCAATATACTCCAGGGGAACAATTTTTGAACTGAAAATCATACTTAACAGGTATTTTCTAGTTATGTTCAAAGAGCATTTAACTCCCAATGAAAGGTTTCAGGATACTATCGCCTTATCCTTAAATATGTGGTCCTCTTCTGTTTCACCAACATGGTAATAGAAATTTGACTATTATTTTCATTATTGTTACAAAAAGTTTAAGTGCTCACCTCTGGGTCCGGAAAGACCAGGCAGACCGGGCTCTCCTGAGTCTCCCTTCAGACCAGGCAGACCATCAAGACCAGCAGCTCCAGGCAGACCTGAAACAATCACAACCTGTAGCTTGTGGTCCCATATCACTAAAGTGTTCTGATATTCCTTGTTTGCATAAAGAGATCTTACCATTCAAGTGCCTTCCTGCTAGGCAATTGCTGGTTATTTTTAAATGGAGTAAATATCAAAGCAGCCAACAATCCAATCTGGCTTTCAGATTGAATGATCACGTTTTTAAAGAACAATTTCAAAAGCCTTTAAGGTAGGTCTATCCATTAATGCATGACATTTTTAAATGTCAAAATATCAATCTGAAAAACAAAAATCAATTCAAAAAAACTATTTTTATCTAAATCCATTCTTTAACCATAAATTAACTGGGAAGTACCTTTGGTATCAATGCAGAAAAAAACTATCCATATATACATTGTTTAGATAAATTCCTATCTAAGCAATCTAAGCTTACCTGGAAGACCTTTAGGTCCTGGCAATCCGGGCATTCCAGGAACTCCAGAGGGACCGGCCAGACCTGATTCTCCCTTTTCGCCCTTCAGTCTCTCTCGCAAATCGTTGGGGAATTGTCCTGCAATTCACAATTTTATCACACTTAATCTGCTATTGACGTTTAGTAACTGAAACTAAATTTTCTATGCTCAGAAACTGCTACTATCATTTGCAGTCCCACTACAATAAAACAACCAATACTTGCTTGTTTGATTTAATAATAAAGTTGATCCTCAAAATTGATTCAACATTTACAAGCATACAAATACTTATTGCTACATCCTATCTGGTTTAACCTCTCTCTTCTCATGAATCATAATTTTATCCTTACTAGAATGAAGATTTTGACCATTTGTGTTTCATCAAATGTGACGCAAATTGATTGATCACTCAATTGTCCTAAACAATTTGATTATTCTTACCTGGCTCTCCCTTAATTCCCTCCATACCAGGAAGACCTGGCAGTCCAGACAGACCCGGCTCGCCCCGGTCACCGGGCAGACCAGGCAGACCAAATCCTGCCTCTCCTCTCATACCGGGGATACCAGGCTCACCGGAGTTTCCTGGGCGACCATCCAAGCCGGGCAGACCCTTCACACCCTGTGACGAAATACATAAGAGATGAAGCTAGGTATCTAGCAGAACACATAGTTAAACCAAAGGTACAATTTCTGTAATCATCAGAAACCTTGGAATAAATGAATGAGAGATTAGTTAAGGTATCTCTCATGACAAAGAATACCATAACAACTCTCTATGTCAATGGTCCAAAGCCATCTACCCTTTCCCCTAAAAAATACCGGTAAGACATGAGTATCTAGAGTGAAATAGTGAGTTTGGCTTTAAGACGATTATTCATAAGTGACATAAAGAAGTAATGCAGGATTTTCAGGAAAGAACTTCATTTTTGACCATTAACACCACATTATATCACCCTTTCTCCCTTGACTCAAGAGTTCAAGATAAAAATCGAGTTTAACAACCACATTTATCCTTTCTCTTAAATTCAGTAATTATGATAAAAATTCTAAGAACTTGAACAAAAGGTAACTCTTGTGACTCTAAATCTATGTCGCATAAGACACACACATGTTTTATAAATAACATCATTGCTAGTAAATTATGGCTTTCAGGGCTTTTTGGGTTGTTTAATGGATTTTTAAAAGCTAAAATAGTTAAACAAGGCTTTTCGAGGCCACATGCAAATGACACACTTCTTGCAAACCTTGGTGGAATACATATGTAACCTTACCCGTTCTCCCTTGACTCCTGGCAGACCGGAAGCTCCGGGGGGACCCTGGGGACCGGAAAGACCCCGACGACCTCCCTCTCCTGGCAGACCACCGTCTCCACGCTCTCCCTTGATTCCTGCAATACAAGATCTACGGTTAGAACAGTCAACGAAGGATTTATTGTTTGGTGCAACTAGTGTGATTTTTAGCTGTTTGGATAGGACATTGAGTGCATTTCTTGGCTTAATTTAATTAACTTATATTTGTATTTGAATCAAAGTAGGATCCCCTAGGTTGATAAGTGTACCATAAATTTCCCTCTTACAAAAAATTTTTTTTATTCAATATCAAAGTCAAAGTCAAAGTCAAAAGAAGTTTATTGTACTTGAGGCCTCTGGCCCATATACAATGATATACACATATATATATATATAAATACAATATATACATCTTTACAGAGATGCGCATGGATATAACAATATCAATACCTGTACAATATATTCTCATGTACAAATATGAAGGTTTTAGGAATGAAAATCAAGTCCTACCATCAGGTCCTGGAATGACTTCGGCACGTGCGTCCTGTCCTCTCAAACCCTTCATACCAGACAGACCCGGCAGACCATCATTACCCTGCAACACAAGTCATGCTATCACAATACTGACTGCCTAAATACAAGTAGTTTGCACATCAAAAATCCTTTATGGAACCCTTCCTCGTACTCATATTTTCTCAAAATCCAGACTATTGTATAAAATATATCATGTTTCATTTGGAAAAAGTGCCACTAGTAATTTAACATTTAAAGTGTGTGATAAAATACTAGGTAACAATTTTGAGACAAATTAATAGGAATTAGGACTCGTTTTTTAAGTTAGCTGAAGAATCTTAGAAATATGAAATGACTAGTATCATATATTATTTATCATATATTAAGTTAGAAAAAGGCAAATTCATGGACTAAAATAAAAATACACTTGGAAAAACTGGAGTAAAACTGAAAAACAAACAACTTTCTAAAACTCGGGCATAATGTTTAATGCATAATAATTTAGTCCAAAATCTGGGAAGATTAGGAAGACTACAATGCTAATTATTCCAAAGGTGTAAAGAAGACAAGACAATTTCCTTGAGCATATTAAAAACACAAATATTTGAAACACCTAATTACCCTAGATCCGGGCATACCAGGAAGACCAGGGGGTCCATCTTCACCAGGCTCTCCCTTAGACCCGACTGGACCGGTGTCTCCTGAGAGACCAGGCTGACCAGACAGACCGTCCAGACCCTGCAGACCCTTCTCTCCCTTCAGACCATTCTGGCACAAACTGCAGGAGCCACCGCGGTCTCCTGCAACACACAGAGAATTGATGAAAACAGATTTTTAACTATATGCATTTTTCCCTTGACTGAGGCAAGTAAAGAGGCCGCCAAGGTTATCATTCCTAAGTTGACAATGAAAATGCAGTATGAATAATCATATACACAGTGACCAATTCAACAAATATTCTTAAAGTAATCAAAAGGAGTTTATTACAAATTCAGACTAATTAACAATTTAAAAATACAGCAAAATTTCAATATTTAAATGATTTAGAATGTATATTTTCTTATGTTTTTTCCCAGGCAAACCATTGGACCAAAAGAAGATATTTTACAATCTCAGATTGCAATATATATATATTGCAATAAAGATTGCAAGTCAAAATGTCAATATCACAATGTATGAGAATGTAAGATTACAGACCCTTCTCTCCAGGCACGCCAGAAAGACCATCACGACCAGGCAGACCAGAGAATCCACCCTGACCCTTCTCTCCCTTGGGTCCAGGGGGGCCAGGAAGACCCTTGGTGGAGTTTCCGGGGGGACCGGGCAGACCCTTGGGACCCATCTCTCCCTTATCTCCAGGGAAACCATCAAGACCAGGCAGACCGGGTGGACCCTGAAGTCCGGGAATACTCTGTCCAGTTTCACCGTTGAGACCAGGCTCTCCCTTCTGTCCGGGCAAACCAGGGGCTCCAGGACGACCATCCAGGCCACCAAGACCTGCACGATTCATGAGAGAGTATGGCTTTTGAGAAGAGGCTTACATCTGTCTTTCATGATCTAATTTCAGAGGGAGTTCTAGTTTCTGATACTATATTACCAAAATGTTAAACCTCCAAATTAAGAAATGATAAACATTCAACAATTAATCAATGTTGATTAATAATCTCATCAAGTTGTTATTTTGCAGTTTCTACTAAATATTTCTTGATTTGGGAAAGGTTTACAAGTTTACAAAAATCATGCCTGCACAATAAAAAATACTCTCAAAATTGTTATGTCATACCTCATTAAAATATTCTTGCTGGAAGTAGACAAAAATTGTGCATATCAAACTCTTTAAGGAATAACTACTGGAGCTTAACACAACCCATACACATCACAAACACTAAGGAATTGAAGAGAACAACTTAAGATTGAGCTCAAACTCAAGAAACATCTTACCAGGAACACCAGGGTCTCCGCGCTCGCCCTTGGGACCATCCAAACCTTGAGTACCGGGGACACCAGGGATACCGATGCCTCCAGAGGGTCCATCATTACCACGCAGACCTTGGGGTCCAGGCAGACCGGGGAGACCCGGATCACCGTTGGGTCCTCTGAGACCGGGCAGACCGGGGGGTCCAGGTGGTCCATCTCCTCCCTTACCCTGCGGACAGACACAGAGAGATGTGGTCATCAAGCTAGATGAGTGTTAACCTTCTGTGATTATGGTGGATCCACTTTTAAGAATCCTCTGCTTATCTCAGCCAATAGGTATAAAGATGGATGAGTGTCAATCTTCTGTGCTTATGGTGGATCCAAGGGGTAAATTCACAGCGTAATACTTTCAGGTTACTACTTTCTAAGTTTTCTTCTTCATCAATGGAAAACCAAACTTTTCACAAGGTTTTGTGCCAGCTAGTGTAATCAAAATGACTTTAAGCAGAGGAAAATGTTGATACATTAAGCATGTTGGTCAAGCACGGAATGGTGCTATACAAATAAACACATTATTATCATTATCATATTATCATCATTATCATACTTACTCCGGAGGGTCCGGGCTGACCTCGTTGACCTCGCAGACCATCCACACCACTGAGACCACGGTCTCCCTTCATGCCTGGCAAACCGGGAAGACCAGGCAGACCATCCATACCACGGTCACCCTGCACAAAATATCATCATTGTAAACATTACAACACTTATTTATATTTCAAATATCTCTGCAGTAGAAACCATCAAGTAATCATTAATCATAAAGATATTGTTACGATAATATCAAATTGCATGTCCATCAAATAAACTGTTTTTTAATCACTTCTCTATTCAACCACTTTCATCAAATAATCAAATATGCATAAATGCATTAAAATGTAAAAGAGTAGAATAATACCCATGATATAAATAATAATAACGTAATTCTTTTGTATATGATATAGTTATTTTCTCATCTGATTGGCCTTTTATCTGACCTTTAGTCCTGGTTGGCCGGGCACACCAGGGTATCCTTGTTTTCCCTGGAAGAAAAGAAGCAATATATAAACCACACATATTAATACATATCATCAATCAAAAAAATTAAAATTTTCAGATAAAAGAATGTCTTTAAGCCAGACAAAATTAAGTAAATGACTTTTACAAAGTTTTTGACAAAAAGTCTTTTAGTTGGTCTCTTAATTGGTACTTGGTAATTGGTAATTTCATTAACAATATTTCATCAGAAGGTCAATGAAATAAATTCATATTCATATTTTCAACTTTTTTCATACATCCCAAATTATTTTTTGTCATGCATTTGATATCTTTATGGATAAAGAAATATAGGGCAATTGTCAATTAATGACTAATACTTGTATATAATTACACATGTTATTGTATATGAGCAGCCTTAACCTTCTGCCTGCTGGATTGTTTTCGAGCTTGTTGGCAAATCGCTTCATGTACTTTTTCATGAATAAATATATTTAAAGCAATTAATAACTTTTAGCTTTAGACTTAATTTAACCCTTAAAAACTTACTCTAGGACCAGCAATACCGGGAACACCCTTTTCTCCAAACATTCCAGTTGGACCGGGCAAACCCTGAAAAAAATATTTATATATTTTATATTTCATTTTTCAAACCTAATTTACCTATTATCTATAAAATAACATTTCGTTGTGAGATTTAAAGGTTATAAAAATGTTATTGCATAGATGAAATACAATTTCTTCCCTGACATTGATAATGTAAGAGAAAACATTCTAAATCAGAGAAAACATCATCTTCATTCTAATTTATAAGTGATAGTGAATGAAGCATTCATAAAATATCTTAACACTTCAAGAAATTACACAATAATTTAGAGCCTAAACTCATACCAGTTGTGTTCCAATTTATCACTTCTTCCTCATATTTATCATTATCAAAATAATAATATTGATGTTATATTTTGACAAGTTCTTATATCAACATTTAATCAATTAATTAATAGACACTCACCTGAAAACCAGCTTCTCCCTTCATACCTGGCAGACCAGACATACCTTTCCCTCCCTGGAATAGCAGTGATACATATATATACATGAGTGACAATAAACAGTTGACAGTTTCCTCCTTTATTTGATGGGAAAAACACCTGGGTTTTCTTTCTTTTTTATTCCATCTGTGAAGACCCAATAAACAGTTGTCTCAATATTTAATTATTTAACTGTTAACTATTAACTTATTGCAAGAGTTTGATTTTCCTTTTAAATAGTAAACTTTGTTCCTTCATTGCATCCTGCAGTCTTTTGAGACCTAATAAATCGTTTTAACTGTTTCAAAATTTGAATAACAGTTAACGGTTGATGTTATTCGTCATAATGATTTGGTTTTCCCCCTTTGGGCAGAAAGCGGACCTTTCTCCATTCATTCCCCTCCTGCCCTTGAGTCCATGAAGTCATATTAAAAAGTCTTATGATAATCCTTACATGTACCAGATAGCCAAAAGCATACTTTCTCTCTTTATTCTCATTTCATAGTATGGACTTTCTAAGAGTTTGATTGGCCTTTTATTTCACTCTAAATTTTCCTTTAATCCATATTTCACCAGAAACATACCTTTTCTCCCTTCATTCCCTTCTCGCCCTTGGGTCCCTGAGTCTGGCCTGGGGGTCGTGTGAGCTCGCCAAGTCCGGGGGGTCCTGGGGGGCCGGGGGGTCCCACCATACCCTTCTCGCCCTTCTCTCCATACAGACCCACTCCCATGTTACCCTTCTCTCCTCGGCCTCCGATTGGTCCCACTGGGCCCTGGAACAAGCATTGTTAAACCATGATTAGGAATGATTGCACTAAATAACTATGCTTTATATTGAAACAAACATTTCCCAAAATCATTGCTTATGAACTCCAGCAGAAACTGATTTTTATTAACATTAGGTAGAAAAGATTGTACAAATATTAAATCAATATTCAATATTTGAAATAAACATTACTTAAAATGATTCCTAATAAAGTTCCAGCAATAAATTAACCCCTTATGATAAGGATAGAAGAAATCTCTAGTAATACAGTAATGAATCCTAAAAAGAGAATATAATCTAGCACAGATCCATTAGGAAGTCACTTACAGGTAACCCTTGTAGACCACGTTCACCCTTGGGGCCGATTGGTCCATCGCGTCCAGGTGATCCCTAGAGCATACAAGCATTGTACATTCATTATGATAAATACTGTAATACATATAGTGGACAAAATATGTAAAGGATATTGTAATTATTACGATTAATATTGTATCAGCGAGCCAATGAAGAAATATATCAATGTTCATAATTTCAAAATTTCATTACATCCCCTATCATTTTTGTCATGTATATAAAGACATAATATTGAAAACATCAAATTAATCAAGTTGACTAAATCATATTTACTGACCAAATTATTAGGATAAACAACAGGTTACAGCGGCAGATGCAAACATACAACAATTATCATTTGGAATAACAATTTGGTTTCACCTCCCTTAATAATGAAACTTTCAAATATCATTTTTCAATATTTTAGAAAATCTTGTTCTATTATGTTTCTATAATTTAAACTTTAAAGATAAACAACATGGAGTACTTACAGGCAGTCCAGGCAACCCATCAGCGCCAGACTCTCCCTAAACATGAGAGGAGGAAAAATGTCAAACTTGAAAATCATAAAAATATCTTTTCTTCATTAAAAAGATATAAGACGAAACCACATTATCAAATTGCAAAGAATTCTCAAAATTGAAATTAAAAGCGTGCATTTGGGCATAAAATGTCAAAATTTTAAGTACATATAAATATGCCAGGTGACCAAAGTATTTTTGTAAATCAATTTGTTATTAGATATTAAATGGAAATTATATGCAATCAGATACACAAATGAAGAAGTATATAAAATAATTAACAAACTGTATTTTATGGAATTTGATTCCTGGGTGGTCATTTAATGAATGAAACTACAGTTAGGACAATTTAAAAACAGTTGAATTCAGTTGATCAGCTGAAAATTGTCATCCCTGTACCATCTACAAGAAGTGACCAGGTACCTTTGATCCCTTTATTGCGATACCATCAGGTGCTGGCTCTCCCTTCGGACCAGGCAGACCATCCAGACCGGGGGCGCCAGACTCACCGGGCTCTCCAGGAAATCCTGGTGATCCGGGATCTCCCTGGAAAACATCAATGGAACATTTTGTAGAGCATTTGTAGAGAATTTATGATAATCAATTTAAAAATTGATTCAAACAGTTAGAGAATTAAAGATTGACGATATGGCAGGCTGCTAGTACAGTCATTGCTGGCAATGTTGCCTGATTTTGAGTTTGTATGGTTCATTCCCAAAAGGAACTGGGCCCTTACAAAGAACAAGAATTTGTACTGTTCCAGATAGTGTGATCGGAAATGTAACAATCTTAAAATGAATTCATAAATCGCAAATGAATCTATCTTTAATTTAGAAATAATATCTCCAATTCCATCAAAATATGGATGTAAAATTTGAATTTAAGTAGACAACTTTCATGAATTTGTATTATTTTGAATGCATGAACATTTATCAAGAACGAGATATAAAATTGTTTTTACCTGGACCTACCTTTGCGATATACTACTTACCTTCTGAGATTTTCAGCTGATCCCTTGATTAATATCTGACTGAACTACTTACCTTCATTCAGTAACTGAGTATATGGTCAGGCCTCCCTTTGTATCTAAAGGCATCCCAGCAAAGTTTATAAATTGAGCAGAAACAACACTTTCATTGTCCTCAAGGGAAAAGGCAACATTTTTAATTTTGAAAGGCTGTATCAATTGCTTGTTTCGTTTTCACATTTTACCCTCTGTGCTTGAAATTATATATTTGCTGAAATTATGATACATATATACCTTCTATGTTTATAATGTGATACATTATATCATATTTGTTTAAATTGTGATGCATTTGACCTTTTTTGTTTAAACTGTAGAGCAAAAAAAGAAAAAAAGGTGTTCATAGCTTCAGGTATCAATTGTAATTGAACACCTGCAAGATTTGTTTTAATTGAACTGAAAATAAGAGTCTTAAGGCTTATAATCATAACTTGATGTAACATTTAAGCAGTATTTACAGTCATTTGCATTTGAATGAAGTATCATAAAATGGCATCAAGCATCTGAAGAAGCAAATTTATTTGGCATAAATGCATTCACAAGCAGATACAAAATCATTTTAGACCTCTTCAGTGGCAATTCCATTCCACAAATAGTTTTATGATAATTACCTATGAAGATAAACACAACTATGAAATACTTCTAACATATTTTATTTCGTATACGTCTTGATGTAGATAAACATTGAGTTTATTATTCCAGCTCAAATTTATTGCTAGATAATCTCTAAGATAGACCTGAACATGCTAAGTTTATTAGACCCTGCTTGCCATGTGTGGTCCAACCATCAGACCATCTTGACGCACAGCCAACTCTCTGTACAAGGAATCTCCCTGTCGTACTGTGCTACTCCCAAATTTCCAACCCAAACTTTGTCCGAAAGCCTGTCATGTCTCTAAACCTTTCCTTTTCCTGGTTCATGCCTTATTGCAAATCATATTACTGCTTCCATTTTCTGTATTTTCAATGTATTACTCCATCTTTGGTCTCCCATCTTCCAATTTGTTACTTTTTGTTACATTTCTAGACTCCATCTCAAATCTTTCAATTGATCCAACAAACCTCTGATTATTAAAATGACAATACCTCAGCTGAACCTCAACTAGAGATTTAATACCAACTGCTTTTTTAACAAATTAGACAATAAATCACTTCGATACTTTTCACTATCCTTCACTTCAATCACCACCCAAACCCTAACTCAACCACTCTGGTCTTTGTATCCTCAAAACCTCACTCGTCTTTCATATTATATTCTACAACATCTAAGTTATCAACCAATCCGAAACACAACCTCTTTGTTTCATCTTTCCAAAGACAACACTACATGTCCTTCAAAATGTAAAGCTCAACTAAACCAGAACTCAACCACTTTGTCCTCAAAACCTCCATATTCTCATCCCTAACGCCTCTTTGTTTCATCTTTCCAAAGACAACACTACATGTCCTTCAAAATCTAAAGCTCAACTAAACCAGAACTCAACAACTTTGTCCTCAAAACCTCCATATTCTCATCCCTAACGCCTCTTTGTTTCATCTTTCCAAAGACAACACTACTGTCCTTCAAAATCTAAAGCTCAACTAAACCAGAACTCAACAACTTTGTCCTCAAAACCTCCATATTCTCATCCCTAACGCCTCTTTGTTTCATCTTTCCAAAGACAACACTACTGTCCTTCAAAATCTAAAGCTCAACTAAACCAGAACTCAACAATTTTGTCCTCAAAACCTCCATATTCTCATCCCTTACCCCATCACTCTTCAGTCTCTTCCTCTCTCCTTCAACTCAGATTGAGTTACCTCCCCAATTACAGTCACATGTTCAAAGGGGGACAACGACCTCTGAGGAATTCAATCATTGCACTCTTTGATGTCTCTCTTTGCCAGCAAATAGTACAAAATTGAAGATACTGCATAAAGCATATCTTGAAAATACAAGTTATGATCTCACAACCGTTTGGCCTATATCAAAATATTTTGGAAATGGTTTATTTTAACATTTCATAAACTCTAGCAATACACGCAATTGGCACATTAAATAATATTCATATGATATTTCACAAATTTTGTGTGAAATTATGAGATATCACATATCTGCAATAATGATACATTTCAAATTTCAAAGAACTATTTAGTTTCTCAGCTATTTCTTTTAATTTTTTAAATCTAATTCTTCTACTTAACAGGCAAACATCAATTCATTTGATGCTTTTCTTTCCCCTAATTGAAATCAGTGAACTAGGTAACAAGAGAATTCTTTAATTATTCAACTATTGACTTATCTCTGAAGATAGAGAGCTTCAGAAATTTGAGATCAATTTTGACTGGAACTTTTCCATTAGGGACTGCCTTTATCAAAATGTTCCCAATATAGCCTGACCGCAAAGTTTTGGTTCAGAAAGACAAGGCGCCATTGTCTAGTTCAAACCACTGCACTTCTAAATGGGTTATCTGTAATGGAATAACCAACAGGACACATGGAGGATGTAGATTTGTTGGCAGTTCCTACATCCTGAACATGTGAATGTATTGAGAGACTAGGGCGACCCACCCATCTGTAATAAACACACTGGCTGTAGTTCTGATATCTCAGCTTTATCTCACCATCTCTTGTGGGGCTCTACACCAGTGGGAAAGGGATTCAGTATTTTGAGTGTCAGTTTTATGTTGGTGTGGCTGAAAATTGCTCAAAAGGCACTGAAAATTTGGTATGGCTGAAAATTGCTCAAAGGCGCTGATAATTTGGTATGACTGAAAATGTTCAAAAGGCACTGACAACTTATTCGCTAACTTCATATAAATTCTTGCAAATGATGAGGTCTAAAACTTTTTATTTACTAATACATTGCTTGTTTTTGAAGAACAGTTTGACCAATCATTCTCAGCCTACTTGTCCACTGTCTTACAAACAGAAGACACCAGATAGCCCAAAATATCCTGATTAGAATTATGTTATCTTGTCAAACGTAGATAACATTTCAAAAGTAATTGAACTAGAACCTATTCAATGACAAAACAATAATGAAAAGAGAAGGAATAAATTTATCTGATAACCAAGGTAATTCATTCCAGCTTCAATCTGACAAAGAGCAAGATTAGCTCTGACCTATGTAGCTATTGGCTGTGATATGTGGAGGGTATATCTTGACCAATGCCATGTCCAGTGCCAGAACCAATAAGACCATGAGTCCATCAGCCTGCTACTGACCACTGCATGTTGGCAGACAGATGGACAGCTGGAGATAGGATTGGCAGGTGCCCCCTGCTGGAACTCAGTTTAGCAGCTGCCCGGTGGTCAGTCAGATCAGAAGTCAACCAGTCCATAATGTCTTGCATTTCCAGACTGTTTTTCTTTAGTTCTTTAGTTTCATAGCTGTTCAGTAAGATTAATAGATGTCAAGCTCATGACGTATTGTCACTTTGTGTTTAATCCCTGCCATAAGTGACATCAATCAGGCCATGTTGCAGTCATTTTGACAAGAGTTTTTCTTGTGATCAGTTGACTGTATAAATTGACATTAAATAATATTTTACCAGCTAGAAATTATTGATCAGGCATCATGCTTAATTACACGTAGATTAAAAAGATTAATGTGCAAAACCTTCCTGAAGAACAAATGTGAATGATGTTTCACAGATTGAGAAGGTAAGTGTCATCAGGTGACCAATGAAGAAATTCCAAGAGATTGAGAAGTGAAGTGCCATCAAGTGACGATTGGTTCATCAGAAAAAATTTTCGGTTTTCTCCTAAGGACCAACTAGGATGATTGCCCAAAGATTTATAAGTGGAGTGTCATCCGTGGACCACAGACAAATTCCTAGTTGAGTGTCATAAAGAGACCAATATGGGATCTCCAATAGATCAAGAAGTGGACTGTCATCCATTAACCACTGGGTGATCTCCCACCCTGGCCCTGCCTCCTCCCAACAGGCAGGTCAGCCTCCTGATAACTGACTCTATCACTCAGAAACCAGATCCTTTCTAGATCAACACTAGCCGGATTTGGCCAGGCATGACCTCATTTACACTTCAGGAGTAGGCCATCTAGCTCCATCAGGCCAGACCACAGTTGGTCTGTCTTTTATAGTCTCTGTTTGTTAGTCCTAACATAACCTACAAAACTCTAGTCAATCTGACCTACTTCCCAGCTTGAAGCCTCAACCCGATTTCTTGGAATCTGGTTCAATGATGAATGCTTACTTGGCTGATAGGATTAATGGTAACAACATATTTGGTCATTTTATACAATCTATATAATAGAAGGATGAGGGAATGATCTTTATCATATAAATCTCACACAAATATGAACAAAATTCACATTTACAAGATAGAAATTTTTGCATGACTTGTTCTGTTTCACTTAGAATTCAGAAAAGGTATTCCGAAAAGCAAAGCTTTGGTTGTTTACTGAACCAGATTCTTTATTGAATAAATATGTTTAAACCACTATGACATCAGCTCTTTTCATGATAATTACCTTCTCAGTATTTCTATACATTTTGGTGTGTTCTAATTACAATATTCTCAGTTTGATTTGGACACGCTCTTTGAGCTTCTGGTATTTAGTTAGTCTTTGTCTTCCTTGTGAATTGTGGACTAGAGTGAACATCTAGTAAGTATAAAGTTTCCATGGTGTTTTGTGATCCTTAGAAAATAGCTGAAGGTCCTAGCTTTCATAACAATTTGACATCTAGATAATCTATGTCTTGTCGTGTTTTGTTGCAACAATAGAATAAGAAATGATTAAATTAGCTTTAGTTCATACGACAGAGGTCCAAAACATCTTATGATAAAATCTTGGTGTTCCATGAACTAAAGAATGTGAATATGGCCCCAAATCTGATTTCACCTTCCATTTTGTAATCTAAAGACTCAGTCAGTGTTTTGTGCACTCAAAGAAAGAGAATCTGCCGGAAATCTGAATTTATCTTACATCACATAAATCCAAAGAAACCTCTGCAAACTCTAAGAATCATAAGTGAAGGAAAGGGCACTAATGGGGAAGTATGCTGCCTGCTCCCTCACAGGAAAACCCATTAGATTCCTCAAATTGGAGGAACCAAAGCTCACACAGAACTAACAAAACTAATAGCCCATTGCAACATTTAACAAACACACATGTTCATTTTTAAAACTGCTTGTAGGGAAACCTATGTTTATATAACTTTCACACTGACCCTGTGCATGTCTGCGTATATTTGACACAGGCCTGTCAGGGGCCCCTGTTTTCTTTGATACGTCTCTAAACAGTCTGATGGGTGCTTAAAGAGGGGATCAGTCCGGGCTAGCCAGGCCTTGTTTTCACACATGTGGTCAGTGTTTACATGTACACCAGCCCTGGGTGCAGACAAACATGTCCATACACAGGAGCCTGGCTGTTGAAGTGCTGTGTGCACTGACCAGTCTTATGTGTGGACTGAGCAGGACATAGACTATATAGTGGATCTCTAAAACAAAATGTGTTTGTTGAATACCTTAATATCTATGAGAAACAAACTTTTGAGAAAACGGAATTTTCATATTTATTTATATTTCACAATAGCAAAATCTAGACTTGGTTGAGGTTAATCAACAATTCACCACCTGCTTGACAAAACATTGCTCAAATTTCCTAACTGACCGACTAAGTATTCAGAACATGGTATTATCTGAAGTGGAATGGTCCTGTGTATTCAGACGGGAGAAAATATGATATGCTGGGATATTTTTTTCTTAGGTATTGGGTTAGAGATTTAATAGAATAAATGTTTCAGAACTTTTCCCTGAGAGTCTATGCTATAGAGGTAAGTCTACAGTTGATCAATGATGGACATATGGTCATCATCAGACCGGAAGTCAAGTCCAGTAGCATACTGGTCAGCTGCTGACCAGACCAATAAAATATGTGACCTTCAGCGGCTTCAGTAATCGTTTTGAACCTACATCAGTTTCCTTAGGCGAATATTTAGTCAATGAAATATATATTCCAAATGAATCCAATACTTTTGAAGTTATTTAAGTACATGTCTTTTGTGTATCCATGTTAGTCTTGATATGCCCTTGAGGATCTCATCTGTATTAACGACTCCAATTTTATACAATGTCATGGAGCATGGCACCTATTTATGTAACCAGAATTGTATTCATGTTTGTGAACATGAATTTTTCAACGACTGCATATTTTTCTGATAATATTGCACAATTTCTGCCATATTTAGCCAAATACTCAACAATTTGATAATCTGATAAATATATTATTCATAAAAATTCCAAGTAACTTTTAACATAATCATGTATATTTGTCTGTCTGAGGATTAGGGATTCACCAATTTGGTTTTACCCATGGGCAACCATTTTTATGGGCAACTAAAAAACTAAGAACCTCATGGCACAACAACCAAGATTCTGCCACTGATAGCACATCAAGTACTAAGTCCACCAACCTTCATGAAATTAGATTAAGAATATGTGGCATGTACTGTCCAAAAGCAGTTGTAGGAGAATATATTCTGTTAGGTCTGCAATGAATGGGGGTGATTTAGCTTCAGAGAGGAAGTCTTCAACTGGGTTGCCTAGCAACAACTCTCTTTTGGCCAGTGCTAAGCTCATCAGACTTGACCCAAGTGTATAGTGACGACCATTCTCTGGTCTGTGGCAAATTCCTTGGTCTGGTGTATCCATAACCAACAACCTCTTCCCATCTAGTGTGGAATGGCCAGAGCCAATAACTCTCTGCCCATAAAGCTGCAGTCTGGTTTAGCTTCAACCATTCCATCACTGCCTATCTATCTCCACTGTATAAACACACATCAACAAACAGCCACAGACAACCAGTAGTGCAGCCCGTGTTTATGTCGGATATTGCATGATCAAACACATGCAGAATTGAAGGTAAATAAACAGCATAACCTAACTTTAACTTACTTGAATAGAACCATCTGGACAAAACAAGAATAGCCTTGGCAAGTATTATTATCACTACTCTAAATGTCACCATATTGCTAAGTTTTAACTGGTTAAAGTCCATTTTTCATTAAATCACCTTCACTTACCTTTGTCGACAAAGACCCCACATGGAGTTGGATATAGTGTACTTACATTTAACTAGTTATGATTGCTTCTTACCTGTTTCCAAAAGTATCCAAAAAGACAGGATTCTCAAAAAGGTCTCTCAGAGCTAAGAAAGCTGTAAGAACTATGAATTAGCATTGACATGTTAACTCTTTAACTGAGGGACAATCAACTTACCTGAGTTCCATTGCATCCATCCAGACCGGTCAGACCTCGGGGACCAGCTGGGCCAGGAATACCCTGAAATATAGCATAGAAACTTGTTATAAAGCATCAAGTAATGTCGTTTGTTATATAACTATAGAAAATAAAGCACCAAGCTTACATTGCTTTACACATGCTTAAGCAATTATGGTTATTATATCAGTAAAAATTGTCACTGACATAACAATTATACTCATCATAAGAATCAGGTGAAAGAATGGTTGAAATACATTTTTCTGAGAGGTTTACAAACTAATTATTTAATGAGTTTCTTCAAGATTTTTTTACTTCTGTCAAATGAAAAATAGTAATGTCATGGAATAATGCTTACTTGTGTGTAAAATAAGCAATGATTACCGTATATCAGCATTTAAGATTATGGGTATTAAAATGTGAACAGAGCCTCTCCAACCAGCTTGCCAAAGGAAAAGTTTTAAAATTAGCTGACGAGCACCTAAACTGCAAACAGCAACACTTTTCAACAAATTGAATCAGAAAGGTCAAAACCAAGCTTCCATTGATAACCCTGAGAGGTGTTTCACCTAGGGACATAGTTTCTTCTCTTTGAGTCTGGAGAGAAGACATCAACAGTGGCCAACTCAACATCTGGCATCAATCAACCCTCTCAAGAGTGTGTTTCTAGTGACTCAAGCCCCTCGACACATGCATTCCAGGTCTACAATGCATCCACTGTTCATTGAACTCTTGCAGACAACCAGGGATTACACTGGGGAACAGTCTTACATCCAGTGTTCATTGACAACCTGAGATATGATTGGAGAATGGTCTTGCAGGGCAGAGGCCTGTTCAGGATAAGAATGAGCTCAAATATGCATCCACTGTTCATTGAACTCTTGCAGACAACCAGGGATTACACTGGGGAAAGTCTTGCAAGTCAGAGGCTTGTTAAAGAGCAGAAAATGCATAAAACTGCATCTAATGTTCTTTGTCAACCTGAGAATGGATTGAAGAATGGTCTAGCAAGGCAGAGGCCTGTAAAAGAACAGAAAATGCAGAAAACTGCATCTAGTGTTCTTTTACATCATAAGATTGGATTGGAGAATGGTCTTGCAAGGCAGAGGCCTGTTCAGGATCAGAATGAGCTCAAATATGCATTCACTGTCCATTGACAACCTGAGATTACATTTGTGAATGGTCTTTAAGTCATAAGGCTTATTCAGGAATAGAAGGCACTCACAACTCCACCAAGTGTTCATTTAATGCTTGCATTTTTACAGCGAGAAAAAGCCTTGCAAGTCAAAGGCCAGAAGTAACAATAAGTAAAAGTAAAGTGAAAAATTGTTGGTTGAGAGATCATTGAAATCATATACTTCAAAGAATTGTCAAACATTTCAGAATGTTGGCAAAACCAACATACAGAATGTTAAACCTAGAGAAATCAAATGAGCAGTGAATTTTGCATTCTTGCCACAGAAAAAAGTTAAGATAAGCAAATAGTCCAATATTAAACTTCAAATAACCAAGAGATTGCTAAATGGTTCCATGGTTTGGGAAGCTCTTCTGCTTGGAAAAACTTGTCTGATCATTGCACATCCACACACTCTTGAAAACACATTTCATTTAGACAAAATGTTATAATGTAGCTCTCTTTAAGTTAGAATTGTTTACCAAAAAAAGAAAATTAATCAGCATCTATAGTCAAAGACCAATTTGAAAAACCATGTCAAAGATAAATCTAACACTGATGAAATGTTAATTGAAATATTTTAGATAGGCAATCCAGAATTCTGCCACTCAATTCCTGGATTCCTGAGGTCTGGGCAATCACCAAGATTAGTGAGGGCATCACAGAGCTGACATCATATCTCTCCGAGATAAACCATGGCTGGTGTTACTGACCCATAGGGTAGCCAGAGGTGGCAGCCATCTTTGATTAGACAAGGGTGATAAGAAGTCGGCTACTGTGGTGGCCAACCACAAACAAATGTATGCACCAATAAACTCATACAGCAAATAACCATATCTGATGATTGTTTTTCTGATGCCAAAGAGGAGCTTAATGGCTGTCATTGCATAACAAGGAATATCAGGAGAAGATTACTTCTTTCATCAAGTTATCACTGATGTCCTGTGAAAATTAGTTACGTTTCTGGGGATACTGATGATAGCATTAAGACATAAATAGCTTAGCTCTTATTGCAACAGCCTTGTTATTCTCAGATGCTTGGTAGCTCAGATGCTGTATTTGTAGAAGTCAGAAATATGTGAAGAGGAAAGGTTCGTAAGTAATTTAAGATCGTTTCACACAGCTGGTCGGCACTTCCAAATGCAATGTTGCACTGAACTAGGGGTCTACTAGTGCTAAGAAAGTTTTTTAAGAAACCATCCCACCTACGAGGGTCATGTCATGGATATGATGGTTTTGATCAGCATATCCAAGAACATACAGCAAAGGTCTGGGTGACTTTCACTTCACGATGTACTCAAACACCTCTTTCACAGATTAGCATGCTTAATATGGTCTTAACGAGTGCAGTTAACTTGCCAATTAGAATTTAACAAAACGCCATTGATGATCCTTAAACCCTTCTAGAGCACTCGAGCTTTAGTTGGTAACATTACGCAATTGGCAATCCTCACACCCTCTGAGATTAATCGAGTTCGAAGGATTTGTGTTTTAAAAATCTTTAAGCAGTAAAAAAGAATCAAGGGAAGTGTGGAAGGATCTTAATGAGACCTGAAGACCAAAATGCTGAGTTGAACAAGTCCAGAAGATTTACTGACTGTTCCAGCTTGACAGCATTGCACTGAAGCCAGACTAGGGCTGAGATATGTGAGATGAAGTCAGGTTAGTCTGTCTGTTGGTGTACTTGATGAAGACAAGATAGACCTGCTAGATATACCTGACTTCAGATTATTCCAATCACTCTGCCTGCCAGCAAAGTGTGGCAAGGGGGAAAGATAGAATGGGGGAAGGGAGAAAAGGGGCAACAGAAGAGAATTAGCACTAGTAATCTTTGGGTTTGATGCAAACTAGATAGAGTTGTAGATATACCGACAAGAGATTATTTCAATAACTTACTTCCTCGGCAAAGTGTGGCAAGGGGGAAACTTAGAATCGGGGAAGGGGGAAAAGGGGCAACAGAGGGGAATTAGCACCTGAAATCTTTGAGTTTGATGCAAACTAGATAGAGTTGTAATTATAACGACGAGAGATTATTTCAATAACTGCCCTCCCGGCAAAGTGTGGCAAGGGGGAAAGATAGAATGGGGGAAGGGAGAAAAGGGGCAATAGAGGGGAATGAGGACTTGCAATATTTAAGTTTGATGCAAACTAGATAGATTTGTAGATATACCGACAAGAGATTATTTCAATAACTCACTTCCTTGGCAAAGTGTGGCAAGGGGGAAACTGAGAATCGGGGAAGGGGGAAAAGGGGCAACAGAGGGGAATTAGCACCTGAAATCTTAGAGTTTGATGCAAACTAAATAGAGCTGTAGATATACCTGACAAGAGATTATTTCAATAACTCACTTCCTCGGCAAAGTGTGACAAGGGGGAAACTGAGAATCGGGGAAGGGGGAAAAGGGGCAATTAGCACCTGAAATCTTTGAATTTGATGCAAACTAGATAGAGCTGTAGATATACCCGACAAGAGACTATTCCAAACCCTCACTTCCTTGGAAAGTAAGGCAAGGGGGGAATACTGAAGATTGGGTAACTGAGAAGAAGAGCACTAGAAAGGTTTGAGGTTGATACACCTACAACACAAATTCCTTTATGTTTTTGTGTAAGAAGAGGGAAGAGAATGCATTGAAACTTCTTTCTGCTGACAAATTATTATGCAAACAGACAGAGCTGGTGTGACCTAGCTGACGAAAGGTACACCTACAACACAAATTCCTTCATGGTTCTAGTTGAAGGGTAGGAAAAGAGAATGCATTGAAACATCTTCCTACTGACAAATGAGAGATGTATCCGACAACAAGCATGCACTTGCCAAAGTGAAAGAAGGATTATCTTCATTAACAATGACTCTGACAGCCCTTACACAGCCCATTCACTGAAATAGAAGGCAGCATCACAGATGCCCCTTCTGTTTTGCTTCCTCTAATAAGAAATCTTCTCTGTCCTCCATGCAATTGAGGAAGTAATTTTGAATTTATTGCACCTTCATGCAATGTAACTTTTTCATGAGCTTGGTAGTGTTACTGCCTGGAAAAAGCCTGCCATTTATATACATTGCAATGAAGCCAGTTAGCTTAGCTACAGCCAGCAAAACTTTGCTATACTCCATAAAATTGCAATGAAGCAGATGTCTTCAAGTTTTACTGCATGCAACCACGGTTGTCAAGCCCCTGACAGAATTCAAGCCCATAACCTCTTGCTCCAAGATTCCATCATGAATATGCAGTGGTTTCCATGAAGTTTTGACAGCATCCAATTGAGAGATAATGTAAGGAGTTGAAATAATTACCAAGATGTATGCTGCTGAACATCCAGTGCAAACACTAGCAGATGAAACATTTGAGTCAAACAAAATAATGATGTGGAGAAGAAAGGTGGTTTGATAAGGGGTTCATCATTGGTAAGATGGTAACAGTTGTGTAGAATTTTGGAGGAATTTGTACTTACAGGAATGCCGTTGATGCCAGAAAATCCAGGTGACCCAATCTTTCCCTGTTGAGAGAAAGAAGACACATGTTAGAATACAACATTGCAACATTGCCAGCATACCAGCCACATACTTTCTGTCCAGACGACTCCAGACATGGATTCTTATTTGAGCAATGATGAGATGTTACACAGTTATCTCCCCTTGGCAGTAGGGGGTACCGCAGGGTTGGGTTCTGACAATCCCTCTGTCAGTTATTATTACGGATCTTATTTGTTACAGAAAGTCAAGGGTGAAATCTATATAAACTAAACCTAGGATAATTTCAACATCACACAGATTGTCTGTGTTCTGAATATTGCTAAGGAAACCAAGAGCAAATAGATTGGTGTGAAAAGATTCTTTAACAAACTAAATATTTATTAGTTAAAACAATTTTGTCTTTATTTCAAATATATAAAATCTCTCACTTGTTGCCAAGAGTTTGTTTATATGGTAAAACTGCTTCTGATATGATTACATATTTATGGTACATCTATAGCTAATAGTTTGTCCAGTAACTGAAATTCATGAATGGCAAAATTCATAAATATCTGATTTATTTCATTTCTCATACCTCAAACTGATCTTATTCTTTTCACTGATAAGGGTTTATTTATAGGTTTCAAATTATTTTAATGAAATAAACTCTGTAGAAAAGGAACATGATTCATTCATTTCATTTCCAAGACTTTTTGTCAGTCTAAGGGTGGGGCACCTTGACAGACAAGCACTTAAACAGTGGCCAAGTAAGAACTGCAGTGTTGGCAAATTTCCATAGGGAAGGAGTTAGCTGGTTTGTTTATGCCACACTTTATAATAGATAAACTAATGCCTGTGTATATTGTGCAGAACAGACAGAAAGCTGCCAGGGAGCCTTACCAAGAGAACTGTGTAAATTCTCTGAAAGATGTCAGAGGCTGAAGAAGGGAAGTGCTCTCAATTTGCAAGCTGGCAATAAATTAATCCGATTCACCATGTCTGGAGCCTAGATGGAAGTGAACAATTACGACCGCACTTTTGGGCTTTTATCTTATTGATTGTCAATTAGACTTGACTTATAAGTTTGAAGTATTTAATTGAAGGTCAACATGTCTTTAATTTTAGATAAAACAATTACCTCATCAAGTGTGAATTAGATTTTAAATGCACTTTTGCAATCGGTTTTAGGTATGGATCTGAGTCACTTTTAATAAGTGGAAAGAGAATACTCATCTGATAGACCTTTGCAATTTTAATGAAATTGTTGGTCTTGATTCAAATAGACAATAACTACTTTTTGAACTTTTTATATTGAATAGACATTGATGGTGGGAACTATTTTTAATGATTTGTTTTGCTTTAGGATTTATTATAGTTTTACTGTCCTTTGCTAAATTATACAATTGCAATTCTGTTTCCAATTCATAAATTTGGTTTTCTGCAAAGTGTTATTGCATCATTATCATCATTATTTGCAGCAATAGCTAACTTACATAAGTCTACTAGTAACTGAGGTCAATGATTGGTCGCCATCAAGAAGCTGGTAGATATAGGGAGATATGCTGACAGAGACTAGGTGATACAAGTGTATATAGACAGGGGTCTGGTGAATACCAGACATTCCGTGGTTGAGATGTCAGCACTCTCCCCTACCTAGCGCCAGATGTGAGGTTATGTATGGGCTGACTCCTCAAAGACTGACCCATTCTCTTGTACATTTATAACCCCTCTCCTAATGTTCCTCCTTATACCATCACTTTATGTTCCTCTAGTTTCACACATCTCTATGCACTCATGGTTTTAACCTTTTAACATGTTGTGTACTGAGAATTATAGATTAAGGAGCTCCACGAGTTTGAGATTATTTTTGTTATCAATTATGAATTGAATCAATGCCTTTCAACTTTGAAACAGTATTTTGAATGATTAAAAGATTGCTCGATTCAGCATATTAAATTTTTTATCAAAATTTAACTCAATAACTAAAACGCCTTATCTCTGATTTAGAAAGGAAATTTGATTCTAAGCATGTCAAGATACCATTGAATTACCGATGTCTCTCTATAGATCCATTACTACTGAAATAAAATCTACTAAAGGTTTTCTTTCTTTATGATTTTGTTTTATTTGACATTCAAAGAAAAGAGCAGTTCTTCAAAGCAAGCATCAGACCATTGTGGGTGGTGGTAACAGATCTATATCCATATCTAGGGTGGGTTTATAAGCTTCTATATACAGACTCCTTCAACGCAGTGGTCTCTCAATAGGCTCTTAACAAGTCCTGGAAAGATTTAATTCACATGAATGTTGGACCTAAAGTAGATTCCAATTGTTTCTTTTGAAAAATTTGTTAAGAAATATTTTGATAATATACAAAAAAGTTTTCTATACATAATGACTAACAATCTTCTGACAGTAATTTGTTTTAGCAATTTATAAGTCATATCAAATACCATTATTTGGAAATTATTTGTAGGTTTCTAATGATGAACAGATATTTTAGAAATACCATTCTGATTTTTGTTATTTTGAATAGGGATAGATCAGGTTTATTTTTCATATTCCTCATTACACCCACACTCTTTCAAAATGTCTACAATAAAGATAAAATTCTTAAAAGGCGTTTCAGATTTCTATGATTTGTCTCATACTTAAACTCAGGTCATAATGGCATTGCAGTACAATTTCAGATCTGTAAAATTACCAGAATTTTTGCAAATTTTTTAAAACCTCAAGACACAATTCAATCCTCTGAAGGGCGTTGTGCATTAAGTTTTTACTTGTATATATATTCCGCAGTGGTTCTGCGCATCAGTAATGTATACAGTTTAAGTTGAAGGCATTAGGATCCTGTTGCGTTTATCATTAAAAAGTCTGCAATTCTCTTGTTCCCATAGACTGCTCAAGGAGTCTAAACGACCTCCATTTAAATATATACAGCCAACCAGATCTCCCATGTGGTTTGGTTCTGCACATTTGGTTCCACAATAAATTTTTGAAATACCTCAGAATATGCTTAGTTTGAATGAAAAGCAACTGATTTTTGCATTTTCAAATTATTACTGAAATATTAGGATATTCATGTTCTTGCTGTTTTAAGATGATTAAAATTCATATTATTATTGATTAATATTGAAGTAAAAAAGCCTTAATATCCCTTTCAATTCACACCTTTTAACAAGTATTCAAAATTTTACTGGCATAGTTAAACAAAAATGTTAGGAAGTAACCAATAAGTTGACCAATAATCTACCGGTAAATATTACTTATGGCATGGTAAAACAAAATACTTTTAAAATCTTTGAAAGTACTACTCAATTGAACTGAAAATGTTTAGCTTCATAATGAATGGAAACATGAAATTAGTTGTTTCATTCTTCATTTGTTTCACGATAGAATTTTAAGCCATTCTATTGGACGAATATAGTGTAAGACAATTGCAGCATGTGCACATGTAGTGTCCATATTTTCTTGTTTTGCTCTCGACTCGGTATATTTGTTTCTATTTATCATATGTTTACGCTTATGTTTACGCTTATAGACTACTGGCTATTCAGTGCATTGGTTGCCATGGAAACAAAAGGACAGAATTCCAGAAAGTGCACATTAGCTTTTCTCACAACAGAGACAATCAGTAAATAGCAGTCAGAAGTTTGTGGCTGTCAGTCAGACCATGAAATAGTTGTTTTAGGTAACATCTTTTTTAGAAAAAGATTGATTTATTCGGTAGGGGAACTTTGATACATATAAACTTTTATTTTGCAATTGTTATCAATCTTCAAGCAGAAATGTTGTGCTTTATCTAAGAATCATTGTTTTTAACCCTGCAATTTTCAAAGAAATGTTTTCATGAAAACTCTAAGCAATGATGATTTATGATTAAATATGTGATAAGTTATTTTGAGAAGAAAATCCTTCAAGTTTGCCAAGTTTTAAGATTCAGGTGATATCTACAAAAGTATTACAGGGCAGTTACTTCCCCCCACCTTTCTGAACTTGAACTAATGGCTTGCTTTAAATTTATTAAACTTTTATCACCTAAATGTGTAACATCTATCTGAAGATGATGTTTGAAGGCATAAAGCTTTTATTACAGGATGAAATTTATATAAGCTTTTAGTATAGTTTATAGTTAATGTATTCTATTCATTTAAACAATCAATTATGATAAGAAACAACTATGAAATATAAACATATACTTGCTGACAATTGGTATACATCATATACATATATGGGCAAAATTAGTCCAAACCAGACTACCAAAGGAAAAAAATTATCATTATCAATAATTTCCAATATGATAATGGAGAAAAATGTTGAGGAAAAATTAAATTTTTTAATCATATTCATAATGAGTAAGTAAAATGACAACATACCCTAGCTCCTTTGTCTCCTCTGGGTCCGGGCGGGCCTCCGTCTCCCTTCATGCCCTTGGGTCCGGGAAGACCCTCGGGGCCAGGGAAGCCCTGGTTACCCTGGGGTCCTGCTGGCCCAATAGTACCTGGGGTACCCTGCAAGAACAAATTGAAGGCATAAAATTTCAGAATGATTCAAACATTATGAAGATGAAGTAGGCAAGTGCAAATTATATACAAAACCTTTTGGATAAAGGGTTCTTAATTTGAAACAACAAAACATTTCTGGCCTACATTTTGTCGCTTTTTTTCTGCTTCCTGAATGTCTTAAAAAAATTAAATGATTGTGGTATCAGTCATAGTTGATGAATAAATCTTGGCTACAATGGATAAAATGGGACGTTGGCCTTAAATCTAAGGATGATATTTAGACATGACATTTGTTTATAGTTGCCAAGATCAACTTGAGTACCTTGCAAAGATTGGACATAAGCAAAAAATATTAGGACATGATTTCAACACTTGATTAAATGAGTGAATACCTCAGTACCTTAGGTACCCTGTAAAGTTAGGACATAGGAATACAATTTGAGGTAATTTAAATACTTTTAATTTCAATACTCGCCCTTGATATTTCTTATCAACAGATAATACACATGTTTTAGTTCATGTTATACCTTGCAATCATATAGAATGGACAAGAGATACAAGATTCTAAATTGGCTGTCATTGGAAACATGAAATGACAACAAAAAGTTTAAATCATAAATGTTAACATGGAACTAGCAACAGAAACACAAAAGCATAAATGAAAACATAAACTCAACAGAGGAACATGGAATTGAATAAGGAAATTCATCATGAGAACATGATAAACAAAAGCATGAAAAGATTAAATTTGGTTGATTGGAAAATGCTTCATTATAAATGATTTAATTGTAACAATTGAATTAAGAATGATTGGAAAAGATTTGAAACTGTAAATTTTTTCTTTGAATCTTCTTTTAAGTATCAATTTCTCGTTTTCAAAAACTAAAATACATTACTCTTAAACTCTTTTGGTAATGAATGGAATGAAAATTTGATTTTCTTATTTCATATTTCAGCTGCAGACTGGCATCAGAGTTGGTGCAAAAGTGATTCTACTTGCTTCATATATTTTTTGCAATTCCTTCATGATGTTAAAGTGCACATCCTTATTTTTTTAGCTCATATCTGTGTTGTTAAAAGGGTTCTTTAGATTGAAGAGAGTTTTCATGGAATGCTTCTTGCAAATCCTTCACAACATTTTAAAAGAACCTAATTTAGATATTTGTTAATCCTTTTGTAGATCATGTCTCTGCATATGAATGAATTCTCCAGAAAATGTTTTGCAAAAATGCTGATTCTAATTTCAGATCTATGTGTCCTCTGTGGTCAGTTCCTATCTCTGTAGGTGTCTGGTTGCCTCTCTGATTTCTCTGACACACTTTCATCCACTGATACTAACATCAGGAGATTCTTAGTGAATATGTGTGTCAACCCATACACAACATATTCCATACTCAGCAAGTTTCACATTTATTTCACAAAATACATTTAACCCAATTTAAGTGAATATGCTTGAAAACTAGCTAACCCAAAGTGCAATTTTGTCAGATAATAAACACCTAAAAATGTTTCCCATATGAAGAAAATATCAAATAAGTTTTGAACATTTCTTATTTCTTAAAACATTACACATTTTATTATCCTGCCTGCCTATCTTACAATTGTAAAAGCAACCCCAATGTAAAAACTTTAAAAAAACCCATTTTTTAATTCTTTCTAACATATTTGGTTTCCATGGAATAAACACTGGAACATAAACATGCTCTTTCACTAGATATCTTATAAACATGACTCCGTGAACGCCAAAACGATTTAACCATCATTACCTTTAAAAGTCTACAGAAAACTGATTTACTCTTTGTTATCTTTAAAAATGCACCTTAAACTTATTACATACTCAACTCTTGCTAGAATGGGTTCACCACATGTCAATGCTTGAGGTAAGTATTATTTAACAGGTGTAAATGGCTGTGTGTCCACGGTTCAGAGAGAAGGTAAATGCCACAGTGAAGAACCCTGGCGCATCCCACTGTTACAGAGACAGCGGGCTAACTAATTCCACAGTGTGCTGCCATTCAATCATCTCAATCGGAAACACAGAGCTTGCTCTGACTTCACTGCACTACTGTAGTTGAGGGACTTGGAGAGTGTAGTGAAGATCATGCTTCTTGTGGTTGAGGGACTTAAAGAGTGTAGTGAAGATATAAATCTTGCTTCTTGTGGTTGAGAAACTTGCCTCTTGTAGTGAAGATATAAATCTTGCTTCTTGTGGTTGAGAAACTTGCCTCTTGTAGTGAAGATATAAATCTTGCTTCTTGTGGTTGAGAAACTTGCCTCTTGTAGTGAAGATATAAATCTTGCTTCTTGTGGTTGAGAAACTTGCCTCTTGTAGTGAAGATATAAATCTTGCTTCTTGTGGTTGAGAAACTTGCCTCTTGTAGTGAAGATTAAATCTTGCTTCTTGTGGTTGAGAAACTTGCCTCTTGTAGTGAAGATATAAATCTTGCTTCTTGTGGTTGAGAAACTTGCCTCTTGTAGTGAAGATATAAATCTTGCTTCTTGTGGTTGAGAAACTTGCCTCTTGTAGTGAAGATATAAATCTTGCTTCTTGTGGTTGAGAAACTTGCCTCTTGTAGTGAAGATTAAATCTTGCTTATTTTGTGGTTGAGAAACTTGCCTCTTGCAGTGAAGATTAAATCTTGCTTATTTTGTGGTTGAGAAACTTGGTAGTGAAGATATAAATCTTGCTTATTGTGATTGAGAAACTTGCCTCTTGTAGTGAAGATTAAATCTTGTTTCTTTTGTGGTTGAGAAACTTGCCTCTTGTAGTGAAGATATAAATCTTGCTTATTGTGGTTGAGAAACTTGCCTCTTGTAGTAAAGATATACATCTTGTTTCTTGTGTTTGAGAAACTTGCCTCTTATACTGAAGATATAAATCTTGCTTCTTGTGTTTGAGAAACTTGCCTCTTGTAGTGAAGATTAAATCTTGCTTCTTTTGTGGTTGAGAAACTTGTCTTGTAGTGAAGATTAAATCTTGCTTCCTTTGTGGTTGAGAAACTTGCCTCTTATAGTAAAGATATAAATCTTGTTTCTATTTGTTGCTTCTAGTGTTTGAGAAACTTGTCTTTTGTAGTGAAGAAATCTATCTATAATCTTGCTTCTATCTGTTGCTTCTTATGTTTGAGAAACTTGCCTCTGTAATGACGACATACATCTTGTTCTATCTGTTTGCTTCTAGTGTTTGAAAAACTTGCCTCTTATAGCGAAGATATAAATCTTGTTTCTATTTGTTGCTTTTTGTGGTTGAGAAACTCCCCTCTTGTAGTTGAAATACCATAACTATCTTACTACATTCAGTGTGCTTTTAAAGGTTGAAAAATGTGCTTTTGTAGTTAAACATCTATGATGATTTTTGAATTCGCTTCTTGTGGTTAGAAAAAACTTCCCTCTTGTAGATTTCTTTCCTATTACTTTTTCACTTGCTTCCTATGTTTTGAAACTTTGATTTATTCAGCAAGCTACCTGGCATAAAGAAATATCCTTGTTTTGAATTTTCTCTCTTGCTTCTTATAACTTCCTTCCTGTAAACACTTCAATCATAGTGTTTCTAACTGTTTGGTTGATATTCTTTTTTGTGTTTCAAAATACATTCTTCCTGTGGCCTAGAAGCTGCACTAATATTGTCCAGAAAGTTGGTCTTTTATGTACTTTAAATAGCTTTTAAGGATTGACATTATTTAAGACAATTTCAAAATTAGAAGAAAAAAATTCTATGTTTTCTGAAGAAATATCTGAATGTTTCAAGTGGATGTAAAAGTTGTTTATGCAAAGTAAGAAACGTATTTGGGAGTTTCGACATCAAAAAGCTTAAACAAGGTCAACCTTTAGATAAAATTAATTCTGACGGATTGGCATAAAAATCCGAACGAAAGAAACTGAAATCACAAGTAACTGACGTGAACACAATTCCTTACCTGCCACCTATCCATATTGCAGCAAAACCAATGTTCACACATGTTAGTAACTAGTTATCAGGGTAAATGTGTAGCGTACAAAAACTTTGTTTTTTAAAGCTATCAAAAAGGTTCCCATCATAGGGCTATGAACACACCACCAATGGTGTTCCTAAGGTACTCATCATAAATATTCATCATTAAAAATCATTTATTGAAAACAACTCAGTTAAGGTGGTTATTGACTCATTGTTATTACTTGACATGCTAACCATTACAATCACAATAAGATTTTGTGAAATTGGTACATGACCAAAATCTGTGTGAGGGTCCAAAGTCTTTGTAGGGCATTTAGAGGTGAAATTCATGAGAAAATTCTTTTGCTGTTATCTTGTTTTTCTTTGAAAAGCTAATGATAAAACCTTTGTGTGCGACTCACCCTGGATCCTTTTTCGCCAATACATCGGCATCCATTTTGCTGACAGTTAGCCCCGCAGTCTGGTCTTGGATCTCCTCTAGAATCTGTTCGAGGGTCTGTTCGAGGGTCTGTTCGAGGGTCTCTTCTGGGGTCTAGTCGGGGGTCAAACCTGGGGTTAAATCGGGGGTCCCTTCTGTCAAGGTTAACATCACCACGGCGGTCATCAAAGTCAAATTCATCTCTGGTTCGTTGCTGAAAACAAAATGAAAGAAAACCATTAGTTATACTGAAAGTCACTGAAACTGTTCTTGATTGACCAAGTTACTTGAATCTTGACATACGAATGAGCTAAGATCATGAAACATAAAAAGAACTTTCTGAATGGGCCATGTTACATGATTCATGTATTGAGTTTGGTAACATAAGGAAACATTCAAAATGGAACAGAATTTCAATATTTTAGAGTTAACACTTGGAAAAATAACATCATGCATCAACTGATTTTGGACCAAGTTACACAAAGCACCAAGATGAATATAAAAATTCTTCCCTTTCCTTTTTTCATCTATTAAATCACTTATACATAAACAATATCAAACTTGTTAGCTCATTTTACACATGTAGTGTTTGTTTGCTACCTCTTGTGGTCACTTTGACCTCAGAAGAGGGTTGGAATGACCGCAGAGTTGCACAGGATACGAAAAGACTTCTGCGGAAGTTTGAAAATGAAAGCGAAAGAACAGGTGCTGTCGACAGGTGAAGTTGATACTAACTTTAACTTGTGGGAAAAGCCTAATGGAACTTCTAATGTAAATGATTAAACTGATTAAAGCTTTGCACTTCTGTCTGATGAGGAAATAGACAGGTGACTTTGTAAAACAACCCTTTAAAAATAAGCGCATATGTGGTGGTAAAAAAAGGACAAACTTCTCAGATTAAAGTCTTCATAGGTTGATCCAAGAACATTGGAAGGAGTTTTGAATATTGAAAAGAAGGAGCTGGTCATCCTTTGTACAGGTGACTATCTTAAACAATGAATAAGGAGAAGGGGGGAGTTTGAACATCCGAATACCCACATCCAACCCTGTTACTAATATTCCCAATAACTTATATATAATCTGATCAAGGTAGTGCACGTAATTAAATTCTGAAAAATGCGTACTATTTTGTATCATGGATTTATGCAAAAGATGATTCAATAGACAATAGATTTATGGTCATTCACATTCACATTCAGTTGAAGAATACCAAGCATTGGCAAATCAAGGAATTTTTGTAAAGTTTGATATTATTCCAGAATAAACCCCTTTCCCCTCCCTGAATCCACCAATGCATATCAAGTCAGTCTAGCTAAGTCTCTGGTGGGTGGGAGGGGCTATCCATGTTTCCCCTGCACAATACCTATCAGCCTGGGTGTCTGTTTTCTTGGCATTCTCACTCCCATCACTCTAGAGTTATCTACCTCCACTGACATTTACAGCCGGAGGAAGCTTCAACACTGGAAGTGGGGAATCAGCACTGATTAGATGCACTATTGTTTCATTCAGGACCTGTTACAGGTGCCCTAACATACAGAGCTTCTCTAGTTCAAAACAGGTGCTTGTTGCCAATGAATGACCATTGAAGTGCTTGTTCCCCTAATGAAGACATCATGCTACATCAGCGTATATGTCTCGGCGTGATGCTATAACCTATCCTGTTCATTTCAATGCATACAGCTTGTCTTTAGGACTCTGTGTGAATTTACCCATTTCATATAATACTTTCAGGTTCCTGAACTAGAGTGTTTCTCAAGTTTACAATTTTTTGCTTACTGCAAATGAGGACTAACCATATCTCCTTGTTAAATAATTACTCTATGATCAACACTGTGTTAATTTGGACACTTGTCCTCAGACATGATCTAAGCACAGAAGTCAGAGCCTAGAGCTATTCTTAAACAGAAAGTACAAACATCAGTTACGTGGGAAGTGACCGCAAGACACTGAGACACAAACAATATCCCGGGCTGGGTCCACACGTCGGCGTGAGGCAAACATTTGCCAGTTGTATTGTTTCCAATTTGGCCTCCTTAGAGCTGGTATGGTAATATCGTGATGCAATAGTTTAGCAATGACCATAGCTCTGGAAGCTATAACACCTGTGTACTTCCTTGGTGCATACTCCCCATATTGTATGGCAAGGAACTAGGGCAAATTGGTAAGGATTGGGTCACTTTTACTCGTTCTATGTGACGTAGATGTGAATTTGTCATACAACTGTCGGATTCTTGCGTAAAGGAATTGGGAGTCAACTTTCTGACATCATACTGTATGGCAAGGAACTGGTGCAATTTGGTAGGGGTTGAACAGGATTGGGTCACTTTTACTCGTTCTATGTGACGTAGGTGTGAATTTGTCACACAACTGTTGGATTATTGCGTAAAGGAACTGGGAGTCACGTTTCTGATATCAATATACATTTGTGTATTGTGATGTCATAGGAAATTTGTCATAGCACATGGTAATGGTTTTGTCACTATATCTATTGATATGTCTATTGAATTGGTTCTATATGATGAAAACATGATTCTGAATTTGTCACACAATTGTTGGATTAAGAATAGCAAGATCAACATTCTGACATCAATTGATGATGATGTGATCTAATGGGAAACTTGGATTTGTCATGGTATATGTTCCAAGTATAGTCACTATTATTGTAAGCCAAGGGGAATCCATTGTGATGTAGATGTGATACAGAATTTGTCATACAATTTTTATGTAAAGGAAATGCCAGATCGCATTTCAGATAACAATATGTGTGTAGTGTGATTTCACTGGAAAGTTGGATATGTCATAGCACATATTACAACAGTTAAGATGTAAATTGAGCAGGTCATAGATTAGCTTCAAATTGTCCCATTTCTGATATAACATAAAGTCATTAATGATGATGTGATGGAAAAAGGTTAATGTTGTCATGCAACTTACAAAACTCTTTTTATGTGAAAGCATTGTTGTTCAGATTGGATTCAAAAGATTAAGGTCCTATTAATCTCTGAAAGTTTATGCAAATTGACGTCGCATACATCGCCAATATCACTTCACATAGATCTAGTGCCTTATTATTATTCCTAAAGATGATTTGTGAATACAAAACTCTTGTAATAGACATCGGTTTTCATTGTCAAATCCTTTCTCATATTGCTCTCCAACTTGCTCTTACTTTATTTGTCTGACATGTTGTAAAACATATCAAGCAAATAAGCATAAATGCTGTAAAATCAATTATATCATTCCTGATATTGCCATATTTATATAAATCATATCATTCCAACATAATATGATATTATCATATAAAATGTCTGTCAGGTTACTTCTCAAAAATTCCCTGAAAGCCAAAAATTGCAAGCTAAGCCGTTTCAAAAACACATAAAGAGTCACACAGGAAACTCACAGACATGGTAAGATTGGTTTTGCAGCTGTTTTTCTGAACTAATGAGGGGATAACACACTTCATAGTGCAAGAAAACATGCCTGCAAAAACTCAGTTTGCTTATGCCAAATAAGTAATTGACCCGCCATGTTTTTAAAGATTGTCATGACCACCTTGTTAAACCTTACATCAGCTCCCAGAATAGTCTGACATTGATGATATTGTATCATGGTAAAGCCATTTACCTTGTGATGAGCTTAACAGAAAATTTAAGTTTAGTTTTTTCATAGGCGTGCTAATAGAACTTCATAAATCATAAATCAATAAGCATTCTTTAAACAACACAACTTCTCAACATTCTTACATTGTCCCCTCTACACACTAAGGGTGACTATTGACCCCCAAGGGACTATTGCAATAGTGATAGTCTATTGTAGAGTACTATTGCGATAGGTTATCAATAACGGAAAGGCAGATTTTCTTGCTTTGTTCGTGACAAACGGTTTTTGGGTGGATTTTACTTTATAAATGAAACTTAACGACTGAATTGACTAAAATATTGATACATGCTATCGACAATATAATCAATTAAAAAATGACTATCGATAAAGTACTATCAGCACAGCAAGTAGATAGTTTGTTCTATCATTACACCCCTACTACACATACACACACATTGAAGCTTGTGACTCATCTTTACAATCAGTTGTCACTGACAGAGCAAGTTCACCACTGAAGGACGAAGATAGACAGACTGACTGAGACAACCAGAAAGAAGATGAGAAAACAAATTGAAGGAGAGCCTGTACTAAGTTGTGTAACTTGTTACTTATTCTCTTCTATATTTAACCCGTTCACCTCTATGAGCAAAAAATAAAAACATGTTTGTTACTGATGTCTTAGGGGTGAAGATTTGATAAGCTGGAGACATGAAAGAAACATTCAGATTTGAACTGACAAACAGAAAGAGAGATGTAAAAGTCAAAGATAAAAACAAATTTAGAATTGAACAGAAAACACATGCAGTATGAGACAGATATAGAAGAACCTAGAAAAGCTAGTCTAGCTTGGATATTTGAATAAAATGAAATTCACAATTTTTTACTTAATTTCCAAAATTGGAACATTTTGTCAATAATTATTTATAGTAAACATTTCACATCAGTTTGTTCAGAAATAAATTGTGTACCAGAAAAGAATTAAGGTGCATTGAATGTAAATGAAATTATAATTTTATACATATGGATGAATCACACTGTATTTTAATTGACATGTCTCCCTATGTCTGTGAAGGTCTGTAACCCCATCATGATGTAAACAAGACTACACATACACAGACACACTTGAAGGGTAAGATAAGAATAAAGAGCCAAACAGGTTTTATTAAAAACTACAGCAATATTGCTGAGCTTTTCAATACTCAAATGAGTCATAAAATCACACTAACAATCTCCTTGATACCCTTGGAAGTACAAAGGGTATTACCTTATTAGAAAGAGTAAATGTATCAATTATGTAGATTTTATAAATGCAATTTCCATAAAAATAAAAATATTCACATTTCAATGCATGTGCTATTTGAGTCACTTGGAAATGATTACAGCAAATGGAGAAAAAAATAAGCTTTTTGATAACCGCAAATATTTAGAAATTTAAAAATCATAATTATAACGTACATGTTTTCTAGAGTACTAAAAGTTTAAAGAAGTTCCCTGTATCATCATGTTTGGTGATGCAAACATTGTAATGACTTATTTGATTTCAGCAATTAACAGAGTCTGACACCACAGTGAATGTCTACCCAGACAAACACTGACTAATTGAGTAAAGAACACTTGAGTGTCTACTCTCACCTCTGTAAAACTAGACTATCTCACAGACCCTCAATTGTATTTCTATTTTTCAATGAACATATCTCTTATTGAATATTTGTCCTTTCCAATTTCTTTTAACTAACATCAAAGATTTCTAAACTAAATTTCAGCCTGTATTACAGGCCCCTAACATTACATTCTACATACAGTCATTAACCCCTAACTGTCTGTTATTAAATCAACAGACATTCTAAAAAATCATTCCTTGTCCTCATAATCAAATATAAGGATACACATGTTTTTGTCATTTCAAGGTAGCAATGTTTTAACCCTTGTTGACTTATGGCTTAACCTTGGCAAAAATATCTGAAGGGTAAATGAAGCATATCAAATACACTGTTGCCACATTAATGAACACATCAACCCACGCACCACTCCATCACCTCCTCCACCCCGTTACCCCACCACCCGCCACACACATACATATCAAACTCTCAATTCCCAGTTGCACATTCATTTTTTTAAATGCTACATGGTAAGCAAGTATATTGTCAAGTTGCAAATGAACCTACTCAACATTGATATACATCTACTTTCACAACCCCCTCTCCCCCAACCCCCTGCACATGTGGTTTGACAGGTGTGCAATGTGTACCTGTGGTCTCCGTCTGTGTGATCGGTCTATAAACCACCTTTATAGACAGTAAACTGAGTCATTACTGCAGTAAAACATGAGTAAGGAGATGATGTGCTGCTTGTGTGAACTTGACATGGTGACAGTGTCCCTGCTAAAAATATGCTGACAGGTTCAACGCCTTCTACGCACTTGTCTCGTCTGATGTTTACCTACAATTCTTTTCTGATGTTAACCTACAATTCTTTTCTGATGTTAACCTACAATTCTTTTCTTGTGTTAACCTACAATTATTTTCTTATGTTAACCTACAATTCTTTTCTGATGTTAACCTACAATTCTTTTCTGGTGTTATCCTACAATTCTTTTCTTATGTTAACCTACAATTTTTTTCTGAGGTTAATCTACAATTCTTTTCTGATGTTAATCTATAATTCTGTTCTGATGTTAACCTAAATTTCCTTTCTGATGTTAACCTAAAATTCTAGATTGATTATTTCATAACTCATGTCAATGGATTTACTATAAATCTAAAAGCAGGGATAAATATTGTATGCCTTATTTCTTTTGATATTATCCTAGATTAATTTGAACAGAATTGAGTTTAATAATAAGACAAAAATTAAATCTTATAATTAATTTTGGGGTTATCTAAACCCTAGCAAAAGGTATTCATGATTCATCTTTACAATTGTCATTTTCAATGAACAGAATAAATCTGTAGCACACTGTAAGGGCTACCTAACCTTAGCAAACTTCATTCATGATTCTGCTTCACCATTGTCATTTTCAATTAACAAAATATATTTGTACCATTATAATTATATAGCAAAACATGAAACATGATACCCATCAAACTATGGCAAATAGTTGTTATTATTCTAAAATGTGACCCTATAATGATTATTTCTCCTGTAAAGATGTAAGTAAGATATGGAGTGTTTACTACCACAGCTAAGACAGTTATTTCATATGTAACGGCAGTGAACCCTTTGAGGCGCACCGCTGGAATTGCCATATTCTCTGAGTGACTGAACATCAAAGTGCTGGAAGATTTATGTCAAGACAATTAACTCCTTGCTTAATACGGCAGTGCTGGGGCATGACACCTCCAAAAGACCATATTACCTACAGTCACTGTATACATGGAGAACATAACACTTGTGAGATTGGCCAAAACAATTTCGATCAGTAGAGATTAATCTTTTCATGATTTGAAGATGACAACGCTTTTCTTTTGGCAAGAATCATGAACCAAACTGCTATTTTGCAATTCAAAAGTTTTTTTGTTAGAAGTGTTAAACTTTTTTACAACAGATGCAGCTATACATAGGATGCACATTATTTAGATGGCAGCAGCAGATTCTGCATTTTGAGTCAGGTTTGAAGATACACCTTACTTGTTTCTGTCTTATTTGGGACCCTAACAACAAGAAATTCAGAAGAGGATTCAACAGCTCTTTCACAATTTTTAGATTTGGGAAACTCTAAATTTCAAGCCAAACTTGAAAAGGATTCCAGATAGATTATGAGAACCCCAAGTAAGCAAGTAGTAAAGATGAGAAGGGCCTGTATGTCAGTAGGTATAGACTCTAGTATGTCAGTTGATGCCAAGATAAGGATAACTATCTCTCTTGTCTTTCCTTGACTACTCCTTGGCATACCACAATCTTGAAGCTAGTGGGATGAGGAAGACTTCCTTCTTTCTTCACAAACATTTCCAGGAATAAGCACATAAATGTGTAAAGCAAATCACCTGACAATCTTAAGCAAAGCACTAAATGGAGGCCTTAGTTATAATAATATCAATGATAAGTAAAAAGGAAACTGCAGTAAAGGAGTCTGAATGACAGTCTATGAATGGGATTGGGCTCTAAGTTGTTTTAGTATTATGTACACAAGTCACCAGGTAGATGAAAACTGGACTCAATTACAGACGGAAATGCCTGTTTCTGAGGAAACACATGACAATGTTGACTTTTGGCCATGCCCAGAATATCAATGTCAAGTCTCCAAGATATTGATACCTTACAATTGTTGCGTTCAAACCTTTGCCATAAGAAATCTTTGAGATCTACCAGGAACCATTAGGTTCTTTTTTTTTAATATTATAACAGACTTCTCAGAAAGACCTCGGAGATTTTACCTTCAATAAGATTTGTCCTTGGGAGGAGACTTGTTTCCAGCAACTCAGTATTACAGAAAATTATTCAATTCACTGTTGGTAAAGTAATGGAGATAATTAAAAACTGTATTATCAGCATATAAAAGGGTATCGGTATCTTAAAAAGTCTTAACCATATTGTCTAGAATTAGTGTCTAACAACAAATGCATTAAGTCAAATGTTCAAAGATGAATGTCCAAAAATTGATGTCAAAAGACTAATGTCCAAAAGCAAATGTCAGAAAACAAATGTCCATAGACCAATGTCAACAGCTTAATGTCCAAAGACAAATGTCTCAAGCTAGCTTTCTGCTGGATATCTGTGTGTTGAAGTTTTTCCAAGCTAAAAGAAAGCAAATGCATGGAGATGCTGCTGACATTCAACAGGTGGTTGCAGATATACTCGTAAGCATATCCTGGAAGTAAAGGGGCAACCAGGATCCTTTGTCTGTGAGTCAGACAGACTACATTCAGACAGCGCCATCGGCCAAGTGCCAACAGTTCCAGGAACTCTGTGACCCTATGGTAACCACAAGTCGTGACTCATGGACAGGGAATACCATGTTATATCACATGTCACAAGTTATTGTACTGGTTCATTAGTGATTCATTTACCCATGAGTCAACAGGAAATAGGGATCCTTTTTGATGAAACATTAGATTGTTTTAAAACCTTACAAATCTTATCAAAACAATGTTCAGGAAATCCATCTTCCACTTTGTCCTTAGTCATCAATTATCATTGTCTTTATAAGTATCATGTTGTTTATGATTAAATAGGCTTACTTTCTTAACATTTTATCTGTCAAACAATTCAGAGGAAAAGGTATTAATGCAAAACAAGACTTATACAATGATAAAATAAAAAACTTCCACTGGCAATAAAAAATTGTCCTAATAGATTGTGTTCAAATAATTTTAAAGACAAATATCATTCATAAATTTAATCAATAAGCTGCCATTATCAGAATATATCCACATAATAGGATTTAAGCAAATAGCCCTTCTCCAGATAACTAGCCAATTCATTCAAGACCATTGGTTCGGCCACTTAAAGCATTTCTCAACTGCCCTCCAGACAGATAGACAAGCACCTTGATTGTTTCACCTCAGATTGTGCACAGAGACACTTGAGATAACAGAATTAGCACCACTTGAAAACCACTTACATCAAAGGAAAGGGTAAAACCATGACTGTATTTAACAACAAATTTATTTGCTCCTAAATAGCACTTCCATTCTAATAAGCATATATTATATATGTATAGTCACCAACATTTCCTGGATTATTGACTTTGTTAACTTCTGATTCCAGAAAGGCATGCTACTTTAACTTCCTCAAGGATCAAACACTTTGTTAACTTGTCATTATTGATAGCCAGAGGCAACTTTCAGTGATTACTTAAAAGTAGAGTAAGAGTAGTGTTTGACATTCGTATCAAAATATAATTAATGTACATGTGTATCTTTAAGGAAGAGGAATATAAGGATGAAAACTTCTTTATTCATGGTATGCAATGTTTAAACACAGCTTCTGATATCATTTTTTATGTTGCTTGTCCCCAACCCAAAGAGCTGTGTCAAAATGTTGCATACCATGAATAAAGAAGTTGTCATCCACATATTCTATAAATATATATATGTTCTTCTTATTATCATTTCAACTTCTAAAATGCCTCTCAAAGAAAACATATCTTTGTTTGAGTCAACATTAAAAAAACTGAGCTATAACATTTTCATTATAATAAAAACTTAACTCAAAATCTTATTTCACTTAGACTATCCTCTGAATAGAGATAGATTTTTATAACATCCATTGAAGACTTCAGTGTGTGAACTGTGACCCTCGAGATAACAGGCACGTGCCAGTGGTCCTCTTGACAAAATATTACGTCACAGATAACGAATATCAGTTGTAAACCACAGAGAACTATGTCCTTGTGTTGTCAGACATTTAGAGTGTCTGTAATATGGTGGCTTGAACTCTGGACCAAAGGATTACAATACCATTGATAGAAAGTAAACTAGGTGTCTAAGTCATGAATATGATATGATATACAAAGTAAGTAATAAAATTCTTCTCCACTGTTTCATGCAACACGTTTAAATAACAGCAATTCCTTTAATTGCAACATATGGGTTGGGACCCATGAAAATCAAGTTTGCACGAAACAGACAATACTGATGTTTCAGTGGCAGTTCATTGATGCATCCTGGCTCAAAAGGGTACTTGCATGCTCCTACAGTTTCTTGGTTTGAAGAAAAATAAGTCAAATCAGGGAAATGTAGGAGCATCACAGACAAATATTCTCTGTTGGAGGTATTTATAGAATATAGAATTTATAAGAAAACATGGTCTTCAACATGCCCCAGTTTTCATTATAGCTATCAACACTTTACTAAATCAAGAGTCTGTAAAAAGTGATTGCATACTTCTAATTTTGAACTACATCCAGGTATTGATACCTTGAAGTCACAAAGCGAAAGACATAGGGGCCTTCTACCATGTCTACAGTTCCGCATAGACACTGGTCTAAGAATCAATTATTCACGAATTATTTTTTACCAGCTGGTTAAGGGTTAACTACTGGTATGCTCTTATTGAAGCAGAGAGCAGGTTAGCTAATAGACAAGTCACACCTACGGTAACACCTGATTGTGCAGCTAACAAACCTAAGCTCTGATTAACTTCTATCAAGTCCACTGTTTGTCGGGAATGTTTACACAACTATTAGCAGTTACCTGTATCGAGGATTTTTAACCTTTTAATTGCATAGAGGGTTAAGTGTAAAGCTTTGACTGATATCAACAAAGATCTTAAAGGGTCACTCACTCCTTTTCATTGAATATTCAAAACAATTTCATATCTAGATCATGTTCCTATGAAAAGCCTAAAACGCCAGTTTACAAACTGTCAGTTTTATGCCTTGCTGCTGACCCTTGAGTTTTCTGTGCTTGTTCTCTAGCCTGTAGGGGCACTATAGCAACACAGTTAAGTAAAGGGTCTGCAGCAATGCATAAACTGGTGTTTTAGGTTATGCGTAGGAAGATGTAAATAGATATGCTTAAATATTAATTTCTCTATTTTGCAAATACTATCACCTATTCTCCTAATGAAAAGTGAAAGGGATAAATTATTATTGATGGCATCTAGCTGGATATATATTGTATATCCCAATGTTAAAGAGATGCAAAAATTACTGCCAATACATCAGTTTTCTGCACTTAATAATCTACACTAGGTTCATAACGCCCACACTATTTCAAAACGATAGACTCTCAAAATTTTATTTCATCACCCACAAGATTATCTGATATATAAACATGAGAAGATGTTTGGCTCTCCTAAGTGTCGGCTGCATACGCCCACTGAATGATGATGCACATGTAAAGACTTCACACAACCTGCAGTTGATTCGCTGACTCAGCGTGTACTACCTGCTGTAATGTCAACACAGACTTGCTTCATTCATCTCTAGTCTTGCATATATTGTTATAGGTATAAAGACTGCATGCATTAGTATATGAGGTTGATTCAACCACTACAACTTATTTTTTTCCCAAAGTACACAACTAAAAATATTTATGTCTGTCTGCCTTGTATATTAAAAAATGCCTCGACTCATGTCCAGTCGTTATATGCATTTGCACCATTTTGATAAATAACTGTGAGGTGGTGCTACCTATTACATTTTTACAGTGGAAACCTTATTGTACCCTCAAAGAAAATTTCCATAAAAAAAAAATATTTATTAAGATTTAGAATCTCAAAGTAGCACATATATGATTGTGATAGTGGAAATTACTTATTTAATGATTGCAGAGATATTTTATAGTAGAGTGTCAGTAGAGGTATATGCACTTCTTCACTCTCCACAAAAGGTGCAAATTCATAAATCCCATTCTTTACACTAAGGGTCTTTTTGCAACACATTACATTTTGTGAAAGAATGAAGGTATTACCAATGTCCAACACCAGAAATGACTCCTAGAATTAATCAGAACACAATGACCCAACAATCCAGTAGTGAACTGTGGTAGGTAGTGACATTTCACTCCTTACTGGACCAGATGTCCGCTAAACAGTGTCCCTTTGATTCCAATATTGGAGCTGGACCTGGCTGGATACAGGGTTAGATGTCAACAATCTAAATGTCAGATGTCAATTGGCAAACTTCTTATTTCTCAATGCTGACCCTTTAAAACTGGGAAATTCTCAGTACTTGATGAAAATTCTTCATGATAGCTTTAAATAGGTTTTATCATGATTGTGCAGGTTTTAAATTATTTCCAATGCGTTTCATCCTGGAAACTTATCAATGTTTATGATTCCAGGTAATAGCTTGGGGAATACAGGGGGGGCCATGTTTATGACCAAAATATGTTATTTACATGGAGACATATTGAATAAAACTAAATATTAATGTGTCATATTTAATTCAACAGGGGTAAGAAATACAATCTTCCAAGCCAACAGCAAATGGGAATAATTGTCCAATGAGAGATCATGCTAATTTAGTTAAACCTCAATAATCTTAAAATCTAATATGACAGCTTTTCTGGGATTGAGGGAGGCTCTGGTTGTGGAACTGTGACAGAATGAAGTGGCATTTTGAATGTTTAATGGCACTGGAGGTACACACAGGAAACTCATAAATAACCACAAACTGCTTCCTTGGCTGAATCTGACAAGATTACAAACATAAAACACAAGAGCTAAACTTGGGAGCAATGGTCTTGTCTGAGATTGCAGGAGAGGATTGGAATACGATGTTGGTTGCAGGAACTACAGGGAAAAGGCTAGATGAAAATTGAACATAAAATATATATTTAAAGATATTTGTACTGTTGCATGGGATCGGCACAAAAGACAGAAAGTATTAATAACTTGAGCCAGTAAGGTGACTCTTTAGATCAAAAGTAAATGAAAACAGCACTAGTTTGAGAGTAAATGACAGTTTGAGAGTAAATGTAGTTGACATGAAGTGGTAGCTGGGCAGGGTAGAGTCAAGAACAAATGAGAGAATGAAGAGTTTCCAGATGGTGTAGGTAGGAAGGAGGAGTAGTGAACACATAGGACCCATGAGTGTGTAGTCTATAGGCTTGGTACAGTCACACTCACAGGGTAACATCAACCAAGGGAACATAGGTCATGAGAGCCAAATTCAGTGTCTGAGAACAAAGTAGTCACACACTAGTGTCATTGAGAAACCGACAGGAACATTGGCTATGGTAGCCTTGGTCAGTGACCAACCTTTCTTTTGTAAAAATATGCTTAGAAGAATCATGAACAATTTGAGTAAGGTTAGGACATCAATTGTAATAATTGAGCTAGCAAGGATAACATGCTTATAAAAATTTCAGTAAACCCATAACCAAACCATGAATCTTGACTCAAAATGAAAGTCTAGATACAATTTAAGAATATCTGAGATGGCCTTTTCTAAAAGGGTTTTTCAAGAAACATTCTCTTAACTTCAATTCTCTAGTGAAGTAATACTTTTTTTCTTTAGCCAAGAGTCAGTCTACTGGAAGGTTGTCATAGAAATGAGCTTTATGACAAACCCTGTTCCAGGGTGCGGAGGAAGAGTGCCTCGGAGGAAGAGTGCTTTAGGAGGCGTAGGGATCATGAGGTCACAATAAAACAACGTAATTTGATCAGCAGATCTTTCAAGAATGGAAAACAGGAGTCAGACCTCCCTTTCCTGCTTCATCAGAAGTAAATTAAAGACACATACCTACATGTTTCTATACTTAAGCAAGAAACTCATTCTAAATTGGGCGTAAAACTTATGTCAAATTGAGTAACCCTGTCTCTCTCTTCAATGGCAGGCAGCCATGCACAAACATGTGGTTATCTTCATGACATGCTGATAACCATCTGTGCAGACAACATGAGAGAGAGCAGTCAGTTATGCAAGAGGCCACCTTGGTCCTGGTTGAGGGCAATCACCAGATCATTTGGTATATAATGGGTAAGGATTATATCCCTTATCATGGTCTTAGGTCAGGGCATTCACAAAATCCTATCCTGCAACATGGTTCTGGTTGAGGGCATTCACCTGGTCACTTCCTGTTCTCAGGACTTAGTTGAGGGCATTCAACAGACCATACAATGTATCATGGTTGTATTTGAGGACGTCTTCTATACATGTTAAAGGTGAAACACAAACACCAAATCATATTGTGTGTCATGGTCATTGTTAAAGGCATTTACCAGACCCTGGTCTGGTCTTTAGTAAATTTCATCAGATCGCATGGCGTATCATTCATTTGGGTAAGGACATCTATCAGAGAGAATTGTAAACAGAGGTCTTAGTTGAGGAAATCCATCAGAATCCTTGTTGAAGGCATTTATCAGATCAAATTGCGTACGCACCATAATCTTAGTTGATGACTTTCACCAGATCATTTCCTTTTCCATTTTTCTTTCTGAAAGCATTCAACAGCTATTCTTTACCATCGTCTTAGTTGAGGGCATTCATGTCATAAAGTGTACAAACCAATCATATCCTCTACCTTGGTCTTATCTAAGGGCATTCCTCAGATCCTACCCTGCACCATGGTCTTAGTTGAGGGCATTCATTCAACATATCCCATCTTGCATCAGCAAGCAGCAACAAGGAGTTTGCTTTGATCTCTGGGCATGTCTGAGTCGATCTAGATGAAGGTGGTTTACAAGGTCTGGTAATCTCATCAGAGTCTTAGTCACTGACCATATCTTGCACTTGCAAACTTTGCTGACAGCAAACATCATCAACTGCTGGTTCTATATTTAACCCTTAGCTGCTATAACTGTGATGCAGGATCATATTCAAGTAGACATTTGACTTCACAATATTCTCTTGTGTAACTGATATTGATGTATTAAATATCTATTGGTCCATTTTCTTCAAAGTGGTCAACTGATTCCAGATGTCCATTGAGCAATAGGTTTCATCAAATGAAAAATACTGATTGTATTAAAGGTTATGAATTATTCCAGCCATTAGTCTATGGAGCCGAAAGAGAAACAATTGTGGGATGCAAACATTCAGACCTCTTGATTGAGAACACAATGTTCAGATAGTCTATTGTGGTGTTAAATGTCTAATCAGCTGTCCATCCTATGTGATTTGGTCATGAATAAATATCCTGTTGAAACAGTCACATTGAACAAGAACCATGGTAATCCAAAGTCAGTTTGCTTCAGTGATAAATCAATCCCTAATCCTCCTTGACTCATTTGTCTTCACAATTACTCAATTATAAGGGGAAAAAAATATCTGAATTTAATCATCATTGAAAATACATCAATGAAGGACAACTCATCACAAAGGTACCTTGGTAGAAGAAATGTATTCCAAATCAAATTGCTGGAAATCTATAAGTTTTCCCAAAATGACGAAGAAAACATTTCAATAAATCTGTCATGGAGTAGGTTGTGGATTCAATGAGCATGAATACAATCAAATTATAATAATAATAATGTGGATATTTATATGGCATCATTTTCACATCCTAAGACATACTCAAAGCATTTCCTGATTCATTACCCATTAGCTTCTAAAACGCTAGTCAAGACCATGTATCTAACAAAAACAAAACAAAACATTTAATAAAGACAGTACAAGACCAGAATTGTGCAGGTTGGAGATGGTGGAATACCTATGTTGTGTGAGGTGTCCATGATGAGAAAGGTGATAGGGCATGTTTTGATAGTATTTCAACACAGGAAGCTTGGGGTGGATCTGTTACAATACAAGCAAGACACTGGCCCTATCTTGGTCTACAACACACATGTTATCTCTATCTCTGTCCAACAGCTTCCTCTAGACTCATTCTTTGTCTCTGAAGCATCTTGTTTCTTCAAAAATTATTTCTTGATACCTTATGAAAGCTCTGATCACAGGAGTCTAGAAGAAACAAGGCTTGTTTAGGACAAGGTCATGGAACAGTGGACGATTTTCATTGTTCAGTTCTTCTAAATTACCCCTTGGTCTCCAAACCATTCAGTTTCCTTTATGATACTGTAAGTTTCAGATATTTTGCAATTCATAAGGTTAACTTTGACAAAATGTTAACTGAATCTAATGTAAAATTACAGTCACCACATGACCTTTAATCACATTGATTAGTATAAGGGGCCTAGATATGAATTAGATTAATTTCTCCCTTTCATATCTTTTCTTCCACCTTCAACATTTCCACTAAAATTATTTATTTTGTATGACTAATGATTTGATTAACCCAATATCCTTTTGAAAACAAAGGCCTAAGCAAGGCAATGAAATGCTGCTTTGTCAGTGTGTGCTGCTTTTGTTCTAAAATCAACCTTGAACTTGTATCACAACACAATAAACATGCATTATGTAACCCCTAATGGTGAAAAATGAGCAGAAAAGATAAAGCCAGGAGGGAAAATATTTTGTTTGTCAGAAAAAAATACAATTTTCAGAACTTGATATGACATGATAAGATCGTGATAACCCTAACCCATTCTCACTCCCATCCACCTACTATCAAACATTCAAGTGTCATAACCCCTATCAAATTGCAAGGAAAGTATTTTGTCTTTCAACTCCTATGCATTGTGCAAATATGAATAGTTGTGTGGAAGATAGTGCCAGGAATCTGAGCGACAGACAACTTCAGGGAGAGGAGGAGATATAGGAGTGACAGATGGATAACAGCTGACTCAGATTCTCTGATGTTGCCAGGCAAAGGTTGTCATGGTTACGATCTGGGAATCTAAGGAAATAAAGTGTATTTATACTGTACAAGTCTACCCAGCTCTAATTCATGTAAACATAGTCGGAGATCACAGTGATGGCTGGTCCCATGGGATAAGGTTCCACAGATAAGGTGGTTAGGAAAATAGCATCACAGAAACATAAATTGATGAATTGCAAAGAGGTGCAAAAGAATTATGCCTAAATAAGAGCGTTGAAAGGGGAACATAATGCTGAAATGCCATATTCATAAAACATAGTGACATAGGTCAAGTATCAGTTTCCAGACAAATCTCAATATCGTTTTTTCAAACAGATTTTTATTAAAACATTTTTTAACAAATAATTAATGTTAATTTAGTTGAACTTGAGAAGTTGAAGAACAGCATCTGGGTATAAAATTACTACAACATGGCCACAAAATGTACACTTCTGATAATTCTGTACTTTATATACAAAAGTATTTAAATTATGACACATGTTACACAGTCATAGGTTAAAGAAACACAATAAGTGAAATTAAATATCCATTCACTACCATTTTACATAGTCTACATTAGTCTCAAAACTTTTTGCCTAATCAGTTCAACTATCTTCAAAGCACAGAAGATTCAAATTTCAAATCAGCAGGTTTCACAGACTCATTGACTGAGGTTCAAGGCGGTGCCAAACGTGTAACTAAAAATAAATCAGACCTTGTTTAAATGTTGTGACTCATGTTTCCTTTCTCAATCACTTTCAAATATTACATTTGTTGTTGTTGTTGTAATTTGCTGGAACTTCCTCCAGGGAAAGGCTAAGTCTTCCCATGTGGGGACTGGCAGCTGCCTGTTCAGCCATTAATCCACCGGAGGAAGCTTCCTGTACTGAAGCACCCTGGGATAAACAAGCTCATGGACCATCAAGGCAAAGACTGCATACTGCATTTAGAGGCTTTCTAAAACTTTAAAGTGTACTATAAAACGAAGGGATATCAAACTTGAGACTTCGTTTAGAGGCTTTCTAAAAGTTTACTTTGACACATTTGCCTGTACTGTAAAAGCATGGGATAATCAACATTTTGAACCAGCTAGTTGCCCTTTAAAGAGTGATCTAAGGAGACAATATTACCTTGTTTTACTAATGTTTTAGCTCCTTACTAAGTTTACAGACACATTATCTAGCACCCTGCGATAATCAACGTATCTTCTGGACCATCTAGCTTACAAACTGTTTTAGAGGCTTCCTTTTGCATATCATATTGCATATTTTTCTGTACCATACAACGAACGGATAATCAAGCTTGAGGTCAACCTAGCTCAGAAACTTCCTTGAAGCAGCAAACATCTTTGGAGATGATGTTACTTACTATCGGAACCTGTATTAGAATATAGAGGCTTTCTAGAAGTTTCTTGTGACATATTGCCCTGTACTCAAACACTTTGGGATAATCAAACTTATAATCTACCTTGAAGAAAGGATCTCTGGACACAATGTTTCTGTCATTGGAAAACTGCTCAAGAGGCCTTTTAGAATTTGTTTTCTTACATATTTTTCTGTACTCAAACTCAGGATAACCAGGCTTGTCAAGCTTACATCAGTGCCAGAGATTGCATTGCTCTTCTGGAGAGTTTTTAGGCGGTTTCTGGACATTTTGTCATGATTAATTCATAGTTCAAAGTCATTAACAAACAAAGGATAAAATTGATAACTTAAACTGTAGTTATAATCCCTGACTTAAAACTCTTTTCAAAGATCACTCTAAGATCACAGCATAACAACCAATTTGACAGAGACAATCTTAATATTAATTTATTTTCCTATATCAAAAAACCTTCTTCACCATCACCTTGATGAAGACACCATCTTCCATTAGGAACATTAAGACATCAGCCTACTCTCTCACACCTGCCTGCCTTATCCATCTGAAGACTCCTGTATCTGAATGAGCTGATTAACTCCTTGTTATGAAACCCTGTGAGCTGTAGACATAACAGCCCCAGTGTGAATTAGCCCTCAATCTGTGCCCGGAGTGCACTAGATAAGCTGGATGTCTCCCTATCACACCCTGACATAGCTGTACTTACACAGTTGATACCCCAACTTACTCATTATCTTAATTCATGTAATGAACACCTTGGTAATCAAAATAATCAGAGGCGCTTTTTGGGATAGCTCTTGTGAGTGAGCTTTGATTTTATACATACATCTTGTAACTTCCTTTAACTTAGTTTGTCATTCATTATTGACATACATCAAGATACAATTCTATAACTGACCCACAAAATCAACAAATTCTCAATTCCTATTACTTTCATCAAGACTTCTGAAATCAAATCCAACCAGATGTCTTTATGAAAGTGCAATCAACACCTCATGATCACCAATTTTCCCCAATGCTTAAATGAAAATAATCAGACTCAATGTACAACACCGACTTTTTCAAGGTTGATCACAAAATTTTGCCAAAAATACAATACAGTAAAAATACTTTTTAACATAGTGAACTTCACTACACTCTGATAACCAGTAAGATAACCAGACTGAGTTTTACACACCATCTTACCCTGCCTATATAAAGCATCTGTTTCACTTCTTCAAGCCAACATTTTGTCTGAGACAAAAACACATGAGGATATGTTACAGAATGTGGATAGTTGATAAATAGGCTGCATTTTTCACATGGGCTTTCCCACCTCAGGCTTTTTTGGAGTTTGCAAAATAGCAGTTTATCACATATATGTTGGGAAGCTGACATTGCTAGGATAACTTTCTTACTAGGCCACATCTTGATGTTAGAGCTCATGTCAAAGAGGACATATACTGAGCAGGCTCAGACTTGTGGAGCACAGATTGCGAAGCGGTTATGTAAACTGTTTAGGATAAAGAGATTTAAATCATTTAAATTTAAATTCCATATCAGAAATAGAAATTCTGAATGAGTGAACTAAATACAGATTTAAAAGAATCAAATTTGAATTCAATATCAGAAATAGAAATTCTGAAAGGGTGTAATCAAAGCAGAAGGAAATTACCAAAGGATCATATATAAAGGTTTTACTCAAGAATAAATGGAAAGTAATCAAACTTACCTTGCTGTAGCATTACATATGAGAAATGTAACTACTGATTTAGGTAATATGGTTTCAATGATAAAATGTTTTTGTAAATTCATAAAATATGGATATATTTCTCTGTGTCCTACTTTTTGTATTTCATACATTTCAATGCTATAAATGCACATAATGACAGCCAGTACACTACAACAACTGCTTTTCAGGAAGTGCTGGGTGATCGACAGTGACCCTGTGACAAATTGAAGAAAAATGTCCATACACAAACTCAATATTCCAGGGTGGTTTCCCACCTAACTAAGGTAACCAAATTTGGGAATTTGCTGAGGAATGCATTAGGTTTCCGGGAGGTCATAACGAACTCTGAGTTTGAACTTTAATTTGTTCCACATGTGGCCTCGTTCACTTTACAGCCCTTACATTGAAACTATAGAATCTGTCCATTTCTTTCCTGGAAATTTCTGTTTATGTCTCCAGCGCTAAAAGATATTTCAGAATGTTTTTTGGGATGTTATCTTTACACTATTTCATGAATGAGACTCCAAATGCCTACAGGAAAAGTAGTTATTTCTTACAGATGGTGAAATTAAGATATGTTAAATTCAGTTCATTCTGTTCCAAGTCATATATTTAGAAAATAAATTCACACCAATCATTTTTAAGACTATGAACTGCTATATCACAAAATACTTTCACCAAATTCCTTTACAACTAGAAACATAAAAACATTCAAAGATATATGTCACTCAACCTCAAAAAAGAACATCCTGTTTCAAAACCAATTAAATGTTACTTCCCCAAAATCATTGCCTAACCATAGTGCAAAAAGGTCCTGAAAGGTATCCATGACATATAATTCAACAAACCCTGATTCCATGTTTTGCAATAAAAACTTCTTTTCCTTGAAATCTAACTACCGGTAGACTTTCCCAAGATTTCAAAAACTTTTTAAAACAAAATCTTCTGAATAACTCTCCTTCCTGAGGATAAAGTCAATGAAATTCAAACATGAAATCTTAAACATAAAGATACTTGAACTTTGATTCCTTTAAAATCATATTCTATCATTTTAACATGAAGAACAAAGATTGATCATTTAAAATTCTATCGCATTGGGTAAATCTTCATTATGTACAAATTGAAAGGTCCGATTACCAGAGTATCTCTTTCAATAGCCAGGGAAAATCTCTGGAGTCAGCAGATTCCAAATCTGTGCATGGGCTTGGCTTGGATGAAGATAGACTTACATTATGTCTCTATTTATTATATTCATTATCTTTTTTATAATAAATTGGCTTATTTCAATTTCTTTTTTTGTGAATAATAATATTGTTGGTTGTTGATGTCTATAAGTTAAACAAATGAAAGCAAAAAATCATCAAAAATCAATTTGACAAGAATTTGAAAACTGACCTTACAAGGTAAAGAAATCTGATATCTTTAGGTTTAAAAAGGCTCTGTATAAATCATTGACAAAATCCTTCTAGTCACTAACATTAGGTGCAAAATGGAATGAATCGATTCATCTTCATAAAAAAATCTATGTTAATGAAAACAATAATCTTTCTCTGAAAGTACGAGGAAATTTCTATTTTAGCATATCACTGTTTATTTCTTCAGAGTAAACCAATTGATAGTTCTCCAAGGTGGGAGGAATTTTCTAGAAAATCCTGAAGATATTTTGGTAAGAGGGAGGGAGGGGGACTGCCTACATATACATAAATACATACATAAATCACCCATGGGGCTCTACATGAGGGGGGTCTGAAGTCACTTATTATATTTTTATCAAAATCAGTTTCAGTCAAGTTCAGATTCATCTAAACACACATCTATTTCATTCAACTGCTCCACTCGCAAGCTCCTTGTAAATTTGAATTATATGATTTAATTTGAGTCTGTGATATTGAAAATTTAGTCCATTTGATTGATCAGAAAGATGAAGAAAAGTTGTCACTTTCTGGAAAAATACTCTTTAAAAAATTCTTTTATTGAAATCTAAGGGCAAAAAATAAATATTCAGAACAACCTGATATGGTCAAGGAGATTTCCTTTTTTTCCTTACTTCAAATCATTTTTTTTCTAAATCTATTATGCAACTATATTGTTCAATACTTTTGGAGAAACTTTCTCAATATCACAAACACGAAATAGCTTAGCATAAATGTGAGGAACCCAAAATACTGTTAATCTGTCTTTCAACCTTTTAAACGTTAAATCAAATTTTCAAAATATCTTGCATTACTCACAGATGTTAATGGAACACAATACATGTCTTCAAAGGGAGAATAATACTACAAAGGTCATTGCCTCATATTGTTTGGGTGGATAATAAGGCTAGACTTAGATCAGGAATATTCTTAAGGTTATCAATCATTTGAGAATGTCAAAGTTTTTCAGGAGTAATAGCAACAACATTAAAAAGTGATAAAATGTCATTTGATAATTCGTTCATAAACATGAAAGAAATTGTGAAAACATGTGCTGGTAAGTTAATTTTGCAGAGAGGCAGATTTAAATATATGTGGCTGAATGCCAAATTTTGAAATTTCAAATAAGTATTGCACGAGTCATGATAACAAAAATAATAGCGTTGAGCCAAAAGTTCCTCTCATGAATATCTACCATATCATATTCTGCAAAAAGCAAAAAAAGCAAATATTATTATTTTCCATTTTTTAATTATTCTGTTGGAATGAGAATGACAATAAAAGTTTTAATTGCATGTTTTGTTAAAGAATTATCCCCAATGCGAGAATATTTTACACAGCATAAACCAAGACTACCAAACATCAACTGACCAATATTTGGTTACATCAACTTTCATGTTTGCCTATCCATGATGCTGTTGGTTAAGAATTACTGAACTAAGTTGAAGAAATCACACATTCTCTTCCAGTGACCTGCTAATCCTATCCATCTGATAACCAGGATGTTACAGGGCACTTATCTACCCCCAGTGGAGATTACACAAATCCATGACACCACACAAACACCAGATTAACACTGCTCACAGGGAGAGAAGTTAAGTAAATATGGTCCTGATAAACTCATCCTGTACCTTAGATGTCCTGCTTTACAAATCCTAGATCCCTAGATTCCAACTGAGTTGCTTGCACCAATAAATGTATTACTAGTCTTAATCTGGTAGGTCAAAGGTAAAATAAATGAATTGGAGATTCCAATTCAAAAGAAATCAAGTAGAAGCTTAACAATTCCACATTGTTGTTCTTGTAAAAAAAAAGTTGAAATATCTAACTCTGCTTAATTTCCAGTTTAAATTGACCTCACAAGGGTGTCCTGTGACATATAAAGAGAAAATGGCTTATTTGATCTGTGATACTTATTTGTCAAAGTTTTAAATAATGCCAAACTATCCCCTTTCAGATTCTCACTGTGGCCCTCAACAAAATCCATGTGAACCAAAATCTCCATGGTGCCAACTTAAACCCTCTGGTCACCTGCACTGTAAGTAACCCCTACTGTGCCAATTCCTAAGTTTTTGAACTTCTTCTACTTCAATGCTCATGCTAAGCTGATTCCAGTCAAACCCACTCAGAGACTATTAAGACCCCTACTGTGACCTCTCTAGATCCCTGCTGTTGCTTCCTTTCAGATTCACTATGGGGTTCCTTCAATTTAATCCTTGTGACCCCCACTGAGATAGTTCCTCCATATTGGAACTTTGCCTTTTCCTCCTCAACCCTATGGACAATCTTTGAGGTCAACATGGATATCCTTTTAAAAATCCTTTTTTCTTATCTTTGACATCCGGGATCACTTATGCTAAGTTGATCATCTTAAAACTGAAGTCATATAACCAAATAAAGGCAATCATTCTACATTGACAATTTGCCCAATACAAAGGGTTCTGGGGATGGCCACTCCCCTACTAATATAAGGCATATAAGAATATTAAATATTAAGTGACCAAGTAAATGTAAAGATTTCCAAACTTCCCCTGAATCCCCTACATAACTAGTTCCTGGAATTTTAGTTTTATCCTTTAATGCAAAACTTCCACTTAGTTGACCTTTTTCAGATCCATTTTTGACCCCTTCAACCCAGCTTTGTCCCTCCCTGACCCCAGCCAGTGCATTTCCTGGACCCCCCCCCCCTTCTCCCCCCCCCCCCTTCTCTTGACCCCCTATCTATCTGTCTCTCTGACTCTGCTATCTCTTCTATCAGAGGCTGCCACCCTGCTAATGGATTGACCACTGACACATTACCTCATGAGTAACCAGGCATTTTAATTGCTTTTGGAAGTTTTATGAGAACCATGTGTTCTTGAAACTTCTAGAAACTGTTCTTCTGTGGACAATGGTGATTATGAAACAAATTATTTTGATGGTTCCAGGCTAGATATTATTCAATGACATGAACAAAACCACTTAAAGACGTTTAGAATGGTCAGAGTCAAGGTACCCCTTATAGCATATTAAAATGTAATTTTTTATAAAAGCTAAGGTTTTTGCATCTAACAGGATGAATAGACAGACAAATCATGATTGCTTTTCAGAAACAGCTTCAACATTTGGGTAACCTTTGCTTTATTCATAAGAAGACTAAAATCAAACCTGTCATGTTAATTGAAATGGGAACCAATTACTATGAAAGATAACTTAAGTCACAGAACATGGCATGAAAATTGAATTCTGAGAGAAACAAGATTAGCATTACATTCAATGTCTTTTATTCTTTCTTTCAGGACTTCAACTTGGACATGTAACCCTGTGAGTACCAAAACCAACACATTCCATTCAAGTGAAGTTAAATGACACAGTCCAGTTTACCGAAACCATCAATGTCTTTGAGTCTTTGAATAACATTCCAAACAAGGACATGAAACCCCAAGAGTACCAAAACCGACATGTTCCTTATTTAGAGTTGCAGCGAAGTACCATGAAACAAGAACCAAGTTCCAATGTCTTTGATTCTTTAAACCAGAACTCAGCATGAACATACCCCAAGAGTACCAAAACTAACATGTTCCTTGTTTAGAGCTACAGCAGCAGCCTTATCAAGAGATGTTTCTGGTTCGACAGTTTCACGCTCTGTCACCTCTCTTACAGCTGACACTCATGTCAAACTCTGGCCTTGAAGACTGTCTTCAAGTCTCCTAGCTCTTCAAATATTACACGCAACGGAGGGAGCATAAAATTATAGTAACATTTAGTTTGTTCTCACACTTCTGACACTTCTGTAAAACTGTGAAGGAGGACTGTCTATCAGTCTTTGAGAAAAAATATTTTTTAAGAAAAAGTACTTGATTATAAAATGTTCACTCAATAAATTTTTATCTCAAAACCATGATCTGAATTTATGTGTTTTGTGCAGTTATCTTTCAAACTTATTAGTAATTGGTTCTCAAACCTCATGACCTTACTTTTAGTAATCTTTTGATAAAAATAAAATTACAAGTTTATTATTAACTTTTAACTTACAAAAAAAATGAAAATTTAAACATGTGATTAAACAGAAAAACCTATGTGCGTGAGTGAGTTATTGTTTTACGACGCTTCAGCAATATTTCAGCCATTAGCGGAGTAAAAAACTATGTGACAAAAATGTATAATTTTGCATAAGGACTAGATTCATATCAATTCTACTATTCAACATTTACCTTCAACTAGTCACGAAGTGATCTCAAAGGCCCTTCAACCCTTTGTCCATGTTACCAAAAGCATCAACCTGCATAAGTAGCTTACTATAAATAAAGATTGACATTTTAGCCTAGTAATGGAAAGATCCAGGTTTGTGGTATACAAACAAACCTGCCCCTCGTGTTTGTGAGTACAGGATAAACCTGCTGTACACGCAGTTCAGCATTGTCTGGTCGGTGCAGTCAACTTACTCTGCACTTGTGTCGACGCACTGCTCATGCAACATTGTGCATGTGTTCGCGAAAATATCAGGTAATAAGTAGTGCGTGGAAATTGGCAATTAATTACACCTGTAAGGTGAGCTAGAAACTTTTATTAAAAATTTTGATGGATGAATGTTGCAATTAAAAATGTTAATTTTGTTCATGATCAGGAGGAAAGACTATTTTTATGGCGTCTTATTATTGACTTGACTTTCTTGTACAAAGAAGTTAGATAATGAATATAGGTGCATATCTTTAACATTATGTTACTTTTCGGTCTCTTTTCAGAATTATGTGGCTTGTTTGGAATATGCTACAAGATGAGTATAAATTATCAATGTTGGTGTGTTATTTTTCTCTTCATTCAATTATATCCCTTCAACAATAGATATCATAACTTTATCAAGTTTTACTCTAAATGTGGTTATGTGACTGACGATGCATATTAGTTTTTGCACACATTTTGTGATATTTTCAGATTGTCAACTAAGAATAATCAGTAATTCTGCATAATTAGTATATGCAATGTCTATTTATGAACTCCTCCAAGTCAGAAAATAGTTTATCAACAATATATAATGTTACTTAAACCTTTCTATGAAATGAACTAAATTGCTCAACCCCAATTCTATGTCACAACATGTTATGACACAGAATGGCATAACATAATTTCACAAATATTTTGACAGACAATAAATAAAAGCTTCAATTATTGTCTATTTCCGCCACTCTGGGAGCTATTTCCACAGGAAGAGATGTCTGCTATAGTTTCCTGTGAGGGGGGGACCAAAGACTGGTGATACTGGAGGAAATACCTAACATCAGCTGTGGTCTTATCAAAAGAAATTGCTGGTATTGATAGACCACAATCTTGACTGGTAAACCACAGATTTTGAAACACAATCATCCCATAACATAGATGTTATAATATAAAAGTATTGTTTAAATATACTTATGGTGTAAATAAAATTTCTTTTAAAAAACAAGGGTAGTACAAATTAGAATATCTATATATATATCTGCATGAAAAAAACAAAAAAGTCATTTAATTGTTATAAATTGGAAACAAATAAATTTTTATTAATGTAAATTTTAATGTATTTGGAAATAGATTTGTACCTCAGATTTGTTTTTTGAAACAAACATTAAACAAGAATGACATGATTTGACCAGATTTACTAATTATATTATATAAGTGTCTTTGTCAACAAACACTGATAAATAAAGTGCCAAATTGAGATCCTTGAATAATTACTTTGTTTAACCAGTCAATCTCCACTCAAATCTGTTGATTATGCTCCAGCCGAAAGTCAACTTTCGTTCTCACTGACTGACGAGCACAATGACTCGTTATCACAGCCTTGATTACAACAATCACAAAATTAATCTTCACTCAACAAAACTTGTGTTAAGAATAAACATATCTTATTAATCTAAAGAACGCAATTGAAAAAAGAAAGCAACAAATTGTCAATACACATTTAACGGCCAACTATGTCTGTCAGGCGAGGTTGCGAGGCCAAATTTCGGCTAGACGCCATTTTCAGTTTGAAATAATGAATGCTCCCTCGGCCATTTCTCCGATTCCTAATTTGTGCTTATATGACCAAAGTTTGGATTTGCGCCTGTTACACTTTAGATGCATTTTGTAGACATTTTGTAGCTATCACACGTAAATGGTTTATTAAAACAGTGATAAATAAATGAAATTAGAATATATGCATGTTTTGTTGATATGGAAGTTTTGACTACATTGTAAAGCGACTAACAGTACCAAAATAAAACGAAAGATGCCAGAAGTGTAACTTGGTCCAAGATAAGAATATAAGGGATAAATGATAATCAGAAATAAATAAAATGAACTATTTCAAAGGTACTTACCGCATTAACGCCGAGATTTCCTAAAACGACGACACAAATACACAGAAGAAGCCTGCAAGTAAATATTGTTACATTATCAGAATTACCAAACTTTACAAATTCTTTGAATAAGGTTACAGGGGTTGCTTTTAGAGATATAAGGACGAGATAAATGAGAAAAAGCAAGGACTATACTCACCATGAAGTCATGTCTTTAAAGTTGGATTTCCTGGGTACACTACTCGCGTGAATAAAGTTAGTGCCAGCCGCGCGACTGGCACCCAAACTACACAAAATCATGAACAGGGGATAATGAAATGTCCGAACGGCTAGCTAGTAGCTCCAGCCGTTCTCCTAGCTGAGATTAAACTCAGCAAAGAATCAAATCCCTCACTATTACAATGGCTAGAAAGTTTTCCCTAACATTCAGTCGTGTGCACCCAGTTCTTCCACAAGAATATCTTGGAAGACGATGTGTCTCTCCGCGGATGAGCATAGGTTTCTAAAGTGGGAGGAGCTACGAGCTTAGCCACGCCCCCTCCCACGCCGTAATAGCACATGTTGAGAATTTCCCGGATTACTCATGTTTCGCTATTCAATCGGAAATTGTTCTCACTAAATATTTCTGTAACAATAGACTTATTGTTTTGGTAATTTTGCAATAAATCATTTTCGATAATTAGTAAAAGTCCTCAATTCTAAATACTGATATTGTTTTCAATTAAAATTAATATAATCAAGTTTTCATTTTTATGCCTGTTTTAAAAAATATATATATCATTTTTTCAGGTTGAATACAAAGTTAAGAGGTGATATTAATGCAACAAAGTTTAACTTTTGTATTGCGCAAGGGATAAAATGAGGGCACATAATGTTAATTCTCCCAAATATTCATGCGATATTTCCTGGAGTAGTCGTTTATCCCACGACAAACAAGGGATGATTGACAGGCGGCCAGCCGCTGCATCCGCCCACCGGTTCAACTTCAGGGCAGCTTGCGCGGAAAGGGAGGAACTATGCTTCCGCTGTGAGAAGTTAGTGCAAGAATTTGTAAATTCTTTCATTGTGTCTGCGACAAATTTGAAACTCTAATCATGTACTGAGTCATAACTTGACCAAGTCCAACATTTCCGGAAGAAAATAGCCCACGTTAGGTGAAGTTTGGAATAAGCCGAAAATAGTGCCTCTATTTTGTCGTCTGCAGTTTGGTGCAAGTTTCCCTAACTCGAGACAAGATGGTGGAAAAGCGAAGAAACTAGCTCGTCTCGGAGTAAGGGGTTAGAGAGAATCAGCGAGTTAGTGACGCTTGCTGGCTCATCTTGGCCAGTAGGCTTTAATATTTTAGTTATTTACCTAGGCGCAAGTGTGATAACGCGACAGACGACATGAAAACCATGGAATTTCTAAAGCGGCACTTGCCATTAGTGCTAGGGGCCCTACTCTTCTTGGATTATTTGGATCTAGCATCAGCTGCCGTAAGTATCTCCTTTATATTTCCTGAAAATACAGTTCTATGTCTTAAATCGATGAGAGTACGTGTAAAACCGTACCGTCTTTGAACCTGGCGTTATTGTATTAAACGCGACCGCTCGCATGCAAAATAACCGTGATATTTTGGTAAAGTTGTATGCTTAAATGTCACATGCGTTTATTCGCTTTGTAAAAGTATCGATATTTCGTTAAAAGTATTTTCGAAGTAATTTCCGATGTTGAATATGTTTCTCATTAAAAGTTGATATGACAACGGAAGAGGATACAAGCTGCGTTAATCCTTTATCTATTACCTCACAGCGGTATAACACATCTGTTATCGGTCAATGTCTAATTCCATTCATAGTTACCTCACCAATGTCAACATCTTTAATACGAATTCATGTTTGTAATTATAATGCGAGCAAAACCAACATTAAGGATTGATTACCTAAAACCAATGTATGATAACGGTAGAACCTTTCAATGTAATGTTAGTTTCTCTTTTTAATCTTATTTGTTTTATGTTAAAAAAATTATGTGTTTGTTTTTATTATTTCCGTTTATTTTGATAATTTCAAACATTGTTGAAATAATTGACTCTGAAAACGAAATGACGATGTGACATCAAGAATATTCCATGCTGGAAGCGCAATGATAGAGCTCTGCGAGGGACCAGTCATTATTTTGTTTTGCAAGCCTTGCTTAGCGTAATGTAGGTCAGATCATCGCAGCCGAGGCAGGGAAACTCACAGCTTTTTTTTATGAACGTATATATTTATCGCAGTCAAATGGATAATCACATCGTATTCAAATGAATTTTCTTCCTTTTTTGAAGATTTTTTTTTTAATGTATTCTAATCTTGCCCATAAACACAGAGAAACTTGAACTATAATCAGAACAATTTTAGGACGGTAAAAATTAATTTTGTTTGGTTAAAATACTGAAATATTGTCATTTCTTATTACAAATATTTGGACTTGGTTATTTTACCAAATTTAAGATCATATGCTGAAATGATTAAGAAAAAGAAAAATATGTTTAAAAAAAAGTTAATGGCATATTGATGCTTTCAATGATTTAAAGATGAATGTGATTTACATTTTTCTCTGTTGCAAATACACTTTGACTTGCTGAAATAAAGATCTACACTGTAATACCCAAAAACCCACAATAAACTGGCAGGAAAAGTTTGCTAAAACTGACAATAAACTTATGTAACTACGCACATTCCCTCTTGCCACTTCTAATCATTCAATATCCACTCCTAGACCACCCCCTCTCCCATCAAACTCTCCCCCCCCCCCCCCCCCCCCCAAACTGCCCTCCCCTGGGGTGAGTAACTAACTAGCACCACATGGGTCAGTCAGGTTATGGAACTGAATCTGGAAACCAGAGCCGTGGCCAAGTAACAGGATCCAGCCCACTCTCCCCAGTCTAGCAGTGTCCATCTCGCAACCCATGGGGCCAAACAGTTCATGGTGCATTTAGTGGGGGGGTGGTTGGCAGTTGTATTTTCGTGACGGGTTTTTTTTATAGCCCCCACCATCCCGCTTTAAAGAACAGAATTTATTGACCACATGCAATGTTAAAATAACTTCAATTGTCTACTTGTGTCCACACCGAGACCCATACATAGGGCAAACAGTATATGATGCAGTGGGTGGGAGCAGTGTTTTAAATAAGCATAGGCCCGTAGGCCAAACGCCAACAGTTATTCACAAGGGCCCACACTTTTCAATATCTTCAGGCTCACATATTTTTATATACTGTTCCTTACTTACAAAATTGTCAGTTAGACATATTTCCTTGCCAAACCTTCATAACTATCACTCTAAATAAATAACAGTGTTGTGTATTATTTATAACATACTGATACCAAGTATATTATCTTAGAATTAGTGTTGGAAATCGGTTGAAATTTTGTAATCGATCATCAGTTGGGGGTAACCAATCGATGATCGATTAATAATCGGTTACATGTAGTTGCATTTTGGTGTCTAAGGTTGATTCCTTCATAAGGGTAGAAAAGTTTTTAAAATAAGTTTTCTACTTTCTTGCTTGCATTTTCACTTGATCCTATATTTGGAAAACAAAAATAACATGTTTTAGTATTGAAATCAATCAGAATCATTCTTTTAGTAATATTACTGACAATTACTGCAAAAATATCTTGATTTTTATCAGTAATCGATAAAATCGATTACAGAAAGTTGTAATCGATTATGTGGTCAAATGGGTCAACCGACCGATGCTCGACCAAATCGATTAATCGGAACACCACTACTTAGAATAATGATAATGATAATAATATAAACAGTTCCACAGTTTAGCCCACAGTTTTGCCTATCTGCGGGTTCTCATGCATTGACACACAGATTTTGGATGTTTATTTCAAACATTGGGTGGGAGGGATACTGTCATGATTATCCCCCACCCCCCTCACTGAAGAATATTTGATCAACCACAAGGAAGGGTTTTATCAGTTTCAATTGTGTCTCAAGTGATGAAAAGTTTACAAATTCCATCAATACACAGGGAGAAGATGAGCATTGTTGTATCATTCTCACATATTTGTTTGAAATCAGAAGGGGTTGTTAGGTGAATTTTTCCATTTAGCTAGAGTTACACGATTGTTTAATTTTGAGGGGGTGTTGGTAAATTGAAAATTTGGTCCATTATAATTAACCAGACTTAAAGAATTTATAGACAAACCTACAAAAAAAAGAGGCTAGGACGGGAAAGAAGAAAGTTATCATAAAGAATTTGAGTAGGATATTTCTTGTGACTTTTCAAAAACAAACAATTGGTACATATAACATATTTATGTTTCAATAAAATGTACATGATGTGATCCTTTAAATAAAAATTAATATTTCTCAGGTGTCTCATTTGTGCCAAACTTTGACTTTCCAATTTCTTGAACTGATAGTGTTTTAAACCCAAGATAAACATTTTAATGGTTGTATGAAAGTTGTTATGACTGGAGACACTCCCTCTCCAATATCTAGAATAAATCTGTATGATAGTAAGAATAAAAGGTCTAATACAAATATTATCAAACAATTGTCAATAATACTTTTATATATTTATTTTGCAGGCATGTGAAGGATGTACATCAGGAGCCTGTATATGTGAGGGAGAAAAGGGAGCTCATGTAAGTAACTTTTATCTATATCTTGTGACTGATCTATAACTGTAACATTGTTGAGAAACAGTAACAATGTTGATAATAGTTCAACAAACAGTTATATCTTTGTTAAGTCATGCAATACTGTTGCCATTTAGGTCTAGCTTGCAGACAATGTAATACTTTGTTACCTCTTGTAATCAAACAATTTCTTTTTAAGTACAACAGTAAGTGTTGAGAAGTTATCACCTTATGGTTGATATGTCAGCTAGTATTATTTGTTATCAGCTTGCAGAGTACACAGAAATGTGTAATACTTTGTTGTTCAGTATAACTGAAGGATTACTGGTATCTGTTATAACAGTATGTGTGGTTTGTCCAAGTTAGACACAGCATTATAAAACTACATACTGCTCAGTGACAATGTAACACCTTGTTGTTTACTGTTGTTTTAACATATGTGATATCTGCTGTATCAGTGTGTGTTAAGTGAGAAAAGTACACATTGTTACACAGTGTTGAACAAGTTCTAATAAGAGAAAGCAGATGTGTAAGCAATGTCTTGTTAACCCATCACAGTAGTCAACTTATAACCATGGTGTGAAGCTAACTGCTGGATTATCTATTGCATCACCTTATGTATCGATAAGTATAACCAAATGTCGAGCAGTAGTACCAAATGTTGATAGACAGCTGTGAATTACAACTTCACAGGATGCAATTAAGGGCAAAATGGGTTGTTAAGTTTAGAATCTACTAAAATCCTTCTAATTGAATTTGGTTGAAAAAATGTGCACCAGATTTAGATAAGTACTTATTGGACATGTGGTATTTGCTGATAGCAAGGTCAGTGTCCTATACTGTACATATGGATGAGTCAAAGATTTTATCCAAAGCAATTTAAAGATGCAAGATTCAAGATGTTTTATTTGTAGAAAGGCCCCCAAAAAAACAAAGTACAAATGAGAATACAGAACACTATTACAGATTTATCTTTTACGGTTTTATACACTTAAAGCAACTTAAAAGCATCATTAGAACTGCCTCAATTCAGAACTTGTTGTGTTTAGAAATAAATTTTGTTCTTCCAATGGCACTTTGTTATTCAGTACAGTATCACCAAATAAGGGTTAGTTTATGTCAATGCTCAGTGGTTTCACTGCAAATATAACAAAATTCCAAAGCATATAAGTTTGGTTAATTGTCAATGATTCCTTATTAAAATGAAGATCATCATGATAATGGAGAATAAGTGTATGCTTGAATAACATTGGGATATGTTAGGTTAGTGATCACTGAAGCATCAATACATCATCGTGGTACAGTTCACGATACGATACATGATACACTGAACTGTATCGTGATACAAATTTTAGTGAATATTAGTGATTTTTTTGGCGAATATTGACTCAAGGAATCAAGAGTTAGTTATAATCCTTCTTAAAAAAGCTTTAATATAAAATTAAATGACAGTTTCATGAACAAGTTATTTTTGTGTTTAAATGCTGGTTTCTCAGATAATTCTTGTTATAAATATTGATATGCGATCCTTGAATATGTATCTCACGGTAGTAATGTCGCATTTAGTGTATTGCGATATGTATTGTATTGTCACATGTTTCGATGAGGTGCACCATTTTGGTTCATTAAATATTACTTTCCAGTTCCACTCAAAATGTTTGTGTAAATGTTCGCTGTCTATAAGTTCAAGATATTTTGTTTACTTTTATCACAAATTATAAATAAGACTCTATAGACAACATCCACTCCATTTTGAACATTCCTGGGATGGGAACCCCGTACCCTCAATTTGACTGCCAATGTTTTAGATATCTATGTTGACAAATCATAGAAGTCATTATATGAATACATTTAAATTAAAAGTTTCTTTAGACAAAAGGATAACAACATTTCTTCTGTTTGCAGGGACAGCAAGGTTTGCCAGGTCTGCAGGGGCCGCCCGGTTTACCAGGATTTCCCGGCCCCGAGGGACCGCTCGGCCCCTTGGGAGAACATGGACAGACTGGGGAGCCTGGTGCTCGCGGACCCAAGGGATATAGAGTGAGTATAGTATAAGACATTTAATTAGATTTAAAGGGGCAATAGCACGTTTTTTGATAATTTTATATTTTAAAATTTTCACTGTTAATTGTAAGTTAATGCTAAATGTATTGTTTTGACAGTGTCAAAAATCTTATTACACAATCCAATCATCCATAGTCAGAGGACAAAGTATGAAGATTCTCATAAAATCCATTGGCGGCCATTTTTTTGTGAACACCTTTAATTCATTTTGTTAAGAAAAAGGAATCGCATAGCTAAACTTTACTATATATTTGAGTTAGTACTGCTCCATTTAGTTTAAATATATTGTCTTTCAATTGGAACCATTAATTTTCATTTTCCCGACATCACCTTATATTCCCCCTAAAAACGTGCTACTGCCCCTTTAAACAACAGTGTTTACGATTATCATTTTATTCCTATGAAACCAGACAGAGTGTTTAAAATATAGCCCATCTGCTGGTAACTTTTTTAGACATATCTTGCTTGTTGGAGTGAAAGAGATAACTTAAAAAGAGGCAGGCCAAAAGGTGTTTTTTTGTTGTACAATGTAGAAATACGCAATCTTGGTGTGTATTTTTTTTGAGTGTGTCAACACTTACATAAGTGTACAGAAGTGACCTTTCATGTTTATAAGGGCCTGGATCTATTTGCTGTTCAATGTTTTCTGTGCCAGCTGAATTTTTATTTTATGACCAATGATTAAGAGTATAAGTCTATTAATCCAAAATTGTCATCATAATCATTCTTGACATTTATGCATTAGCTATTTGACTCACTGTGCAAACTCTAACCACAGTGGGGGTGGGAAAGAACAATATATCAGTTCAAAACTTGAATTCAAAGATTTTTGAAAATGTTTGTAGATTTTTGACATAAGATGTTGTTATGTTTTATGATATTTCCTACACTGAAATATTTGCACTGCAGATGACTCATACTGTATCAAATATAATGTCCGAAGGAACAAAGATATGATATCAAGATTTAATTTCTAAAATTTAGAATGAAATTGTTTAAGACAACTGCACACTATATCACCGATGGTGTAAGAAAGAACAATAAAATGATTTCGAAATTTAATTAATAAAATTTGAAATTGTTTTCATGAAAATTTTCTGCACCGCAAATTTGCACTGCAGATGACTGCACACTATATCACAGATGGTGTCAGAAAGAACAATAGTATGTAGGAAAGAAAAATCATTTGACTTCAAAATTTTATTTTTAAAAATCAAAATGAATTTATTTTCATGAAAATTTCCTACACGGCATATATGCACTGCAGACGACTGCACACTGGGGAGTGAGGGGGAGGCTGTATACACGAGGGAGTGACCTGACGTGTAGTCTAGTATTCGGTTTCACTCCCATCATGTCTATATCAGCAAAATTCTACCAGTGAGGGCAGGAAATTCTTCCCATGTGCGATGGGTCCTGAGATTAATTTCATAAATGAATGGAAATATTTAGCTAAGTTAGTCATTTCTTTACTCAAACCACATTTGAGTTTGAGCAAATATTCTATGAATTATAATTGTTTGAGTTACATGATTTTGTGTGTTATCATATCTAGCTGTTGTGTTATCATGGCAAACCGTGGGACTGTACATAAATGTCTGCCTACCTGATTAAATCATCTTAAATCTCTGATGTTTTGCTTATATAAATGTTGTAGTTTATCTTTTGTAGATGATTAACTGTGCAAATATTTCCTAAAGATAATTAAGCCATTCTAATCTCTCACACATCCTGTTAGTGTCATACATGTTTAACAATGACATGCTTCAAATTATTTCACAGGAGACTTATCGCTAATTTGGTCTAGAAACAATACTTTAAGAGCAAGTTTGATATCATCAATTAAGATACAACATTTAGAATCAACACTAGAATAGGCGAATCTTTTCAAACATGTCCTCCTCACAGGAGAAAACTCAACAACATTTTGAATTTACAAACAGTTATTAGCAATTGAAGATAAATATTTGACATGCATATTTTAAAGTCTTAAGAAGCTATTGGGCTTGTATCATATGTATATTGTATTAAAGATTCCTATATGACAAGTCTTGGAAGTAGTATTACACGCTTTAAAACAAAATTCAAGTCTGTGCAAAATTATATGTGTCCAGGTTTGATGAGAAAGTGGATGTATATTTCTGTGATGTGAATAAAGCATATGTTTTGAAATAAAATCATGACATCAAATAACAAATTTCATGCAATATTATGTTCTTATTTCAGGGAGCATCTGGTCTTCCTGGTTTTACCGGTATGCCCGGTATCCCGGTAAGTTGTCTTTATATTTTTTTCATTTATGATATTAGCAAGATAAAACAGTTGTTTTCCCTGTCTGTTTAATTTGTGTTTAATTTACATATGGATACAAATACTTTTGTATATTATTCATATATTATTGCAAATAGAACTTTATTGAAATAGTATTTCGAAAATCAATAAAGATTGATGTACAAAATATTCTGAGTTAAGCAAGAATGTTGACAAGGACATATAGATCTTATTTATGAATCTTCATACAGTATATTTATGTTTTCTTAACTTTTATTATGATGAGTTCTTTAGTTGTTATCATAATATTATGTCCTTAACATGAAAACATGTTTCATTTCAACTTTCTTGTTCATAAAAAGGTAAAAAAATTAGGATTGTTAAGTATATATTTGGAATTAAAACATAAAAAAAGGGTAGAAATGAAAGTTTTTTCATTTTTTTTTAAAACGAATATGGAATGTTGTCACTTGCTATGAGAAAAAATAATGCTGATGTTTTTGTATTCATGTTCCAGGGCCAGCCAGGTTTGGAAGGGCCTGTTGGACCTCAGGGTTACCCAGGATGCAATGGAACAAAGGTGACACCCAAAATCTCATTTTGCATATTTAGTTAACTTGAAAACTGTTTTCCAACATTTGACAAACTTGCAATTTTGACATTTGATACACTAAGAGGTTTACATGGGGTCAAATGTGAAAACTATTCAAAATGTGAAATTCCAACAAGCCCATAACTGTACAAGAAAAGAGGGGTTATAAATAAAGGATATAAATTATGTTAACGCCTACATAGGTCATACGGCATGCTTTCATACATCTGGCTAACCACAATCACTCCCTCTTTCCTGGGGGGAAATTGCTCCTGAGAAACAAAGAAACACCCTCACAGACTTCTCTGATCCCCATTTCTTCTGTTCCCCTCCCCCTCTAGTGTTCCCCCATAGTATTACTCAGGCCCCAGTCCTCTAGTAGCCAACTCTGTTTCTTTATTACGTGTTCATCATGACAATAAATTTTACATATGTATGCGCATTGAGCATACCCCTTTGTGGTATGGAGTATTGCGGGGTAAAAATACCCTTATTATTATTGAATACAATGATGTTTGTTTGAAGAAATCATCTTTAAGTTGATAAAATTATTATCAATATAAATGAATTTGTAAATAGTCATTAAAGAGGTCATTTGAAAGAGGTTTAATTAACCCCCATATATTCCCTTATCTACATCATTCTCTCTAACCTCATCACCCCTCCTCCTATTTGTTCCCATTTCTTATAAATGGTAGTCTCCATCAGAAGAATCTCATGTTCTGTCCTCTTTTCACCCCCTCATCCTCTCATGGGTCACCCCAACCCCATGACTCCTCACCCCTTCAATCCCTTGCTCTGTCTGAACCTACAAGTTCCTGCAGAAATACTTGCATCTCGACAGGAAATCAGATTTTCATTTCCCATCAATGGTACTCTCTATTATAAGAATCTCAAGCTCTCTTCCCCTTTCCCAATGCCCCCTCTCCCTCTCCCCCTCTCCTCCTGACCTTCACCCCTAACCCCCTCATTGGCCTCATAGGCCTCTTCCCCTCATCCTCAAAATTGCCAGGGTGCAGGAAATCAGATTTTCATTTTCTATCAATGGTACTCTCTATCATAAGAATCTCAAGCTCTCTCTCCCTTTCCCAATGCCCCCTCTCCCCCTCTCCCCCTCCCCCTCTCCTCCTGACCTTCACCCCCTAACCCTCTCATAGGCCTCTTCCCCTCATCCTCTAATCCTTCCACCCCCTGATTCCCTCCCTCTGCCTTTGCTCTGGGGTCCTGCTATGCTACTTACACCCCGGTGAGACATCAAAAGGTGGATAAGTACAGTGCAGGGCATGTTCATGTTAAACTGATTAGCAGGGCACAACGAGACAAAGATTCCTCACTCCACATGTGCATGAGAAGCAACTGGAAGTCAGACCTATAGCAGAGGCCTCCTTAACTGATTAATCAAAGTTAAAAGGGCAACAAATTGAAACAATAAACGGCAGATGATGACAGGACCCGTTGATTGTCAATCAGCTGGTGTTTATTGGCCTGTCTTTATGCTGTAATCAGGCATGTGGTGAGACTTATCATGGACACAAAGTCTCGCTGTGATATAACTGAGTTTATCACACAGTTACTGAATAATGTTTGAGCATTTCATTGCATAATAATTCAATATTTAAACAAAAATTGAATTAGAAGTATTATGTTGCTTTGGGTTTTTTTTATCAGAAATTTTTTTTACAAATGTTGAGCATTTCATTGCATAATTCCAAATTGAAACAAAAATTGAATTATAATTATTATGTTTGTTATGTTTTTTTATAAAATTATTTTACAAATTTGAGTTATTACCAAATATTACTTGCAACAAGAACGTGAATGGGGAAAAGGTTGTTTCTGTTTAAGAAAATAAAGATTTGAATGCTTTAGTTATTATGATCCACAAACATTACTAACTAGATTAAAGAAAATTAGAAATTAATAGATGGTTTTAAGAAATGAGAAAGGTTTTTTTGTGTATATATTCACTACTATAATAATAATGCTTATTTTTTGGGAAACTAGAGATTTTTGGCTTATTTTCTCATTTATCAGAAAAAAACTATCAATTAATGAATGCTTGAGAAAATTTATCAGAAAACTACCGTATGTGTTGCCCCAGCTTTAGCTGGTTTATCTCAAAGTTATCAATGAAATGACAAAGTACTGATACAAGTACCATTAGAACCTGATGTTTTCTGAAATCTAAAAAAAGTTTTGATAAAAGTTAACATGCTAGTTTATCCAAAAGTTATCAATCAATTGATGCAAACTGGAGCAATTTTATCAGAAAATTAGTGCATGCATTAGCATTGACGTGTTTATCAGAAAATTACCAAGTAAATGTTCAATCATTCCAATTGCCATTTCCACTTGATTTTATTGAATATTGATAATAAATTCATCTTCAAATTTTGTAAAAATTATTATGTTTTCTTAAACTGATTACATCCAATTGAATAAAGTAATATCTACCACATAATGAAGTGAAAGTAAATTTATTTTATATTAACATTAATTCTTTTGGATATTACTTGAATCAATCAAAGTAATATAAGAATTATTGATAGTCATGTAACAACATACATCTACAATTCTAAGCACTGATATACCTATGTTTTAAATTAATACTTAGATATTGATGTCATGAAATATCACCCTAATTATTTTGAAAATTTAAAATTCTGTTTCATTTTTTTTGAAATATTTTAAATAAATATCATTATTACAAATCATTTCGAAAAAAAGAGTCATGGTTTGTGATTTAAAACAAAGAATAGAAGTACACATCTATTGTAAAACCCAAACTCACTTCTCTCTCTTCCACCATTTCCATAAAACCACTTCTTAAAGACTTTGATAAATTCTCATGACCTGTGGAAACTTCTATATAGTTGCCACTGATTCAATTTTAGGCCCAATTGACTCTTTTAACTGTTGTGGTAAAGGTGTTTGCGATAACCGAATTTGGTATGGCGAGAGTTTGGCCCTTTATGTGACTCGTACAGACATTCGTCTCTGTCTCCTAACCCATGCAGAACAATCTCGTAACCAGACTGACTTGATCCAGGGAAACAGCATCAGATAACATCAGTTAACTTACTTTTCTGACGCTGATATCGGCAGTTTTCTATCTTCATTGGCATTTATATGGGGAAATGATTTGCTTGAACATAAAAGGTTAAAACTCATAGAAGCATTTTTTTCCTATAAGGACTTATTCAAGTTGTAAAATCAAGGTTTTAAAGTGACTCTTTCCGGTTATTTGAGATCTCAGTTTCTATACATAAGGAATAAAGCCTATTTGAATTTATGTTTTTTAAAATGTTTATGATGCATTGTTTCCTGTTTCCCCCCCTTCAACAATTTTAAGACCCCTATCAATTATGCAGAAAATATGAAACGATTTCATGTTAAATAATGTTTTAATTTAACAACTGAGTTGTTTGATATTTAACGAGCAAAAGCAAGTTAAATACTGATACCATTCACAAGTTTCATAAATATGTTATAAAATGGAACCATGTTTTGTATTTGATTAAATCCTTCCTGTATTACATTGTTATAAACTTAAGGAATTTGCGGACATGTCCATTACTACAGCCAGATACCATTTTGACGTCATGCTTCACACTTTTGACAGATGATGTTCATAGGGCTTGTAAATAAGCAACACCATAAATACGAATATACAAATTATTAAGGATGATTATTTAGATCTGGCGTTTAAGCAAGCTTTGTCATGGATATATGCGCTGTACAAGTAAGCTTGTATTTTAACGGACAACGTTGCAAACTATGCTTCATATAAACACACAATTAACCAATAATAGTTTTGTTAATTATCCAGGGAGAGAGAGGATTTTCTGGCCAGTCTGGTTTGCCAGGTTTACCAGGATCTCGTGGCCGGGATGGACGTTCAGGCAGAAAGGTAATATATTGTCATCTTCACATCATCATTATCAATGTGTTTCATAAATAGAGATTATTATTTATGGAGATTATTTATTTATTACCGATTCTATTCATCTTAGCATCTTAGAAATATCTAAGAAACGGGACGTTTTCCTTACGACGGCTTGCTACATTGACATCATGAACAGTGGTGTTATAACGTAACAGGTGGAAAAATATGGGAACTCGCGCTACATCAATCATTGTTAGGCAAAAGTGATATGTGCACTAGTGCTCATATCATAAATATGTCACCACTTATTTTCAACCGTATGGGTTATAATTACCATTACCATTAAAAAGTCTATGAAGGGGTTCTAACCCCTGAAACATGTAACTCTAAAACTATGCTCCTCCGACGGCTAACTCCATGTGTTGATGGCGGATTGATCCCCTTCTTCTTTTTTGCCATTAATATTCTGTATCATGATTGTCATTATCTATTGTTTATTGTCATTATTTGTTGGTTACAAAGAGTATTCTTTTTTGGATAAACATGATAATAACCAGGGACAAGATTATTTAAGATTAAAAGTGCTTATTATTACCATGAGATAGTAATTTGATAAAAACTAAAAAAACTCTTCGTTGCCCCCAGGAAATGAAAATTAGTTTAGTGTCTAGGTACCCGGCAACCTCAGTGTCACCAGCTGAGGTTTCATTCCGTCCTTTCGATATGTTGAGTGTCAAGTAAGAAAGCAATAACTCCTGTATATAAATGACTTTTGGTATCATATGACCAGGACTCAAATCCGGATCTTCCGGATGGCAAGCTAGCTTTACTAAGATTGTATTAAATTGTAACATTGTTATATTTTGGATCACATTACCTACAATGGTACAAAGTCTTGTACTTTTATTGGTTGAGTCGCTTGTATGATCTGAACCCATACCTTCAGAGTCAGGCAACACAGTCAGAAATGACAATAATAGCAGATGACCAACTTGCAAATTTTGCCTTCCACAAAACTTGGCGACCAACACGTGGTAGTTTAAGTATTGCAACATCCTTACCCCTCTGATAGATGTTGATTGGCTATCTCCCAAAGCTGAATTAGAAGATAAATAGTTGCGTTTTAACACTGGGAAATCCTTCAAATCAACCAATCAGAAATCGAAGTCATGTTACAATGTATTAGAGAAGTATTGGTGAAGGCCTAGGGAAACCCAGGTACAACTGACAGAAAGAGTCTATCATTGTTGGCATTGGCATCAGAATATTTATGGAGCTTTATCGTTTATGATTAGGTATTATCCTAACATTGTTATACATTGTGCTGATATAAAACACACTTGTTGCAGGGAGACCCCGGAACAACGGGCGGTCTCGGTATCGGACAGAAGGGAGAGCCTGGTCTCGATGGACGCAGCGGTCAACCGGTCAGTATTACATTCAGAACCTTACCTTTATACCCATGAAATTACTCAAAAATGTAATATTAAGCAACATGAGTATAACATTAGTAGTTAGCAGCAGTGTTTTGTATTGGAAAATTGAATATGAATGTTAATCGAATGGTATGGTGATGAGGTAATTAGGTCGTGCTACAGAAAGGAAAATATTTCAAATATGTTATATCCAAGCAAATAAGAGTTAGTCTTTGAATTAACTGAGCTAACAAAAATATTAGCTTTTAGTGCTTCTAAAAAAAGAAAGAGTCTTTGAAATGAAGAAATTAAGTATTACTCCTTGTAAAATTTTAAAGAGATGTATCAAATAAGCTTGAAAAGTACCCAGACAAAAGTGTTATTAGTGATTTTATTTTCATGTTTTTCCATTAAATCATGTATTTGTTTTGTAATGGAAAACTCTTGCATTTGTTCAAAAGGATGTAAAATTCATAAAATTAGTGTTGCTTTCACATGTTTGAAGCTGGAACATCTCTTTATTCACAGGGTTTCAACGGAGAGCCGGGACAACCAGGAGATCTGGGTATGACCGGAGATCGAGGCTTTTCGGTGAGTGTTAACTTGAGAAAGTTAAAAAAAAATATTTCTTATGATGTACTAAATCATATGGTTATCAAAATTCTTTATTCACATATTCCATGTTTCTTTAGATCTTTACTGAAGCGCCACATATCTGTAAATAAAGAAGTTTCATATCAATGAATGTACTTTTGTATATAAATGTATGTAATCCTGTTTATATGTATATGGGCTGAGGCCAAGGATTCACTAAACTAAATTGATTGACCTTTATGTTTTACTGCAGGGTCTGCCCGGTAGCCCCGGTTTGCCAGGACCAAAAGGTTTGCCAGGTTCAGAACGGTTCGGTAACAAGGGTGCTAAGGTAAGTCAGTGTTTTTCTGCAACACCAAATCATGGGGCACAAACAAAAATTGCAATGAATTTTTGGTGATATATAGTCTAGGTATTTTTATATATTTGTGGCTTGCTCATATGAAAGGTGTCAGAGTAGCCTGAAAAATGGTTAGGAAGTTTGACTAATATTTTTATACTAAATGTTACGTTGAAAAAACTGTGGGATATTCAAATAAGATAGAAATACAAAAAAATTATCTTCAATACTTGAATAAATATTACACTGTAATCAAGCTCTGGACATTAGAATCCTGTTGGCTCAGTGTTCATATTAGTTTACAAGCAACTATGATTTGTCGTCAAGAAATTACGATTCATATTCCAAGTAATGTAAACCAACGTGCTTTCACGATTGAGTAGGGGTGCAACCACAAGGGAGGGTTGCGATACGATACGTATCTAGATATTTGGGGTACGATATGATACGTATCTCGATACGTATTACACAGGATAGTGAAGTATTAAAAGAACCATAACCAAGAGAAATTGTGACATCAATTAAACACTGTTGACACTGACAGGGTAAAAAATTAAAATTAAGAAATTTAATTCTACTGTAGGTCGTATCGTAGTGTATCGATTCAGAGGCAAAACGTATCGTGTATCATATCGTCGGCCATATTATCGCGATGCACTGGTGTATCGGTGTATCGTTGCACCCTTATGATTGAGTTCACTTTTACAAAGATTTGATTGAATTTCGATAAAATACGATAAATAAGTTTAGAAGTATGTCATATCACACCTTAAAAATGGACAACAAGGCTAAGTCCTAAATGTCATGACAATGTTATCCCTGTGTGCCACATGTGAGAGAGAAGACCAGGGTCCCCCCAGTAAGTTCCCTTTTGTGGGTTCTATTGTCTAGTCACTTGCACTGACATTCATTGAAATGAAGTTCTTATGATTACATCATTACAATGTTAACCTGATGTGTGCCGCAGGGCGAGGGAGGAGACCAAGGTCCCCCTGGCAAGTTCCCTGTCGTGGGTCCCATCGAGATCCGGTCTGGTGAGCCTGGCATGGACGGGTCCAGAGGAGACTCTGGAGGTGTTGGACCAGCAGGTCCCAAGGGACGGTTTGGAGAAACGGTGAGAAAATTTGTTAAAAGTGATGGTTATTTTGAAAATACATGAAGTCGATTTTGAGAAATAGATATGATGATAGTGACCATTTTGTATCATGAAATATTTAAAGTTAAAGAGCACAACATTTTCAATAAACATAATTTTATTATAGATTTGTTTTCAGATTCATTTGAGGCGGTGATTACAATTTGTCAGTGTGGGGAATTTGTATAAATTTGCTCATAAGTGAAGCCTTTAATATATATCATATTGTTCAAATATAGATGAATCACATTTGGTTTTGATCTGATCTGATCTGGCTTTCATGGTCTCAAAATGAAAAATATGGATAACAACTTCTTTATTCTGAGAGCTAAAAATTTCATTATCTAGCATCATTATACTTCCAACTTCCAAAATGCCTCTTAAAGTAGTTTATTTTGTCTCTATAAATTCTTCATTGTTACATATATTTTACTTGACAAAACTTTGATTTTTATTCAGGGATCAACAGGTATTGCTGGTTTGAAGGGGCCTAAAGGAATGGACGGTCCACCTGGCAGAAGAGTAAGTATTTTTTTCAGCATCTTCTACAATCTTAGTATCCTGGGAGGGTGAGATATAATCATTTCTACTGGGTTTGGCTAGAAGGATATTGTTTTAACGGAATCAGTAGAGTGTCAACTCAGAGATTCCAGGTTTGTTCCAGACAAGTCAAACATTGGTTTTGATAATATGTAGTAATTCCACTCAATATGGTTTAGAAATGAATCAGAAATGAAAAGCTTATGAATACTTAACATCATTTCTCAGGAATTGTCATATTTTTACATTTTCTCTGGACAATATTAATTGATAACTGATGGTATGAATATTGCTAGAAAAATTAAGCAAAATAAATGGCTGAACTGAATCGAAAATGATTTTAAGGTTTCCGCTCTTTAGCTTAAGTGACAAGTGTACAGGCTATTGGCTGTTAACTCTTCTTCCTCTATGACACTAGTTACAATAACATTTACAGGCCCTTTATCAGGCCTTCAGTGGGGAAAGAGGGTGTTTCGCTTACCTACAAATTGATGAATACATTGTATGATAACAGATTTTCTCCAGGTATCTTTTGAATTAAACAAGGAAAGCACCCTTTGTCCTACCTACATTTTATCTTTAGGGCAAGCACAATTATTTGTACAAAGGATAACCTTTGTCATCAATTACCTTAAAAAATACAATGATGTCTTCATAATGATGGTGCTTTGGTGTATGTAAACTGATTTGTTTATTGTATATACTGTTATTTGATATACACAAACATTTTTAATATAGAGGATATCTTTAGTTTTCAGTGTGATATCACTTATCTCTCATCTCGTGACGGGGTAAAGCCTATATTTTCACTCGTGGCTGTGTCACTCAAAACAAAAGATATCCTCTATATCATCATGCTTCTGTGGTCGAAAATGTGGTGATTTATGTCTAAAACTTCTTGACTTGAGTATTTTTGTGATGTCATACCATTGGTGTATCATGACAATGGTGATGATGTCGCATTGATTGTGAAAGTGACGTCAAACCATTGTACACATGAAGTTATCCCCTCTGTGATATATTCTGGCTTGAAAAAGTGATTTCAAACTCAGCGGTGAGAACACTTTTCTAGAACTGAGAAAACTCAGTCTCGCTTAGCATGTAAGTTTACAGAATAATGATTATAAATAATAGATATATAATGGTTACCTCTCCCTCTCTCTCTCTCCAGGGCAAGCGCGGTAAAGAAGGACAACAAGGCTCTTATGGAGAGAAAGGTCTCAGAGGGGCCAAGGGATTTTCTGGAAACTCAGGCATCAATGGACCAAAGGTACTTTTGTCAGTCAGATGATTCTTGCTCTTTTTGACTTTTACCTTTTAGTAAATCACTGGAATTTTGTTTCACTATTTGTATTTTATTGTTTTTTATTTCTCTTAATTCTTTTAAAATCAGACAGATATAGGATTGCATAGGGTTTTTTTTTTGTGAAGACTTAATTTTCTTTGTAGATCAGACGAATTGAGGATGTTATTGTTTACTGCACAGTTTGAAGATTTGAATTACTGGATGTTTATGGCAACATAATTTAGTAGTTTTTGTTCACGGTTTATGAATATATTGAATGAATTCTTAAAGCAATAAACTTAAAAGCTTTCCAATTGGTATAATAATGATTGAATGAAATATAGAAATCAAGATAAGATGCAGTAAAGATACAGTTTGATATATTAAGTTTTTAAATTCTAGATATGATAATTTGTTTTGATCAGTGATAAGATTCAGCACCTTATGACTTGTGTTTTTCAGGGTATGTTTGGAGAACAGGGCTTCGGAGGACGACAAGGACCCCAAGGTTATCCTGTGAGTAATGATTGAATCATTTTCCAGCTATTTGGGCTTGAAAGGCATATTTCAATATATCTACTTATAACATAAGAATCAAAGTCAGACAATAAGGAATTATGCATCTTTCGCTCATTCAATATACAAATGTTTGAAGGGATCTTTACAAACTTTCTTAAATTAAAAATTACATGAAATTAACTGGGTTGACTTCATTAAGTTAGTTTACAAATTAATTTTTCAGATTTTGTAGTATGTATAAACATTTCTCAAATGAATGCATAAGAGACCCACTTAGTTGATTTGCAGGATCTTCCCATTTGTGATTAGTATAAATATGGATAAACAGCAATATGTCACTTTAAATATAATTCACTCATTCAGCATACATTGGATATGTATATTAAAAGACATCAATAATGTTCTAAAAAAAACACTGAAGCGACTCACTGAGCTTATTTTTCAATAAGTCATTCATCAAGAATTCTCAATCGTTTCAAATATAATTTTTGAGAGACAAAACCTTTCTCAAAACTGACGAGCCCTGATGTAATGAATTACAGGGTCTCCCCGGTACGATCGGTAACGGAACTGGAACCGGACGGCCCGGAGCGCCTGGTCGCCAGGGAGCACCAGGACCTAAAGGTTTCTCAGGCAACCCAGGTCAGTACTTTTTGATAAAAATAATTGAAAAATTACAACTATTATTTCCTGGTGTGCACATGGAACCTGGCAGCCACAATGCTGAGTTCGTTCAAGCTATGTTCTTTCTTATATTGCTGTCAAACAATATAGTGTCAAACAATGAATCAACATCTCCAATCTTTTAATATCTATTGGTATGATGGGGCCAAGGAATCGAACATTGTCTTCCGGGTGGCAAGCAAATACTTTGTCGATTGAATTACATCCCCATCATTTGCGAGTAGATCTGTGTTTTCATACCCCTTGAGACTGGATAGAAATCAGCCATTTTATTTGAAGCACAGGATGATTTTATATAAGCAACATCACACAAAGAACACCTTTAAGGGCAGTAGCATATATTTCGGAAATTTAAGTGCTTCAAATTACCCATTACCCCCAATTAATATTACCGGTACATTCAAACAAAAACTGCTGGCAGCCATTTTACATAAAATCCTTTAAATTCTTTATTTACAGGAAAAGCATTTGTGTGTATCATTTTAACTTTCTTCTTTTATTGTTTAAAATAAATTGTGTTTTACTTTTTGTTTGATACCAATAATATTCATAACACATGCTACCGTCTCTTGTACTCATAGTTATGATAATAAGTTACAATCAATTTAACCTGAGTGAATTCTGTGCAAGTTTAACCAGTAGGTGAGGGCAGTTCAGCAAAGCTATCTTCAAGTTTAGTTAAATTTTTCAATCACTCTACATGCTGTAAATGGCTGAATGAGTGTTAAAGCACCACTATACGAAAACTCACTAGCTCATTAACTCAATCCCTCGGTTTTTATTCCCCAGGTTTCAATGGAGAGGAGGGTCGCCGTGGTCTGCCTGGATTCCAAGGTCTTCCTGGTCCCCAGGGTCCCCCCGGTCTTCCTGGTATTCCTGGCATGTCAATGAAGGGAGATCGTGGAAACAGAGGTGTGTGGAACAATTACCTACTTTATGATTTTATATCCTCAATGTATAATATGTAACCATCTACCGCTAAACAAGCTAAATAATGGTGTTTATGACATTTGATTTATCAGTAAAATGAGACACATTTTGTTTATGTTTATTTTTAGCCTAATAAAGGTCAATGAATGTTTAGAAATGTCATTGAAGGGTATTTACTATGCCCAAAGCCCTTTTAGAATGTTAGTATTGGTTAGTAGTAGCCTCTCAGTCAAGTGATACATGAGTTATTCCCCTTAGCTCTGCAGAGCCCATCTGAGAACAGTATCTCTCAACCATGTGATAAATGAGATATTTCCTGCACAGGTCTTCCCGGCACTCCTGGCAAGGATGGTCTTGTTGGATTCCCTGGTCTGTCTGGCGAATCTGGAGAGCTCGGTTTTCCTGGAGAGACCATCTACGGACCCCCTGGTGAACAGGGTCGAAATGGACAACCCGGTCTGAGTGGTCTGCCTGGTCTCCCTGGTGACAGCGGTTTCCGTGGTGAGCCTGGCTGGCCTGGAGAAGGCTTCTCATTCTATGGACCAATCGGTGCGCGAGGTTTGCCAGGTGATCGTGGTTTGCCTGGTGAACAGGGAGTGGATGGTTTGCCTGGTCTCCCAGGAGCTCAAGGTTGGTGGACATGTTACTTTGGTCTTGAGCCATTAGGTGGTCATTGTGTGTAATCAACTTGAAAAATAGCAGTCCCCTTTTGTGCTGTAAAAATATATTTGGTAGGTCACTAGCTTGGGACAGTAAGGACAAGGTTGTCAAATTTCATCTTCTTCTTTGTGTTAGGCAATTCTCATTATGACAGAAAATATATTTTTTTAAATTTTAGACAAATTATCTAGTTTGACTGTTTATGATAGAGGGAATCTTGATGCAAATTGGCTGATTCCTATTGTTTACTTGTTGTGCAGGTTTCCGAGGAGAGGATTGTGGGTATTGTCCGGACGGTATTCCTGGAGCCAGGGGAGATCCTGGAGAAGCTGGTCGCCCTGGTAAGTGAAATATACGTACATCCAAATGTGCATAATATTGTTAGGTTGTGAGTTTATCTCATCATCTCATTGCCTTGTTCAATCCATATTATCATCATCTTCCGCACGCATCGGGCGAGATATGCATTTATAAGAAATTCATATTCACCCTTGCGACAACTCGATGGGAAAGTTGTGACTCTATCAGCGCCCCCTGGTAGGTAGGTAGGTGAAATTAAGGGCGAAGTTTGGGCCAAGGATGACCTACATGCGCCCGGCACTAGGAGTGATTATTGAGAGTTAAAAACGTTTAAAAATTAAAATTGAGCATAAAATGTTATATAAGATCATATTTGCCAGTGTTCTTGACAAAATTCAAAACTGATCTTTGGACTTCACCAAACATCAAATTTTCACAAAGAATAGATCTCAGTGAGAAATTATTTGATTTGGACATCACAACCTCTCTGAGTTCTTCACGATGATTTTTATGTCCCTCACATTCAACAAGACATTGAAGGACAGTCTCTGGACAATTATTAAAACAATGAACACATGAAGGAGATGAATCATTGACTATAAAGTGCTTGTAAGCATTGAGTCCACAATGGCCAAGTCTTAAACGAGTGAGAATAACTTCGTCTCTCCGGTTTTGTCGACGAATCTTAGCATGCTTAACCACTTTAGGGCATGAGCTGTGCATATGTCTGGCAGTGTTGCCCCTATCCCAGTCGTTTTGCCACTGTTCATAGATTGTTGTATTCACAGCAGCATAGATATCCTTTGGGACTGGATATACATCCTCAAAATCCACGTAGGGTTTGGATAAGGACAATTTTGCAAGCTGGTCAGCTTTCTCGTTTCCATGGAGACCTACATGTGCAGGAACCCATACTATGTCACAGCTTATATAGGCTTCATTCAAAACAGTACCAAGATGTAATATTTCATATAGAATGTCACTGCGTTGCCCGTTTGCACCTGAGTCAATGGCTTGAACCGCTGCTAAGGAATCTGTAAAAATTATTGATTCAAGATTGTGATTTTTTACCCACACTAGAGCCATTAGAATAGCTGTTAATTCTGCGGCAAAAACTGACAAACGATCTTGTAATCTAAACAGTTCTTCTACTTCTAAAGATTGAATATAGAAAGCTGCGCCAACGTGTCCTGTAACAGGGTCTTTAGACGCATCTGTATAAATATGGTTAAATCCATGGTAGCGTGTATTGATGAAATCTGATGCTACTGATTTTATGATAATAGGACTCATTTGTTTATGTATAACTGAGGCCAAATCGGTATTAAGTGATGGTTGGGTAAGACACCATGGGGCTGATTTGGGGAGCTTGAATGGGGAATTAAGTTGTAAATCTTGAATTTTGCACTTGTGAGCGAGTTGTCGAGCCGCTAACCCAAAGGGTAGTTTGCCATGGCTCCAATCACACATGACATATTCAACGCACTCATTTAACACGTCTCTTGAAGAATGATAATCAGAGGATGATGTCAAGGAGAGATAAGTTTTGAGTGCGGACTTTTGACGGCAGTATGCGAGAGGAGGTTCAGAACACTCTACCTGCATAGCAGCTACGGGAGTTGTTGGGAATGCCCCTGTAGCAATTCTTAAAGCTTTTGATTGAACTCGGTCAAGTTTAGTTAAGTGACATTTTGCTGCATTCATAAAGACTTGGCTGCCATAATCCAATCTTGATAGAATTAGAGCCTTGTAGAGTAACAGTAGTGATGATTTATCGGCACCCCATTTTGTACCTGATACGCATTTCAAGAGATTTAGTCCCTTTGAACACTTTCCCGATAAGTAGGTTATGTGACGTGACCAAGTAAGTTTACTATCAAAGTAAACTCCCAAAAATTTAAAATCAGAGACGAAGTTGATTCGATGGAGATTTTGAAACCCCATTGAGAACACCATTTGTATACTGAATCGAGTCCTGATTGAATGGAACGATGAACAAAGTCAAGATTTCCAAAATGTCTCCAAAAGGCTCCATCATCAGCAAATTGAGAGGCATCAATATTCACAGGTAGTGAATCAAACATATCATTGATCATGATATTAAAAAGAAGTGGACTTATAACACTGCCTTGGGGGGTTCCGTTTTCAATAACATGCACCCCTGATAGATCTTGGCCTATGCGAACTCGTATTGTTCGGTGAGAGAGAAATGAACTGATCCATTTCAGCATTCGACCTTTGACTCCAAGGCTTTGTAGCTTAAATAGGAGTCCTTGTCTCCAAAGCATATCATAGGCCTTCTCGATGTCAAGGAATACACAAATCATGTATTCCTGGTTGCTTATAGCCTTTTGCGCCGCCGTTTGTAGGCGAATGAGTTGGTCTGTGCATGAGCGGTTTTTTCTAAAACCAGATTGAATCCTATTAAGAAGTTGATTGGATTCCATGTGATAAGTCAAGCGGTTGCTCACCAACCTTTCCATGATTTTACAGAGATTTGATGTCAAGGCTATTGGTCGATATGATGATGGTATTGAAGCGTCTTTTCCGGGTTTTGGAATTGGAATAACTACAGCTTCTGTCCATACTTTTGGAATTTCGCCACAAAGCCAACTTTGGTTAATCATATCTTTGACTATTTCTAATGAGCTATTAGGCATATGCTTGAAATGTTCATAACAAAGATCATCAGCACCTGGAGATGTATTTTTTCCTTTTTGAATTGCCGTCAGTAACTCTACTAAAGTGAAAGGCTTATCCAATGGAGAACAAGGATCCCGTATAGCTTTATCTATAACAGCTTTGAATTTTTGTTCAACAGTTGTTACCTTGTCTTGAAATTCAGCAGGGAAATTTTCTAGACTACTGACAGATTCAAACTGTTCAGCAAGTAATTCTGTTTTGTCATGATTTGTAACTGCTTGTCCATTTGCGCCAAGAACTGGGATTGGACTCCTGTTAAAACTTCCACTGATTCTTTTGACCTTGGACCAGACTTTCGTTAAAGGGGTATTTCTATTGATTGTGGAAATGTATAAACGCCAGCTGGAACGTTTTACTTGGCGAACAATTCTTTGATATTCTGCACGCCTTTTCCTGAAGGTTTCTAAATCAGCAGGAAGTGAAGTTCTACAGACCTTGTTGTAAGCTTTATGCCGCGCTCGATTGGCTTCTTCACATTCCTTATTCCACCAAAATTGTGACACTCTGGGCTGGAATTTACCAGACGTTTTACCAATGCATTTATTTGATATGCCAATTATTTTAGATGAGAGATTCTGATTTGACAAATCAATGTCTGTTGATAAAAGGTCTTCAGTAATCTGTAGGACAAACAGAGTAACGTCCCTTGCGTCAGTCCATCTCGAACTCGAAGCGAAATTTAATTTCTAATTAATCCCTTTTTTACTTTGTGACAACAGTCATAAAAACGATGCGTGAATATAGGTAACCAAAATACTGCATAGAATAAGGCTGGATCTCTCAGTTTCTATTTAGAAATCGCATCGTTTTACTACAGTTTTGTGTGCTCAATTCAAACATATCCTCGCTTTTGATTGGCCTACACCATAGCTCAATAATCAGGCTACTTCCTGTCACAGCTTTCCCTTTGAGTTGTCGCAAGGGTGAATATGAATTTCTTGTAAATGCATATCTCGCCCGATGCGTTCGAAAGATGTATTATCATACTCTCTGAGATTTCAATCTGTAAAACTATGTCTGACAACTTCCAAATGAATTGGTTGTTTAATAGGCATTTTAGAAGTTGGAAATATCAAGAAGCTTTAAAACTGTATCAGGATCTATACCAAAACATCGCTACTTTCTACAATAAAGAAGTTGATCATCCATAAGACTCCTTGACTTCCCGATGTATTTTGTGTGTTTTACCTATAAGTTGAGGTCATACTTAAGGGTTTAACTTTTTATCAAATATGCAGTCAGTTATCTATGAAAAATATTTCACCAACAATCTATTCCACAGGCCAGGATGGTTTCCCCGGACTGCCAGGATTCCCAGGAGAGAAGGGACAACCTGGAGAGTTCGGTCTGTCCGGACCAAATGGTTATGATGGAGAAGCGGTGAGTTATGATAAGGGCAAGGTATGATAGGTCAAGTAGGACATTTACACTGTCCCGTTCAAGGTAAAATGCTTCTGGTTACGAATTTGGCTAAGTAGTACATCTTCATTGTCCCATTCGAGAGGAATCACCTTTTTTGTGATTAGAGCAGTGTTCGAAATATGTTTTAGTCTAGACAAGCAAACAGGATTGGTTTGTTGTTTGAGAAATCTACCAGCTTTCCTTGACATTTAGGAAGCCTGCAATATGAAAACTGATAGTCTCTCTAAAATCACACAAGCAATCTCCATCAGGCCAAATCTAATATTGTCAGTGACTGGTGGACGGGCATGCACTATTAATGAAAACTGCAAGAGAGTTAGGTTGCAAGTTAACAACATTCCATATGAGAGGAAACACTTCTTGTTGGGTATATTGTTAGCTAGTTGGACTTATATTCCATCCCATTCTAGAAGAAATACCTTGATCCTGTTATGATAAGGGACATTACACAGTCCCATTTCAGAAAAAAAATCTGTTAGAATTTAAACTTGTATGTTTTTTAAATTGGGTCTGCATGGTAGTGACCATTCTTCAAGGATTGTAATCATGTCATTTATTAAATGAAATATCTAGTTGAATCATTTATGATAAGGTTATCATGAAGCAAAATATTATTTGTAGGTCTGCAACGCAGAAACCATTCCCTTAGGATTATTATTATGTCTAATAAGTAACAACTTTGTTTGCTTGGTCTGCCTGACAGAGACCATTCCCCTAGGATTTTAATCAACAAATTTATAAGTTACAATGTTGTAAAATTGCTGTTTGTAGGGTCTGCCTGGAAGAGATGGTTCCCCCGGAACCTTCGGACTGAAGGGTGAGCCTGGTGTTCCCCTTGAGGTTGACAACATAGAGGATTACCGAGGGAAGAGAGGCCCCAAAGGATCACGCGGGTACCCTGGTCTGCCTGGTATGGACGGGTCCATGGGACCTACAGGGATTAGAGGTCTGCCTGGCAATTCTGGCTTCCAGGGCATGAAGGTGAGCGCCCAAAAATGTCTATATCAGAGAGAATAAAAGATGATTTGAGCTCTAGAAAAAATATAGGAGTCACAATCAGAAAGATTGATTAATGACTTGAGAACTAGAAATATTTAGGGTAAAATTTTTGAAGAATTGAAACGAAAGTGAGAAACAAACATTTGAGAAACAACAAAGAATACTGAAAGTGCAAATTTTTAGTTGGAGAGTAAATGTCTGTGTATAAGGGATCATTATGTTATTCAAAGTCAATTAGAGATAACTAGAAAACCTTCAGGGTTCAATTGTACTTTAATGACTTACAATGTAACTCATTGTGTTTTGCCAGTTTGCCTGGATAACAAACAACGTACCAAAGTGTGTACGTGCTGCCTCAGCAGACAATGTAACTCAATGTATCCATTATGCTTTTATGAGATACTGTGAGTGAGTCAGTTATTGTTGTACGCCGCTTGGGCAATATTTCAGCCATTAGCAGCGTTATGAGATACAATGTGTCAATGCGTCTCTTCATATCATGTTGCACAATTTAAATTGTTGCCTTCAGTATCTTAAATAAGACGCATTTTAGCCATTATCTCTAAACTGTATACCATATAGCACAGTGTATCTATGTATCCATTTTCCCTGTTTAATAACGAACATTATCTCATGATTCCAGGGTGACTACGGCCCACCTGGAGATGGTGGTCTGGATGGTCTCCCCGGTCTTCCTGGTGTGCCGGGATCCAAGGGTCAACCCGGAGACTCGATCTCAGGATCTCGTGGAACGAAGGGAGACCCAGGTCTGCCTGGTCTCAATGGTCTGGAGGGAGTCAACGGACAGAAGGGTGGGTATAGAATATAGCATCAAAGACATGTAGGATTGTATGTCTCTACCATTTATAGCATAACCAGGTTTAAAGAAACATTATACACGTAGTTAACCAAAGTATTGAGAGTGATATGGTTTGAAGCTGTTTGGACAACTTTAAGTATCCGAAAATGAAAATCAAATGATATGATAATAAGTTGGTCATCAAACCAAGAGGGAACTTTAAATCAAAATTTGTAGTCATGAATTAAACAAATAAATGAATAAGGACATTTGTAAAGATTGCCCCTAACAAACGCATCATAATTGAATAAAACATTTGTAATGAGGAACTTAATAAGCTCATCTATAAGTGAATTTGTAAATTTGTTGAGTGTTGACAATGTGTTGTAGGCCAGGCTGGTGATAATGTGCCGCTGAGTGAAATCGTGCTGATACAGGGAGACACCGGCATTAGAGGACTTCCTGGTCTGCCGGGATTGGACGGATACCCAGGAGAAATAGGTGTGATTGATGGACTTCCAGTTGTAAATTAGAAGTTATATTCTAAGGCATTGTATCAAATTATGTAATGTCATAATTGTTCATAAAATATTTTTATCTTGGATATCTTGAAGTTTTCTATTAAGAGATAAGGTAATAAAAATGAGTGTTCAAAATGTCCTTATAATGATGACAATCAAGTCAATGTATCATCGTTCTTATCAATAACATGGCATGTTTTCATTGCCAACCAAATAAAAAAGTTTTTGTCAAAATTTTGCCAGTTTTGAGAAGATTCGAATACAAGCGAGAGTGATTTTAAAACACAAATCAACATATACTTGTAATTTTACCGAATATCATATTCTTTTGCAGGACTTGAGGGCGACCAAGGTCAATCTGGAATTGTGGGTCTCCCTGGATTCCCAGGAATGAAGGGCGTTGCCGGGTTACCAGGACTGCCAGGATCTTCAGGCACTTCAGGATCGAAGGGTTACCCTGGTCTCCCTGGTGACGAAGGTTTGCCAGGATTGTCAGGATTGACAGGAATGCGAGGAGAAGATGGTCTGCCAGGTTTACCAGGAAGAAAGGTTTGTTAATATTTCGTGTTTAAATTACTTCAATAATATGGACACAACTTATAAGACTGAATTATGAAAGTAAAATAAGACTTGATTATAAAAACAATTTGATACAAAATACTCTTTTTATTTCTGTTAATGCTTTGGTAACAAGATTGGCATTTGATAAATGTTGGAGAAGTCATGATTTTTTCATGGTTCTGAGAATCTAGTTTTACAAGTTGCAACTATCAACCAGTGTGTTTCACAGAGAGGCCCCACAGAACATTAAGGTGGCCTTAGTCATTAAGATAATGTTAAAGTAACCTTAGTGTTATGTCTTTTTGTGCAACAGCCACCTGGTAGGCTTAGCATAGTTTCCTAATAGTTGGAATGTTCTTGTAAACAGAGAGAACAGTTGGAACAATGCTTATGTTATTATTATGAAGGTTTAATCTGAGAACTGTCATTCTCCAGGGACAACGGGGAGAGAATGGAGTTTAGTTTCCTAATAGTTAATAAAGACAACAGATGAAACAATGCTCATGTCATTATCATGTTGATTCAATCTTGAAATGTCTGTCTCCAGGGACAACGGGGAGAGAATGGAGTTTAGTTTCCTAATAGTTAATAAAGACAACAGATGAAACAATGCTCATGTCATTATCATGTTGATTCAATCTTGAAATGTCTGTCTCCAGGGACAACGGGGAGAGAATGGAGTTTAGTTTCCTAATAGTTCTTGTAAATAAAGACAACAGATGAAACAATGCTCATATCATTATCATGTTGATTCAATCTTGAAATGTCTGTCTCCAGGGACAACGGGGAGAGAATGGAGTTTAGTTTCCTAATAGTTCTTGTAAATAAAGACAACAGATGAAACAATGCTCATATCATTATCATGTTGATTCAATCTTGAAATGTCTGTCTCCAGGGACAACGGGGAGAGAATGGAGTTTAGTTTCCTAATAGTTCTTGTAAATAAAGACAACAGATGAAACAATGCTCATATCATTATCATGTTGATTCAATCTTGAAATGTCTGTCTCCAGGGACAACGGGGAGAGAATGGAGTTTAGTTTCCTAATAGTTCTTGTAAATAAAGACAACAGATGAAACAATGCTCATATCATTATCATGTTGATTCAATCTTGAAATGTCTGTCTCCAGGGACAACGGGGAGAGAATGGAGTTTAGTTTCCTAATAGTTAATAAAGACAACAGATGAAACAATGCTCATCTCATTATCATGTTGATTCAATCTTGAAATGTCTGTCTCCAGGGACAACGGGGAGAGAATGGAGTTTAGTTTCCTAATAGTTCTTGTAAATAAAGACAACAGATGAAACAATGCTCATGTCATTATCATGTTGATTCAATCTTGAAATGTCTGTCTCCAGGGACAACGGGGAGAGAATGGAGTTTAGTTTCCTAATAGTTCTTGTAAATAAAGACAACAGATGGAACAATGCTCATATCATTATCATGTTGATTCAATCTCGAAATGTCTGTCTCCAGGGACAACGGGGAGAGAATGGACGTATCCTGTCCCGAGGAATCCCAGGAGCCCGTGGTGAGGCTGGTTTCCCCGGTGAGGATGGTGTTGGAGGCTTCCGAGGAATGCAGGGAGCAACTGGACGCCCCGGATTCAACGGAGAGGCTGGAGCACCTGGTCAGTATAAGAAGGTTTCGTTCATTGGGTTTGCATTGTAAATGTTGGCTCAAATTTCACGCTGATATCAATGCAATCACTCAAGGTTTCTATTGGGTTTTCATTTTAAATATAGGTTTAACTTTACACATCATGTCAATGCAATCATTTAAGTTTTCTGTTGGGTTAACATTTTAAATAATGGTTTAACATCATATTAATGTCACTGAAATCATTAAAGGTTCCTATTTGGTTTTCATTTTAAAAATAGGCCTAACTTCACACTAATTTCAATGCAATCCTTAAGGTTTCTATTGGGTTTACATTTTAAATATGCCATGCTTTCCCAAGTTTAAATTCTGGCCAGTACCACAATATATTCATTTTATGCCTCATATTAAACAATTATTGACTTTTAAGTGAGGTTGATCCAATGATTTGTCGACCTTAGACACGTGACCAAATGGGCAAATCAGAAAAAAGTTTGATATTTCATATAATTACTACATTGCTAAACTGTGATCGGATTGGTATGTGATCTGTTACAGGTGAGGATGGATTCCCTGGACCTTCTGGACAGCCAGGTCTGAAGGGCCGGCCCGGCGATGATGGATCCCGAGGTCTGGATGGTCTCCCTGGTCTTCAAGGCATGCAGGGTCTAGGAGGTTGGTCTCTTCAACAATCATACTGTATATAACACTTCACTCTTCTCATATGCAGGTCTTTCATATTTAGTACATGGTCCACAAGGATATTTTATTGATGAACAGCTTCTTTATTTTCATGATATGACATTTCAGTTTAGATTCTTAACCATTTCCTATTTGCTGTCTAAGCTAAGTCGTATAAAAGTCTGAATCTGACAAATTGTTTTGCATTTGACCTAAGAATTAGCACCATTTGCAGACTTGTAAACCAACAGGCCAAAAAAACTAACTCATAATCGGTTTATGTAGATTTAAAATTGTATTCTTTTTACAACATTCTCTTGATTAAGTGGTGTAAGTGTATCTTCTTTCATATTTCAAATTTCATTTCATTCTCTCATCAGGAAGCCCTGGATTGCGTGGTATCCGTGGTGATGATGGTTTGCCAGGTCTGCCTGGACGTTCGGGTCTGAATGGCGAGGACGGTCTTCCTGGTCTCCAGGGTCTCCCAGGACAGGATGGATTAGCGGGTCTTCCCGGACAAGGTGGTCAGGACGGTCTCCCTGGAAGACCAGGTAAGGTGTTATGCATGGAGATACCAAGAATGTCACCTGAAGTTCTTCTGATGTTTGATGCCGTAAATTGGTTCCTCAATGTCTCTAAAGATGTTCAGGAAATGTCTATGGTTGAACTATTATCACTAGTCACTCGTTCAACACTATGATTTAAATGTTAGATAATATCACGATCAAGACTAATTGTGATGCATAGCTTTTTATAGATGACCACATGATATAATGGCAATGTCGTCATTATGAAGATATTTGTTACTGATTCAGTGTAAATTTTAGTTCTAAAAATTGAGCCTTTTGAGCATGATTGACAGCATAAAAGAGTTGTGAGTTGAAACTGAAGTGATATATGTACCAGTTTAACCTGCTAAATCTAGGGACTCCCTACCACAAGGTCTCTTGAACCATAGGAGATTTGAATGAGTTCCTCATTAAGTAAGCAAATCTATAGTACCCTGAACAAAATTATGTTACAGAGTCCCAAAGCTTAATTTTCTTATGGTTCCAAATAAAACTAACTCATGCGATATATACTGCTTTAGCATGAGATGAGAGAAAATCTACATTGTAGTCATTGTGCAATGTTTGTGACAGGACTGTCTGGAGGCAAGGGTGTTGCTGGTCTCCCCGGACTACCCGGTTCTAATGGACAAGATGGTCTCCCTGGTTTACCAGGTGCTAAAGGTGGGTTTCAACTAATACCAATATGGTGGGAAACATTTTGTATATGTTCACGATTCATACAGTGCAGGGTCTCTTTTTCCATTATCTCTGATGTCATATAACAACTATTTATGACACCACTGAAGCAGGTATGCAAGTGAAAAGCAAGCTGTTTCTTGGCAATTTCAATATAAATTAAATGGAACAAAAAGGGCAGTAAAGAAATTTTTACTTAAACATGTGCATATTTGTGTACAATCCTTACTCCCATGATTAAAGATTTGGGGGTTAAAGATCTACAGTTGATCACACCTACCTAAAACACAGAATCTTTTTCTCAGGTCAATGTTACATATGATAAAGTCATTGTCCCATCAATCTATCCATCCATCTGTCAGTCCATGATCATTTCATTTCCAAAGCATAACTTAAAGCCTGTATGATCTAGTTCAATGAAACTTGGTACATTGTATTTGGATTAGTCAGCATGTGTATTGTAAATGTGTGTTTTGGGATTTTCATCTTCTTCTGATCTGGCCATACTATTGGAATTTCTGATTAATTAAGCTTCATCTTCTTCTGATGAATCATGTTATTTCATATTGAGAGATCCCTTTTAACACCAGCAACACTGTTTTCTGCAGGGGAGGTTGGCGATGCTGGTCTGCCTGGTCTTCCTGGTATAGATGGACCACTCGGTCCGCAGGGTTTCCGAGGAGAAGATGGTCTCCCTGGTCTGCCAGGCCAGAGAGGAGACCGTGCACCGTATGGACTGAAGGGACGTAAGGGTGATTCCGGTCGGCCAGGATTCCCTGGTGAGATCGGACAGTCTGGGCTCCCAGGCCTGCCTGGTCTCAGGGGCATGAAGGGCGAACAGGGTCGCAGCATTGAGGGAGAGTTTGGTAAGTTTCATCAACAATAAGCAGATCATAGTATATTGTTCACAGGGAAATCACTAAAGCCTAATGTGAAGGTCAAAGTCAAATCCTTTGCAAGGCAAATATTGAAGCTTTCATGTTGATCAAAAATCATACTTAAGAAGTTAAAGGCTGGTGAAAATATGTGATATGATCACATGATTACGGCATCCAGGGAGAGTAGGTATATTTTTTTAGTGTATTAAAATAATTCAAATGAAGCCGGCCAAAACTGTTAATTAAAAAGCAAACTGACAGACATATTTATATGTCTGTCTGTCAAAGTGTATAAGTTGACCAGTCCCTACAAGGCTCTTGGCTGTTAGAGAGCCTTATTGCATGGTAATAATGGGGGATATTTTAAGCTGATAATAGTTATTTTGTAAGGGATTTTTTAATGAACAGTTCTGAAAGACTATCAACATCTTTGCAAAATATAGATAGATGTTTTCACAGCATTGTGTCAATATGCCATCTTTCTAAGTATCTTTGCCTGTTGACAAAAATAAAAAATTAGATAGTGATTGTCTGAGATTTTTGGATAGTGTTTCAGCCATAAGTAGCAAAAAACTTGGGAGAATTTGGGGTTTTAATTTTAATCTATTGTGGCAAATATTTGGGAAAAAAATAATACGAGTTCTAAACAAAAGAAAAGAGGATAAAGCTGCCAAAAACACATGCAGTTATCTGCAGGGGAGCAAAAGGGAAGAGGAGGGTGAACATGTTTTGCAGGAGGCTGGGAACCTCTGAAGTTACATGTTTCGGGGGTTAGTTCTTAACAAAGCTTGAACCTGTTTTACCCCAGGCCGCCCAGGACTGCCAGGATTGGATGGTTTCCCAGGCCTGGAGGGCCAGCCCGGACAGAAGGGAGATGTCGGAAACAACGGAGAATCAGGTATGAATTTGCGTAAAGATATTCTACAAAATTTTGATATTTTTCAAGTAGTGCTTGCTGAGTTGAGCCATAAAGTGCAAAACATGATTTTAACTGATTTACACTGTAAGTTTATCCTTCTAAACCCTGACATTGAGACAATGGAGAAGAAAGTTAACCATATTAGTTTTGCAAGTGTAGCAAATGTTGAGCTGATCCACCACAAAGTGCAACAAATGATTTTAACTGATTTACACTGTTAGTTTATCCTTCTTAACCCTGACATTGAGACAATGGAGAAGAAAGTTGACCATATTAGTTTTGTAAGTGTTGCAAATGTTGAGCTGATCCACCACAAAGTGCAACAAATGATTTTAACTGATTTACACTGTTAGTTTATCCTTCTTAACCCTGACATTGAGACAATGGAGAAGAAAGTTGACCATATTAGTTTTGTAAGTGTTGCAAATGTTGAGCTGATCCACCACAAAGTGCAACAAATGATTTTAACTGATTTACACTGTTAGTTTATCCTTCTTAACCCTGACATTGAGACAATGGAGAAGAAAGTTGACCATATTAGTTTTGTAAGTGTTGCAAATGTTGAGCTGATCCACCACAAAGTGCAACAAATGATTTTAACTGATTTACACTGTTAGTTTATCCTTCTTAACCCTGACATTGAGACAATGAAGAAGAAAGTTAACCATATTAGTTTTGTTAGTGTTGCAAATGTTGAGCTGATCCACCACAAAGTGAAACATTATGATGTTTTGAGTGTACATAAATGCATAGATTCGCCTTTAGTGATGAAACATGTAATGTCTATGTATCTGTATCCAATTTTATATAGAAGGGCATGAACACATGTATATCAATATGATTTCAGCAATAAAAACAAGTCATTTAAACTGTGTATTCTCAAATACAACCCTGGTCTCGAAAACAACCAAGGGGTTATTTGGGTAAAAATTATTATGGAGAAAAGGTCACAAGCCCACATAGCATTGTAATTTCAGATATACTAACTGTGTACAGTTTTCACATTACAGGACTTGTCAAAGTTTATGGAAAACTTTTTTTTTTTTTTCAAACAACCACTCCCGCTTGTAGGTAATTACTAAAAGATATTTCAAACACTGGTTGTAAGGCAACGTGTTTATGTATCCAGGTTTGCCCGGTCTTCCTGGAGAGAGTGGCTTGACGGGAAGAAATGGCGAGGATGGTCCCTCCGGCTTGCCGGGACTGAAAGGAATGAGAGGACTGGACGGACAGCCAGGAATCAATGGAGAAAGAGGAGGACTTGTAGGTTTATCATAATGTGTTGATACTTCAAGAGCAATAAATTCCTTGCAATTCTTACAGAAAAAAGTTAGGTTTAGTGATTGTGATAAATATTGAAATTAAGTGATTTTGGTTGTATGTCAAATGTCAGGTTTTGCTTCTACTTACATATAAGAGAGGTTGAATCTTGAAGGAAAGCGGCAAAAAATCTTTTTTTTTCATGTTATTTTTTATTTGTTTAATTCATAACAAGTCATACAACAATTTTAAAAAGATTGTGTAATTATGATTAGGAAAATATACAAAGGTCTTATCAACATCCAATAATATGATAAGGTTTTGAAAGATACATTTTCTATTATCCATTCCATAGCATAAAGTAGAGATATTTCTAATCTTGAAAAAAAACCCTCTAATTTCAGGGTGAAGACGGACTTCCTGGAAACCCCGGTCTGGATGGTTTCCGTGGCAACTCTGGTCAGGATGGTCTGCCAGGAATCGACGGCGAGCCAGGACAGCCTGGTGAGGACGGTCAGTCTGGTTTACCAGGATTACCGGGTCTGTCAGGATCTCGAGGAGAGAGAGGATTCCCTGGACAAGATGGCCTACCGGGCTTGCCAGGAACTCGGGGTGAAGACGGTCTGCCTGGACTGAGTGGACGCAATGGAGGGCGTGGTGAACAGGGTCTCCAGGGACGACCAGGAATCATCGGCGAGCCCGGACAGCCAGGTGGGTTTCCATCTTACATCTAGCTAATTTAACATTTATCTGACAGGCAATCCCATAAACATCAAGTCTTACCTGACACTAGAACCTGCTGCATGATAACCTACTAACTTGTTCAACACTTTGACAATACAACAAATACTCTGAAAGTAATTCATACAATGTAATAATAATATATATTTTACAATATTTCCTCATGTGTAATTTTTGTAAATGAGAATGAGCTTGACATTTTTAGTTATGACTTAAAAGAATGTTTTAAGTTGAATACATATATATAAAACCAAAATTGAGTATTTACAATATTTTTAAACATGGTAGGGGTAATGAAGTGTAATTTCTTTTTCTTACCCCTGCCTACATTAAACACAGATTTTAACAAAACATTAACTCAAAACTAATTATTTTATTCAAACTACTACAAATATGATTTATTGTAGACACAATATGATCAAATACAACACATGTCATGATATTAATTAATTTTAAACAAACTGTGGTGAGTACTTTATTTGCCTGGGGGTTTATGTTCACTTCACTTTTCCTTTACTCAGCAAGTATTGACCTGAGGTTATGTCCATGTTGCAGGTGAAAATGGAGGAGTGGGTCTTCCTGGTCTCCCGGGAGAGGACGCCCCTGCAGGTGAGTGTACCAGGAACTAGTTGTACACCACCCAGCTAGTCTAAATCGCTGGTTGATTAAAGCCGTTCTGCATTTCCAAGAATTACATCATAGTTTGCATTGAGGTCTCAATGGCTTGTTGATTTACATCCTGATACATAAGCATTTATGTCTCCACGAGAGGCATCAGTAGATAACAGTGCATCGATTTCAACATAGTTTAGCTGAAAACTAACAGGCTTTAAATGCCATTGAGAAACCAGCCATCAGGAAAACAAAGGTTTTGGCCCATGGTTATCAGGGTATTAGTTGAAGCATGACATGAAGAAAACATGCTGGTTAAGCTGGATTGCTGATTTAGTCTTGCTCCATAACCAGGAGCTAGTCATATGTCTGATTACCTCTCAAGTCTCAATTGCTGGATATTTTTTTACCTTGCTTCATTACAAAGTATAAGTCGTACATGTGACTTCCTCCACAAATTAATCACATATCTAACTTCTTTACAAGTCTAAATCACATCCTCATTTAGAAAGCCTTGCTGGATGACAAAGAATTAGTCAACTATCAAAATTTCCCCACAAGTCTCAATCATAGACTTAATCAAGCCATGCTGTCAACCTCTCTGTGCCAGCTCCTCATAGTACTGCACCTGCACTTGGTAGTCCAATCAGAAATCTCCCGATGGGACTACTGTCAATATCAATAACGTTGCTGTATTCAATCACTAATCTCCTGGAGGGGACTACTAATGTCAAATACATTCTGTTTTCAACCTCGAACTTGGTTCAATGCAGCATACTTGACATTGTTGGATAAATCATCCAAGAGACCATTGTCAAATATGATCATTGAGACAGAACATAGAAACAACTAATTTTACTCTTACCCTAACAAAGTCTCCTAAACCTAGAGTTATAACACCTAGCTACGATCCTTAGAATTAGAGCGTTCTGTGAAATTTGGCCCAGTAATGAAAAAGACTTGTTCTACACACATAGCTTCCTTGTATTTCCAGGTCGGCCGGGACCCCCTGGTGTCGATGGAGTTCCCGGAGTCCAGGGTCTGCCAGGATTGCCAGGAGGACGAGGAGAGGACGGACAGCCAGGATTCCCCGGACAGAAGGGTCTACAGGGCGAGCCTCTTTTTGGCCGGCCCGGTCTTCAGGGTCTGCCTGGTGATGAGGGTCTTCCTGGTCTTCCAGGTAGGATAATGGAGTTTTGATTTTAGTAACTTGAGACCAATTATTGGTGTCCAGGGAAGTAAAGTTATCAAGATGAGTTAATCTAAACATAAATTCACTAGTTATTATTTGCAATTAAAAAAAAAAGTTTGTTAATGTGCTGTAAATCGCTGATATATCTGATGGTTATTTGTTGGGGTGAGTCGAAGGTAAGTTTGTTGGGCATAAATAGAGAATACCAAACAACGTCCTGTTTCATAACATTTTTATGAAAAGAGTGAATGTGTTTCGCTTTCGCTCGTTAAATACCTACACTATTCAGGAGTTTCATGAAAACAGCGATATCTTCAACGGGAGAGTAACAATGGTTTTTAACCCCTGATGTTCTGTCTATCCCCAGGTCTGCGAGGTGAGAATGGTGGGCCAGGTCAGGAAGGTCTTCCAGGTCTGGGTGGCATGAAGGGTGATGCCGGTCTACCAGGACTCTCTGGCCGTGATGGGAGTGATGGAGAACCTGGAAGGTTTGGAGAAACTGTAAGTCAGAACTTAAGAATTAAATGAAACTATTGCTAACGTTTGCCATATTTGATGTTAACAAATTATTGATTGTCTCTATAATGCCTCTGAATTATTGCAGGGTTTGTCTGGTCTGCCCGGTATTGACGGAGAACCTGGGGCGCCAGGAGACGGGGGTCTGAATGGTCTTCCTGGTTCGCAGGGACAGCGAGGAGACAATGGGTATGATGGGGAGCCTGGACGGCCTGGTCTTGATGGACTGCGAGGTATAGTGATCCACACCATTTAGACATAATATTATGATATAACATGTATAAATATTATGAAAACATTTAATTATGCCTGCATGTCAAGACAAGGTAGATGTACTGTATTAGACATTAACATACTCTTTTAATGTAATAAAAGTTAATTTCTGACCAAGAAATTGGCAAAATGTTGATATTTCATATTTCTTATAATTAGTACAGATAAAGTAACCTGTTACATCACAACAATCATGAATTATGTAATAATTATAAGATGACTGTCATTGATGTCAAAAACATTCCTTGGTTGGCTGGATCAGTACAGTGTTTGACTCTCACCTCGATGTCAAAAGTTCAAATCCCACAAGTCTCAAAGCGACTTCTATTACAAATGCAATTTTTTACCCTCCTTTTTCATCAAGGCTTTTTTTCGGTGATGTCACTGTTTATGACTGATTTGTAAAATAAGTTCATGTTATCCAGACTTAATATCAATAACACGATATGTTGAAATATTATCAACACAGAATAAATTGTATGGTCATAAACTTTCCTTGTTCTTTCCTGAGCTCACTACATTCATGACTGTTTTGCAAAAAATATTCAATAACAAGATGTGTTGAAAAATCACCAACATAAAATAGGTTCTTTTTCTTAAGTCATTATTCATCTCATCACTGTTAATAGGTCTGAAGGGATACCCCGGTGAGCCGGGTCCCACGAACATCAACAATCTGCCAGCCCCACCTAGAGGAGACGCCGGCATCCCCGGAGAGTCAGGATTACCAGGACGGGAGGGAGTGCGAGGACCTAAAGGTAAGATTCCAGAAGGTGTTAGTTTCAGTTTGGAGTTGATTTGACCATTCCTGCCTCACACTTAGACAATCGTTATAGACTTGTGTCAGAGATTTGCTTCAAGGTGTATCTCTAATCACCATGCTGTACAATTGGGTACCACCTGGTAGTTGTGGGAGCTTTCTCGGTGCTGAAATGTGCAGTGTAGTTTAGAATTTTGGGATGTTGCACAAAACAAACTTAACACTAAGAATATAATGGCAATATTGATACTTTGGTGATTTCTGTCCTATCCATGTTAAGTTTAAGTTTGGGGGAAATGGCATGTACTGTCTGTGCTGTATTGTTACTTTTCACTTTCTAGCAGTCACCAAAACACCACTTACATCTTTCAACTTACTGAGTGTTATAACAATGAACTCTATCATATACCGTATATTACCGGATATAAGCCGAGAATTTGAGACCAGAAATTAGGGGGTCAGAGAGGGGGGTCGGCTTATACCTGAGATATATGATTCAGATGAAAAAAAATCAAGAGACCAAGCACGAGTATCGGTCAGCCCAGCGAGTTAGCGAGTCGATGTTTACACAGGAAGCAACATATGCGCAATCATCGAGGTCATTTCTATATTGAACTTGTAAAGTAAAAATACTTTTGTTGTGTTTTTGTTTTTAGTGAAAATATACAAAGAGAAGTTTAAAAATATATAAAGATATATAAATATGAAATATTCAAGCAACCTCCACATACTGTTGGATTTCGGCAGATCGATGTGGCTTCACTCGCATCAACGATCGGCACATTGATCCCGGTTTTTCAAATATTATCAAGAGTTATCACTTCAAAAGGCTTGTTGTCCATTTCAAAGTATTAATAAGACATATTTCCAAACTTATCAATCATATCTTATCAAAATTCGATCAAATATTTGTCAAGATACACTCGTGAAAGCACGATGTTTTACATTACTTTGAATTTCAATCGTAATTGCGTGACGACAAATAACATTCCTTATATAATTTTTTGCTCATGGTCATACTTTTGATCTTTATTCTCGACTTTTATATACACAAATATTTCAATTAACTGCATGTTAATTTTGAAAAAATAAAATATAGAAAACGTGAAAGAAAATCTGGTATATTTACACATTTAATATTGTATCGACAAAATGTTGTCATGAAATTATTACGACCACGTTTTATGTTTTATGATCCTTTTTAAACCGACTTGCTGATTGGTTGACCTACATAATGAAAAGGCTTGTAACAAATATCTCATTTCCAGCAAACACTTCATGCACCAAAGGTTGTTGACTGTCGTTCGTTAACAATTTGTCGAGAATAATATGTAATATGATTAAAACAAACACTGAACACTAATAATTTCTTTTTTAGTTTTTTAAAATAATATACGTCTTCAAATTAACGTGTCATTTGATGATTCACGAGCTTGTAGTCTCAATGCAACTGGCATCACATCGACTTGCTGTCGGCAAAATAGAACAGCGAATAGGGGGGTCGGCCTATACATGAGATACTAGGTTTTGACTGGAATTTGGGGGGCTGAGAAAGGGGGTCGGCTTATACCCGGTAATACACAGTATGTCATAACTGGAATGTCCCCTTGAGTTTTATTCCAAAATGATACCTTATAGGACTGTCCTTTTAAGATAACTTTGTTCTGTGCATTGAGATCCTAGGTGATGAAGTAGATACAGTAGAACTCGGATATAACGAACTCCAAGGAACCAAAGTATTTAGTTTGCTATATCAGGTGTTTGCTTTTCACATTTGGCTGCCATGCATAGAACTTTTGACAGGAGTTAAAAATTTGGTCACAATATCTGATTGTTCGCTATATCGGAGTTCGCTATATCCGTGTTCTACTGTAATATCTTGAGCTTATTTTGGTGTTATATAAATATCCTTATCATCTATCTCCAGGTGACCCGGGTCTGCCCGGTCTGAACGGTGTGAGAGGAGAGCCAGGCTACCCGGGAGCACCCGGTGAGCCCGGAAACCAGGGTCTGTCTGGTCTCGGTGGAGTGCCAGGTAGCGATGGTATGCCAGGTCTCCCCGGTCTAGGAGGATTCCCAGGAGAGGTTGGAGTGCCTGGACCTGATGGCGGCGGACCAGGAATCTACTTCACACGGTAATTTTGAGATATTTTTGGATACTTTCTCAGAACTATTAAAAAGTTGCTACTTTTATTGAGTTAGGAGAGTTGGTAATAAGCATTCTTTAGTTAAAAACATGGCTTGGTGTAAAAATAAAAGGGAGAGAGCGTTTGAATACAGTATTTACATTTTGAGAAAATTTCTATAAAAATGGCATAATGCTCTTTGAAAAAGTTCAATATGTTCTTGGCCCTAGATGAGTTCTGAAAGAACGCAATGAACACCTGTCACAGATTTTTGTAGGATTAATCTCTGAATGTAAATAGTAATTTTACAGTTTTTTAATTTAAACCGATTATTGTTGCTTGAATTTAAAACACCTGTTATGGCTGAAATATTGTCAAAACAAAGCTTAACAATATCTCACTCACTGACTTAAAAGAAAGTGGTGCATGTATAGTTTCTTCATGCACTTGTTTGTTCTCCCAACAGACACAGCCAGAACACAGATGTACCCAACTGTCCCGTAGGAACCACACAACTCTGGAGCGGATACTCTCTCCTCTATGTCATCGGAAACGGACGTGCTCACGGACAGGATCTAGGTAATCAACTTTTTATATTGATTTCCTGACATGGGTTAACAAAATACCAAATATTCTTTCTTTGATGCTACATTTAACACATAAATATTGAAAAATTTAATCCTCAGCCTTCTTTTAAATATAACTTAGAATCAACATCTTCCTATACAATTAGAAACATTCAGCACAATGATCACTTTGTTAAAGGCCAAAATGAGGTTTTGTTGAAGGTTTTAGGTCGAACCAGGTACTGCAATGAAGTTTCACAAAAATAATTATTTGACATCAGATTCCAACTTTTCCCAAATTTCTTTTTAACTCTTATCTTTGTACAATATTCAGACAACTACAACAAGAATAAGTTATTATTGTTACCAAGAATTGAATTTGCAACTCTAGGTTCTGCGGGAAGCTGTCTGCAGCGGTTCAGCACCATGCCCTTCATGTTCTGCAACCTGAACAACGTGTGTAACGTGGCCTCCCGCAGTGACTACAGCTACTGGCTGGCTACTCCAGAACCTATGACTCCCATGATGAACCCAGTCAGTGGCAACCAGATCCGACCCTACATCAGTCGCTGTGCAGTGTGCGAGACACCATCACCAGTGAGTCGTCTTCCTGATTTGCATTTTAATTAAGACACTTTTTATTCACCCATTAAGACAATGTCACATTTTCTCCATCATATGTACTTCTAAGCTCAGGGTTGGTCATATACTACAATTTCGGCAACGCCACTTTTGCTTTATTTTAGCCCCTAAGCTCAAGGTTTGTCATACTTTCATCATAATGCAATACAATGTAAGTGTAATTAATATAACATACATTTGTGTAACAATGTAACTTTTTGTACCACACACTAGTACAGTGTATAAACATGAATACTTTAAGTGCAAATAGTACTCAGTTTTGTGCCACAATGAATTTCTGTGTACAACTACTTGAACTTCAGTAAATGAACACAACACTGTTGTGTCCCACAGGTGATGGCAGTCCACAGTCAGACGATGGTCATCCCCGAGTGTCCACAGGGCTGGAGGTCTCTCTGGATCGGATACAGTTTCATCCTTGTGAGTCTCTCTCCATAACTTGAGATGTCAATTTTCAATAATATCATATGATAGCACAAGCCTTCAACTCTAAATACTTTCTTTACTACAGTATATACTTTATGATGTATGTGAATAAACAGATAAATAAAAAAATCATAAATTTTGCAAAACAATTCAAAAGTACATTTAAACAAATGCAACAAGAGGAAATGAATATATTTTATGAACGCTTGAGTCACTTTGGAATTGCTCATTTTTTCTTTTGATCATGTTCTCAACCAGAGGTTCTTGTTTGAAGGCTTCATTTGATGATAAGTCTTCGAACTTACCAACGTGTATCAACACTATAAATTCCACATCACATTGCAAACCAACCCATCCTTTCTCTCCAAGTACACTGTTAAATTCTTTGTCATACTTTAAATCTATATCATAGTTTTCAATTCCACAACTTATTTATAAGATTCTCATTTCTCTTTATAAACCTAATATATTTCCCTTCCAGAACACTGGAGCTGGTTCCTCTGGATCTGGCCAGTCCCTGGAGTCTCCAGGATCCTGTCTGGAAGATTTCCGCGCTTCACCCTTCATAGAGTGTCACGGAAGGGGCACCTGCAACTACTACGCCACATCACTCAGTTTCTGGTTGGCAACTCTCGAGCGGGACAACCAGTTTTCAAGACCCCGGTCAGAAACTCTCAAGGCCGGTGTTTTACGAAGCAAAATCAGCAGGTGTCAAGTCTGTAGCAAGGATGATACACGTCAACCTTTTCTCTATAGGTTTAAGAAGTAAACAATATTTGTCTAGAAATAATTAAATAATGTGATCTCGCCAGGGATTCTGTTCCATCTTATGTGCCTGTAAAGCTTGTACATATTCAGCCAATCATGTGCCTTGAACAAGCTGTCTCTGTCGATGTATTCGCGACCAGATTACATGAGCTGTCTCTCGATCGGATGTGTCTGTGTGTAGATAGGTGGAACCCGCGGATCATGCCTTAATGCTCTGATTTCGTTATGGTGCTATTTTCAGTGGAATGTATTATTTTGTACATTTGATATCTTACAGAGCAGATGAAATGTTAACTATGTAATTCAGTTAGGTTTGTGAATCATGTCACTTTCAAGAATTGTTTGAATAATATCAAACAGCTGAAAGTGGCATGGTACACATATGTAGATAATGTCAGTGCAATATTTGATAATATACTCTCAATTACTCCGCAATCACTGCCAAACTTTCATGTTTTATATGGGGAATGTGATATTACATCACTGGTAATGTGCCTCTCTTGTCAGTAACATCATCGAAACCGTCCTAAATCAATATGATAACACAACAGAATATACAAACATGTAAACACCTATTTGATATTCACTTCCGTGTTTTGTTGAAAATGTATTCTACGTTATAGCTTGATAGTGTCACACATTCAAATCAAAGCGTCCAATTTTACAGAATTCATTAAGTCTGGTTTCATGCGCAACAGGTCAAGGTCAGACACAAAGGTCAGAGGTCAAATAAGAGGTCAAGGTTACCAAAACGTAAAATTTTCATCTAGTCGAGGCACATTGATTCAGTGATAAGATCAAGCTCAAAACTGCTCACACAAAGTAAATATTCAAATACATGATAACTCTGTACTGCCTGTATGCATATAGTGACACCTTGACCTGTTGTAGCAATGTCACCAGTTAGATGAGGTTTAGAAAATGTTTATAATTAATTAATCAATGCTTAATTGGAATGAATATGTGAAACTGCATGAATCATGTGGAACATTCTTTTTGTCTGTCCAGTTTGTTTTCATAAACATTTAAAAGTGAAGCTTCCCTAACATTTTGTAAGAAAATATTGATAACGTTTTAGCTCAATTCTTGACTGTAATTAATGGGAATAAATGATTACTTGATAATTTTGTAGTATGTTTTTTTTATCAACAAGACTCAATAAACAAGCTCAATACGGCAATCTTTGTAGTCCCTTTCACTCAAAGTGTATATAGAATATGTATATCATTAAAATTAGTCCTCATAATTTGTAAAATAAATATTGTAATTGTGTCTGAATCTTATCTACAAAAAAAAAACAACTGTCACTTTTAAAACTTGATTCTCCAAAACGGATAAACATTATGTTTTCAGTAAATATACTGGAAAAGTCAAAACCTAAACTATAGTGTTTCAAGACTGGACCAAAATGAATCAAATAAATGCTGTGAACTTTCTAGAGCACTGTTTCAACCACAGCATCTGCTGATACTTCACAAAGCTGGACAACACCCTGCCAACGTCAGAAGATTACACATTTTACCTGAATTTTGATGTTATCTCATATGTTAGGGTGGATAATGGACAATCCAGGACAGACATGACAATGTTCTCATTTGATGAAGGCTCAATTTGATGCATTTGGTTCTACAAATGTCATCTGTGGTGATGAGAAACGGAAATTGATCAGAAGGTTCATGAAAGCATGGAATCCGTGCTACTCTTAGTTGCCTTTAGTTGACAGCTACTGACAAAAAGACTTGAAAATATGGTTATTATTATTTGACGATTTCAACATTGAATAAGCATACAATGTTTAAGTTATGAAAAATTTTCAAGATCTTCAATAATTTAAAAACCCGAAAATATTTCAAAGAAGTATCTGGATTCAGAGCTGGGCTACCGTAAGTTCAAAGCTGAAATAAAAAGGAATCTTTAGATGACTTCTTTTAATAACAAGTTGAAAATTGTTTGTTTTGTAACGGTTATTGCATATTATAAACATGTTATTTCCGTATGCATCTCTTAAATAAATGAAGAATGAGCTACAGATCAATGGCTCTATTATGAATAACATTCGGAACGTCACAGGTATGCCATTGTTACTAACCGAGTTGGCGGTGTGCATGATTGGAACACCTCAATTTCAAATTCGTGAACGCCGCCAACGAGGTTGGTAACTGACTTGCCATTCAACAATCAAATATTTAATTTCAGAACGAAAAACACAATTCCAAAAATAAAGTAATAATTTCGTAAAATAATAAAAGCTAGTATTTTGTTAATAATATTACCTTAATATCAACGGCGATCCAAGAGAAACAGACAGTGTCTGAATTTGGTAGGTGACAAAAGATTGAGAAACTCTTGCCGCACGTGCAGCACGTTGAAATATACATGCCAGTTTCCGAACAGTCAGTTTTATGCCTTGCTGCAGACCCTTGGTTACTTCATCTTTGAGCAGCTAACTGGACTAAACTATGAATTCAAAACTATTTTTTGTTCGCGTTTTTGAGAAAAATACCTAAAAAATGTGGTTTTAAAATCTCCTTCATAAGACCAGAAAAGATTGGCTATTTGCTTGTTTTCAAGCGGCCTACAGTAAATATGCTAGACTAACATCTAATCTCATGAAGGGATTTATAAATGTCTAATATTAATAAAATATAATACCGGTATATAATTCAATATAATATGCGTTTGTAAATTAGTTTCCATGAAGATCATTTACTTTGAAGATGTCTTGAATTTATCGAATGATGGAATTTAACATTTCATATTCTTTTGATTTCAATTCCAAAAATCAGGCCAAAAAGCATTTTGAAGAAATCGTTATATGAGCAAATGTGTATTTGAACAGGCATAATGATTAACGTTCAGACTCTCATGAATGAAATTGGGAGCAACCTAGTTTCTCAAACAGTTGTCTATTGCAGGGATTCGATGTCACATTCCACTGACCACAGGATTTTGTTTGTTGTTGTTTTTGGTCGTCTTGGAAAGTTGGTATCGTTTCATTTATACGTGAGCGTAGCGATTTCAGAATTGAATCCTCAAGTTTGGTATGATAATTTAGAATGATTTCTCAAATTTTCATAAATTCATCAGTTTGTTCAACTTTTACGATGGATGAATCAAAATACTATTGCGACAGTATAAACCGATAAAGAAACCTGAATGCTTAAATTTATTTAGATTGCAGTTTTAAATCGATTTTTTTACGATGTCAAATTAAGAAACAAATATTTACTTTTATTATCAGACGTAATTAGCAGAAAGGCGGGGTTAAATGGGCATGCGCCTTTAAGTGACACTTTTGTAACTTAAAACAAAATATTGCGTAAAAATCATATATAAACGAACGTTGAACAACGACAAAATTGACCCCTAGTTAGATTAATAAAGTGAAAGTTGGTTATCCCCTAATAAGGTCACTTCGTCACAACTTTTTTTTTCTTGAAATGTTTGAGCAATTTCCATTTCTGAATTGATTACCGGTATTTACAATCACATCGCCTACATACTTAATATTAGAATTGGGGACCCTGTGGCCCCTATTAAAACATCTGGCCACGTCTTCACCAACTATTCCTGAAGCACAAGGCATAGACTGCTGAATTGTTTTGTAGAGATTCCCCAGGTAATACATTCTCGATAATCCAGAGTCTACGTTCCGATAATATCTCCACTCGGAACGTAAACTCTGGATTATCGAGAATGTGGACTGACCAAAGCTGGCATATTTTTCGCTAGAAGGTTACCACCAACACCAAGGAGTTCGAATCTCGGAGTGGACAATAACAAAATTCAATTTCAAAATCTGGACTGTTGCAGTGATATGTATATATTTTCATATGTTGAGATAAACCTACATTCAAATTTGAACGAAATCGGCCAAGAAATTAAGATTTTAGCGTCATTCTCGATCTTTTATATATATATATATATATCTTTTATATATATATGATTGCTTGATTGATAGGGTGAGCAAACTCACCAATCAGGCCTGAATAGCTGAGTGAAAATTCCATTTGATCATATTGCAGGTTCTTATGTCAGATAAAAAATACATACTTTTCCAAGGATATGAAGGAAACTGTTACCAACATTATGTTCACTGATGATCATAAATTGTGCAAACTAATAAAATAAAAATCAAGTCAATAAAAAAGAATAAAAATACTTTTGAAATTGTCTTCATGTCATTCGGCATCTCACTCCCACATTTGATCAAAATGTGGTGCCAGATTACAGTGTTTTTCTAAGATAGTCATTACTTTTTACCAAACATGAGAACTTGTACAAAAATATTTAAGAAAATATGTTAACTATGACACACCTTCATGTCACTATGTATCTTAATCGAATGTTTAACATAAGTTAATTTGGCGTTCGAGGCAAAAACATTATCATTCATAGAAGCAGTGAGAAAAGACATATATAGGGAATATATACAGTACAAGTCTACCTCTACCTATGTCAATTTGAACTTTATAACACTTGAAATGTACTTAGGCAGTAGCGTTACTACCTGGTCACAAGGCCTAAGGCCTAAGGCATTAACGCTACTGCCTGATTAAATGAGTCTTTCTCGTTATTGCCTAAGAAGTGTCTTATTGCCTAGGAAGTAACGCTACTGCCTGATTCCCCTTATTGCCGCTAACATATATACACAAGGAACCTTATTAAGCACCCCCCTATTTTCTCAAATGAAATTTGGTGCTCTTTGACTATTTGGATTAATTTGATGTTTTGGCCACTCCAGATATAACAATTGCTTTTTTATTGACTATTTGATTGAACTAAAATTCGCTAATGTGCAAAAATAACGAAAATATGAGAAAAACAATGAGAGTACTAAAATTTGGCCAAATAAAACTATTGTCATTGGGGGGAAATTACACATAAAACTTTGGATGTTATGAATCAAAAATAAAAATGTTGATCCCTAGTTGACATTCATACACAAAAACCCTTTTTATCATGCATCATAAGAGGCTGGTAGGACATTGAATTTTCAGTACTTTTTTCATGAGTTAAACTTGTTGATCAAACACTTCTTCTTCCTTTAGATAGGCCATTATCTTTGACAGTGGCCAATTAATGTCTTTGTGCAGTTTTCTTTGAATTCGATATTTGATAATTTTGTGATTTTGAAGCTTCATACTGCTTTAACGATTGACTTTTGCTGTGAGGTTATTTACTAAAATGTCATCAATTCACTCAAGAGAATGATAATAATCACGTTGCAGCAAAAAATATTGACTTTAATTTTCAATTTATGGTAACTTGGATTTTGAGTAAAAAAAACAAGTTTTTGTAAAACCAGTTATTCAGCGACAGTGAGTCATAAACCGAATGAATTTTTTGTTTCCACAATGCCAGATGATCGTCCTATATTGAAGTCCTTATTGTTTGATTGTACATTTGCTTTGTTTATTATCAGCAGTGTTTTTCTGTTTGAAAACACTCTTGATGTCTGTTACAGAATTGTTATTGTCCTGCTCAAAATTTCGTCCCTTTTGAAATTTTGAGCAGGACAATATATTTTTTGTCATCGGAGTCGCCAACGTGCTGTTGAATCGCAATATTAGGCTTTTGCTATTCCAATACTGAACCACCAATAACAATTCTGTAACAGACATCAAGAGTGTTGTCTTCACATAGTCTAAAGTTTAAGTCCCGGCAGGTCTTTACAAAGAAACGGAGACTTGAAGAGTTGCCAGTGATATTCTCTAATATCTTTGGCTCAATCATCTCAAACTTCTCTTGGGATTTAGTTCTTTGGGTTATCTTCACTAAAGGGCCTGAGCAGAATAAATATGTCAGATTAATTGAAAGAGTTTAAGTTATTGTAAATAGGTATGTATTTGACTAATAATGGCCAAAAGACGTTTTGTGGTCTTCTCTTCATTCTTGTATAATATACCTACTTTTTTTTGTGAATTTGGGATTTAAGATCACTTCGATGACTTATAGTCTGTCAATTATATATACATTGTTCCATCAATAAAAATATATTATCCCTATGTGTAGATTTTAAGAATGATAGTCCAGAACTTTACACATAAGGGATATAATGAAAGTGTACATGCTCTTTGGTTGGTGTATTTTAGCCAGAACTTACAGCAGAAGGGATTTATGCAGAGTATGCATGCATGCTCCTAAGTTGGTGTATCTTAACCATGAACTTTTAAACATAAGGAATTTATTCCGGGGTTATATGTTCCTTAGTTAGGGTGTAATAACTCTTAACCTTTACACACAGGGGTTTTAGACTGAGTTTAATCTCCGTCAAGATTACACATCAAGATGTGTAAAGGTATGGGTAAAATACACCAACAAAAACATGTAGACTTCGACTAAATCCCTTATGAGGAAAAGCTCAGGGTAAAAATACTCCAACCCATGAGCACGTATACTCAGACTGAACCCTTGTGTGAGGAGTTCAGGGTATAAATCCTCCAACTCACCTGTGCAGGTGAGACTGATTAGAGACCAGATGTAGTTAGAGAGACAGGTGGTGACAGCTGAGGTGAGAAAAGACTCCGTGTCCAGGTAACCCTCCAGACAGGTGTAGTTCCGGGTACTTCCTACCTCCTGTCCTCCGCTGCTGACAGCGTTGGTCACTTCAAGAACTGGACAGTGGTCATCTGGAAGGTCGAGGTCGGCTTCCGGGAATTAATTCACTACTTTACATAAAAGAATGTTACATTCATTTTCTGAAATATTTAGCAATCAACTAAAGGTCTGTGGACCCAAGTGCGAAATAGGCTCAGCTGGAAGCGCCTGTAAAATATCCAAGGTAACTAACTAACTGTTATGTATTAGTTGTTAATGGCCACGCTGGTCAAAATGAAAGTCCTTCTTCTGTCTTGATACTTTTCATTTGACAGTCAAGAGGATGTAGGTATGTACAGGTTTGTATGTATACGTAATTAAGATTGGTGGGATGGAGTGAGAACAATACATGCTACAATAATTCATCTCCAAATGACAAACAGGATAAATAATGTTAAAACATCCTCATTAACCAAGGGAACCCGAAATCAAGTGTTATACCTCTACTGCAATAAGACTTATTCGTCTTTCTCTTGATATGACACGTGTGACCAGCAGTACAGTAACTGCTGTGGTGTGAACAGAGAATCCAGAGTTTCTGAAACATCACACAACAGATTAACCAAAGGAAAAATCGAAACGCTACCCAAAGCAGAGAAACGAACACATAAATGCACGACAGAAGTGCATTCACATGTATGAGCATTTTTCGCTGCTTTTGGTAGCGTTTTGATTTTATGTAGGCCTGACACAACGATAAATACAAACAGAATAGAGCAGATATGACCAAGCATTAATTATAACCTGCTCAATATGGATAATCAAATTCTTTATTCTGTGAAATCGACGTAAATATTTCCTAATGTCCGTGACAAGCAAGTGATACAGTGGTGTTCACAGTGTAGGACATCTTCCTACGCAGAGCCTAAAAGGCTAGTTTCCAAACTGTCATTTTATGCCTTGCTGCATAGCCTTGAGTTTTCTGTGCTTGCTCTCTAGCGGTGTAGGAGCGATTTTCAGTACTATGCAAGTGTACTCAATTTGGCAGTACTGCTGCAGCTTAGATATTGGAAAATCATGATAGGCGGACCCGGGTTTTTGTACGTAGCTGGTTAAAGCAAAACTTCAGGGCCAAAATAACGGTATAATTTAGGTCTTAAGGTTTCCAACCATCAAAATATAAACTTTCAGAATCCAGATCAGTCAAATAAGAAAGCTATCAGGAAGTGAAAACCAATCAAGTTGTCATTTTCCGGTTTCTTTTGATTTATCATGTTTTATCGTTTATAAACTTGCATGAGCTTTTGACCCAATTTTCTAAATATAGCTTTCGACATTCTCTGTATAATTAACCATGATCAGTGCAGTATTTTAGCTAATGTATGCAAAAATAGATAGTACTCAATCATTCAGTACTGACGTGCGCGTGTACACACAGTTCTGAAGTGCAGGTGTACTCAGTTATTGGGTGTCGGAACATGGTGGGTGTACACAGTTCTTGTGTGCTTTCAATAGGACGACTAGTAAATTAACCACAGTTATATATACATATGTTGCAGTATTTATCAAATAATAAAAATACATTATTTTGCGACGTATTTGGATATATTGAAATGTTATTTCTTTACCTTTCTCAGTCATGTTTGTTTTCAAATTTGACATTTTCAAATCTGACATTCGTAAAAGGTTTGTAAAATATCGGTAGGTGCATAAAATTATTAACAAGCTATGATGTAATATGCAATGACATGAGGATTTTCACAGACATTTTACAACGTGTTTGAAAACCTACAAACGTTTTCAAATGGAGTCAAATATAAAAAAAGAAGCAGGTAGAGTCGTCTATATCCCCCGCCATTTGGGATATTTTGAAAAATCGGTATCTCCCGTTTAGATTGATGTCGTAAACTGTTCATTACTGTCAATAGTTTCACAATGCAACTTTCTTTGTTTTTGAATAACACTTCTGAAATAAAGATGTAAAAATACCTAAAAGACATATTCATAACATTCTTAATACATATGAATTTGTTTTGATAAGCTAGGGCATACAGTTTTAAGTAATGCTCTAGGAAACGAAATTCTAAGTTGAAGGCCCCAAAGGCACATCTACACATATCAGTTGATCCATATACCAAGTTTCGTTGAGCAACCTACAGTTACTTAGTTCGGCGGGGGATAATAAGTTAATGTTTTTGAGACTCTATACACTTGTTTTCTTCGATTTATTTAATTTTCATGTTTTGAGAACATCCTCAACCTAAATCTAAAAAGCTTACTGTTTCAACTTCATATTTGAAATAAAATTTGAAAAACGACATGTCTTCTTACTATATTTGAGGCGTTGATCCCCATTCGAACTGCATACCACATACCGTAACATCGTTACATTTTCCTTTGATAAGTGTGTGTTTTGAGGCTCGGGGTATTGTAGAAGATTGACCACTGACTTTGCAGATACATGATCCACTGCATCGGTTTGATTCATTGCCGTAACATGTTGTTGTATGTTTTGTAAGGTTTAAAATTCCGTTTCGCTGTCTTATCATTTAAGTGATTTTCTCCCAGCATGGCGTAAAACATGACATTTAATATGTATATTTATGGTCGTAGGCCTTGTTACAGATAGGGCAACAGAAACGTCCAGTTTTCTGCTGTGTGAGTTAGATATGTGACGTAAATCCAGTATGGCTCTTCAAAACCCTTCCTGCAGTGCTCGCAAATTATCTTGAACGACTCATGGCAAAACTTGTTTCTATAGCAGATGCCTTAAAGCATATATGCGAACAGTTATGGCATTTACATTTATCCCCATCATTGCAGATTTATACTGGAAATTTTTGTAAGAACAACCGCCCCACTGGTTGACTTTCCGTTGCAGCAGGAGTGTACTCAGTACTGGTGTAAAACTGGATGAGAAACTAATGTGTTAAGTACATTTTCTCTTTAATTTACTAAACAAGACAACAATGTTTGATGGTACCATTCACCCTGATAGGTATTTTATATTTACCACCAAGAATACATGATTATACAAAAATTATATACAAAAACGTCAATAAACATTTTCTCATTTAGACTTTTTGAGATCTCAATTAATGTTGAGATATTTTGTTCATAAGCGTTGCAAAGCAAATAAGAAGTGGAAACAAGTAGCAGCATATGGACAGAACAGAGTACACTCAATTCTATGAGCACGTTAGTACTGAATGATTGAGTTCTATCAATTTTTGCATATTTTAGCTAAACTACTGCACTGATCTTAGTGACATTCACAGTGAATGTCGAAAACTATATCTAGAAAATTGTGTCAGAAGCTCACAGGTTTTGATAAACGATAAAACATGATAAATCCAAAAAAACGGGGAAAAGACAACTTGAGTCGTTTTCACTTCCCCATAGCGTTTTTATTCGACAGTTTTGGATTCTGAAATTTAATATCTAAATGCTTGGAAACCTTAAGAACAAAATTACACCTTTATTTATGCCTTTGGGTTAAAATGTTACTAGCTACGTACCAAAATCCGGGACCACCTATGATATTTTTCTAATATCTTAACTGCAGCAGTAGGCTACTGCCAAATTAAGTACACTTGCATAGTACTGAAAATCGCGAGTACACCGCTCCTATACTGTGATATATACAAGCAATGTTTGTACAATGAACAGTGTGAAGGGTTTGATATATGAGATTGAGCGATGTTGATTGCCCCAACCAATGATCCCAATGCTGTCGTTATTTGCTAAAGCTATAGAACAGAACAAAACTCTATAGGCCCTTACGCTCTATTTGTTTGAACCAGGAAGATGAAACAGCAGACTGTGATAACCATATACAGCTTAGCTTAGGTTAACAAGGTATGATCTGCATGGGTCACACACGGTTTCCCATGGCTTCGAGATTTGGTTGTCCTTCCCTCCTCTCCTCAATTTCGAAATTTGAAAATATCACCGATCATTTCTTAGTGGACTAGTCACCTCTTGCTCCTTGATTCCTTTATACACTTAAAACCATTCATTTCAAAATGTTGTCTTTCTTCAAATAAAAATAATAATAAAAAACTGAATTTCTACTAATAAATCATGATTTGAAATAAACAAATATCAGTTTATGCCTCAGTACTTGTGTCAATTTTATATCCATTTTTCAACACAATCTAAATAAATCAGTTTAGATCAACAGGTTTATTGGGTCATACCTATGTATGTGTGACCAAATATAAACCTGTTATCTAAATCTATTGAGATTGCTCTTCAAGGTTTGAAATCAAAACCGTCGAATATTTTAGAATAATTGAGAAAATCTTGTTTCAATGCACCTTACTGATAGAAAAGGATGGTTGTCCACGTGTTTCCCCTTTTTCTTATCAAGCCGATATTGTGATGATGTGGATGATTCCGTGTTAGAGTGACCAGAAGTGGGTTCGTAACTTAAAGGGGCAGTAGCACGTTTTCAGGGAGAATATTATAAGTTATACCATTCACAGGCGGGGTACACGGGGAGATATCCGCCTCGAGCTTGGTGTTATGCGAAGAGCCGAATGCGAGTTGCATAACACCTAGCGAGAGGCGGATATCTCCCCGTGCACCCCGCCTCTGAATGGTATAAAGAATTTATCTTACCGAATGTTTAAATAAAACGCATATAATATGAAGATACAGAATAAGAACTTCGTAAGTCATAATTATAGTTTAAACTAGGATTGACGCGTCAATACTTAGGTCTTCAAGATTCCTCTTTGACCTTCACACAGTGTTTGACCTTCACATGACTTTTTGTCTAAGAGGTAAACAGTAACTAATACATTATCAAAATGACCAAATTCCACTTGATATTCAGTGTTAAAGACTTTTCAGAAAAATTGAACATGGTGGCCAATGTCAGCTATGACATCATTCTTCAGAGAATATGATTCCTAGAAGCAGAAAAAAATTTGGTTGAATTATCTGTCACCGTTTTCGAGATGCATGGGATTTAATGCTGTAATGTAAAGTTGACTGTTACAGACCCCTGTATAATGTAATGAAACCTAACACTTTAACTATTGGTATTTTAATGATAAGGTATATTAGAAACAATGTTGGTCTTGTTTATCCACAAAAAAAGATGTATGTTTTGATTTGATAACTTAAATAGTAATGGAGTAATGAATTTTCGAACTTTATTGAAAACACTGAAATTTGAAGATTTTTAGACCCCTACTCCATGTTGGTCCTTCTAGCTCCTTAACTATCAGCATTTTTATGATATAGTGCAACATGGCAAAAGTTGTGCTTGGAATAGCGCATGTACAAATACATTCAATTTAAAGATATCTTCCTTACTAAAGAAACTGTGGAACTTTAAAATGTGCCAAAAATGAGGATTTTCCAAAAATTGCAATATTCAAGGACCGGTCATGGACAGAAAAAAATTAATCATGACTTGTTGACATTTTTTTCTGTCTAATCATTACATCTGCTTCACAAAAAATCAACAATAAAATTTCTATCTGTAACAGTTTTGAAGCTAAAATTCTCAAAGTAAAATAACCCTCGAAAAATGTTAAAATCGTCGAAAAATGTAAAAAATCTCTTTATGTACACATAGTTCCTTTATTATCAACTTTTATATAATAATGACCTGTAGTGAACTTGTTAACCTATCATTGTACAACAGAATGCAACAAACAGATCTTTGAAATTACATTTCCTAACAGAGGAGTGCCCCTTTGAACGTGACGCAGAAAAATCTTTTTTTTCGAAAGATCGTTTTTGAAAGTGCTGTAACTCAAAACCCGCTGAAAATAGAGGGCAGGTTTGGGGGGTTCCTTTCAACAGCATTCATTCAGCTTTCAAATGAGCTATAGTATGCTTCTGTATGTATCGTAGTTAGTGAGGAGAAGATTTTGAAAGACGCGTACCGTCAAAACCGGAAAATTTGGCCAAAATTTCAGTTTTTCGAAAATAGCAAAAAATTTATACGGCCGAAAACCGCTATGGGCTTAATCGATGGGTAATGGTGTTGCCCACATTTTGGTAAAAGTTTTATGAAATTATCTCCCTTAGTTACCGAGAAATTGAGGTTTGAAGTTTTTTCCTTTAAGGGGAGATAACTCAAAAACAAAATCGAAATTCAAAAATCGGCGAGTGTCATGAGCTAAGTTAGGACACATGCTACATTCCCTGAAAATTTCATGAAATTCAATCAAGAGGGGAAGGCTGTACAGTTGACACAAAATCGGTACAAATAATAATAATAAGAATCTGGATAAAAACAATAGGTCTTCAGACTTTCGTCTTGAAGACCTAATAACCAGCTTGATCATGTGTTCGAGGTAATATACATTGTACATTTCAAGACGCTCAATCTGCATGCTTTCTTCATGCTTCTTATGAGCCGGGGTATAATGATTTATTACCCTGCTCAAGAGGGTGATATCAGTATTTATTCAGGATCACGTGGACCAATCAGAGATCGAGATTCTTACATGAGGTAGGATAAAAGGTGATGTCGGGAAAATGAAAATTTATGGTTCAATTGAAAGACCATGTATTCAAACTAAATGGAGCAGTATAATTCAAATATATAACGTAAAGATTAGCCATGCGATTCCTTTTTCTTACAAAAAAGGAATTAAAGGTGTTCCAAAAAAATGGCCGCCAATGGATTTTGTGTGAATCCTCATATACTTTGTCCTTTGACTATGGGCGATTGACTTGTGTAATGATATTTTTGACACTGTCAAAATAATACATTTAACATTAACTTACAATTATCAGTGAAAAAATCTTAAATATAAAATTATCAAAAAACGTGCTACTGCCCCTTTAACCCTTATAGTGCCCCAGGACCATATATGTGCCCCTCCCCCCAAACTCCCCATAATGCCGCAGGACCATATATGGTCCCTAGCCATAACCCAATATACAGCCTGGGCTGTTGAAAAAATCCTGCACCGATTCAAGTTGACAGTCATTTTTTTAGAATCTATATAAACATAGCTTCAATTTGGTTCCACGTTTGCAATATAGAACACAATATTAACAGAGATATCATGCTTTTCACTAAATAATTCTATCGAGACACATATGGTCCCTGGGAATGGCCATTGGGGGTAGTTTTCTACAATGCAAATGAAAAATTATATCAATCAATTGAAGTTCACACCTGTTTTTAAATAATCTCCATAACAAAGTCATCAATGTGATACCACTTTTACACTTTTTGGCCAGATATTGACAGAGATATTAAGTTTTTAACAAAATACAATGATAAGGACACATATGGTCCATGACCATGGCCGATAGGGGTTAATCCTCTTCAATGCATGGGTTAAAATATCTCAACCAATTCTAACTGAAACCCACATTTTCAGAATCACTGTCAAATTAGATTTAATTTGATACCACTTTTGTACTACAAAACCTGATATTAACAGAGAAATTTGGTTTTATGAAAATACCTATTTGGGACACATTTGGTCCTTGGGCATGGCCGATGGGGTTAATTTTCTCAAATACTAGTGTAAATAATTCACCAGCATAACAGACAAAATTTAATGAAACAGGAAAAATCCCAAGTATTACCAAAATCTACAGTATCTCTAGTTTTGAAAGCACATATTGACAATGGAAAATGCATTCTAATAATTAATGAACCGACTTAATTAATTATTACTTTTGATTTGGTAAAAATGGCCATCATTCCTTGACAAAGGAAAATTACTATGATCCATTACTTGCTCCTAGATTTCTTTTTCAAATGTAAATTCTTGACAAAACATACTATATGGGTACTGAAATCGATATCATACACGAATATGGTAATCAATTAGCAATAATATGCAGCAGACCTTTCCAGAAGTATTTGGCAAACCAGCATACGTCACTGCCAGCTCTTGAATGGAAATGAACAAAATGGCCAGTCAAACTGGCAGTGGACAGATTACATCTGATTCTAATTTGGATATTTTGTTACACCCATGATGTTTCGAGAAATGTAATGACTGATACATTTTCTACAGTTGATAAACGATGTACAGGTCATGCGTATCATTTGAATTATCGTAAATCCCAAAATTGCGGGGCCGCATAGTAAAACAGTCCAACACTTCGGGTCACAGACAAATCTGATCGGTACAAAAAAGTTTCAAAACGATTCGCGACCCGACAGCCCATTTACATCGAACAAATAAGTAACGTTACCTGAAAATACCATCGAAAGATAGCATTTTAATTTTTGTTTATGTATGAGTCCATGTTTTCATGATTTGATGAGTGCAAGATTGCAAAACGTATAATTTTAAAATGTAGTACACGTTGCATTGCGCGGCTGTTTTGTTGACAGAATGGCGGTGACATTGTAGATACCACTTTCGTGAGATCTTATTTCTATGAGCTAATTTGGTACGGACGTCTGTTGGTTTTAGTGAAACGAAAGAGTACATCACATTACCATTTTGATATTTGTGTTTGCCTCGAAATGTGCTAAATATAGAATAAAATTTAACGGATTGCAAAAGTCATTTCCATAGCGTTAATTACTCTGGATAAATATATTTTAACCATGATTTTTTCCTATGAAAATAACAATCATTATGTCAAAATAGTGTCATTCATATGTCATTGTCATATATTTTTTTATTTCAAACTTTGAGGATGATTTTAATCGATTTATTTGAGGAATAAACAAGCCAAGGATTACGAGAGTTTGTTTCAACTTCAAATCGAACCTTCATTCTGGCGCGGAACAATCACCTGTCGTCTGGTGAACAGCACGAGACACGCGAGTCGTGACGTCTTCGCATGTTCTGCCGTCATATCCGGTCTACTTTGCTCGTGACCATTAGCGCTATTTATAGTACGGGAAATCCCTCGTTGCCGAAATAAAAAACATATTTTTAAAATCCTTTTGATTACAATGACAGTGACCTTGGCAATAAAAATCTAGATGATGACGGCTGACTCTTGTTATGTCGAACTTTAGTTTTGCTGTCTTTCTCATTGAATTTGACATTTTCTTATATTTATCAAAGCCATATATATATCTTAATTAATATGATAGGCTTACAAAAATACTGAACAGGAATAAAATGAAGTGGCATTCTGGAAATTATGTCTGAAATTTATCAGATGGAAAGTGATTATACAGTATTCCTTAAATCTTTCAAATGAAAAAAAACCCAGTGATCAGGGCGCATGTTTTCAATTTATAAGGGCCATCGCACATTTCCTATTGTAGGCCTATGATAAATATCAACATGCATGTTTATTGGAAACAAATACATTAATATAAAAAAAATTCTGTATACATCCTCGATTTTTATTATATTTTATTCTATTTTCTCTATTAATTCAATCCCATTTTAACAATCTATTTTTTTCATTTGAATTATTGCGTCCAACTGATAAAGAGTTTTTACGTTATTTTAATTTAAAAATTATGCAAAATTAATCTAGTCTCAATATGATTTTTAAATTGATTAATTTCTTGAAATATATTAAGAACATAGTTTTTTTTATTTGTCATTGATTGTGAATTTATGAATGAATCCCTGGATGCAATACAACATCTGATATAATAGAGAATGTGAAACAAATTGTGTGCTTATAAAAGTTTGATCAAAAAACAAAAAGTTACTGGTCTATTCACCAATATATATGATCTCAAAATTGAAACCCATTGTTCGCTGAGCTAGGGGCGTGGCCAGTAACAGACGCACTGAAGAGAGTCAATGTTGGCTTTCGAAAAACTTGATACAGATGAAGAACATTATAGAAAAAAGTGTTGCTTGATAAATTTTAGGCACCCGAGAAATTTAAAGAGTAAACACTGAAGTACGACAACCTTCCCACCATATTTAATGCGCGAATTTCATCGTGCATAAAGCCGCGAGTGGACGACCCGTCAATCAAGTCGGCCGTTTTCGGGAAGCAGGCCTGTTTTATCTTTAAATATTTTAGTAATTTTCTTCCATGTCAAGTAAAGACATTATATCCAGTTGATCGTATATATAGTTTGCAACCTTCCTTTGTGTTATTCAGGGTTAAATTATAGTTAGATTTGTTATTAAATCTAATTTTGATTTTGATGATTTTTTAAACCAAGCTGGTGTTTTCCTTTTTTTGTTTTAACTCGAGAGTATAGTTTGATATACGTCTGGCAGTGACCAAATTTGCTTGATATATTATGGATGTATTGAAGGTTATATTATATATATGTTTACCACAATTTAAAATGTGATTGAGATTGAAAATACATGCTAATGTTAAATCTATGTGGAAAAGGAATTCTGCCAATTACGCAATAGCAAAACTGCCGTGATGTGTTCTCGCTATTTTTTCGCGCTTTTGTCTGATCGATCGTTTTGAATTTTCTGTTAGAACATACATGGAAAACTGTTCCAATAGTTTGCTTATGAATTCTAATTTGATAATCTGTACTTTTTCATCGTTTTAGTTTATTGTACAACAATATATATTGAGTTGTTTATGCGCTTGCAAAAATGCGACTCAAATCATGATTCTGTCTGCTTGAAACTGCTTTTGTTTTCGACCTTGTGATAGCAACATAATTTCAGCTCTAATGTTTCAGAAAATTATATCATTTTCAAGATCGAATCCATAACTTTCTGTGGATGGAAATTCAGTCATGTGCACCGGCTGTGGAAAAATTGCAAGGACTTTGCGTGCACCGTACATTTACTGCACTTAGTTTGTCTATGACGTCACGGTGAACAATGTTCAACAAAAGAAAACAAAAAGATAACTTGTATTATTTCGTGAACAATCGGTCGCATGTAGGAAGTAAACACATCAACGTCATCACTGAAACCCGCTTTCTTGATAAATGACAATTTAATTACTTTGTAGATAACGGCAATTTAATTACAATCGATGAAACAAGGGTATGCTAACGTTCCTCGGCTGAACATTTGCATGAAAAACGTCTCTGAAGTTTATAATTAGATTAAATTCATTTTTATTGTTGTCACTCTTGATTTAAAATTACATTGATTGAATGGTAAACAACTCAGCTTTCTTCACTTAAAATTTCATGAATTTCCGAACATAGATAACGCCTCAGGGACATGTTTTGTCAACGTTGACCAAAATTTCGAGTTTACTCCAAAAGTTAGCGGCACTGCGTGAGCGCATAGCGTCTAAGGCCGGGCACTATAAGGGTTAAGAAACGACACCCGTGAAAGGATTGACAAATCACGGCGCAAGTCAATATACTTTCAACACTCAATTGAGGGTATCCGTTTTCAGGCTCAAAAGTTGACAGATCCAGATAAAATGTAATGATCCTTCAATAATCATTTATGAAAAGAAGATTACAGAGAATATATCCTAAAATGAAACCACGAAGAGTTCAATCAAACGAGAACGGATCTCCCCTACATTTGTAATCAAGTATATATGTAGGACTCAAATCCATGGCAGGCCTCAAATCCGTGGCGGATTTCCAAATCCATGGCGGATTTTCAAATGCATGGAAAATTGCCGTACCTATCAAAAGCTGTGGCGGATTTTGAATTGACTGTGATTAGACATTTTTAGAATTGAGTTACCAATATTAAATTTATGTTTTCCTACATGTACTTAACTGTTTTCTAGGCCAAAATCTGCAATTGGTAAATAAGTAATGCAATCGGGACAACAATATGTTCGCCACTAAATTAATATCTTTAGGAAATTACCCCTTGGATTCTCGTTAGACTGACTTTTTTAGCAGTTAGATATTCGTTGACTATCTTTTTTTAACCCTTGGATCCGTATCGACAATGTTTTAGGGTTAGTTTGTCTAGTGTAAGGGTCGGTAACGTATATTTTAGATAAAGTCGCGAACGTATTTTACAGTGAACCTATAACGCTAACCCTAACCCTAACCGTTAAGAAATCCCTTAATATGAATCCAAGGGCTAAAGTAGATATTTAGTATGAATCAAAGGGCTAAAGAAGATAGTTTCAGCAAATTTATGACTATAGAAGACAGTTGCAATGCATTCGAGGGCTACAATGGAGAGCTGATATTTTTCCAAGGCTTAAATAGACAGTATGACGGAAATGAGTAACATAGAGCAATTGGTATTATATGCTATCTCGGACGGGAAAAGCGGCTGAATTCTTTTCTCTCTGTTGGAAAATATCTTGCCATCCCAATGAAAAGCAGCGGTTTCGTCTGGCGACGCGAACAGTTAGCGATTATGACGTCATCCGTCAATGACGTCACTTAACATGACGTCAATAAACAATCAAACAATCAAACTCGCCATAGATTAGGAAATCCGCCATGGATTAGAGACCCGCCACAGATGTGAGTCCTACATATATAATGTTCCTCTTTGCCATCATTAGACTGTAAATGCGTAATTTTGCTCCGGGACATGTTATGAAAATTTTTAGGACAGGCTGCAAAAAAATATTAAAATAAAAAAGTTCATAGGCCTATATGATATCACATTTAAAAAGATCAAGTCATTCTGAAAGAGCTAAGAAAATAATTTGGCTAGATAATATAAGTATCATTTCTTACAAATAAGATGGAGTTTATTAGAAGCTGAAATCTCCGCTCGCTCTATCTCTATTTATTCTTCAATCAGAAAATGTAAAACTCAAATTGCTACTTTACTCAAAATTTGATTTTTATTTTCGCGCGAGATGATGTGTGACGGATTTGCGCGTGACTGCTGAACTGCAAATCTTAATCACGTGACGAAAACAAAATGGCGGCTGAAATTAAGCCAGCCGCTGGAAAACCAGTGGGAAATGTAAGAAAACCGACGTTAATAAACAAACTAGATGGCTGCAGCGACTGTATTAACATGGCAGTCATTATTCCGAGGGAAAATGGAGTCATTAGTGTCAGTGACGACAAGTAAGTCAGCCTGAAAGTGCCCAGTCGAGATCGTTCTTTTTGCCATGGAAAAGAAACGCCTCCCTTTGATCTATTTCATTGTTTATGTTCTTTGTTTACATTTTTTAAAGAGATTAAAAGCTGCGTATCGACTCTCTAATTAACTCTTTCATGTCCAAAATTGTTCTCCTGTTATTCGATGATAAGACAATCACGCACTCAAATGTAAATTATTATTATCATTCTCTCCTGTCACCCAAATTCGTCACAATGATGACGACGACTTATTTATTTATGTCTGTTTGGATGATCTGTGTCTGAGTTTTTCAAATTGATTTATTTTCGTGGGTTTTTTTTCATTTTTTTTGATAAAGAGGTTGAGGTTTTTGATTAATGATTTGAATTATATTTTCTTGTCACTTAATTCTTATATATTTTATAAGCCTGTCATGTATATTTTTAGCTACCAAATTTATATTTGAGTAACACACCACAAGAAAAATAGTTGAATCTTAAAATCAAATTTGTCTATCCATTGTGTCCTTTAACTAGGTTAAAACAGTTATACTATTTTACTTCCTGTATACGACACCTGCCTTTTCAACCTAGTTCATGGATGACTGATAATCCAACATGCTAGATGTCTTCCTGTGTCGACGTGCGCATATAAAGTTTATCTGAAGATTATCTGAACTAGGTGGATTATTCGCACTTCGAGAAGAATGCTGTTATTTTATTCCCAGACACATCATTTCAAAAGATAGATCATGCTTCTTAACACTAAATGAAATGAAATTCAATTTATAATAAATACATATAATGTTATTAATTAATAAGATCAGGTATTGGGCAGTGTTGTTCCTAGAGGGGATCCTAGGGAAATTAATTTGCCCATCCTATGTCCCCAAAATTTTTGAGAATTTTGATGCTTTTACCATTGCAAAGGGTCTCAAAAGCTCAGAATAGGCCAAAATGACCCCCATAGCTGATCACCTAGGGACAACTCTGAGTCGATGGGACAGTGTCTTTAAGTTGCCTTTTGCCAAGACCACATTAAGGATTAAATATTATATTCATCATTGTCACAATCATTACAGAACTCTACGAGTATGGCTGCAGCGAGACACAGGACAGTACTGGCCCAGCATCTGCCATGCCATGCCTTGTGAGTATCATTATTATAGAGCATGCCTTTTCATAGTTTCAGAGATTTAAAAAATCCTTTATATTGTTATGATTACTTTATTCAATAGAATGATGAAGTGATTTGAAATCAGAATTTGTGAGTTTTACACTAGTATATCATTTTCTATGGTTGAATATACAGTCAATCAGTATGATATGACCGATATCATTATCTGTCAATGAAATATGTAGTCTATCTCTTGCAGCCTAAGAATGCAACTTCCAAATTAAAATATAAAAATTTTACAATTTAGAATTAACAGAAATCTTGAATACATTTCAGAATGACTGGAAGCCAAAACATATCAATTTAAAGTCTAACGTTAAATTCCCAATCTTTCAAAAAGAAATTAATGTGTTTTTAAATGGCAATGAATGTCTCTCTATAATGTTATAAATCTGCAACATGCTTTTTACTACTTCAGGAATTCTCCATTGTTCTGTGTTGATTGTTTATTGTTTGTTTGTTTGTTTATTTATAGCTGAAGCTGCTTCCCTAGACTTCAATGGAGAAACAAAGAAGATATTTGTAGGCTTAGACAATGGAACTATTTCGGTAATCCTTGTTTTTTTCTTTGGGTCGAAAAGCGATTACAGTTACATCATTAAATTTCCTTTACTGGACAATCATAATTATCACGATCTTGTCTATTAATTAATAAGTCATTGAGCATGATCTATATAGTAAACTTCGCCCTATTAACTATATTTGTCCAATATTATATTTGGTTCCAGTCGGTTGAAAAACTAAAGTCCTAATCATTGTTCACTGGCTTATAGACTTAAAGAGCGACTTGAAGAGTTGTTCAGGGTCACATATGACAAACTTTGTAAATAGTGCTATTTGATCAAGAAGTCTTGACTGTTGCAAGAAATGATCATTTTAAAACCAATCGACATTGTGTGGTGACAACAGGTATGTTTGAAATCGCAATTGTGTTAAAAAAAATTTACAATCATTTGCAACAATCAGTCAAACATATTTTTTGAATACTTAATGAAAGCAGTCAGAATGATAGAACTTTACAAGATGATAATGTGTGATATGTCATATAACTTGTATCCAAGTAAATTGGATGTATGAATTTGCTTTCCGAAAACGTATATTACTGTTTTTAAGATATCTATTAGGATAAAATATTTGTCAAATAATTGCCATTTTTGGATGATTTTGTGAGATTTAAATTTTTTTTGGTAATGATTAATGCCATTTACATTCGTATCAAAGTAAAACAATTTATTTATGATAGTGATGAAAATAACAGAGTGGCCTTTAATTGTCATATGTAGAACAGTTGAATTCTACTTTTCAAAGCATTCATTAACCAGTGAACAAATCTATCTCTTGATAACCATTGTTTGATTGAGATTAATTCTCAGTTCTAAATATGAAATTATTACAGTACGATTTGTTTTCAGGAATTCAACATAACAGAAGATTACAATCGATTGTCACATGTGAGAGACTATATCGGTATGTCTTTGTCATTGTCACATTAACAATTGAACATGTTTCTTTCAAATCTTGAGTGTTTGTATCTCAAGGATTTAAGTGCATGTTCTATTGACATGATGTCTGCTCTTTTTGATTTTTTTAAATTACATAAAAAAGCCACTTATTTTACAATATCATTAAAGTAAATGATTTGTAATAATATGGTATCCTTTTATTTACATATGATTAATGATGAATTTTATCAACAATACTATCAATGACAATGTTGAGCTACAAAATCCGAGTGAAGTGTGTCAAGTTCTTGCACCAAATAAATTGATCCAAACATTTTGTGAAAAGATCATTGTCTAAGGAGTTAAATGTGTCAGGATATGTATCGTATTGCAACCCCTATATCAGGATATGCATCGTATCGCAATCCTCCCGTATCGTTACACCTCTACTAACTAAAGAAGAAATAGAGGATATTATATGAGTGTCCATGACATACTATGTTTGATGTTGTTGTAAACATAGTATGTAATGGGCACGAATATAATATTCTGTTTATTACTGTAGTCTCAAAATTAAAGAAAAAACTACTTCCCAGCATAGGCGGACGAGCCGCCGCACGCCCGTTTAGATTGTGACGTCATAGGTGAACCGTGACGTCAAAGCATTGTTTATAACGTGACGTCACAATGAAAAAGTGTTATTTTGCCCTATGGCAACATATGAAAAATATGAACCTCGGTATGACTGGCCTCGTAGGTAATAAAAAATAACAATGTTTCAGCTCACCAGAGCCGAGTGACGTGTGTCAAGTTCACCCTGGCGTGTGAGTGGGTGCTCAGCTGTGGTAAGGACAAGTACTTCATGTGGCACTGTTCCGAGACCGGACGCCGTCTGGGTGGGTACCAGGCTGGAGCCTGGTGCCTCTGTCTCGAGTATCCTTCTTTCGTCGTTGAAATTTAGTTTTAAGTCTTGATGATAGGTTTAGTGCTGTGGTAACAATAGTACAGCTGGACATTATTGATGTCGTCAATTTGCTAGTGGGCCTTTCTGAGATATCAAAATTATGGACTATCATAAAAAGTTATAGTCCAAGAAAATTTTGCTTTAAGTCGGCATATGTAATAAAATTACTACATCAATGTCAATGATTGCAATGTCTGTAAATGATTTATATAACTGGCTTCAGATTTGCCTTTGCCATTGTTTCCGGAGTGTAACTCTTAAACTACCAACTTTAGTAACCTGCCTCTCGATAGCGTGTGGATGTGCATTTTGGAGTATTACAAGAATTTTCAATATACATATTTGGCGTTTCTAAGGCATACATTTTGCCTCTACCTCAAGGGATAACAATTTTTCACAAGTAAATCTAAAACAAATTAAAAGCCCCATCTGATTCAGGTCATGTTTTATATTTCCTGAATGAATTGAAAGATTCGACGAGCAGTCCAAGTATGCATTTGTAGGAGATTACTCTGGTCAGATCTCAGTGCTCAAGATTGAACAAGGAAAATTTGAACTCATCGTCTCACTCAAAGGACATTCAGGTATGTCGAAAGTATACTCCTCACAAAATATTTACCAACATTTTGTAACACAAGCATTTTGCATGTTTTTATGGATGGTTGTGGCCATCAAATGGCATCAATTAGCCGAATCGGGGTTATTTATCCTAAATATTTCTCCTACTTTATTTCCCTATGTATGTCTAATTATGTTATATACAAGTTTTCCTGAAAAATATTTGTGTTTCTTAATATTTTTTAAGGAGTACATGCCTCATGTTGAAATTGTATAGAGAAGATTTGATTGGCTATATCCCAAGTCGGGCCTTGTTAGCGAATCTAGCTTTTGAGCCCAGGGTACAGATTAGTTGACTTAGCGTAACATTCGTACCCCGAGACAGGATGTCTCAAATGTATTTATTCAGATTCAGATTCAGAAATTCTAATGTATTGTAAAACAGTTCTTAGTTTGAGAATTTAAAAAAATAGAGATTATACTTTATAAAGTTAAGGACCACCTTGATTTTCAACATTGACATGTGGTGTTCCAGGCAGTATCCGGTGCATGTCGTGGGATGTTCAGCGCAGTCTACTGTTCAGCGGTAGTTTCGACCAGTCAATCATTGTGTGGGACATCGGGGGCAAGAAGGGAACTGCCTTTGAGCTACAGGGACACCAGTGAGTCTGTTTTGTTAAGTGGTAATAGCAATGTTACGTCTTGACCTGGTCTGACAAGACCAAGAATCAAACCCTGGCTTCCGAGGTGATGAGCGGATGCTCTACCAACTAAGTCCCGGTGGAGACACCAACAATTTTTAACCTGGGCTTAACACTGTGTTGTGTCCTTGGGCAAGGCACTTCATCCACATTGCACTCAGTTCACCCACCTGTATAAATGGGTAACTGAACATGGGGAAAGTACGAACCTATATGGTCGCGCGAGGCGCTTAGTAGCTTGACTCGAAAGTACATTTCCTTCAGGGTAATAATATACATTGTATCGCCATGTGTACCGCCGTTGAGCAGTCCTGGACTGGATACTAGGCGTTAAAATTATTATTATTATTATTTTTATTTATTAACATATTTGTGAATCTACTTGAATCTTTTTCTCATATAAAAGTGACTATATTTACTTTGAAGAGACTTTCATTGAATGATGTAGCAGTAAAACGATCCAATATTTGCCATAAGGATGATGAAAGTCATCTGAATCTTTGCTAACACTGTATGCAAGGTAAGCAATGATACAATGCACATAATCTGTACTGTTCACCCTGTCCTATTCCAGTGACAAGGTACAGGGCATGGTGTATGCAGCAGGCTCCAAACAGCTGCTATCAGGATCAGACGATGGGGTCCTCGGGATCTGGCAGATGGACGTCGACAGGCTGGAGGTGAGATACTAGCATTGTTGGGTTTATTATTGAGAAATTCGGTCATTCAGTCTTATTTATTCAAGATCTCATTGATAACACCCATGATAATTCTTAACTACTGTAAAACTAAGAACTTGTCCTGTATACACTTTATTTTCATAGTTCTCACATGTGACTTTTCCCTAGCAACGATTGTTTCATTGCAGGATCCAGTTTTTTTCATAACTGTCTGTGACGTCATAAATCAATTGTAAATGACACCACCATAGCGTTGCTATTTCAATGTCATTTAAATGGAGTAAAGAATTCAATTAGCTCAGTATATTGGGCTATATTAGTATTTTGAATTGTATATACTCTCGTTCTGGTGAAAGGAATATAAGCAACTGTTCATAAGAATCATATGCCACCCTCTCTAGGTTAATAATCTCTATATCGGTGTCAATATTACAGACCCCTGAGTGGAAGGAGAGTGACGTGTGTCAGAAGTGTGGGGGTCCGTTCTTCTGGAATGTACGCAAGATGTGGGAGGAGAAGAGTATCGGAAACAGACAGGTGGGCATTGATTGGCTGTTCATAAAGTCCGGAAATTTGAACAAGGGACGTCTGTTGACTATCTCATCCAGACGTCCCTATATCTTGCCCCTTCTCATCAACTTCATTATCATCATCATTATCCTCATTATCATCATTATCATCATCATCACCACAATCATCATCATCATCATCATTATCATCATCATTATACTCATCATAATCCTTATCATCATTATCCTCATTATCATCATCATCATCATCATTATCCTCCTCACAATCATAATCATCCTCTTCCTCCTTCTCCTCATCATTATCATTACCCTCATTATAACATCATCATCTTTGATTAAATCACATTCTATTCATTCAAGAAAATATTCGACACAAGTTATCCAACATCATAATCATCATCATCATTTTATTGCAGCACCACTGTAGGAAGTGTGGCAAGGCAGTGTGTGCCAAGTGTAGTACCGGCAAGTCAACCATCCCACCCATGGGCTACGAGTACGAGGTGCGAGTCTGTGATGAGTGTCTGCCCACAATAACTGATGATGAGTAAGTTTCAACTTATAGATAAGCACTTATACTGTCACTTGTCAAACCCTCCAAAGAAGAATAAAGTGTTGACAAATTAATATAAATTGAATAGCAGAAAAGAGTTAATATAGCTCACAAGAATTGATAACAAGTTAGTCTTATTGTTGTATCTACATAAATGAAACTGTCAGAAGCAATCATTTGATTACTTAATCTTTTAGCTCACCTTTACATAGTAAATGTGAGCTTATGTCATGGCGCTTCGTCCGTCGTCCGTCTGTCTGTCCGTCCGTCCGTCCGTCTGTCCGTCCGTCTGTCCGTCCGTAAACTTTCAGGAAAAAGACTTCTCCTCCTAAACGAATCCAGATATCATTTTGAAATTGTAGTATGTTATACCCATGGTGATTCCCCACAGAAAGGTAGACGTTTCAGTTTTGAGAATCCAAGATGGCCGCCATGGCAGCCATATTGAATTTTCAATTAGATTTCACGAAAAAGACTACTCCTCCTAAACGAATCCAGATATCATTCTGAAATTGTAGTATGTTATACCCATGGTGATTCCTCACAGAAAGGTAGACGTTTCAGTTTTGAAAATCCAAGATGGCCGCCATGGCAGCCATATTGAATTTTCAATTAGATTTCACGAAAAAGACTACTCCTCCTAAACGAATCCAGATATCATTCTGAAATTGTAGTATGTTATACCCATGGTGATTCCTCACAGAAAGGTAGACGTTTCAGTTTTGAGAATCCAAGATGGCCGCTATGGCAGCCATATTGAATTTTCAATTAGAATTCAGGAAAATAGACTACTCCTCCTAATCGAATCCAGATATCATTCTGAAATTGTAGTATGTTATACCCATGGTGATTCCTCACAGAAAAGTAGACGTTTCAGTTTTGAGAATCAAAGATGGCCGCCATGGCAGCCATATTGAATTTTCAATTAGATTTCACGAAAAAGACTACTCCTCCTAAACGAATGCAGATATCATTCTGAAATTGTAGTATGTTATACCCATGGTGATTCCTCACAGAAAGGTAGACGTTTCAGTTTTGAGAATCCAAGATGGCCGCTATGGCAGCCATATTGAATTTTCAATTAGATTTCATGAAAAGACTACTCTTTCTAAACCAATCTAGATATCATTCTGAAATTGTAGTATGTTATAACTATGGTGATTCCGCACAGAAAAGTAAACGTATTTTCAGAATAACATGTTTGTAACATGGAGACTCAAGTTTGTATAATTTGTCTTGACCCAGTTAGTGCCAGGGGCTCACCCCATCAGACCTTATCTGGACCTTTCCCAGAGTAACTAGTTTTTGTTGTTCAATCAACATCTTAACATCAGAAAACTGAACTACATGACCCATGACTTTATTTATTTTTAGCTCACCTTTACAAAGTAAATGTGAGCTTATGTCATGGCGCTTCGTCCGTCGTCCGTCCGTCGTTTGCTGTCTGTCCGTCTGTCCGTCCGTCCGTCCGTCCGTCCGTCCGTCCGTCCGTAAACTTTCAGAAAAAAGACTACTCCTCCTAAACGAATCCAGATATCATTCTGAAATTGTAGTATGTTATACCCATGGTGATTCCTCACAGAAAGGTAGACGTTTCAGTTTTGAGAATCCAAGATGGCCGCCATGTCATCATAGAAGTCATTATTTTTCAATTAGATTTCAGGCCAAGTACTACTCCTACTAAATCAATTAAGATATCATTCTGAAAAGTGAGTATTTTTTTATATAGTGATTCGTGACAAAGACGCATTTATTTTATTATCAAGAATCCAAGATGGTCAATATGTCAATTATATTGAATTTTCAATTAGATTTCATGAAATTCATTGAAAAGAATACATTTCCTGATCAATCAAATCAATGTCATTATATTTGTATTGATACGCTTGTTGTAATATTTATCAACACTATAAATACAGTTACAAAAAACTGTATGAATCATCTTTATCTGCGAACAGCCTGAAGCATGACTGTTTTAATAAATACTTTCCGTTTTACATAATTCCTGACACTTCATATATGGCAAATAACATAGCCAGTGAGGGATAAATATACATTTTATAATCATCTATATCTGATTACGGTCTGAACAATGATTATCTAGATAATTATAATGATCATTCAATTCAAACAAATCCTTTTCAAAGCATTTAAAATTATTAAATTTGTTCACTCCAAACACTAACTGTTAGGTTTTTTAGTCCTTTGTTCCCATGCAATTAATTTATTCCAAATTGAAAATTTTGGTTAATGAATAACATATTATCTTTTATTTTGTTTGTCATGCTAATAAAAGATATCATTTAATATTCATCTTCAAAACTAATTGAACAGCTGTCTGAACAATTCTTTTTTTACAAAGTCTTTCTCACCAATTCTCTCTGTTAGTTAAGATACTTCAATAAACATATTACTGAGTTGACCTCCAGATTATTTCCATTGCAAACCTATCTTCTACCCCAACCCCTTCTATCCCCCCTTTCCCTCCTCCCCTTTTTTCTTCTGTCCTTCCATTGCAAACCTCTCTTCTATCCCACATTCCTTCTATCCCCCCCTATCCCCCCCCCCCCCCCCCCCCCCCCCCCCCCCTTTCCCCATCTATCCTTCCAGCCCCTCTCCTCTAAAGGGTATCTGTATTGCATATTGAAATGAGGGGAGGACACTCACTATATGGAATAACAGTAACTTACATAAGAGGATAAGTTACATAAGCTACATGCAGGTGCAAGAGGTCATCATAGGTCATCATATCTAGTAATGAGCATAAACCCCCATGTTGCTAGCCTATTCTGACCAATCAGATTGCACTATCATATGTCAAGATTTAAGATATTCAGAAATCTTCAGTTAGAATTACATGAGACATTGACCTGGACAGTTTACTTTGGCAATTGGACCTATCACTAGCTGAATTTGTGATTTGTATCAGAGGGATATATTCCAAATGTTTATGTGCATCATCTTTTTAGTTCTTTGGAAGTTGAGAGTGTGACTAAATGAATACTCCTAAACCAATCAAGATATCATAATGAAATTAATACAGATGCCCACATAAAAGAAGCATTTTGAAGATTAAAAAGTCCAAGATGGTCACCAATTTAGCCATAGATATACAAAAAACTTATACAAAAACCTACTGCTTGTTAACAAATCATGATTATATCATTCTTGTATTAATGTTTGTTCAAGCTCTAGTGGTTTCCAACAGAAGAATAGCATTTTAGAAGATAAAAAAATCATGATGGCAGCCATAATCAATTATCATATAAAAGATGGTTACACAATTAAACCATATTACCACATCATTCATTTTAAGGTGAGCTTCTGTACCCTCGGTACTTTTATTAAAATATATTGTTTGGAAATGTCATGATAAGACTTACATACAGTCTAGCCTCCACTCAGATGTTTGTGCCGTTTGTGACCATACATGCATGTCTTGTAATCCCATTCAATCTTGTATGAAATTTTGTTGTCTGCCCTTGTGAGTTGTCTTCGTCAAAGCAACTATTGTTACAGGAAATTAGAATATGTGTGCTTGTTTCAGTAAAGCACCGCTAGCCACATTCCATGACACAAAGCACAGCGTGATGTACATGCACCTAGACGAGACCAAAAAGAGGCTGCTCACGATTGGGAAGGATCGAGTCATGAAGGTAGGGGCAGATAACTCTTGAGTTAACAAGGTAGTTGCACGTGACTCTTGAGTAATGATGTCCGAGAGATATAACTTTAGTTATGGGTGGTAGGAGCAAATAACTCTACTGAAATGAAAGAGAGCCTTTTCATATCTTACTTGCAGTTGGCTGATATTAATATTTCATAGTTTTACAGTCTTTAGTTTCTGTAAAATGGATTCAGCAATGGTAAAACTTTACTGCATATGCTGATGTTCAACATTCGTAGTTTTTGTTCAAACTAAACTGTCATTCTCAAATTTGAAAACCGTTTCTTTCTTATGATAACTACAGTATTTTTTGTGTTTGTCTGGACCTTGATATTGATCCATAACATTATTATCTTAAACTTTCAGCTATGGGATGTGAGCAATGTATTGCATTGATTCTGGGCGAGAGATGTTTAAGTGTTCGGACCAAAAGTCACAGTTGGAACCAGAAGAAGAACCAAGAACAAAGAATCAAAGAGTCTGAGACTTCCAGAGCCAACCGTTCCACACCGATCAGTTAACCCTTTCCCTGCCCAACTATTTGATGAAGCCTGATAAAGGAGGAAACTTTTCCCTGTACCTGTCTCACAATAATCTGGTTTGCTTATGAATCAAGCTCAAGATAAATTACCTGTGTGCCGTTCTACAAGGCAGTTTTAGAATTACCATCAAATGTAGCCAATTCTTTAACATTATGATCAGTTGTAGTCTTGCAATAGATTGTAAGTGTTTCTTGAACGTCGCCCATCATAACTCTTTCAGTGCTATAAAATTGAAAAAAATCATTGAAGATATTAACTTTACATTAAGTGTGGAAGGGAAGTTTTAAATGCTGAATCATGTCTTAATGAAAATTGGATGACACTATTTAAAAAAATTGTACTGAAGGTGCAGATTTGCTTGTAATGTTGCAGATGGCAGGTAAAGAGTTAAACTGACGCTGACGATCTTTGTGTGAGGCAAGATTCTTTTTCTGTGTTCCATATTTATTCCATTTGTTATAAACTGGGTCAAATGATGAAAAATGGATCAGTTGTGATAAGTTGATAGTTTTGTTTTCAATATGAGTACAAAATTATGATTATTATGAACGAATAGATTTCTTTTGTTACAATGTGAATAGTAGAGAAATTTTCTTCTATCTTGCCGGTGTGAGATATGGCAGTGTAATATTTATACTGCGCTATCAAACTAGTGTAATACCAAGTATGACATCAGAGCACTAGTGGTTGTAACGTCACAATATTAATACTGATTTCAGTATGATATCATATTAGTGAAATTGTAGGTGAGATATAAACAATTACTAAACTTCCTTCCAAATGACAGTAATTATTAAAGTGAATGATGTGGTATCAGTCTAAGCAAACCAAGTCTCAATGTTACCCTTTTCACTCCAATATTGAGTCTAGAAAGGTCTAGTAGAGGGTCGCATCAGCCGACCTCTGTGACCTATGACCCTCCAAAGTTATACGTGCGAAGGCAAACTATTGTGGTTTGGTAAGATGAGTTCTGATTGGTCAATTCGATATGTGGGCTGACGCAACCCTCTAGTAGACCTTTTTAGCCTCAATATTGGAGTGAAATGGGTAATATTGAGGCTAGGTTTACTTAGACTGTATGTGGTATGAAACTTTCTTTCTCTTGTTGTACACCCAAGTCACTTGTTGGATAGAAGTAGTTTTCTCTTGGAAGATTGTTTGATATCTTCATAATGTAGGATATAGTGGGAAAGCAATGTTTAACACAAATCAACTGCAGTTTCAAATTAGTTCCTTTCTACTTTTTGGAGTCATTAGATGTAATTGTGGGAATACATAGAGGATATCTGTCTTTTCTTTACTAATACCATGTTTATCTCATCGAGTGAGGTAGAAAGGTTATATTTTCACGAGTGGCGCAGCCACGAGTGAAAATATATAACTTTTCTACCTCACGAGATGAGATAAACATGGTATTTGTCAAGAATTGACGGATATTCTATTTATTATATGATTTTACCATTGTAATTACGTCCGAAAAGTGTCATTTTCACGCCGAGCGGCCGCTAGGAACAGCCCGTCACCACAGTAACACTGTGACGTCATAAGCCAATTCGCCGCGTGAGACCATTGTTTTATGACATCAAATTATATCAGTCACCGTTCGCAGTGAAAATATAAGTTATTTTCACTGTAGCTTGATAGACAGTTTATTTCACTGATAAATCCCAGTATTTCACTGCTCGCCATATAATAAAATGCATGAGCTGTTTTATTTGTTAAGAACTCTTGAAAAAAGCCCAAATTCCAAATTGTCCCTATCATTTAGAAGTTTATAGTTGCTTTCCATTATGACGAGTTTAAAACTGATTTAAAGCATCATGATAAAGTGGGGAGATGTGTTTAACAGTCAATTATTCACTGAATGGAAGATTGAAGAAATAGCATTGTAGTTGCACACGTCAAATCATTACTTTCATACTCAGTTAAAATGGTTGTAAGGTACCATATTTTAGCCAATTTCCATAAAGTAAGTTCACCATTAGTTTTACCAATATGCATAGTAAACAAAGGATTGTTGAGGATTACATTTTACATATAATTAAAAATACCCTTTCATTTAGAAATAATATCTGAAATTTTAACTTTGATTTAAGTTGACATTATAAATATTGTTAAAGTGATGTTATTTGTCTCAATATGACAGTAATAAAATCAAAGTCTTTCCATTTCTTGTTGAGGATGTATATAATTATGTGTTTACTGTGTCTGCCAATGTTTCCTGTATCATATGCTGAAAGTTGTTCCATTCATTTGCAATATAAAGGTAGAACTGGGCATATGCCAAATTCAATATGGACAATGAATAATTACATTGTTGTTATATCAATAATTATTTTTGGAAACAATAATTGTTTAAAAAAATAAAAACCAACAAATTGTTTGTTTTTTTTGGTAATTATCACATATGACACAGGTATTGTGTATTTAAAAATTACGCATTTTGTCGGCAATCAATATATGATCATTACTGGAAATGATGGTTTTTCACATATGAAAATAAAAAAAAAAAATTATTGGAGAAAATTTTAGAAATACTATTTTCCAGTCCAATTTGCATACCAACCTTAAGGCACAAATTCGAAAGTATCTCTTTGACAAAGGCTAAATGTTTTACAGATAAAATGCTTTTTATTCTAAAAATCTTTCATTCAAAGAGGTTTATTATCTTATCCTTATATTTCATTAATATCCTTATCCTCAACAGTGTGAGATGAGGACGTATTCAATAAGAATCGTTTTTACTGTTACCAATATTTTAGTGAAATATCTCCCCTTTTCCGAAGAATCCCATCCAAGAGAACATGTTGTTAGATCATACAACTTTCCCAACAAGTCATAACCTTTGACAGTCTCCATAACTGGCTAGTGTAGCCTTACAGCATTACACCTTTTCTCTACAAATTCTTCAGCACAGCACCAAATTCCTATCACAAATCCTGAAGTAACTTCTGTGAAAGCGATGCACTCCATCCAGAATGCAGCTGTAATGCAGCAAGGCTGTGATTAGTCATTGAGAGTGGAGTTATGACCTGTAGGGCACATGATATTCAATAGTGGTAGCTTAGTAAAATTTTGTGTATTGTTTAACAAATGTTTGTATCGAACTAACTCTGAAGTCAATTGTTGATGGGTAGTTTTGAAGAGCCCATAAAATGAATGTTTATGACTATGACGATTTCAGTTCATAAATGTACAATACATGTTTGAAAGTTTTATAGGTTTGAGTATAACTGTAACTGCTTTGGTTATTTTCACGAGGGTCACAGTTCTTTTTAGAGAATATTGTTAGTATTGATTAATGAAAATTTTGCCTTTATTTGTTGTCTTTGTAAAATTAATCAAAATTAATGTTTCTACAGTTCAATTTCAAAGCTGGTCATTTCTGTTCTTGCTTGGAATCTATACTTACTATACTAAGATTATACTTAGGACTTTGAAAGTGATTCTTCACTCCCACACAACAAGAAAAAGCCATGATGTTCAAACTGATGCTGAAAACTTGTAAAGCATTCTTTCCTTCTTTTGGGTCAATTTTTTTGCACTTGTACATGTGATATCCCTGACACCCCATACCCCCTCCCCCTCAACATCCCCCACTCCTCCTCATCAACCCTCCCCACCCCCTTTCCATCCAAATCACAGCCCTCTCCTTCCATGCTTATATCTTGTTCCCCATCCCCTATAATGTAATTGTTTTAATTGTCTCTCTGTGATTGTTGTTATAGAAAAGTCTCCAATTCCATCAGGGAATGTTTATCTGTAAAGCTTCTACAATCCCCTATTGCTTTGAACAATATTTATCTCACAAACTAAAACTCTTAAAGAAGGTCTGATTGCCCTTACTTGATATGCTTCCTGCTTGCTGACACACAACCAATAGAATCAAGGTATATGTCAGGGTTCAAAGGGTCAAGGAAACCTTGAAAAGTAAATGTTTCCATGCCTTGAAATGTTTGGAAATTTCCATGAATATGTTTAGTTGTGAAAAAATTGTTATTCATGAAATGTCTTTTTTTCTCATGTTTATGTACTTGAAAATTGTTTGGTTTGTCATAGAGAAATTTTGAACCATTCACAGAAAAGTTATGGAAATAGTATGTGTTTGAGCCCTGATATATATGCATAACATAAGAGTAAGCTTCCATGCTGTAAATATCTGTGAGAAAGCAGCTGGTAGTATACAAGAAGAATCCTGTGAAATCAATGGGATTATAGGAGTCTTATGGATTAATGTTCCCGTAACCTGAACAGAAGTTGCAGTTAAATGATGAGAAATGTGTATTGTTGACACCAGTTATCTCCCCTGTATTGTCTTTTGCTGAACGTTCTGCCTTGCCAGTGTGCCAACCGAACTTTATTTATTGTACATATCTTGATATAATAATTTGTAGACCAGTTACTATTTGATATGGAATGTAAAAAAAATTTTCAATTTACTAAATTTATATTATATAGATTCCCTTTTATGTTGGTCTTTTCATGCAAGGCTGATTTTCAGGATCTTCTCGGTCATAAAAACTAAAAACATTACTTTATGTGGTCATTCTAGTGGGAAAGATTTTATTCAGTTTAGTATAGGATAGACTGGTAAAAAAAATTTAATAGCATTTTCAATGTCAGAGGTTAGATCGTGCAATGGATGAACTATTTGCCCAACTGAGACCCTGACTTCAAAGCTAACAAAATTATTTGTTTTCTTAAAATTTAAAACCATCCCAAAATGTAGCTACAAAAGATACCTACGAAGACAAAATTTGCCACTCATTAACTGCATCATTGTAAAAGAAAATTTGTGTCAGAATGTATTAACCAAACCAGAAATAATAACAGTGTCTCTGAAAGTTACTTTAGGATAAGGTGAAACTTTCAATATGTGTACATGTGAATGTGTCTCTTAAAACCAGGTTCGATTTGTTGCTTTCATGCAATAAAAACAATTGTTTGTAATTGTAGGTTGGTGCTAGGAAGGTACAATGATATTTCATGTGATACAAATTGAAAAAAACGTCTTTGGAAACATTCCTGTAAAACAGGCCATTTGACTTTCAGGAAACACGTTAAGCAAAATCTGTGTGGGACCCTCCTGCTTGGGTAATACTAAATTTTAACCTCAATTCATCAAAGTCAAGACACACTTCCTCGGGTGATATTACCAATATGATACACAGAATGGTTTATTGGAAATCAGTCTTGCCTTTGAAAGATGTTTAATGTCAAAGCTGAATTTATGACAGAGAATTTTCGATCGAATAGATTTGAAAGCGGGTAGTTGTTGATCTGTTATATATATACTAAGCCAAATATCTTCTTCAGGATTGTGTGAAATACAGATTTGTATGTCTGTATTGTCAATTTGTATGCATTTGTAAAAATATAAATGTATTGTTTTTGTTATGAAATAACAAATTCTCTTCTGCGTAAATAGTGGTTCTTTTGTACATACTTCTTGGAATTATGTTTACAAAATTTTATGATTTCTTTTTCATTATCATCATAGTCATGCTTTTTTTCTGGAATTTTAATAAATTTGATTAATCAGTAATATTTCCTCTTTATCTTTAATTTGAATAAGTAAGTAGTAAATATTTTTTGTTGAAGCTGTTGAATTATACTATCATTTATTAAGTGAATTACATTCATGTCGCTAATTCTTGATATATATATTTAATGTTTATGGTTAGAAGTATATTAATATAAACAAGGTAGAACTGAAATGACAATTTGCAATACCTTAGATAATATCATTTATCAATTGCAGATAAACCTGCGAAATGTATTGCTTATTTTTATGTGTGCTTGTTTTTCTTGTTAGACTGTACAAAGATGAACAAAATGGAACTTGAACTTTGACTCTTTACAGATTTTCTCTCTGTAGCAATGCTTGTATTATACTCAGCCTCTTAACAATTGAGAACTGAATAAAATTTCAGTGATTGTCTTCTTGTGTTTTATCATTCAATGGGTTCAAACCAGGGATGCAGATTCAACATTTTGCCAATCAGACATTTCACTTTTCACCAAAAACAAGGAACCGAAAATATTTTTTATTTATTAATGAAATAATAAGAAGTGTTTGTTGTCCATTTCTTAAAAGATTAAATAATATTTAGAAAGTTTCGAAACCAACTAGATTAGCATTGTAGGACACCACAAAAGCGGAGCAGTCCTGAACTGAGGATTTCGTCTGAAAGGCCCGATGGGCTTAAGGCATGGCATAGTGTCCGGCGTCCGGCCAACCATCCGTCCGTCTGTCTGTAGTAAAACTTTGTGCATTTTTAACTTCTTCACACAAAGCATATGGCCAAAGCTGAAACTTTGTATACAGACTCCTTGACTAGTGAAGATTAAAAATTGTATCTTTGGTAGCCTTAGGCCCCTGATAAGGGCAACAGGAACCATGCCCATAAAACCTATTTTTGATCCTTTTATCCAGAAGCATAAGGTCTATAAAAGCTGAAATCTTGTGTACAGACTCCTTGACTAGTGAGGATTACAAATTGTAGCTCTTGTAGCACTGTTGTCCCAACTACCGGTAAGGGCCACAGGGGCAACTTCCTTCAAATCTTATTTTGATCAATTACAGAAGCATAAGGCCTAAAAAGCTTAAACTTTGTGTGCAAACTCCTTGACAAGTGAGGATTATAATTTGTGGCTCCTAATAAGAGCTGTAGATGCAATTACCATTTCTTAATTGATAATCGGTATCTGAAATCACATCGCCTCTATACCTAATTTTAACACTGGTGACAGCTACAGAGCCAATGGCTCTACTTTCTTAAATGTGAACATTAAAATCATTATATCTAACATTTGAAAGCTATTTCTGATTTCTCATCAAAGGTGAACTAAACAATCAATGATCACTTCCATTGGGAATTACAATTTATAAAGATTTAAAGTTGTTACCTTGCTGTGACCTTGACCACTGATGGATTGAAACAGAAACCTTTCAAAATGTTGTACTTCTCCAAAAATATTATATACCAAATAAGAGATTTAACAGTCATTGTGTTTAGAAGGAATCTTTTAGTGCCTCTATACATTGTGATCTTGACCTGTGTCCTTCAAAATACTTCCCCAGAGATGTCAACAGTAACACGAACATGAGTTCAGAAAAGCTTAATGGGATAAAACTATATAAAAATTTGGTGTAAACTGCTCATATACTGTGACCTTGACCCTTTACATTCAAGGTCACACAATCAATTAATCTTTTTCATTGGCTATAAAAAATTCTGTAATGATTAAAAGTGTTAACAGTTAAAATAAAGCATTTTCGTGTCCTTCCTGTGACCTTGACCTTTGATGGATTGTAGCGGAAAACCTTTCTAAATGATTTACTTCTCTAAAGATGCTGATATATAAAGATGATATATACCAATCTAATAAGGGCCACGCCCTTAAAATCTATTTTCATCTTCTCCAGAAGCAAAAGGTCTAGAGAGCCGAAACTTTGTGTACAGACTCCTTCACTTGTTACGATTATGATTAATAGCTTTGGGGGCCCTGTTGTCAATGGAAAGTAATGCCACTAACGGTTGAAATATTGCAAAAGTGGATTTAGCAATAACTCACTCACACAATGGAAATAATTTGCAAAAGAGCATAGTCAATGGATAGGTTTTTCACATCATAGTCAGTGAGCTAGTGTTTGTTTTGCAACCTGTGCAATATTTTAGCAATAAGCAGCATTCTTCAGATTTATGTGCAATATTTGCAAGCAAAAGAATTTAAGTCAACAGAACGGTTAAACAAGACACAGAATGTTTTAATCATTATTAGCTTTTTTACAGCATTTGTTTCTTTAGTCTTATATACGAAAAATCTTGTACAAAAAATGGAACAATCACACATTGAATTTCTCAGTATCAAAATTCATCAGATTACAAATCCATAATCTTGAATTTCAGCTGCACCAAAACAAAAGGTGACAGACAGATACTCTGATTATAATAAATTAATGTTACTCAATACATGTAGTTTATCATACAAAAACAGTATGAAACTATAGTACAAAGGCACAATTCAATAAGTGACCAGAAAATAACAGACTGAGTCTCAGAGGTAGACAAATGTGTTTGTAATAGTAGACTATTTTTTTAGAAGATTCAGGGATTTATCAAATTAGCATCTTGTTTACAATGATATATACAAAAAATGTGTGTGCAAAGTTTAACTAACCAGTGATAGAGGCTAGCACTGGCTCCAGACTCTAAATATACATCCTAGTATTCATATCCATCTATATAACAAGGTACGACAGAAGATCAGCCATCTTGGATCGGTCTCCTGTCCCGAAACTAAAACCTTCATATAAGAGCATTTGAGCAAAGGCCCTGCTTGATTGGTAACCCCGGCGTGCTATCAAGCGTACGCCGCAGGAAGTGACGAAACGGCAAAGCACTTTATTGGTACCATGTGTGCGCACTAGGCGTGTGCACAATACGCCGATTTGAAAGACGTGCGTACCTGGCGTATCATGGCGGACAACTATCTTCCGTGTGACATTCCACAACTAATTTTTGTAACATGAATACTTTAGATGATAACTTATCAAAATTATTATCATGAATAAACAACAGAAATGACTTTTTAAGTACAGTACATTCAACGAAAGTTGATGTTTTATCAACGTTTCAAAAAATGTTAAAATAAGGATTTGTCTGACATGAATAAGATGTTTATTGAAGCTACTTTGAGGTATGCTCATCACTTCCTGTGCATACGCGGATACACTTGATTCAACTTCAGCCTGTTGCAGACCCGGATTACGCCGGACACGTGACAGGCGTATACGCCTCTTAGACGAATAAAGCATAGCCCGAGACACCAGACAGGGAAAGATCCAAGATGGCTGACTCTGTTCTTCCTTCTTTATATATGTTACATAGACAGGTATGATATGTAGAATAAGAGTCTGGACCCGTGGGTCTTTAGGGGAAGTGAGTAAATTCCAAATATGAAACACAAAATTACCAGAACGTAGTTGTCATGAGAACACAAGTACAACGATAACAATGAAAGACAAGGTTTCATCATTTCAGTGCTGAATATCAGCATGGTAATAATCAACATCAAAGTTGCATGGTTTAGCATACATGGTAATATCTTTTCTTGGCAAAAAAATTACTCAATTGTGAGAAGTCCCATACCGGTAATCAAATCTTTGATAATTTTAAGTTTATATTTTAACATGTTCTATACAAGAGAGGTAGAAAAGGCAAAATATATCATACTTAATATGATTGTTGTTCTCTATATATGTTTTAGATCAATTTTCTGACACAGCTTTGCTGAACATGAAATGTTAATCCTCTCTTTAAGTGTAAGTATACAGTAAAGAACACATAACAAGGTATGGATTAGCAAAGAAGACCAGTATACCAGTATCTCACAACATAGCCCTTTCACATTTTACAAAATCAATGAAAATATTAATATCACAATGTTGATAATGAGAGAACAAGAGGTGTGTTCTATTTAGTTTCCTTGAATTGGTTTGTAAATGCTTCCAGTTTTGACATCAACTCTTCCTCCTCTGATTTGCTAGACTTGGTCCAGGCTAGAGGGAGGTGCTTCGACACAACGGCACGATCTGAAGAAAAACAAAGATTATTATCAATGGAGGCATAATATAAGTTATAACATTGCATAGCGGGTTACATAGGTATTTATTATTCCCGCGAAAGGTTTTATGCAACGAGCAGAATGCGATGTTATAACAAATTTATCCTAACGAATGTTTGAACACAACGCATATTTAAAAAGGTTAAAAACTGCCGAGGCACATGACAAAGGTCCGGGGCACAAACCGGAAGTGTTGTTTTGAAAACTACATCATCAATCGTGTCAGTGCCTCGCTTAGTCAGATGAATTTCTTTTTATGAACACAGTTCTTGAAGCATAATTTCGATGTTAAACAAGGAAACAGTGAGTGAATACTGATATTTCGAATAAATGTGAACCGATTCTCATATGAAAAAATCTTAAACACCAAATCTTAGATTAATAAGGTAATTATGGCAATATACATGTATGTTTATTTGCATTTATATAGCTTGCAATTACTTTGACTTTAGTTTGTATAAAGCTACATATTATTTGAGCAAAGGTAACAACAATGTATTCAACGAAACATACTTTTCAAGGAGCTCAATCTGCATGCTTTTTTCATGGCGGGATTTAAATGAGTTCAATTTGCACGCTTTTTTCGTGATTGGTTCATGGCGGGGTATAAATAATTTATCCTCCCGCTCGAGAGGGTGATATCAGTAGTTATCCAGGGTCACGTGAACCAATCAGAGATCGAGATTCTTACATGAGGTAGGATAATTTGCTTTACATCAAGTCTGTCACATGACTATTGAATGAAAAGCGTATATCAAGTTCAAGTTAAAAAGTATCTAGCCCATAAGGTAAGCCCTGAAATTTGAGTAATTGGAACCATTTACAGAGCGCTAGGTTTGTTTGTTATATTTTTTGAGAAGCTTAATACCTCTAGTCTCATAGAAAACAATGATTGCAAGCTTGACACAGCATCACCCTTCTCTAACCCTGATCTGATCATGAAATGATGTTTTCATGATATCATGTCATTGATTTTATGTCCTTGGCCTTTTGTCATATACAATCTAACCAAATTTCTGTTCATGCCAACAGCTTTTGTTCTTCTTTTGTTTTGTAACAAGGACAAAGTCAAACAATTATTGACTGGTAAATAAAGGCAAATAACTGTATATCAAAACAAGTATTGCCCTCGACACCACTTATGACAATATGATATATATATACAAAATCAGGGAACATAACTTGATTTATTTTCCTATTCAGGATGTGGTTGGTTACATGTGAGAGTACAACAAATAGCCTGCCCTATGTGATACTATCAGATAAAATATGATCAGAAATTAGAAAAAGTTTGCACTCACCCTGAAAAAACTCTCCCGTTGGTTGTTTGAGTGATGCCTCTGAAATGGCAAGCCATATAAGGGTATCAGCTCCTTCCTCCGGTGTGCGTAACCGATCCTTCATTTTGCTGTGGAAGTCTGGCATTGACAGTTGCACCGCTGGAAAACAGGAAAGACATCAACAAGATTTCAACATATAACAAAAGGTAATGAAGCCCAAGCACAAGCCTGCATAATGATATGTTTGTCAACATTAATATGTATGATCTGACAAATAATTATTTCCTGCTGCATGGCTGGGTGTTTGCAGCCTGAGTAAACCTAGCCTCAATAACACTTTCTAAACACTGATATTGAGTGTAGCAAGATGTAGTAGCTGGTTAAGAAGACACTATATTTGCCAACATGGCCCAAATTCACAAAACTGCCATGTAAGAGCAAGACATAGGGTTATTTTGTATTGTATTCTGCAAGTACTGGTCTGCCTTCATAATAGTGTCTGAAACAAGCCTGAAAAGATGCCAGCCCAAAGCTGTATTTTGTACATTTTAATGGTAAAATTAAAAACTTGAAAAAATGACCAGCCTGGATCAAAAGTAACCAGGTTACGTGCTGGCAGACAGGCCTTATTTCATTGTAGACCGTTACTTTTAAAGCAGTTTAGTTCTCACAAGGAGTATCGGCCCAGTTTGCCTAAGACTAATATTCAAACAATCACGTCATAAACATTGTGTTCATAGCTGAATTTATTTGTCTGCCTGCATACAAAAGCAGTTCTATTCTCACCAGGTGTATCGGCCCAGCCAGGATGCATACAGGAGAAGTGGATGTTAGGGAAAGATTTGCCCATCTGCTCCGTCATGACGACCTGCTGACGTTTGTTCTGAGCATATACCATCGTGCCATCAAACTTGGACACCTTCTCAGACTGAAGGTCCTTCACATCCAGCTTCTGTACCAGCATCCCGCCTGATGTCACGATCACCTGGAGACAACACAGGGATGATTTTCTTTTGAGATTAATATAAAATACAGTAGAACACGGATATGACAAACTCCCAGGGACCAAAGAATTTAGTTTGCTATATCCGGTGTTTGCTATACGCATATAATTTTGATCATATTATATATGGACGGGACTTGAAAATTTGTTCACTATATCCGATTGTTCGCTATATCCGAGTTCGCTATATCCGTGTTCTACTGTAAGTTTTCTTTAACTTTTGTCCAGCAAATATATTTGATTCACAACAAAGCATTCACCAATTCAATTCCAAAACAAGCATATGGACAAAAGTACTGCAACACCTCACTTTACAAAAGAGTCAACTTCTCTCTTGCATCGAATTTTAAAAAATGAATTAACGGAGGTTGGTCTTGGTTTGAAGCACATTCTAACACTTTGCAACTTACAAGTAAGACAAAAACACTTATCCCTGTCTTCTGAATAAAAGCCCTCTTTTTCCCCATTCCCTTAGGTTTACTTATATACAGAAGGCCTCAGGATCATGTTTTATCCTTTACATGACACAGGTTTGAAAGCCTTTTTATATGAGCTGTTGTCTTCTTTTACAGTTTAAATTTTACAAGTGTTCGAAATTTGTTCTTTTTGTTAGCTACTGGTATTTTCATCAGTTTCGAAATATACTGGAAAATGAAAACTTAATGCATAAATTTACTTACAACTCTAGGGCTGTCAGATTTTGAAAGCAGAGGCACGAGGCTGGCTGTTAGTAGGAATGTGCCTGAAACATAAAGAAAATTACTAAGATTTTTTATGGGTAAAACGTCTTGTTGAGAGAAAGGGAAAGGGTGGCTGACCACTTTACAAGTATGGTATAGACCTTTCTTCATCATGAGATGGGAGACAAATGACAAATTAGCATTTGCTCACAACATACAAATATCATTGCCGCAATAACAGTAGAAGATGCTGGTTTAATCCAATAATAAACCCTGGAATCATCAAAGCATTGACACACTGTCACATTAATAGTAATTATTCATCAAATGACTGAATCGAGAAGGTTGCGATAAAATGATTTGATTGACCATAACTAAAGTAGGGCCGCGCGGGGGAAACTAGCTTCTTAGCCAAGGGTACAGATTAGTTAATTTAACATAATGTCCCATAAGGGACTATTGAATTTTTGCAAGAACAAGCCAGAACACACCAGGTAGTAAAATAAATCAAATACCGGTATGTCAATGATGAAAGTTCAGCTTGAAATGATTTTAACATAGAAGACATAGTCACTGGCTGAATAACTAATTTACCAAGTGTATTTGTTGCAAAGTTTTTCTCAATTCCATCTTCAGAAACTTCTCTTGTATTCACCATACACCCAGCATTGTTGATCTGCAAACAAAACATATTCGTACGTGAACAAATAATAACAAAAATAAACAATCCATTAGGCTGAAGGTTAAACTTGTTTACAAACAATTTGTTTATAAGCAGTTTAGCAGCTAAGGATCGTGAAGAGTCAAACACAATATAACTTACTTTGATAAACAATCAATTAAATATTATTCAAAACTGTCTTCTACATAAGATGTAACAGATGAGAGATCTAGCAATGACACAGGTTTTATTATCATTGTAGATTTCACAACCATTATGAAAAAACTTTTGTTCATCAGTAAATATCCTAACAATGCTTTGGTCCCATTTAGAACACAGGTACCAATGCCTTGATTTTGAATGACAAAATACATTTAAACCTTTTGTCTGACATTAAACATACCAACATGACTTAACAAGGTCAAAATTTCTGCAAACGGTTTAAACATATTTATTTAATTAAAAAGATACATGAACTGCATTTGGCAACAAGCTCGTGTGAGCTTATGTGAAGACCGCTCCAGCAACATAAATATATGAACATCATCATGACAATAACAACATATAGTAAACATGATTGCACTGCAAATCATGTTTAACCATGTTCATAGCATTAATGTTTTTTTTATTTTTTTATTTTTAGTCAATATGTGGCCATCCAACTATTGGCTTTAAATGAATGATAAATAAAACTTTTTAAAACATTTTTTTATGTTCTCTCAGCATGAGGACCCACCAGAACATTTAGACCGCTTTGATTCTTCTCAAACTCTGACGCAAACTTCAGGACTTCTCGAGGTTGTGACATGTCCAACAGATGAAGATGAACATTCTGAAAAAGGATTTGAGAATAGAATTTATTCATTCTGAGAACTAAGACCTCATTGGATAATCAGAAAACATTCAAAACATGAAACATACACAAACAAGTTAAAGAGTTTTGATTGACCTTAGTGAAATATCATAGATATAGTAAAACATTTGAAGATATTTAACATGAACTGCTGCCAAGTACCTGATTTCAAGCATATGACTAGTAATATAATACATGTACCATGTAAAAAATGTACCATCAAAAACATTTTAGTCCCAGAGACCCACAACCTAAAATTTCATGGGTTTTCCATTTTATAGTATTTGATGCAGGACTCAGGGTTAAATTTATCACAGAAGGGATAGGGTTGAACACAAAGAGTTTACCTGGTTTCCAGTCACCTCTGTTATCTCAGTCCGTGCCTCCTCTCCCCTCTTGCTGTCTCTACATACCATGTGCACGGTCCCTCCTGGAGTAAATCATATATTTGAGAGAATACAGAATGGGGTAATATGTAACATTTAAAAAGGCTAAAATAACTGAAAAGAGATATACAGCTCCCCTCCAAGTAACTGAAGGAAATGCATTGAATTTGAAGGAAATCAGTGCATAATTAAATGCAGGGCTTCATTGACCGAATTAAACGCAACTTTTCCCGAAACAAACCCTTCATGTGAAAATCTTTACCCTTCTTAATCACAACAAAAGATATACAATCGCCATTCTACTTTAAGAACTACACACTGAGTGTGATTTGCAGAATGACTGTGTTTCATTACTTCACAATATAATCACCTCTCTTGGCTATAGCTATAGCTGCACACTTCCCTATACCGCTGTTAGCTCCCGTTATCATGAAACTTCTTCCTGTAACGTCCACCTCCAAGTCCTTTGGGTTGAAGTTCTTACTGGCAGAAGCATAGCCTGATCTGATGAAACAAAAGTTTACAAATGTGTTTTACTTTGAAACTCATCACTAATAAAATTTAATTTTCAATTAAAAAAAAGCTCCGCAGTTTACTTGATACAGATACTTGAGATCACATTTTTTTAACAATAAAACTTTTCATACTCACTTTGTATACTCCTTTAATCCTTTTACAAACCAAATGGCATTGCGAAAAAATGACATGATGGCCCTGCAAGTGTTGAAATTTCATTTAGAAATGAACATTTATGAACATTAAATTCATTAAAAGACTATGATAGTTTATTTTATTACATGGCGGGCAGTGAAATACTGGGATTTATCAGTGAAATAAACTGTCTATCAAGCTACAGTGAAAATAACATATATTTTCACTGCGAACGGTGACTGATATAATTTGACGTCATAAAACAATGGTGTCACGCGGCGAATTGGCTTATGACGTCACAGTGTTACTGTGGTGACGGCTGTTCCTAGCGGCCGCTCGGCGTGAAAATGACCCTTTTCGGACGTAATTACAATGGTAAAATCATATAATAAATAGAATATCCGTCAATTCTTGACAAATACCATGTTTATCTCATCTCGTGAGGTAGAAAAGTTATACGCCACTCGTGAAAATATAACCTTTCTACCTCACTCGATGAGATAAACATGGTATTAGTCAAGAAAAGACAGATATCCTCTATGTATCTATATAATATGAACTTTGTTTACAATATAACACCTTATTGAAAATGACATTATGATTTATACATTGCAGTAAAACTTATTATCTTGGCGTCTTATAATAAACCTGAATCGAATAGATTATTGAATACGTTTAAGTCCCATATGTATCTTGCCTTTGCTTCAAAATCTATCTTTGGTAGTCTAAACAAAATCGTGTTGTCATTGCTTACGAGTTACGTAAGATGCAGTTAGGTCAGAAATACAGAAAATTAATTGAAACACTTATTGCATATATTACCAGTTTGAAAATTATGAAATTCAATTTGAAATGAAATTGCATAGCTTTCATAAAGGCATTTATTTGATTTACTTTACCTAAAACCAAACCCAATCCTGCAAGCAAATGTGAACTACGTCATTAATTTATGAGTGCAAGTTCGATTGCAAAAAAGCGGGACAAAATCTCAAACGGAAATCAAATTAAAATATTCATTATGTGTTCACATTGGATAGTTAAATGCTGAAATCGAAATACTCATGTTTGCGACAGAATGAAATGGGTAAATTAATGAATATGGTAGCATAAATAATCAGAATTTGTTTTTCCAAATATTTTCTTTGCCATAACGAATCCGTATTTTGGTAAACCTCTAATGTCATAAAACGGTGACGTTTTACACAAAGTGAATAATGAGCTGGAAGTTGTAAGAAATGTTATAGCAAAATTCTGTTAGTTTATTAATTTAGTTCATCCAATAGACTTTATCAAAATGGTAAGTGTTTTCTCAATCTGTTTACAATCTATTCGAGTCGATGTTGTCCTTTATAAGTCTGTACACTATCGTGCTTATCGTGCTATGAACAAATTTTACCTAGCGGCGGAGACAATCAACAAGCCAAGCCGGTGCGTTGAGACTGAGAGGTTGTGACACGCCCGTTTTTCATTCAATGATGTTGCTAAACAGTAAACTTACACATTGTTGTTTACAGTTGCAAGTGCTTTTACATTGAAATCATTCTCTCTCCACAGAGTTATCTCAGGTCGAAACATCCCGATCGAACATCTGTCGTATTAGAAGAATTTCTTTGACTTTCCAAATCATTCACGAATCACCTAGTGGCAATATTTACACCTAAAACTATCAAAGAGATTCACACCAGATTGAAACACAATAAAAATGAATCATTGATAAATATTGCAGATAATTCAATCTAAATAAATTCAGATCAACAGGTTTATATTAGGTCATACTGTTGATCTAATATTGACCAGTATGAGAGGTTATCCTGATTACCTTTTGTGTGCAAACAAGGAATTTGCTAATTGATCCATCATATTCGGCGTCAGAAACAGTTCCAAAGTCGCTCAACCAAGCTGTGAACGGAGGAAACATATGATAGCTTATGGCCTGTTCTCAATAACAGTCTGTCAACTGATGCATTTTGAAACATTAATCTTGTTTTTGATACTGATATGGAAAATATCAGCAAGATGATTATATTTTTGTTGTCAGAAAAAGTTTTGGTTTAATGATTCGTAAATATTGACATTTATCAGGCTCTTACTTTGTGATTATATTATATTATTTGCCATGTCAGTATCTATGTGATGTGCAATCATTATTTGTCATTGACAACTTGCAACTGCCATTACTTTGAAAATGGAAAAATATAATCTTTTATTATATCCAAGCAATCTAATTATTTATCGAAAAGGTTGCTCTGCTCCGCTCCGAATGAAAGAGCTCCATACATCATCCATTTCGAAAAGAGTGCAGCTGAGTTATTTAGATTCCAGCGAGATAGGCCATCTTTTCTGATTAGTCGAGCGGCTGATCTCGGTTTTCAGCCGGACGACCCATCTTACCGGTCAATCTTAGACCTGATATAAACCTGTTGATCTAAATTTATTTAGATTGCAGCTAATCAAATAAAACTGTACAAATAAAAAAACTACACATTCCTATTTCTTTTGCAGATGCAATTTATGCTTCTGTTCAGCCGTCAGGGCAAATTGCGTCTTCAAAAATGGTATGTTGCAAACACAGACAAGACCAAGAAGAAAATCACCCGGGAGCTAGTCACTACGGTTTTGTCAAGGAAGCCGAAGATGTGCAGCTTTTTAGAATGGAAGGATCTCAAAATTGTTTATAAGAGGTAATTAAAAATGAATTCATTGTAGATGAGGTATCAACTAAAAATGTGGGTTGTAGTTTTATAAACTTGACATTTAAGATAGCCTTTGTAGAATTTGGGTTGATGTTAAACACAACATTTCATCAAGTGGAATTTAGCTGTGGAATTTGATTTTTAGATATGAGTTTATTTTTACTGTTTAAACGGTTTAGCTTGTAATGACTTGAATTAGTAGACCTTGAATGGCTATTTTCAGTGGGAAGATTAACCAATAAATGTGATCATTTCATGCTGGTGGACTATTCAAATGATCTTTCCCTATTTTTGTGCAAATTTCTTTTTTTGTAGGTATGCTAGTCTGTACTTTTGCTGTGCGATTGAGCCCGAGGACAACGAACTACTGACCCTGGAGATTATTCACCGATATGTTGAGCTGCTTGATAAATACTTCGGAAGTGTAAGTCGCAATCAATGAATTATGATTTGACTTATACTGAACAACTGATTTATTAACCTTAGGACAATTCAATAATTTCATAAATCCATATCCATTTGTGAAAATAATCTGAATCATTCGATCTTTGTTTGATAAGCCTAAGGTTATTCCACTTTAAGGTTATAAAAATACAACATTTCTTTTTCGTTATGATGAGTGTTTAGTTAAAAGCACCTCTTAAATATATTCAAACTTGTATTCCCCAAGTGGAATTAACAAGAGTTTTAATAGATCTTCATATGAATGGGAAAATATGATCAATTAGATTAAGCTGGTGAGTGCTGAGCTTTAAAGGTGCAGTAACAAATTTTTAGGGGGAATATAAGGTGATGTCAGGAAAATGAAAATAAATGGTTCCCATTGAAAGACAATGTATTTAAACTAAATAGTAACTAAGCAGTAATAAACCAAATATATAATGAAAAGTTCAGCCATGCAATTCCTTTTCTTACATAAAATGAATTAAGGGTGTTCACACAAAACCGGCTGCCAATGGACTTTATGTGAACCTCTATGATTTGTTCTGACTATGGATGATTGGTTTGTGTAATGAGATTTGTTACACTATCAAAATAATACATTTAGCATTAACATACAACTATCAGTGAAAAATTGGAAATATAAAATTATCAAAAAACGTGTTACCGTCCCTTTAAGATATTCAAAGTTAGAAATGAATGTTGCTGGGGTATTCAATGAGAAAGAAGAAAATTAAGAAGTTATAAATTCAAATTCTGAAGTATACAAAATGATTTAAGGTGTGTGAGCTAGACATCATCTTCAACTTTGAGAAAGCCTACTTCATGCTAGACGAGTTCCTACTGGGCGGAGAGGTACAGGAGACGAGTAAGAAGAACGTGCTGAAGGCAATAGCAGCTCAGGATCTATTGCAGGAGGTGAGTCTCACTCTCTATTCTCTCTGTGTTCTCTCTCACTCTCTCACTCATGGTTTGGTCAACTTGAAATTGACTCACCGTAATATAAGCTGATAAGGGCTAATATATTGCCTTGGCTGTGTTCACAACAGCTCTCTCACTCGTCTGATTTTGTATTGAGATTTTTTTTTAATAATAACACTTTATTGTCCTCGGTACATGTACATTGGAATTTTGATGTGTGCCCATGGCACCCGGAACCCACAGTGCAGCGCCAGTTAATGCGCTGTTCTGCCTTTACAATGCTGAGTGTCAAGCAAGGCAGCAACAACTCCCACCTTTTAACATCTTTTGGTATGACGTGACCATGAATCGAACCCCGATCTTCCGGGTGACGAGCGGACACTCTACCACTGAGCTACGCCTTTAGTTTCAAGTTTCCAAACCATGGGTGACTGTTTTGAACAGGATTTTGCTGCTTTTCCTTGCTTAATGAAATTTTTATGATTATCTTTATCAAATTATTAAAGAGTATGTGTAAGGGATCATTTTTATTTCTGAGTATAAAGTAATTTTCTAAAAAAGAGATATTGATTTGAAATATGAATCAACTTTCCTGGTAAATTTTTAGAAGTCTAAAGCAAGAAAAAGCATTTAGTATTCATGATTATTAACTGGGAATGTTTACTAACAAACAGAAACAATCAATTGCAAATACCCACTAACTTGGTTGATGCATGAACCCCTACTAAATTCACTAAAAGCATCCTAACTTTCCTGATACGTATCACCTAATTGACCTAAAAATTTGCATTTGACCTCATGGATTTGCATTTGACCTCATAGATACGCATTAGAACTGCATCAAAGACAAGCCACTTCATATCACTTTCACTCTTCTGTAGAATGCTGGATATTTCTGTTGATTATTTCAATTGAAACAGACATCCATCCATTTCATTTTCTCTGAAATGAACATAACTCTTAGACTCTATAAGAAAATGTGCTACCTGATTTGTCACCTAGTTGCGATGTTCTTATTGTTTGATTTCCTACAGTCAAAGTAAACTCTCTTTCTGGTCCTTTGAGACTTTCCTAGGGTCTTTTTATGAGTGACCAGGTTTTTTTTTTCATTCAGTGTTTCTTTTAGACACAACAGCTACTTCATGTATTGCCAAGTACGATCAAAAACATTACCATAATTAAATTGAAATTCCAAAGATCAATAAACTGTACAGTGAGGTTCCTGTTTGTGAAAATATGTATTGTGACAAAGTTGAGGTGTTAAAAAATGTCTCAGAGTTTTGATATAATAAATATATCACTTTTGGCTACCGGTATATCTATTTTGTACAAGAACTTTTTCTCTAAATGTTCAAGATGAAAGATCTATCTTTTTCTATCCCACCAAAATTTTCTCAAATTGCATGAGAGAAAGTGCATCAGTTTGAGCATGAATTAACATTAATCTCAAAATAATATACAATAACTGATATAAAAAATAATAAATTTTCACAGCAAGAAATTTTCAAATAATATGTAATAAATTTGCATCTTATTTTTTAATAGAATATAAATTGTGTGTAAATATCCATGTATCAAATATTAACCATTATTTAAAAATATTTGAACCAAATAAAGTATATATATTTAAACAATTTGTGAAAAATGTTAAAATTGTAACCAGTGTTTTGACATTGTTAATTCTGCTGAATGCTTTGATTTGAAGGACGAGGCTATAGAATCTGCGCTTAAAGAATATGGATTAACATAATACCTCCCAGGTTAGCGTCAACCCTAATCAACAGGGCTCCTGTAAACCCTCCAGTTTGAAAGTTTCTGTGTTGACATGTTTGTTAATGTCTTGTTTGTCCTACTTGTTCATTTCACAAGAATTGTTGTCAAAACAACTTTTTTAAATGTAATAACTCACTAATGTGACTCTCTGCAAATTGTATCAGCGCTCGATTTGACTATTTAGCCATGGTCAACAACTACACATTGAAGCCTTAGTCAATCCCAGACTATTCAAATGTTGACAATCAGTTTCAAGTAAACCTAGCCTCAATATTATCTTTCACTCCTATACTGAGTCTAGAAAGGCCTAGTTAAGCGTTGCGTCACCCCTCGTATCGAATTGATCAATCAGAACTTAGCTTACCAAGCCACAATAGTCTGCCTTCGCACATATAACGTTGGAGGGTCATAGGTCGCAGAAAGGTCGGCTGATGCGACCCTCTACTAGACCTTTCTACACTCAGTATAGGAGCGAACGGGTAATATTGAGGCTAGGTTTACTTAGACTGTCTGACAATATGTGTTGATTTAGTTTTGGCATCTTGGTTTGGTTTTAGCAGCTCAAGTGTTAATACCAAATTATAATCAAGCCACATTTTAATTCCAAAGAATGAGGCTGAGCTGTCATCATAACGAATAAATGGATTCAGCTAAGGAAATTCAATAAAGTTTGGCTGTGCCCCTTTTTAGCTCATCAGGACTGAAAGTCCAGATGGGCTTATGGCATGGCCCGTCGTCCGGCGTCCGTCCGTCGTCCGTCGTCCGTCCGTCGTCCGTCGTCCGTCCGTAAACTTTTGACACTTTCGACTTCTCCTCATGAACCATACACATTAGAGAGCTGAAATTTTGTGTACAAGTACCTTAGCATATGGAGATTGTAATTTGTAACTTTGGTGACCCTGTGACCCCAAATAGGGTCACAGGGGTCACAACTTTAAAAACCTATTTTCATCTTCTTCTCCAGTTCCAGAAGGACTAGAGAGTTAAAAATGATATGTGCAGACTCCTTGGCCAATGGGGATTCTAATTTGTAACTTTGGTGACCCTGTGACCCCAAATAGGGTCACAGGGGTCACAACCTTAAATACCTATTTTCATCTTCTTCTCCAGTTCCAAAAGGAGTAGAGAGTTAAAAATTATATGTGCAGACTCCTTGAACAATGGAGATTCTAATTTGTAACTTTGGTGACCCTGTGACCCCAAATAGGGTCACAGGGGTCACAACCTTAAAAACCTATTTTCATCTTCTTCTCCAGTACTAAAATGACTATAGAGTTGAAAATGATATGTGCAGACTCCTTGGCCAATCGGGATTCTTAATTGTAGATTTCGTGACCCCATGACCCCAAATAGGGTCACAGGGGTCACAACCTTAAAACCCTATTTTCATCTTCTTCTCCAGTTCTAAAAGGACTAGAGAGTTAAAAACGATATGTGCAGACTCCTTGAACAATGGGGATTCTAAATTGTAGATTTCGTATCCCCATGACCCCAAATAGGGTCACAGGGGTCACAACCTAAAAAACCTATTTTCATCTTCTTCTCCAGTTCTAAAAGGACTAGAGAGTTGAAAGTGATATGTGCAGACTCCTTGGACAATGGGGATTCTAATTTGTAACTTTGGTGACCCTGTGACCCCAAATAGGGTCACAGGGGTCACAACCTTAAAAACCTATTTTCATCTTCTTCTCCAGTACTAAAATGACTATAGAGTTGAAAATGATATGTGCAGACTCCTTGGCCAATCGGGATTCTTAATTGTAGATTTCGTGACCCCATGACCCCAAATAGGGTCACAGGGGTCACAACCTTAAAACCCTATTTTCATCTTCTTCTCCAGTTCTAAAAGGACTAGAGAGTTAAAAACGATATGTGCAGACTCCTTGAACAATGGGGATTCTTAATTGTAGATTTCGTATCCCCATGACCCCAAATAGGGTCACAGGGGTCACAACCTAAAAAACCTATTTTCATCTTCTTCTCCAGTTCTAAAAGGACTAGAGAGTTGAAAGTGATATGTGCAGACTCCTTGGACAATGGGGATTCTAATTTGTAACTTTGGTGAACCTGTGACCCCAAATAGGGTCACAGGGGTCACAACCTTAAAAACCTATTTTCATCTTCTTCTCCAGTACTAAAATGACTATAGAGTTGAAAATGATATGTGCAGACTCCTTGGCCAATCGGGATTCTTAATTGTAGATTTCGTGACCCCATGACCCAAAATAGGGTCACAGGGGTCACAACCTTAAAAACCAATTCTCATCTTCTTCTCCAGTTCCAAAAGGTCTAGAGAGTTAATATTGATATGTGCAGACTCCTTGGACAATGGGGATTCTAATTTGTAACTTTGTTGACCCTGTGACCCCAAATAGGGTCACAGGGGTCACAACCTTAAAAAACTATTTTCATCTTCTTCTCAAGTTCCAAAAGGTCTAGAGAGCTGAAATTATATGTGCAGACTCCTTGGCCAATGGGGATTCTAAATTGTAGATTTCGTGACCCCATGACCCCACATAGGGTCACAGGGGTCACAACCTTAAAAAACTTATTTTCATCATCACCTTTAGCTCCCAGAGGTCTATTGAGCTGAAAGACTGCATGTAGACTCCTTGGTCAATTGGGATTCTAAACTGTAGGTTTTGTGACCCCATGACCCCAAATAGGGTCACAGGGGTCACAATCTTAAAAACCTATTTTTCTCCATTAGATGACAGTCTATGACAAATTTATTTCTCCTTGGATATTTTAGTGTGGACTTCTTTCACTGTCTGATACTGGCGATCTAGAAAGTGTTGAATAATAATACATTTTTTTTGTAATTTTTTTATAGGTTTTCTTGTAATAGGTAACATCAGTTTCATTTTTAGCATATCTTGCCTGTATAAAGCAAACTTGATATGATGCCTGATGAGCTACAGAGCCAATGGCTCTATTTTTGATGATTTGAAATTGATTTCAGTGTGTCTTTGCCTAAACCCCAAAATGGCTGAAATATTGTCCAAGCAGCGCAATAACACTAACTCACTCACTTACTCTTTGCCAGAATGTGATAATATTTTCAGAAAATTGACATGGCTAATTGACCTGGACTAAAATGATAGAGCTTTCATTTTATGCGTCTCTGTCGACAATTAGTAAAGAACATAATCAAGATTTGAATATCATTAGTAACATTTGATTTTTTACAAAATTCACTGAAAGTTTACACTAACTTGAGAATCATGTGAAATGAACAAAGAGACAGAGCATCTTCAGAACATGTTTTTGATGTTCTAAAGTTTGTGCATTTCTGAGAATGACATCATGTTGGGTAAAGGCCCTTTATGCCTTGAGTACTGACCGAGTCTAAATGAAGTGTTTGTTCAGTGTGTCTATATGTGTCTTTCTTCTCACCGACTCTCAGAATGTGAAGATATCGGCTAATCTTACTCTCTTGAATGCCTGTGCTTATATACATCAGAGATCATCGTCCACACAGGTTTTTTTTGCTTAGCTCACCTCAAGAATATCAAATAATCTGTGGGTGAATGTTACTTGTGCTGCAGTTACCAAATCAGGAATGGCTTGCCACAGCAGTGACTCATAGTTCTGAACATCACTTTTCACTGGTTTGAATTTCATGGGAGACTTTTATCGAAGCACGATATATACCAAGAAGAAGATAAATGGTCACCATAACAATACAACCTGCATCATGATGTTTAAAATTAAGCATAAGTCACAATTTAGGTTTATATTTACCGGTAATCATGCTCATTGCCAATTATCAATTCATGAACATTAATTAAAGTAAATAGGTGAATTTTCTCGAGATTACAAAAGAACAAGCCTTTGCATATATTCATTCAAGGGCAATAAACATAAGTAGTTCTCAAAAGTAATTTTTTGCTGGTTAGGCGGTAGTTGACATCAAAACAAAGACAATTGACAAATTACAATTTCACAATGATAAAAAAACATGCCCGAAAAACCCAAATATTCCGTAACAATTGTATTAATACCTACTAAACACTATACACAACATTAATCCGTTTTGATATTAGCATCCTACACTTTCTTTTATCTGTCAAAGACTTATCATCCTTTTGAAGGAAATCTTCAGATTTATCTCACTCTGTGTAGATCTAAAAATTCTCAGTAAGAATCCTGTTCAACAAATCAACTTGATTTGTGGTCACCAAAGTTACCATAGAATTGGAGTTAATGTCTGAAAACGCAGGTTGCTTTCGGAAACAGTCTAAGTAAACCTAGCCTCAATGATACTCACTACAATCAAATGTTGAGTCTAGCTAGATACAGTGAAAGGTTGTATCAGCCAATCTTTCGGCGACCTATGACCGTGAAATCAAACGTGAGATGGCCAGACGGATTTATCAGACTATTAAGTGGTGACTATTAGAATAACTTGTTTTGAAATTTGAACATTATGTGCAAATGCAGACTATTGCAGCTTGGTATGATGAGCCCTGATTGGTCAATTTGATTGGTCCGCTGATGTGACCAGTTACTGCATCTGACTAGACTCAATGGGAATGTAGCAAATATTATTAGGCTAGGTTTCAGAAAGGAACTATAGCTTCTTAAATTAAAGCAACAAAGCATATTAATTTCAATATTTGTAGTTTGTATGTAAAATCATATTTCTTGTAAACTTTGAGATTAGAAATATTTGATTTCATGGATTGAAAATCGTATTTTGAGATCTCCTGTATAATCTACACAAAGTAAGAGAGAGGCCTGAATTATGATTTCACATAGTTTTCCATGCAAGTGTCAAAACAATTCAACACTTTATCAAAACTGTTGAATTGATTTTATTTCTGGCTTGTGCTTTGTCGAATCTCCATTCCTTCAGTCAGGGTTGACCAACTTGTTATCTTGTTGCCATGGAAACTAAACAATTATCCCTCCTTTTTCCCCACAATAGGAGGAAACGCCACAAGGATTCTTTGAAGATCATGGATTAGGCTGATAAGAGGAGGAGCATAAACAGGTCATGTGATCAGTCACATGACCCAGTGATGCATCTATGTGTATCGAACATTCTCGCGGGCTTCTGTTCTAGTTTATAATGGTTGTTATTGTAATTGTATTTTTGTGTGTTTTTTCTTTCCATGATTTTATTTGATCAGCACTGAATCCATGACTAAAGCAAGATGAGTGTCCATTTTCTGTAATAATTACCTGAAGCAAATCCATTTCAGTCATCAGTGATAATTCCATGACTTAGAAATTGTCTATATAAACAAATCAAACTGCCTTCTGAATTGTCTCAAAAAATCTTGTCATTTCACAAACACAATACCATTTCAATCATCTTGTTAATTCATGATGATTCTATACAAATTGACAGAAAGTAATTCAAATCTATTTGAAGAATGAACTTCCATTAGAGCTTATCATTTCAAAGAACAATTTCAATGCTGTTGTCCTTTACGGATATTTTTTAAGATATGTTTGCATCCAATTAAAAGAAGAAACCTTGTCATGTCATTAATTTGCACTTTTCTTTTTTTAGATATTTTCATAACTATATTGTCGGTATTTTATGTAAATTATTTATTTGATCAAAATGTGGGCAATAATATTAAGGGAAAATTGTTGTTTGTGAAAATGAAAAATCAATTTCTTCCAAATTCGTACATAATTTAATGGGTGCCATATATGTTTAGATACAAATTGATTGAAGTAAATTTTATGATCAATTTATTTGATTTGTAACTGATATGTCACATATATTTCTTTTTCTGTCAAGAACAAAAAGGTCTTTCAATATTTGGACAGGAGTTTACTTGAATTGTTTTGATATCCACTTGTAGTCACTTTCAATGTGCTATTGAACTGTATGGAACCTTTTAGGCATAATAAAGTTGTCAATGTTATCTGTCTTTGTATTTTTTTCTTACATAAGAAGTGCTTAGTCTATATCAAGGCTTTTTTATGCTTAAAAAATTATGTAAAATTATGCGTCAATTCTGTTAGAGAACGGATGCATTAGTTGGTCAATTCAATTAACTAAATTGAAAAATCAAACTTACGCGTTCTCAATTTACATACAAATGCTACAGAACCAGTCACTTCACCAATCATGAAATACTCTCTTCCAATTTAAAAATGATTGAATTATTCAGAATTAATATGAAATATTTGAAAAGAAATGAAGACCTTTATACCTTAATCGACATCAAATGTCAACACTCAAAGTTTTTACAATTTAACAGTTTCAAAAACAGTATTTCTATAATTTCCAAACAAAAATATTTCAGTAGATATTAATGTCAACACTCAAAAGAGTTTGTCTGTTTTGATAAACATACATTCTATTCTTGCCGGATTCCACATGGGCTTGATATTTTGTATATTACATCATTTCTATGACCAACTGGTCTCGGATGACTTATTGGAAATGCATGAAAACCGTGGATGGTTTAGTTAGTTAACTAGTTAGTTAGCACTGGTTGAAGGAATGGAGAGACATAATGAATTGTCGTTATCGTAATGTTTCCTGTCTCGTATATATACATTGTGTACGTCTTGCTTGGCATGGTTAACCCTCGCTTATTTCCGGATGCATGAATTGTGCATGCTTTGATTGTCACTCCTTGAATGTGCATTGTTCATATTTCATCAAATATAAAAATTATTTGTAATCGAAGTCAAGATATCAAATGCATGAGTAAGATAAAATGACATAACTTTAAAGAATTTTTTTGTTATAAATTTTTCGCTTTTGCTTTTATTTCTTTGGCATTTTATGTTTTGTTCATTTTGTCTCTCCATTCCGACAGGAAACGGAAGAACCAAAGAGTATCCTCGAAGAGATGGGCTTTACCGTTCCCAGTTAACCTGGTCTATTTACTCGTCGTCATGGTGATATCAGTGGTTGCTGACGTGATTACACCAACCTTTTGTGCCTCTCTCATTGGTTGTAAACTCTGAATGTCGGAACGCCGCTAATGGCTGAAATATTGCCAAAGCGGGGTAAAACAATAACTCACTGAATGTTGGACCTACCCGTGACCCAGATTTCCTCTCAGTGCTAAAATATCCATAATATATACTAGGGGGTCCCAGAAGTTCATTTTAGTGCAAAGATAGTCATATGTCAATGCTAAGGCATGGGGAAACAACAATCTTAGCAACATAAGAGCTTTTTAAATCAAGGCCCTAAAACATTACACGACAGTAAAATAGTATTCAATGGGTTTCTTTTGCAAATTTGAGAACTGCTTGTAAATACTTTTTGCAAATGGAGGTCAGGAGCATGTTTATGAAAGTCTCTTACTGCTATGATATCTTAACTCCTATGGGACCTTTCACGGTACTTGTCAAGCCTTTCTGTTCAACATGTTTTCTCAGAGCAATTATGGACGCCATTTATGATGTAGAAAATCTTGACTTGTGACAATTCTGTAGTATAAGTCAACAAACACCTTAATTTTTTATTGTAACCTAAGATATCATAAGCCTACAAAAGTTTTATGAAACACTCCAAAAATCTTACAAAAGTGCTAAATTAAAAGTTACTATATCTTAGCCCTAAGAGACTTTCATGAAACAGGTTTCTCCTTGATACAGCAAGGGTCATGAAGGCTTCATTATTGATACAGCTCTGGTACTTTATCACATTGCACTTGCAATCTCATTGAAATCTGTGGAACCTATCACTTCTACATCACTGTATTTCTGATCTGAGTATTGTTCTATAGGGTTCATGTCCGGTGACCTTTTTCCCCAGCCTCAGATGGTTTGAAGGTCACAAGATCACTGACAAGGCCACCTCAGACGACCACTATTCCAAACTTTAAAATTAAAAAACAGTGCTTAGTTCTATCCAATCCCTTCTTCGACAAACTTCAAACATTTATGGGTGCATTGCACAGATGATGAAAGTCTACAACAGTTACAGGAAAGACTCGGATGAAAACATCACTGATCACTAATTCTCTATTGTTAGCGCAAGCAGGGGCTGTACAGAAAAGGGTTAAAACACCTCAGTTGAGAGAGAATAAGACTTTTAGATTGGCTCAATTTGATTGGCGCTATTGCACAGTTCAGTACAATTTCACTTTGTCAGATTTTTCCAATCATAACCTTAACATATTTGTATGAAACAGGGTCTAAGCACCTGGCAATTGTTAAAACCAAAATGAATGGGATTGACTCAGTTGGTCTTGAAAACAATAATCAAGCATGTTTCTTTGTCATCTTTTCTATATTGAATGACTCCAAAAATCCAATCCATGGAAGATATTGAACAGCATCTTGAATTGGAAAATTAGATCTTTAATTCACTTAACCAATTACCCATAAAATATTTTCAAAATTTGCAACAATCATTTTCCTATTCTATGCATTTATCAATTTCTAGCTTGGTTATGGGTAAGCTTGTTAGTTATTTATCAATGTATATTATCTTTAAGCTGATAGTAGAAATAATTTATGTGTGATTTTATTTAGAACAAAACCATTAGTTTTATTGACGTTTTGATACAAATGATACAATTAAACAGATAAGTTTGTAATTTAAATTTATATGTTTTATAAATATTTCTGAATGTATCCGGCAAAATAAATATATTTAGTTCGCATTTAACAAAATTGGGTGTCACAAACAAATGAGAACTTTGTGATATGAATTGACCAGTATCACTTAATTTTATGATGTTTTAACAAAAACAATGTCACATAAAACCAAAGTCTTATTCATTTTTAATGGACATTGAAGGGAGACAATCTCAGTGCCTATTTGTAAACAAGTATTTTTTGGACTTAGATGTAGTTTACAGCTGAAATGGTCATGTGCATTATGTTGAATCTCCAACTACAAGTGTGTCCGCTGGACTTGATACTACTTACATACAACTCCATGTACTTAGACCTGTATTTGAAATCACATAAGCAATCAGCTAAGATTACCACATTTTTCAGACCTAATGACATTCTTGTTGGCCTTGAAGACATAAGAGTTTCTATGGTTGTGCTATCATATTATAATACAGTTCCAAAGGATACAGGACCCTTCGGCTTCCTTTATACGTAAGAGCATTAACTCAAGTTTTACATTGGATAACTGCAGGGGACTGCTTTAAATAATTTCATAAATAAAGAAGTAGTATGATATATATTCATATTACACTATTAAGATCAGGTTTCCTTAAAGGGGCAGTAGCACGTTTTTTGATAATTTTATATTTTAAATTTTTCACTAATAATTGTAAGTCAATGTTTAATGTACTATTTTGACAGTGTCAAAAATCTCATTACAAAAACCAGTCATCCATAGTCAGAGGACAAAGTATTAAGATTCACATAAAATCCATTGGCGGCCATTTTGTGTGAACACCTTTAATTCATTTTGTGTAAGAAAAAGGAATCGTATGGCTAAACTTTACCATATATATTTAAATTATTAGTGCTGCATTTAGTTTAAATATATTGTGTTTCAATTGGAACAATTAATTTTCATTTTCCTGACATCACCTAATATTCCCCCTAAAAACGTGCTACTGCCCCTTTAATGATGAAAGCCAAAGAAAATTGATGATGGTTACATTTATCTTAGCACTAAGACCTTGATACACAAGGGAAAAATCCTAGTTTTTGTTAAATCTTTTAAATGCTAAGATTTCCTGCACAGCAATAGTTATGTCTATCTTAGAAGTAACTTTAAAAGTTTTAAAGCAGATTCGGAAATATTGCATAATTTTAATGAAAAGCAGCAAGAGTTTAATCTGATGGCAATCTAGTTAAAACTAACTCAAATATTACCGGGTATGTGTCTAAAAAGTGTTGTTAAGGTAGAATCTATGGGATGTAAACATTTCAGCTCGTTTTAACTAGATTGATCTGATGGATTTTGAACAAAAATATCATCAGGTCCATGTATATTTTAGGATGGTACCAATTGAATCCCAAACCATCTTCCTACGCAGATCCTAAAGGGCCAGTTTTCTGTGCTTGCTCTCTAAGTCTGTAGGGGCACTATAGCAGCACAGAAAATAAATAAAGCACAGAAGTCTCTGCAGCAAGGTATAAATGACAGTTTGGAAACTGGCCTTTTAGGCTCTGCGTAGGAAGATGATCCCAAACATGAAAACCAGAACAGATATGATGTATTTTCAGCTGAGAGGGTCACACGATCACAGTATTTTTTCACAACACCTATACCAAACAAGTTGCCAATTTTTAAAACAAAACCATATTCAGCTTACACCACTTAACATTCCTTTGTACATGCATTTGGAAGATTCAAATCTTCTTGCGACCAAATATTCTCATTTTACTACAAGTCAAAAGGAAACATAAGAAATGACAAGTTTTATTGCATTTTGTACATATTTTTTTGATTATCTTTATATATTAAACATGCTTAAAGGAATTAACTATTTGAAATAGATGTTTCCATCGCAAATATTTCAACATTAATTTAGCTCTCATAATTATGATACTAAATACTTTGAAGTAATTTTATCAATATTTTTTGTTTTCGTTTTAATATTAACTGTAAGCAGACAGATATTATTCAATAACTCAAAATCCTGCCAAAATTGAGATGAAAGTCTCTATTAACTGCTAAATAATCAATGTTGATTTGTATGTTATGATTAAAGAGTTATTTAAAAATGTTTGATGTTGAAATTATCACTATTCTTGATATGTTGTACAGTTTTGTGGCAAAGGTTCTATTAAAATGTTATATATCTTATTCTGTTGTTTTGTCATTTATCCCTCAAAGGACGGTACATTTAGTTCATGAATCTGATAAAAAATTCTATGCGTAGAAATATCAATAACAATTTCTAAGTAGAACCTGCTGATAAACACAGTGTACAAAATCAGGGTCAAGGTCAACAATCCTTCAATAATTTCCCAGCGACTATCAATTCAAACGCATTTACGACAGGGTGATTTTTCAAGACAGTCAATTACAAGTACATTTATCTTATATCATTAATTTGTTGATATTTTATGAAAATTCTAGTATTTCGCTTTCCCTTTATTCCGCAATGAAGTAGAGTTTTTGAGTGACGTCGCCCGGCCCAATTGGCTATCATGTCACTAACCAAGGATCTGAGCGAGGATTTTCAATTCACAGCTATGTACAAACTGTTCATTTTGGAATAGAAATAACTTAAACAAGTTAAAATCTACATACATAGCCTCATGCTTTAATTATACTTGTTCAGGGCAAAACTATACTTTATTGCAAAACACATAATGGTTAGGGTTACTCTATTTCTTAAACAATTAGGGCTTATAATATTTCTCTTCTTACAAAAGAACTTCTTAAATTATGGTGTTATAATCCTTATCAGAATGGCTTTAACAAGATTTGGACTGATGATATTGAGAATTGTTTGCTTTTGCTCCCAAACTGGTGATTATGTGAAGGATAAAACATGGCTCTGAGGTTTTTCTTCCCCCAGAATAACCAGAAGGGAGGGATTTAACCACAAGGGTGTTGGCCTGAGGGATTATCTGGACCTTCAGGTTTTTCTGAGAGCAGAAACACGAAGAGTAATGTTTTCTCTAATTCATTAACCGTCACGATTTACATTTTATAATTTTTATTCCATAACCCAAGGTTAGAGAGAGTCTCAATTCTTGGCGTTATATATATAGAGAAGAAAGCGTGACTATAAATAAAAGACTCAATCAGACTTCAACAGGTAGTCCCCAGTGGACTGATGGCAATGTTTTCGGTTTAGAGAGGGAAGGGGTTCTGGTTCAAATCAAACAATCTTGCTTAGAATTTTTTTAGTTTGTATAGTATTTGTGATAGAAATTGGTTTGTTGGGTTTAATTTCAATTTGGACCTTCAATCAGGTCTTCCTTTCAAAAGGCATCTTCATACACCTTTGTTTCCTCTTCCAAATGATGGTGTTGTCAAAGGAAAAAGTCTCCAACAAAGCATATGTTTGAGCATCTTTATCACTGTTCAACTTTATGGCATTTTGGGATTTTCATTACTTAATAACAGAGAAAAAGATCAAAAGGATGACATTACAAATGTAATATGATAAAGCTGATTCAATACTTTATTTCAGAATATAATAACAGTGTGATACTCTTGATTGATAACCAAATTCTTGGTCCATTTGACTGAGCAGAGGTCTTCCAATAATATTCAAACAAACTGTTTGATAGTCACAAAATAGGCATGAACACAAAAAGGGAATATATCATCACATCAGTCACCATCAAGGGACTCACCAGACCATTTCTACCCCATCCAGCTACATCAGCATATATGTCTTCCCGTCGGGCTCCATATAATTCCCTGATATCCATCAGACCAAAACCCTCCTTTCACTGACGGGTGGGTACTCAATGCTTCCTATAGTCTATCTGTTAAGCTAATCAATTTTGAATTCCATACACTGCTTTCTAACGAAGCCTTTTGTGAAAATCTAAAAGAACGCTGTCAAAAACTCAGCTGGAGCATGCAACGGGACAAAAAATAATTTCTTATAGCACTCTCATTGGCTGATTTGATCACACACCAGTTTTCTGCTATCGCTGAAAAGGCATTATTTGATTGGATTGATACCGCTATATATAATTTAAAGAAGATAATAAGGATATAAGGTTGTAAGCTTGAGCATAACAGGGAGACATATACGCTGATGTAGCAGGATGTTTCTACCAAAGAGCTTGGTTACACGTACACGTCTTCAAACACAACATCCCCAAAACCATTGTCTTCATTGTCAGGGGGTATTTCTATTATGTTTGGTTTATCTAACTGTTCTTCTTCACTGTTAGAAGTATTTGGACTCTCAAGCCTTGAGTTAGTCTCAATCTTTTTACTGCTATGTTTGTGTTTGTGTTTCTTTGATTTCTTCTTCTGTTTCTTATGTTTTTTCAGTTTCTGTTTATCATTATATTGCTCAATTTTGCAACTGTCAGATTCACTTCCATCTGAATTGAAACTCCTCACTGCCGTACTCTCAACAATGTTGCCATTGGAATGTTCTACTTCATTTCTCACTTTTGACCTTGACCGTGACCTACTTCTTGATTTTCTCTTTGACCTTGACCTACTTCTTGATAATCTCCTTGATTTTGACTTTGACCTACTTCTTGACCTTGTTATTCTTGATCTCGATCTTAAATTATTTCTCGACCTTGAAATAGGTGACCTTGATCTGCTTCTTATCCTTGACCTTGATTTTGGCGACCTTGACCTAGACCTTTGTCTTCTGGGCTTATGTGGTGATCGAGATCGTCTCCTTGACTGTGATCTTGACTCTGGTGACCTTGAATATGATCTTTGTCTTTTGCTTCTTGAGCTTGGTGACCTTGATCTTGACCTTGACCTGTCATATCTCCGACTGCTATATCTGCTTCTATCACGATCATGGTACTCCGAATACCTGTCCCTTCTCTCTGAGCCATGTCTCCTTTCCCTCCTATCAGAGTTATGTCCCCTGCTCTCTCTACGGTGATCTCTACTACTCTCATCTGGGTATATATCCTTATCTGCTTGCCAGTACTCATTGCAGGGATTTCTGAACACATGGAGGAAGTTGCAGGTTTTGCCTTTGGGGCATCTGTTGACAAAAGCTAAACCTGCAAGAGGGGAAACGAAAAATATATTTTATTAATTGATTTCAGAAATAGGCAAAGGGATGAGAGTTCATTTCTTCTACATCTGCACAATATCAGCATACAGTAAAAGCAAATTCATGTTCAAAATCCTTTAAACAGTCTCTTGATAGACATGAACATATCAAGACCAATGAATCGAAACATAAAAAAACCTAAGTTTTTTAAATGTTCAGTACACTTTTTAACTCTAGTAAAACATTGAATTGTCAAATAAGGCTTACATGCAACTTGATCGGGAGATCGATTCAACATTCTAACAGTACCCACAACTTGTAGCTGATTTCCATTTATTGATGGTGACAAAAACACAGAATATCAATAATAAATTTCATTATAGTCTCACCACATATAGCTGATTTCCATTTACTGATGGTGACAAAGGCACAGGAAAGCTGTTTTCCCCCGTACCATCTCCCATTGAACTTGACAAATGCTTTCTGTGCCGATTCTTCTCTGAGAATAAAGTACAAGAACATTTTGTCAATATATTACCAATATACAGTAATCAGTTCACGCCAACATCACTTTAAAAATCAATGAACATTTTTTAGCTAGCACTATTCATTCAGGTTCAAATTTATATGCTTTTGTGCGTAATGATTTGGGTTTGCATATTTACAAAATGACAATTGGATAACAAACCAAATATTCCAGGACAAAATGTCGCTTAATAATTGGCTACCCTATGATCAATCCAATGAATCTGACACCAAGTTCTCAAATTCTACATTATCACTTAATTCAACCATATGAGTTGCAAACACAAATATTTTCAAATGGCATTTCATCTACATTGTTCAAACTTTTACAAGACAATTCAGTAAATGATTAAAAAACGATGAAGGAGTTCTCCCTTCAATGAGCCACTGAAATGGGATAATCTTCATGAAATGAAATCTATCTTAAAAGAGTGAGTTAGTTGTAATGCACAAGATAAACTCATATAAAAAACATTCTTTTCAGTAGGTCATTAATTAGCCAGGAGTTCCTACTAACATGGTAACACTTACTTCTTGTATTGGACGTAGACATTGCCTCGTAGGTGGGGCTCACAGTTGCAGCTGACCTTGAACTGTGTGACCCGACCTACAGACCGGAACTCGGGAAGCACATCGTTGTAGAAATCTTCAAAGTACTGGTACAACTCATTGTCATCATACTCAAGCTCCAGGTCTGGAAAAGATGGACAATGTTGTTAATTTCTGGCGTTGTTTGAGCAAAAAAAGATAAAATTATAGTTTATCACAACTCCCAATGGAGGAACAAAAGGGTTGCCTGCTACACACTCAAACAGTAGCATCTAAAAGACTTATTACACCAGTGTCAAAATAAATATTGAAATGACCGAATGTAAGGTTTGGAATCAAAAGTACAGAATGACACAATATTAATTGTTATTAAAATAACAATTTAAGACAAATTTCATTATTATATTGACAATGTTAGTCATGATCTATGATTGAAAACTGAACGATCATAGGAGAAAGCCATTGAGTCACAACTTCTATTTGACACTTTACCACAGCAAACAAGAAAACTGAAGAGTGTTTTTAATGTAAATGTAAAATAGGAACTAATATTCATCGAATTAGAGTACACAAGTCAGGGTTCTGAACATACTGCCCTGCTTGATTATTATTGAAAACAATGTAAATATTTTGCATTTTTATATAACAATGCATGTTAAGTTAGACAACTTGAACTTCAGTGAAATCAGTATGTAAAAAGTTTCCCCATGTATTGAAGCAACCTAAATGTACTTTAGATAAGCTTACTGCACCTTCCAAATTAATTCAGTAACAGAAGATTTCCTATCATAACTTCTCGGTGAATCACAGTTTCATTCCTATTGTAAAGAAGTTATGATTCAATAATCCAAGCGTTTTTCAGCAATTAAAGGAATAATTGTATGTTGTAAGTGTTTTTCAGTTTTTTCTTGTTACCATCGACATCATTATCTTTCAAGAATGCAAGCGTTTCTCAGTAATTAAAGGAATAATTGGATATTGAAAGTATTTTTCAGCTATTTCTTGTTACCATCTACATCATTATCTTCCACGAGACTCTGTTGAAGACGGTAGTTCGTGAACATTCCCGAGAACATCAGGACTCGACTCGACTCTGGCATGGTGTGGGACCTTGAACATCTGCAACAAAATCAACAAGAGTATCATTAAAGACTTTACCAAGCATTAGGAACTTGACAGCATATTATAGGCAAGGCAAAATGAGCGAACAGTTTGCATCTTTTTCTCTTTCAACTTTTTCTCAGAAGTACAATCTGAGTAAAGTGATTACACATTACAGGGAGGTATTCAGTTCAAGATTCTAAGTAATCATTGAAAAAGCTGCTCCATAAAAAAACCCTGCAATTTAATGAATTTTCTACATATTTTATACAAACTGAACTTTATTTAAACATAAATGGGAACATGTACAAAAGAATGAGTAAATGATTTGCTGTCGAGTGTCGACCCAGCTTGCTTGTTAAAGTGCATCTTTGTACAATCTTCGACGCCAAAGCATACTGACCTCTCTGCGAATCGACAAGCACCTGTTTTCTGGAAGAAAGGGCACTCATCTCTGTCTCGTCCTGGCCTGGATGGAACTATCGGGTTGTGCCAGGAATCCTTCAAACAGAGAGCAACAGGGCACATTCACAATCCATTTTTCCTACGCAAAGCCTAAAAGGCCTCCAAACTGTCAGATTTATGCCTTGCTGCTGACCCGTGAGCTTTCTGTGCTTACTATGAGAGAAATTAATGGTCCATCAGAAAGTACCGTAACTGAAGGTTGCTAACAACCTCCTGTAGGGGTGCTGATATCAGCACAGAAAACTCAAGGGTCGGCAGCAAGGCATAAAACGGACACTTCGGAAACTACCGTTTTAGGCTTTGCATAGGAAAATGGTCACATGCTTCAAAGAATAAAATAGTAAAAATATTGTCTCTATCTGGGGTTCAAACCAGCCGAAATATCCTCTCAGCCACAAGTTTGGCAAACGTTTTCAGCAGGTACATTCTGTCCCTGCTTCATCAGGCCGTTAAATGCAAAAACTGACACAATGTACAAAGCATTATGACGTCACACAGGAACCTATGGCGTCACAATAAACTTGACAACAATGGACAGTAACATTAACATTATCCTCTTTTGCCATTCAATTTTGGCGCATATTCATGAATAAAATATGATTCTTTTATATATATATCAATATATTTCAAATATTATTTTTTTGATATGTACTACCATACAGTTTGAGCATTCTTTGTGCTATTTCTATATATATCTATATGTATACTGACACTGCAGAATATTTCTCACCTTGTTTTCATTGGCTGTTGCTTCTTTCAGTAGTCGATCCTGTAGACGAACCCCGTGAAACAGATAGCATGTCAGATCTCATGGCGTAAATACACTTGTGTTAAGTCAATCTTGGAAATCATAAATTGAATTTGTACATTTTACATCTCAAATGCCATTTCAGAGTTAAAAACAACTGATCTTTAATATCTTTAATTTCTTAGATTTGGGTTGAGTCCTCTTTGGAAAATATCAAAATATTTCATACATGGCATATCCCATCTGTATCGACCATTGGTCATAGATCTTTAATCGATTAGACAGCATTCATTTAATTATTCAAATTAATCACACTCCAGAAAAACTATTAAATTTTTAAAAATTATAACTATTCTGTTATGTATAAACACAGATCTTGTGATAGAATTTTATCAATTCTTCAGATGAAAATGAAACAATTGTGATTGATTGCCTGAACATTACTGTTTTAACAACATGTAAATATATCAAAATTGAAATGGCCATCTTTCTGAAAAGGAAGTCATGAAAAAAAGAAAATAATAAAGCATAAGAAAAATTATGACATTTTTTTCCTAGAATCTTCATGATAATTCTTTGTCAATAACAACAATAAAAGATACAGAATTCTTGACATCCACTTGCAGAAAGAGAGATGATCCATTCCAGATGTTCTTGGGTTAAGGAAATGAAGAAACAGCCTACCCAATCCATAATTAACTTGAGAAATAAACGCTAAACTTGAAATCTGGTCTTAATTATTGAATTCTTTAAATGTATTAGATATTCATCTGATTGCAATAATAGTCATTTAAGATCATCTCAGCTAAACACCAAAACAAGACAACACAGTTTGATTTAAGATAAAAGTAAGAAAACATTTGCTTTAAAGATTTTGAAAGACATGACTAAAAAAATTCATAAAATAAACTATAATCTTCCTTAATGAACACATCTTCAAGCATATGATTATGTTATGATTATCTCAAGATTCTGAACTTGACAGTTAAGCTTCTTACAAATCACATAGTCATAGTCGGATAATATTGGAGGATCATATTCTATAGAAGGTCAGTCTGGAAATATCATTTTCATATTTGCCATCTTTCAATACTTTCAAAGCACCTCACTCAATACAAGGCTGATATCTTGTAACTCTTTTGTCGAAGATAAGGCTAAAAAGTGGTGTTTATTTAGAAAAAACATGTGTTCCTAAATTTATCAGCACTAAATCAAACATCTTTCTTAAGTCGAACTTCTAAATATTTCTCCCAATTAAAAAAATTTGTTGCCAAAATCATAAGCCCTAGATTAAATATGATGAGTAGACCCTCTAAATATTTCTCGACACATCTCTGAGCGCCCATGAGGATATAAGTTTCCATCTGTGGCGTTTTGAAAAAAAACCATGTGTTCCTAAATTTATCAGCCCTAGATTAAATATGACAAAAAGACCCTCTAAATATTTCTTGCCATTATCAATATGTTGCCAAATTTAACAGCCTTAATTGAAGTAGTTCCTCTACATATTTTTCGCACATCTCTGAGCGCCCATGAGGATATAAGTTTTCCATCTGTGTTCTCCATCTTGTCACCTGTTTACTCTTCCTCTCGTGGTCTTTCTTCTCTCGTTCCTCCTTCTCCTCTTCTTCCTTCTTCTGTCTCTCCTCCCACTCCTCGCGGATCTGTTGCTGAGGTACGAAGAAATACATAAGTTAGATTTTATTATAGATCTCTATAGAAAATGCTTTGCTGTATTTGTAGTAAGTTAAAAACGTAAAAGATACTGTAAAGCAAGAGCCTGTAACTATTGTCGAAATTACAAAAAGCAAGGACATTCAATGCCTCTTACGTTAGGCTTTTCTCATGTTTTTACTTGGTATAATAAAACTAATAATCTAAGATCGGGAAAACAAACATGATTTTCCTATGAATGGCAGGAGACACACAACGTATGGAGCGTGCTGTACACCTCGTTGACATTTAACAACTACAGCAACACACAAGCTTTACCAAGTTATAGAATAAAGAGAAGAAACATCAAATTTGTGTTGAAATAAACACTTGAAAATGACATCAGTAAAATGTATATGGGTTAGTTGTTAACCAGGCTTTCTCAAACTAAATAATTTTAGGTCATTTAAGGAGAAGTGACTTCAATGCAGAATATTTTAAGGCTTGAACTAAGTCAAAGTCTCTTACCTCAATTTCCAACTTCCTTTCAGCTTCCTTCTTTTCTCTCTCTAGTTTTGCCTGCCATTCTTCCTGTGCTCTCTTCTCCCTCTCCAACCACAATTCATGTTGCCTCTGCCGCTCCAGCTCCGCAGCTTTCACAGCTGCCTCGTCCTCAGACTCACTCACAGACTCTGGCGATTGTAATCATTATCATTACCAATCTTAATCATTATCATTACCAATCTAGAGTTCTTTTTGTCAGGTATGCAGGGATCTGGAAAGGCAGAGCTATTTGGCACATTAGTTGAAAAAATGGCCTTGAAGTTTACCATTAATTTATTAAGGGCAAATGACCCATTTGAAATTATAAAATTAGCAACATGAAATTGCCAATACTAAAAGATGGCTTTCACAAAAAAGCCCAAAAAGGTCCATTGTCAAAGATGTCGGGGTATGTCTAAATTGCCAAGGAGACATACCTATCTTCACATGAATAGTCATTGAATACGTCATTGATATTTGATCATAGCATAGCTAACCTAAACCATGTTGCAAAGTAAAAACACTGAGAAATAAATAAATCAATTTTGGGCGTAAAAGTTGGAGAGAACTGCGCATGACGTTTTTTTCTGATAATTTTGTTACGGGATGAGTTATCAGTCAACATGTGGATAATTTCAATATTCTTCAAAAAACATATTTAATCTTTTTTAGTTTTGTTGTAATGTCAATAAAGTACAATATCCTTTTTCACATATATCACAAGCTATGTTGGATTAGAAGCAGACAGACAAACGGTTAACCAACAGTAGTGAACTGTAATTTTTGGCAGACTGCATTCTCTCCCCACAGAGGCAGATCAAGTCATGAAATATTGATACAGCCTGTTATATTACGTTAAGTTTTTAGAATAGAATGGGAGATGCCTGATTGCAGGCAATAAAAGTAATTTGTGCAATCAGCGATGCTGTTCTTATATCATCATTTTGGCTACTGAATCATGGCAAAGGTATTGTGATATGAACCACCCTTTTCATGCGAGGAGCGTTGTCATTTGATAAAGAAATTCAAAAGGATCGTGGTGCAATTTTCTTCCGCCAGGGGAAACTGCCGGAATCCACCGATTGCGGCGTAATATAACAGAGGCTGTATAGATCTACATTTCATGACTTGATCTGCCTCTGTGGGGAGAGAATGGGCAGACTGTCGACTATCACTTTGTAGTGAATGATGATCCAGAGAAAAGTTGTGGAAAGTAACAACTACATTATACATATATACCTACCTTTATCTTCAATTAACATTTTCGCTTGAGCTTGCCTTCTCGCTTTTCGTTTTTCTTTCCGCATCAAAGCTTTACGTTTTTTATGGCTAAAGAAAACAATATTTCAGCAATATAGTCAATGTTCTATGAATATAGAAAAGTCGGATGAAAGTGCTGACTATGCAAGAGTCGCAAAATCTATAAGTATGCAACAATAATTTCTTTCAATTTTTTTTTCTTTCTGTTTAAAATGTTTACTATCATATCATTAATTAAATTTCTTAATGTCATTAGGTGACAGTCATTTAGAACACAACTATGATGAGAATGAAATAAAAGTTGACAAGATTTGTGTATAGATATCCCGTTATTTATACACATGTTAACAGTTAACAAAACAATGTTATAACATGAATTTTGTCCAAGAGCACACACATTCGTGACAAATTCACAACCAATTTTTAAGACAACATAAGTTAACAACCTTATTTTATCAGAACTGCAAGCCTGAATTTCAGACTGACTTGAATTTTGAGCCATATTGTAATGTGGGAATAAGAAATTTTATCAAAATATATATTTCTTGATCACAACACGAATACAATCCTCCACAGGTAAAAGTAAAACACATGCAGAAGCTCGAATCACACGGAAGTAGAATAGTACACAAAAAGTGATGACGTAGTATGCGATGTTATTCTTGGATGACGTTTCGGACATTCACAACCAAAACAAAGTGGACAGCTGATATATTGCACTATTATTAGACCACAGAGCAACGACTAGAAAGGGTGAGTATATGCGTAAATTGTGTGATACTCATAACCCTTCTACACAGTATAAGTGTACATTTCATTCTGGTTCTGGTGAGATAAATGCGACAAATTCAAAACCTCCTATTTTGTTTACGAAAATGATCAGTTCTGTGTTAGTTTTGTATAACTTGACCTTTTCAACGTACAGGGTCAGTTTGAAAGATAAAAATCGGTCAGAAAGGTATTTCTAAAAATACCTGAATGACGCATTAAAATGATTTGAACAACATTGCTGATCATTGCGTTGTATTTTATGAGATTTAAATTATTTCTCAGTGTTGACAAAATGCTTTGTCACAAAGACAAAGAAATTGTGAATTTGACAAATATTCCTATAAAAAATCCAGTATGTGAATAATGCATTGCAAAAGTGGTATGCAATTAATGAGGTGTGAAGACTGAATACAATTCATTAACGAGCTGGCTCCAGAATAACTGTAACCAATGATCATATTATGCAACATTTATTTGATTGAATTATGGGTTGGCTTGGCATAACAGCTAGCTAGGTGATTCAGAGTTCATAGTTCAATGATCACTGACTATACTATCTATAACTATATTTGAAATCACTCTTGTTTTTATTTAGATTAGTTAATAAATTATTTTTATATTTAAAAAACTTGTGTTAATTAATTAATCTTTGCTTATGCCCAATAACTAGAGTGTTATAGTAGCAGTTCATTTGAAATAAAATTTTGGTGTTGCCCTTTGATATTATCTATTTAATCTTAAAAGTCATTGAAGGACTGCATAAGTTTATAAAGTTAACATATTAATGTTAAAGTTACAGCCAGGTTGAAGATGTAAATGTGGTGAATCTTTATCAATTGATATTCTGCACTCGATCATGCATCTCATTTCCTTTGAATGAACACTTTAATTCCTGTACAATTAAATAAGCCATGTTACTTTTGTTGGTCGTCATGTCACAAAGTTTGCAATCAGTGCTGACTGCTGACGCGCTATTTTTACCTGAAGTGTACCTGCTAAAACATTTGTCCATATCGTATCAGTACTAAGTCACGGAAGTTCAGGAATGATTGCATTCACTCTGGTTTAAAGCTTAATTGATTTAGTTTAGAGGTAAGCTCATAAGTGTCATAGTTGGTATCTGTTTATTCAAGATTTTTTCTACCAGTTTAACTTCAATATTCCAATTTCATAGTGAACAAATCCAGTATTTGTGGCAGTGTGATTATGCCATTTCATGATTAGCTGATTTCTAAATGAACTTGGTCTTAATTTTGAAGCACATCATGCATCAAGCTAAAAATGTTTTCAGTTTGTAGAAAAGCTTAGAATATATTGTACTAATAAAGGCACACTTGTATTTGATCTTAAAGTCATTAAGGGAATTTAGACAAAAATTTGAAAATGAATGACTTACGAACATTGAATATGATTCTATGACCATACCTTTTACCTTATGACTTAAAAGAACCCTCATTTCAAGTAAAAAATTAATGAAAATTTTGATTATGATTGCATACCAGTCTTTAATATATGAAGGAAAGTTTGGTTGGGCATCGGGAAATGGCCCATTAGAATTTGAAGTTTATCATCGATATAATCAACAATGAATGGCCGATTTAAGATTCAGAAAATTGCTTAAAACACTAAAAGGCTCATTGTCAAAGATGTCTTTTCAAATCCCGACTATGTAAATGGAATCTGTTACTGGTTGTCTGCATCCTGTCTCAGGGAACGAATGTTACGCTAACTCCACTAATCTGTACCCTGGGCTCAGAAGCTAGATTCGCTTGCGCGGCCCCACATGGGATATAGCCAATCAAATCATTTTCTCGTTGAAATTTTATTGAGAAGGTACTGAAAATGATTTGATTGACTACATCCCAAGTCGGGCCTACGTGAGCGAATCTAGCTTCTGAGCCCAGGGTACAGATTAGTGGAGTTTGCGTAACATTTGTTCCCTGAGACACTGGAGCAAGTGTCAAAATAAATATTTTTATGCCCCCGAATCGGAGATTCCGGGGTATATTGTTTTTCACCTGTCCGTCTGTCCGTCCGTCTGTCCGTTTGACCACAAAAACTTTAACCATGGTCATAACTTTTGATTGGTCAGAGCTAGGTCTTTGATACTTGACATATGGATCCCTTGTGATGAGACCTTTCAGATGACACCATGACATTTGACCTTGTGACCTTGACCTTGACACAGCGAGCAGGATGCATCCGGGGGCATTCGTGTTTCACAAACACATCTTGTTATTACAGTTAGTCAACACAAGTATCATTCTGATGAAGGCCGGGCAGCGGGATGCAGAGTGCACCATCTATACTGGGCGAGGGTAAACTTCCAGTTTTGGTCTTCCCGTCAAATCTAACCTTCTTCTCCGACGACCAGTCTACGCATAAACAAGTCCTCACACTCTATAACCCATATGACGCCGCTCTCAAGTTCAAAGGTCAGTTGCATATCATTACAGACTAATTGTACAATGGTTTTGAACTTTGGTAATGCTGAATAAAAGATATAGCTTTTGGGTCTGCCCTTTGAGTTTATTGACCCTTTTTTCTGATTCATTGGTTTATGTAGTCATTTACAAAGTAGCTTTAACAATAATTTTAACCTTTCTAGGAAATCTTTTGCAATGCTACTTTTACTAACCTATGTATGAAGTAAACCAAATAGCGAGTACCTGGTTACTTTTGGTTTGAGCTGGTAAATTTTCAAGGATTTTCTTTAATCTTACCATTAAATCTTAAATTAAAATTGGCTACTTTTCAGACTTATTTCATACACTGTATTAACAAAATTGTGAAAAAAATGGGATATCTGTTTATTTTGAAATTATGAATCATAATATACTTCCTCTTTTACTCATGAAATGTCATTCACAAATTATCCCTTATTTATTTTCCCCAGTATACAATATTATACATTCTCTGATAAATTATTGGATTACGGTAATGGGTTTATTAATGGCCATCACTGTGAATTACAATAGTCAATGAGTATTATTAATGTGGTACTTGGTTGAATGTGGCTTGTTTTTTAAACCCAATGATACTGCATGAAGATCTGCAGCTAGGTGATAGCATACAGTTAAGTCAAATTATTAAGGTTAATCAGGGGCAGTAGCACTTTTTAAGGGGAATATAAGGTGATGTCAGGAAATTGAAAATAAATGGTTCCAACTGAAAGACAATGTTATTAAACTAAATGAAGCAGTAATAAATCAAATATTTAATATAAAGTTCAGCCATGTGATTCTTTTTTCTTACACAAAATGAATTAACGGTGTTAACACAAAAATGGTCGCCAGTGGACTCTTTGTTAACCTTATAATTTGTTCTCTGAATATGGATGATTGGTTTGTGTAATGAGATATCTGACACTATCAAAATAATACATTTAGCATTTAGTTCAATTATCAGTGAACAAATGAAAATATAAAATTCTCAATAATGTGCTACTGTCCCTTTAAGTGGTATATTTCTTGGATAATAGCTATAAGTAAGGCCTAGAAAAAATATATAAATGTTTCTGGTCTTTGCATACATGCAAAAATGATGTGATGACACAGATTTTAGTTTTATTTCCAAATATTTTTTTAATATTTAATATGTTTTTTAATTTATCAGAATTTTAAGAAATGGATAAATATATAAACTACTGATCACTTTGTCACTGTGTCTTTGAAGGCCTACTTGAACAGAAACGAGTTAATATTTGAAAGTTTCAATGGTTTTTCTAGGCCATGAAACTACATTTCCAATTTTTTCCTTGTTAACATCTTGAAAAGAATGGGTATGAAACTGACAGGGGCCGAAACAAGAAACAAATTACTTTTTTTTCTAGGCCTTATTTGAGGTAAACTAGGATTTTTTCCCCAAGGTTTCGTGTCTGTTTCAGTATTATCAACGTCGCCCCGGAAATACACAGTTGTTGATTCGGAGGGCAGCATACGTCCCCACTGTTGTGTGGATATGTAAGTCCTCATTTCTATTTCATTCAATATTCAGATTTGAAATTTGAATCAGAACAAAATGTAAAAGATATCAAAGAAGGAAGACAATTAGTATTTAAGTTCAGCAAGATTTTCGGGATAACAACTTCTTTATTCTGAAAAGTATGATATTTAGGACTATATTCTTATCCTTTCATCATCTGGGATGTGGGAAATAACTTTACGGGATAAGGATATCATATATCTTGATGTATAACACAAACAACAACAAACACAAAACTCTGAAATGTTAGGTTTTAAAAAAAAACCATTGTTATCCAGAAAATCTTGCTAATATGTTCCAGTGTCATATTTTTTCAACACCGAAACCATTGGAATCTCCTCATTGGTTGGAATTACTAGAAAATCTCCAAGTAGAGCAATGTGTTGATAAGCACCTAAGGCTTCCACAGGTCAAAAAAATTGGACTTGAGTACTCGAGGGGTCAGACTCGAATCGGACCCGAGTACCCGTCATTTTATTCTTACCCAAGGATTTTCGTATTTCAATAGCCGTTTGGTCTTTGTCTTAAAGAGACACAGAGTATGTTGATAGGATCACATATGTCAAATTTTGAAATCGATGTTATTACATCGGGACCCACTAACTGTTACTGAAAGTAACAAGTTAAAGGTCAATCAGTACATAAGAGCGAAAATACGTCCATTCAAAGTCGGGATTTTGATCGAAAACCGGACAATGTGGCTCGAGTGGCGCGCGCAAATTCACCAAACGTAATTTTGAAAGCATGCCATAAGCTGATAGGAAGATATATTCGATTCGATAGTGTTTATTGGGTATTGTAACTAATAGGTAGATTAATTGGATGCATAATTTCGAATATTAAATGTATTTGAGATGTTTTCTTGATTTTTCCATAAAATCAAGCATTTTAGAGATATTATGCATAAATGGATATATTTGCAAGTCCAGTGATGAGATATGAACTTCAATCAGCATATTAGATATTTTGTAGCTTATTATATCCAAATAAACTTTTAAGAAAGATACTCTGTGTCACTTTAACTAAAGAACCTTGAATTTGTTATGGCCTAGATATTTTACATATAATTTGACTTATATAGTCGTATAAAGAATAATTTGGACTTTAAACGGTTATGTTGTTCGTCTTTCTTCACACAATACAGACAAACAGACTGATATAACTTTAATACAAAACAATTTTTGAGTCCACGAGTCCAAAAAAATTGGACTCGAATCATCCTGGACATGACTCGGGCTCGAGTACTCAAGTACCCGTGGAAGCCCTATAAGCACCTGCAACAACTTCATTGGTCAGTCTTTAGAAAATTAGATACTTGTCACATTTAATTTCCATTTATTGGCTGCAGAAGTGCTTTTCATTGGTCAGTTGAAGAGGGCAAGACACTAATGGGGTTGTGTCAAAAAACATTTTGGCGGCAACCTATTTGATGTGAGCCCCTATTGTTTTGAATAATGTTACGTGTTATATGTTGTAGAGATCGGTAACATGTTCAAAATTTTTTATTTTACAGAGTCATCCGCCATGTTGATATTAGCATCACCAATGAGGGTATAACAGACAAGTTCCGCATTCAAGTGTCTGAATATGGCCAAAAGAAGATTCTTGGTAAGAAGAGTCTAGAAGAGTGGAATACATCTCAGTCTTTAATAAGGGTTTTTAATAACCTCTATTATAAACCTGCATGTACCTTGTCAACTGTAAGATTGGACTGTTTGATGTCTTTTCAAAAGCAATAACCGGCAGGTCATACATCTAAAAAGAATGTGAAAGACTTTGGTGCTGCAAAGTGCTTTAATGATTTTGTTTAAGTCTTATTTGCCACATAGGTGTTATATTGGAATCATGACAAATTATGAACTTTTCATTGAAATGTTAATCTCCTTGGCTAATTGACAAGAGTTAAAACTTCAAGGGTATCCAAAACTTCCAAAGATATACATATGTGAAAAATAATTATTGAATCTCCCATTATGGCCATAGCAGTTCCACCAGTTCAACAAACTCCATGTGCCCCTGCCGTTGCAAAGTATATAGTATTAAGCTCTGTTTATAATTATCCTATTCTTGTTAATGCAATATCTCATAAACCTCAGCCCCCAAACGTTTTGCCTTTTAAAGATCACTAGAAGACTTTTATCCCTTTTTAATGTTGTGATTGAAACATTTCATGAACCATTGCACCTAGAGTCTTTAAGTTTACCTCTAGCTTTCAATGGAGGATTACCGAGACACCAAGGTGACCTTGACCTTATATGCTAGTTTCATCATTTCCACTCATTCCTAGATGGCAGTGACAAATGTTGAACTTTTTAAAAATATTTTCAGGCATTTACTTGTTCTCATGTACGAAAGAAGTGTTGATCTAATATCTGTTGCAGGTCGGAAAGATGTCCAGTCAGTGTTGCTCCCACGCAAGGACAGCGTGACTCTGACGGAGGGAGATGACTTCCAATCTCTCCCCTCTCGGACCTCGGACACATCGGACACTCAACACACGCTCTCCTCAAGACAAGCGCTTGGTTAGTAAATGTAAATCAAAACTTGGGCTAGGTGGTTACTTTGTAACTTTTTATCAAAAGCTGAACCCATCCCCCTTACAAGCCGGAAATCAGACAGAAATTAACTTCTTTGAGGTGCATTTTAGATGTTGGAATGGCAATAATGCAAAGGAATATGTGGGGTGAGTGAGTGAGTAAGTGCATAACGGCTTGAGCAATATTTCAGCCATTTGCGGCGGGCAAATATATGGAAGACAACTTCTTGTGCATACGTCGCATACAATGTATGAAGAAGTTGTCATCCACATATTCCTCTGTATTGTAGACAGAAAACATGTTTGTTATTGGTTTCTTAGGGCGGAAAGTGTTGATAACAGGTCTTTTCTTTAACTTATAGCTTACTTTGTTTATATCTTACAACAAGAAGCTCTTGGTCAGTGAATAATAAAATCTAAACTTACCGTCTGACTACTTCTGCAACTGGCATGTACAAACCCAATCTTCAAAAGATTCCTTGCCTCCGGTAATACAAACTCTACAAGGAACTTACAGTCACATACACCCTTTTGAATCACTGTGTAGCTAATAATAACTAATTGATAATACCTTATTCACAGGCATGTTTTCTTGCAAGATTTTGCATAGGCGACTAAGGCCAAACAATTAATTACAAACATGGCTCTGTTATTGGGTAATTAGCAGCCCCGTCTAAGGACGGGGCTGCTATCAGTTTTTTTGAAGTTTCCATCGCCGCCGCCTCCGCCGCACTCGTACTACTAGCTATAACTTTTTTCCCCTTAGCTTTCCAGAACTCTTATTCATACCTTACTACTCATACCTCGGGGGAACGATTTTGACACGTTCACTTTCAAGGTCAAAGGTCAAGGTCACGAGCTATGTATTCACTCTAAGAATTCCTTGTAAACACGGTAACTTGAAAAGTTTTTGTGCTATGAAGCTCTAACTTGGTATATATCATCCTTGGAAAAGTAAAAAAAATTGAAAAGGTTTTGGCTACAATCTGTCAAAGGTCAAGGTCACAGCAAGGTCATGACTTAAGCATGGTTTAGCGAAAATGCTTAATTTTAACTATGATCACTTTAATCAATACATGATTGTTATACTCAATAAAAATTGTTCAATTATTGTGTGACCTTGAAGGTCAAAGGTCAAGGTCATGAGATATGAGTTATTGCAATTCCTTGTAAACACAATAACTTGAAAAGATTTTGTGCTATGAAGTTTAGATTTTGTATATATTATCTCTTGTTTTCGGTACTAACTGTCGAAGGTCAAGGTCACAGCAAGGTCAACATATATGGAGAAAATGGATTAATTTAATTTTTAACACTTTATTTCATTACAATAATGTTATACTCAATGAAATGTGTTCATTGATTGTGTGACCTTGAGTGTCAAAGGTCAAGGTCACGAGAAAATTCCCAATTTGGTGAGGCCTGTAAAAGTTCCGGGGCTGCTCTGCTTTTGCGGTATCCCGCAAACGCTAATCTAGTTTATTAAGGTAATTGTCACTGATAAAATAACTATTTTGAAAAATTTAACGTCAACCATTAGTGAAACCAAACCTAAAAATAACTTTACATCAAGTTATAACTTTGGGGTTTGATTTAAAACCTTTGATGTGGATTACAGATAAGATAAGTTACCAGTTCCAAAAATGAGAATTTAAAAATATAAGAAACCTTGAACATTGTTATCAAAATCTAGACTCATTTGTTTATAAAAGCTCCTTAATTTTGATATTGATAACAAATCAGTTAACCATCAGTATAGAAACATCATTGTATTTGTAAATAGTTACAAAGGCTATTATTAATTCATTAGTGTAGATATCAAATAAGCTGGCCATCAGCTAAAATAAATCAAGATACAGTATAAGTGAATGATCTGGTCACCGGTTTGAATAAATCATGATTCATTTTAAGTCAATAATTCTATGTATTTAGGTCGTGGAGGAGGCAGTGGCCCGGGGTGTTTCATCATCTTTGCCGCTGTAGCGTGCATCGTGGCGTTGACGCTGCCAACACAGGGAGATAAGGAGTCACGCCTACCAGAATATCTCCACATCTCCGCTCAGCAGAAGCTTATAGCTGCATATATATTAGGTAAATATACACTATATCATCCACATCTCTGCTCAGCAGAAGCTTATAGCTGCATATATATATCAGGGTTCGAAATTAGCACTAGCCCTGTAGCCAATGGCTAGTGGAAAAGATGCTGGGCTAGTAAAGTGCAATCATTGGTAATCCGAAGGACTAGTTGAATTTAAAGAAAATATGATTATATCTGTGTATTTGGCTAGTCAGAATATCTTTGGGCCGGTGCTCACAGGAATTCACTAGTCCAAATGGCTAGTGCCCCGATAAGACTAATTTCGACCCCTGTATATGGTAAATATACACTATGTCATCCACATCTCCGCTCAGCAGAAGCTTATAGCTGCATATATATTAGGTAAATTTACCCTATATCATCCACATCTCCGCTCAGCAGAAGCTTAAAGCTACATGTATATTAGGTAAATTTACCCTATATCATCCACATCTCCGCTCAGCAGAAGCTTATAGCTGCATATATATATGGTAAATATACACTATATCATCCACATCTCCGCTCAGCAGAAGCTAAAAGCTGCATATATATTAGGTAAATTTACCCTATATCATCCACATCTCCATTCAGCAGAAGCTTAAAGCTACATATATATTAGGTAAATTTACCCTATATCATCCACATCTCCGCTCAGCAGAAACTTATAGCTGCATATATATTAGGTAAATATACACTATATCATCCACATCTCTGCTCAGCAGAAGCTTATCGCTGCATATATATTAGGTAAATATACACTATATCATCCACATCTCCATTCAGCAGAAGCTTATAGCTGCATATATATTAGGTAATTTACCCTATATCATCCACATCTCCGCTCAGCAGAAGCTAATAGCTGCATATATATTAGGTAAATTTACCCTATATCATCCACATCTCCGCTCAGCAGAAGCTTTTAGCTGCATATATATATGGTAAATATACACTATATCATCCACATCTCCGCTCAGCAGAAGCTAATAGCTGCATATATATTAGGTAAATTTACCCTATATCATCCACATCTCCGCTCAGCAGAAGCTTTTAGCTGCATATATATATGGTAAATATACACTATATCATCCACATCTCCGCTCAGCAGAAGCTTATAGCTGCATATTTATTAGGTAAATATACACTATATCATCCACATCTCCGCTCAGCAGAAGCTTATAGCTGCATATATATTTAGTAAATTTACCCTATATCATCCACATCTCGCTCAGCAGAAGCTAATAGCTGCATATATATTAGGTAAATTTACCCTATATCATCCACATCTCCGCTCAGCAGAAGCTTATAGCTACATATATATTAGGTAAATTTACCCTATATCATCCACATCTCCGCTCAACAGAAGCTTATAGCTGCATATATATTATGTAAATATACACTATATCATCCACATCTCCATTCAGCAGAAGCTTATAGCTGCATATATATTAGGTAATTTACCCTATATCATCCACATCTCCGCTCAGCAGAAGCTAATAGCTGCATATATATTAGGTAAATTTACCCTATATCATCCACATCTCCGCTCAGCAGAAGCTTATAGCTGCACATATATATATGGTAAATATACACTATATCATCCACATCTCCGCTCAGCAGAAGCTTATAGCTGCATATATATTAGGTAAATTTACCCTATATCATCCACATCTCCGCTCAGCAGAAGCTTATAGCTGCATATATATTAGGTAAATTTACCCTATATCATCCACATCTCCGCTCAGCAGAAGCTAATAGCTGCATATATATTAGGTAAATTTACCCTATATCATCCACATCTGCGTTCAGCAGAAGCTTAAAGCTGCATATATATTAGGTAAATTTACCCTATATCATCCACATCTCCGCTCAGCAGAAACTTATAGCTGCATATATATTAGGTAAATTTACCCTATATCATCCACATCTCCGCTCAGCAGAAGCTAATAGCTGCATTTATATTAGGTAAATATACACTATATCATCCACATCTTCGCTCAGCAGAAGCTTATAGCTGCATATATATTAGGTAAATTTACCCTATATCATCCACATCTCCGCTCAGCAGAAGCTTATAACTGCATATATATTAGGTAAATATCTGTACAATAATTAGGTTAATTAATCAATGCCTGAAAATTTAAAGTAATTTACATAATGACTAAAGTACTCACGGAAATAGAAATAAAATGGTTTTTGGCGTTTATTTTTTATTATACGACTAATGTCAGTAATTCTTACAGATGTTCAAATAACTAAGTTTTTCCCAACTAGGCCTTATGAAATCAGTACAAAAATATATTTTAAATTGCCTTTGTTTAGGTAAAACTGCCGAAATTTGCATATTTTTCATACATTTCTAAACCTGCTTTAGCTTACGTCACTCTCAGCAATGCGTATGACAACAAACCTGCAACGCTTTTTTCACTTGAACTTGCAGTTGCACGTGTGTTTCCACAGCAACTCTGCAATTGACAACTAAAGTTATGAACTCGTAAGAATAGTAGTTTGTAACGCGTTTATGTATGTAAACTTAAAGGAAACCACATTCTTTTTCAATTATTTTATGAAATTATAAATCTTAAAAGGTATGAATAGTAGAGGACATAAGATATACAAAAATTTTACATTAAACAATGTATTTTAACGGACGGCACTGAGATTACAGATCATTTACATACTATAGCTTGTACATTATCAGAAACATACATTTCGACTTTAAAATAATTTTGAGGCGTGAAAATGATACGTTTTTCTCTCCTGTAACTTCATATATTTCCGGGTATTTTACAAAAACTGTCTGAAACAAAAGTTGGGAAAAACCTTTGTGAATGAATATTTAGGATACAAATATCCAGTTAGTTCCAAATAAAGAAATAATCGACAAAAAGCATTTTATTTCTATTTCCGTGATTACTATAGGCAGTGTTTAAACAATAGCCCGTCAGCCAGTCCTTGACTGGCTACTTTTTGCCAGGACTGGTTCTTTTTGGTCAGGACTGGTAACGTTTCAATGTTTTTCCTTTATTTTCCCCTTAGGCATTGACCAATTAATTTTCAGGACAGGCTAGGTTTCAAATCTATTTTATACACTGCTATAGGCTTGTTAGGCAATGTGTACATTGCTTGATTGTTGACTTAGACTGTAGCAAACATACATTATATCATTCACATTTCCGCTCAGCAGAAGATAATATTTTCATATATTTCATCCACATCTCTGCTGAGCATAAGCGATGATCTGAATTGACACTTTGATGCATGGGGCCCTGAGCTTAAAGACAAATACCCCAAGTCAACTTTTGCAGTTGTGCACTTTTCATCCCTTTTGAGCAAAATGTTTTGTAATAATGTAAAGAGTAACAAGTTTACCCTATATGATTCTTGTCATTTCAGATAATTTTCTTTTCATGGTTAAGTCAATGTTCTTTTTGCAAGTCATTTATGAAATGTACTTCTCTCCTAGGTTTAGTAACCATGGTGATATTGAAGGTATGACGACACGAGACGAAGTAGGACCCTATTCCGGCGACCAAACATCTTCACTTCCCCGCCTACTCATGTCTTTCAGATCATACTACGTAGCTCACGCCCATCTCTGTAAATTGGAATGATTTCGTATATGTGGATGCTTTTGTAATTTATGCATTCAACTGTGTGCAATAAATGTCAGTTTTAATGTGATTACAGGCTTTGTTTTTGATAATAAAACTGTCTGCTTATATTGTGCTTAATTTCAAATACTAAAGGGGGTTGAGATCTATCAAACACAAAGTACAACAAGACGAGGGTTCTTCAAGGGAGAACTTTGTGTTACTTTTCGGGGAGCATTAAGTTACATAACCACAATCATATTTCACTATTCTATTTGAAATATATTAAAATCTGATTACAATATTGTATAGTGCGTCAAAGGTTGCTGCTCAAATATGTACAGTTTGGTACTGAAAGCCGTTTTGAATGCCACATTTGATTGTCCGCTTTGACCTATCTGGCCACAAACCGGTGAATGGATGACTGCCCATCACTGGTCACACCCCCTTTTTGTGACGTCATAAACAGAATCAGCCTCGTTATCTATACATCTATCGTAACAATACCACAGAAACAACAACAATAATTAACGATTTTCAGAAAATGTTTGTCACTTAGTGAGATAAATCATTTGACGATGTAACACTACTTAGCATTTGGTGTAAAATAAGATATCCACATCAATGGTAATTAAACCATTATTAGGCAGTATTTCAGTTGAAATAATGATACGTTAATCTGTATAGTCTGTTTATTACGTCACACCCGCGCCAGCTTTATGGCCCCTAACTCAGGTGGGTTTTTCAGAGCTGATAATTACGCTGTCTTAATGAAAGTATTTATTGAACAAATTAACAAAAATCAAACCCAGTTTTTATTTTATTGAAAAATCTTTGAACGAAACTCGAGAAGTGATATAGTCGAGGTTAGTGGATGTTTAACCCCCGCTCCCCTGGAAAAATTTCATGTAACTTCATGTTAAGTTTCGGGGAGCATCTCTGAGCCCCCTATAGTTTTCTACTGATGTGCCGTACCAGTTATATCTGCGAAATCATTTAGTTGATCCGTGAACCCACAACAACAGTTCACCCTTCAAGATGACTGCGGATAAGCGCCAACCTAGTTTGTGGACTCAACACACTATATGCTCAAAGTGCTTACAGGTGCTGGGGAGAGGTGGGTTTTGAGTTTGCATTTGAAATGTTCACTTGAAGTCAGTTTGTGGAAAGTAGGCACTTTTCCTAGTTTATTTCATCCACAGAGGAAAGACGATAAATCAATCTCAAAGTACATCCTTTAACCGAAAATACAAGAACAGGCTGTGTTGTACCTACAAGTTTCTAGGACTATTATCATATTGTGCAATTATGATTATGAGAGTACTTTTATGACACTTCACTCACATCACGGGCATGTTCTTTTTAAGAGGGATTCCATGAATGTCATCTATATTGTTTTGCTTTGATATGACTATAATGAGTTAATTCATTATATGATTTTTTTTTTAAATCTCAAATATTCATCCCCAAACGGGATTTATATGATATATACTTGTTTTCAATGAAAATCTTACTACAATAATATATATTTGATTGTTGATATTTGATCTTCGATCCTTTTTGGATCATAAAAGCAACTTTGAACCCTCAATTTGTCACTGAACAATGTCATGCAGCTCTCTAATGATGATTTCCCCACAACAGTCAATCATATTTTATCTAATGACACTGTTAATAAAGCTGTAAATCATACAACAAGGCCGTTTTTGAAACGGACACTTTAGTTAAACATATTTATGGGGGCTGACTCGGATGAAAAATAAAATTTATGAGTGGCCGTGATGACCTTTAGCTAAAAATGGAATGAATATGCCTTGGGGGAGACAGCTATTTACTGGGTAATAGCTGAATGCCCATGGGGTGGTTACAGTGGAAATGGCAGTTGTGATTGGTGAGGGCAGCGCGAATGGCAGCTGTGGGTTATGGAAGGGTGACAGCGCGAATGGCAGCTGTGATTGGTGAGGGCAGCGCGAATGGCAGCTGTGGTGGGAGGGAAACAGCGCGAATGGCAGCTGTGATTGGTGGGGGCAGCGCGAATGGCAGCTGTGGTGGGAGGGTAACAGCGCGAATGGCAGCTGTGGTGGTTGGGTAATAGCGCGAATGGCAGCTGTGATTGGTGAGGGCATTGTGGTGGGTGGGTACCAGCGCGAATGGCAGCTGTGGTGGGAGGGTAACAGCGCGAATGGCAGCTGTAGTGGGAGGGTAACATGGAGTCAGCGCGACTGGCAGCTGTTTATTAAGAAGAGTAGGAGAGGAGAGAGTGGATGGCTGTGTGTTGAGGGATAGAAATGGAAGTAGCGAGTCAGCCCCTAAGGTGAAGGAGGGGATGGAGGGTGGGCAGCGATAAACAAAGCTTGTATAGACAAAGGGTAAACAATAGAAAGAGGCAGAGGTCACGTGATCGTAACTTAAATAGAAAAAATATCTGTGACGTACTTCCGGTTACATGAAGATAGAAAACAATTAAGAAATTTAAAACGGACATCAAGTGTTATTAAACATAAAACAATGGGAGAAATTAATACATGACAATAGCAATAGAAAAAAATAAATAGATATAGCATGTAATCTGTCGTTGCACAAACTAAAATTATTAATTTACATTTTGTGCAACAACATAACAAAGACGTGTCTTGATACAAAAATTTATTTTGGAGCAAAACATGTGAAAACATATTTATGGGGGCTGACTCGGATGAAAAATAAAATTTATGAGTGGCCGTGATGACCTTTAGCTAAAAATGGAATGAATATGCCTTGGGGGAGACAGCTATTTACTGGGTAATAGCTGAATGCCCAAAACGAGGTTGCAAACCGAGAGCCCCCAAGGAATATGCTTGAATAAGTATAAGATGGAAAAATGATGAATTAGTTATTGTAAACTAACAAAGTTAATATTTAGTTTTGCAGGAAGAAGATGCCGAGCAGACATGAGGGAAAAATTAAAGGTTTAGGGAATAAAGATGTTGAAACATCAAAAACCATGAGGAATAAAATCACTTCCAGCAAAGCATATGATGATTTACCTGTTAAGCACAAAATAAAACATAAGTGTTGCATAAAATTGTGGAAGACACAGCAAATACATTCATGTTATACTAGTACTAGTAAGAATTATGCTATTAGACTGAGAGAAACGCTCACATGATAGTGTCTAACCAGTGAAACATAAACATGGTAAACATGTTACCAACTAGGGAGCACTACATAGAGATTGTTGGGCAGCTCTGAGAACCGATTCTGGGGTTCGAACGTAACGGGTATAGCAATCCGACTGCCAGCGGCCCAGTGTCTTGATCAAATGATCCTCCATTCGCACTTTTGCAGCAGTAGTGGCAGCGCCTATCCTGAAGGAATGTCCTGAATACAGAGCTGGATCTAGTCCAATATTCCTCAAAATCACAGATAGATTGTTTAGGAAAGCCTTCCTGGTAATGGCATTATGTGCAGCATCGACAGACAAGGGATTCGACATTTCACTAGTTTACACAACACTATAACTGGACACACTTCCTTCTTAGTAGCAAACAGAGATATGGTAACTCCTCGTCGGAAAGGGTCAGTTTTGGAGGCTTTAAGATTGATCAAACACCTATTCCTGCACATGTCAAAGGATACATCTTGTAGGCACACATGAATAGCTGGAGTAAAGCTAGCACCACATGTTATTTCGCCACAGCGAAGAAAACCAAAAAAGGAGACCACACACATGCACTCCATGACTAAATCATTGAACACGCCGAACACACCTGTTCTCAACTTTCGTACTATGGCACATAAGATGTTGAACGTAATGGGTAGGCGTGGTTTGGTGTTAGTTGTATTCAGTCGCTTGTAACCCCTCAACAAGGCCTGTAAGCGGTTTAACGATCCTGAGTTAATATCATCAAACAGTGTTCTAACACCTGCCTCCAAGTATGTGAATCTTATTCCTGCCAAATAGGTTTTCACTGTATCATGTTTTAATCTTAGCACACCAAAGCAATAGGCAATGAAATATTCCAAGTACACTCCACTGACTGGTGGTAATCCATGAGGTCTCCCAAAAGTAGAGTACACATTGAACATCAGCAGAAATTGAAGGTATCGTTGAAATCCAGTTGCATAGGTAGCTCTAGTATTGCAGCTGACGGCTGCTCCCCACAGGCGCTGAAGGTGACTGTTCAAGTCCACATTACGTCGTAGCTGTTCGGGCACGGGGTTGGTCTCGGGGCAGCACTGGGAGCCAGCTGTCCGAAGCGATCCATCTGAAACCGTGAGAGGGAATCAGCAATGTCATTGTCTTTGCCTGGAACATGTCTTGCTCTAATGACAAAATTACCTCTAGCTGCATGCCATGTTAAAGTACGTACTAAGGCCATAATCAGAAGACATTTTGATCGACCTTTGTTAATGATATGAACAGTAGTTTGATTGTCACATAAGAAAGTCACACGTTTCCTTCCCCACTGCTTCCCCCACAGTACTGTGGCTACTACAATAGGATAAAGTTCCAACCAAGCAATGGAGGGTTTTGACGGCATGGCATGTGATATCTCTGACCATTTTTGGGCAAACCATGCGTTTTGATAGAAGCCACCATGACCAACAGTTGCAGCGGCATCTGTAAAGAGTTGTATATCAGGAGCTAAGGTGACATTGTCATCGTGGAAAAAGGAAACACCATTCCATAGAGCTAGGAACTTTTGCCACATTCTCAGATCAGTTCTGCACGCACTAGATAATGTCACATGGTGATGAAGTTCCGACACTGTAGTAGACAATTGAATCAGATAGGAGATGAAAGAACGGCCGGTGCATTTCTTCCGTTCTACAAAACACTTAAGGAACTCTCTTAAGCGATTTAACTTGTCATCAGGGAGTCGTGCCGTCATGGTCTGGGAGTTGAGAATTATACCAAGATATTGGATCTCAGTTACTGGTCCAACTGTCTTGCGGGCTGCTAGCGGGATGTTGAGGACATTGAAGAGCGTTAACATGGCAGCCATGGTTTGGTGCGCTTGAACTACTGGTGCGTCAATAGTTAAGAAGTCATCAAGAAGATGCAACACAAAGTCTATGTGGTATTTATTCTCCAGAATCCAACAGAGAGCTTGTGACAGAGTGTCAAAGATTACTGGACTAGATCTGCATCCGAAGGCTAACCTGGTGTAGAAATAATAACTATTGTCCCATTTAAATCCAAAGAACGGCCAGGCAGTTTTACACAGTGGAATTTGCTTAAATGCATCAGTGATGTCTACTTTACACATCCCTGCCCCTTTTCCAACTTTGATTTGCGAAATAGCCTGATCAATAGTGACATAAGTGAGAGAAACTGTCTTTGTCAATTAGCTCATTGATGCTAGGAATATCCGAAAAGCCATGTGGTGCAGACAAGTCCAAAATTAGTCTTTTCTTAAAGCTATATTTGCCAATAGCAAGACCCAGTGGGCTGATTCTATAAACTGGAAAAGGAGATGTCTCGTATGGTCCAATCACATAATTGTTAAGCACCTCTTTGTGAACAAGTTCCGCAACACTAGAAGGATCTTTGCGAGCGCTCAAATTGTTCTTACATTCATGTGAGGACTCTGGAAATGGCTGTACTTTAGGATCAAAACCATGCGCTAGTCCTGACACAAGGTAGTTCACAAAACTGGGGTCAGGGTGGTCAGACAGAAGGTCTTGTAGAAGCACATAGTTTACCGGGGTGGGCTGAGTTTCCGTCAGATCCAAAGGCACTGTCCTCAGTCACCTCTGACGTTGTTGACGACACTGAGGAGCACCATGTCGGGAATCACGACAGTGCAAGCATACATGGGCAAACGTGCAATTAACCCTGCGGCAGCCTGCATCATTGAAGTTGTTGCAAATTTCCAGATCATGGTGTTTCACTCGATCTCTGCCTTTAGAATCCATATGAGACCGATAATTTGCAGCATATGGTGTGAAGCGATTCCTACCCATCTGTCGACGTCCGGGCTGCGGACACATCTCGGATGTGTGAGTCACACTGTCACACAGGTCACAAGTTCTTGCACGTTTTCCAGATGTCACCAAAGTCCAAAAATTAATGTCACGTAATCCCCAGTTGACGGGAACTCCCTGTTCAGCATAAGCTGCAATCCTAGCGGCAAAGAGCTTGTGGTAGTCATAATGCGTTGAACCCCCATAATATCTGGACAACATAATGCATGTTTGCTGATGCATATCCATCTGTCGTAGCTTCAGTGCATCCGAACCACACAACAGTCTCTTATAAATGTCAAATGCCTCTAAGAATTCTGGCAAGGTCAGTGATCTGTTAGTTCTTGAATCTTCTCTCACAAGTAGAGTGTTTCCATTTAGGTCAAGAGAACGTGATTCACCTGGCTCTTGGTTAGGCAACAGTAACACAGCGAGATTGATATATTTACCTTCTCTGATTTTCTTGGCAACTGATGGGGAAACTGTGTCAATGTGAGGCAAGCTGTCGGAGGCAACTCCTTGAACCGGATATGGTGGCACATGAACAAGCTGCTCAGTCGAACTCAGCGATGATGGCCTGTCAGAGGGTGGTAGAACCTGATTGTCCACAATGCTTCTAAGCTCAGTGATTTCCCTTCTAAGTTCGGCAATCGTATTTCCGGAAACAGGACTTTCGCGCATGCGCAGAGAAGTGCTATCAGGCACAGATGTCTCACTGTCCAAGACCTGTCCAACGTCTGTGAAAATATTCACTCCCGCTGCAACGTCGTCAGCTGAACGCATTTCCCGTCTTATTGTGGATCGAAAGCTGTGCTGTGGAATTGGCACTGTCCTTCCCAGTGTTCTGTCGTCCGAGTCGGAAATCTGTGACGTCACAGTGGCGGTTCTTGCTCTTGGGCGATGAACCCTCTGGGGTGTCTGGACTGGGGCGTCCTCGTTAATTTGTGGCCGATTGGCTTCGTACAGTTGTGCCATTGTTGACCGTGTCCAAGTTTGTGGCACGTGAAAGCCCATATCAGTGAGACGTTGCCTCAGATCAGTTCCAGTTAACCTCGGTGCGTCAGCGACTTGGCGCCTGTCATGGCTGACCCCGGGGAGGTCAGAGGTTGGAACTGCGTCCCTCTTCCTTTGATTCCCTGCTGAACGAGTACCGGAACGAAGCTGTCGTTGTGGTGGCATCGTGGGGACTTGCTTAGTCAAAAAGCCAACTGAAGATTAGTTACCGATGATTGTTTGGCATGACGATTGGATACGATTTTGGTGCAAGATGAAGGCAGCGATAAACAAAGCTTGTATAGACAAAGGGTAAACAATAGAAAGAGGCAGAGGTCACGTGATCGTAACTTAAATAGAAAAAATATCTGTGACGTACTTCCGGTTACATGAAGATAGAAAACAATTAAGAAATTTAAAACGGACATCAAGTGTTATTAAACATAAAACAATGGGAGAAATTAATACATGACAATAGCAATAGAAAAAAATAAATAGATATAGCATGTAATCTGTCGTTGCACAAACTAAAATTATTAATTTACATTTAATTTTGATTTTACACTTACCGTATTCAAAATCCAAATTACCTATGCCTGTCTCTTTGGGAAGAGTATATGGATTTGTAAAATGTGTTGATATGCATATTTTCAGAATAACATTTGATAATTCGTGTTACTTTTTATTACTCAAGTTTTGAATTCATTTCTAGCCAGGGAACATTCATTCTCTCCCCACAGAGGCAGATCAAGTCATGTTGATTTAGCCTCTGTTCTATTACGCCTACTTTGTGGGATAGACTGGGAGATGCCTGATTGGAGGCCATCAAAATTAGGTGTGCAATCAGCGACGCTGTTCATAAATCATACTGAAACAAGGCAAAGGCATTGTGATATGACCCATCCTTTCCATGCGAGAAGCCTTGTGATTTGATAAAGAAATTCAAATGTATTGTGATGAAAGGTTTTTCCGCCAGGGGAAACTGCCGGAACCCACGGATTTCGGCGTAATAGAACAGAGGCTAAATCAACATGACTTGATCTGCCTCTGTGGGGAGAGAATGGGGAACATTAAGTTCTGTTGAACCGTTTCTACATGTCAGATTGGAGTGTAAATGTATTTAGTTTAGTAGCAATCATGTTCAAGGATTGTGAACAATATATACAAAATATTAGATGTAGAAATGGTGGCTATGTGACTTATTTAGTTCAAACAGTAAATTTCTTAACATATGACATATCAGTCTACTACCGTAACTGAAATGGATAATTAAAACTGATGAGCTGCAGAGCTCTGACTCTATCAATGCTTGAACCACACCCTGCAGTGAGTTTGTTGAGACAATCTGATTAGAAAACAAATTATTGACACTACCGGGAATCGAACATGTTCTATCACAGAGCCTCCCCTCCAAACGTGATGACGTCATATAGTTTAATGCTCAAGAAGATTAATTAGCTTAGTGTTGGATGGTATTAACTGTATAATGACAAATGTTTATAAATGATTTTAAATGCGTATAAAATAACATCAAAACACTAGCATTAGAAAAAGCATCCGTTTTCACATTTGATTTTTGGGAAAGAAACTTCTTAGTAAACGACCTTTGTGAATTATCACTCTTTGTGGTTAAGCTGTTTGAAAGAATTAACTTGTATTTTTTGTCACCGAATTCATAGTTCATGGCGAAAATAATACCACAATCAAGTCGATGTTAAATAAATTATTTATTGAAATCAATTTACTTATCATGGTATAACTGAAGCATGATGAGTGAAATATAAAACATATAAGTTTTGAAGAAAGCAGACAGTTAATGCTAGTCGTTTAAAATAAAAACTACCGTATTTCCTTAATTACACGCCTGCCTTGAATATACGCCTGCCTCGAATAGACGCCCTTGCATAAGACTTTCTGAAAATAATAAACGCCTGCCTTAATTAAACGCCGCGTAAACCAAGTTTAATATATAAAAACGTTTCTTTTTTGTTAGATTATCAGATTTTGTTACAAAATAGTCTAAACGGTTTCGCTTTTTACGAAATAGACGCCTGCCTTGAATAGAAGCCTGCCTCAAATAGACGCCTATGGTGTAGACCGTTTGAAAACAATAGACGCCCGGCGTGTAATTAAGGAAATACGGTAGTTTCCTGTTAACGTCGAAGTAGAAATAATTACAGAGACTAATTTGCTTTGTATATGTCAATGTCGTTAAACGCCATGTTAATGATTTAAGTTAACCCTTCAAAGAATAACCACAAGTTCGTATAAAAAAGGGTAGTGTATGTTACATGTAAGATATATTAATGTTATATAACTGTTTAATACTTTTTTTTTGCGACAATGATGTTTATATGGAAAAATGTATATATCACATTACCCTTTTTCAACGAAGCCTGTGTATCAATACGCATAAAATCAGTTATTGCTATATTATCTCTGACAGTAGATGTGAAAATGAAATGCAGTTTTATCACAAGTAAACATAGCCTGCGGGAAAAATGCAGAAGAGTAAAACCTATAATCGACAACTCAAAACTTCTCTAAGGTAGGTTTTGGAAATATAGTGTCTCCGGCAATATTTTGTTGACAAAATGATTAACAACAAAATAAGTATAAATATAAGAATAAAAATATGGTAATTTGAGATCCAATGACGTTCAATCTAAAAGATTTCTTGATGTAGTTGGTAAATAACATTTGATCCATCTGAAATAGTATGGAGACAAAGTTTTGGACATGAAACCATTATAGCGGAGTTTATCTTATTTAAATAAGGTAGAGCCAACTTCAAAGAAATGACGTTATATTCGAGTGTGTCACAAAAATTAAAGCCTAAGTTCGGAAAAGACACTCATGAAATGAACCTTTTACGCTTGGCCAAATTTTCGTATTGAAATAACACTTTCACAATTACAATTCTAGCTTATTTAAAAGCTTATAACGGTTTATCCGGTTTATGATGATCATTCAAGTGTTCCGCTAACTTTGCACCATGTTAAATAATTTGATGGTATGAGGTAATTATTTGATAGCATGAACTGTATTTATTTGTAGAACATAATTTGAAGTAATCAAATATCGTAGAATAGATGGTTCTATCACGTGAATACATATTCTTCATTTCAGATTTCTGTCAAAACTCAGCGACCAGTTCAACTGCAATGTTTTACATAGTTTCTTTGATAGCAATTTTACAAGGAACATTTTCCGTATCATCTCTCACACTGACAAGGTTTCCAGTTGGAAGATCATTGTGTGAGAAGTTTTGTGTCAATATCAAAGGGTGTGATGTTGTCTCATATCTCCCGGAAAAACTGATGTGTGTCATTGGAAACAGGCATCAAGAGGGATACATCGTGTTTCGTATCAACAAGGTAACTGCTTATAACAATCAGTAAACTTTTTTAGTATTTTCTGATAAATGTTGACCACGTGTCATTGGAAACAGGCATCAAGAGGGCTACATCGTGTTTCGTATCAACAAGGTAACTGTTTCCAATTAGTTAACAGTCGACCAATCAGTAAACTATTGTATATTTTCTGATTAACATCCAAGTGTTCAAATGAATGAAAGTTTTCAAATATTGTCGAGTTGAAAGGGAACTTCCCAATAGAACAGTTAAAGTTAAAGAAACTACTTAAAGGGGCAGTAGCACGTTTTTTGATAATTTTATATTTTAAATATTTCACTGATAGCTTTAAGCGAATGCTATATGTATCATTTTGACAGTGTCAAAAATCTCATTACACAAGCCAGTCAGCTATTGTCAGAGGACAAAGTATGAAGATTAACACAAAATACATTGGCGACCATTTTGTGTGAACACCTTTAATTCATTTTGTGTAAGAAAAAGGAATTGCATGGCTAAACTTTGCGTTATTTATTTGAATTATTAATGCTTCATTTAGTTTAAATACATTGTCTTTCAATTGAAATCATTAATTTTCATTTTCCTGACATCACCTTATATTCCCCCTAAACACGTGCTACTGCCCCTTTAAGTTGACGATGTATGAGGTTTCAAAATTATATGGCAAGGATGCAAGTATTTTGTAAAGTTATGCAGCTGAATGAAAAGTAATTTGAAAATGTAAAATGCTAAAAAAAAAACAGACCTTAATGACACTGAATGTAGATTATTAATGATCAAATTTTGATAAATTCTTGGATTATTTTATCTTTTAGAGTAACACAGACTTTGGCTTATGTGGAGTTGATTCATCTCTCCAAGGCCAATATTTGGTTTCAAGATCTGGTCAAAGCATTTGCGTCAGAACATATCCATCAGGAGTCAGGGACAAGGGTATGGAAATAAATTAGATCATAAGATTACCTTAATTTGTTTCAGCCTAACTAAAATTGTACCTTCGTTTTCAACTCCTTTGAAATGTAAAAAAACAAAGTTTTCAAATTGCTTATGGTTGCCCTTTTACACATGAAAAGTGACTTTCAGTTTCATAGAGCGAAGTTAGAAAATGTCTTCGAGAAATACTACTTGCTTCATGTTATTGAAAGAAGTAACTGTCACGGAATCGCCTTTTTATGGGATTTGAACTAAACTTATTTTATTTTAGCTCTTATCCAAGCCATAAAATAGTTATATTAAATATACTCTTGGCTCCTTTTTTAGCTTATGGCATGGCATGGTGCCCGGCGTCCGTCCGTCCGTCCGTCCGTCCGTAAACTTTGTGGAATTTCGATTTCTTCTCCAGAACCATAAGGCCTAGAAAGCTGAAACTTTGTGTACAGACTCCTTGGCTAGTGAGGATTATAATTTGTAGCTTTGGTGGCCCTGTGACCCATAATAAGGGCCACAGGGGCCACACCCTAAACCCTATTTTCATCTTCTTCTCCAGAACCATAAGGCCTAGAAAGCTGAAACTTTGTGTACAGAATCCTTGGCTAGTGAGGATTATAAATTGTAGCTTTGGTTGCCCTGTGACCCCTAATAAGGGCCACAGATGCCATGCCCTAAAAACCTATTTTCATCGTCTTTTCCAGAAGCATAAGGCCTAGAAAGCTGAAACTTTGTGTACAGACCCCCTGACTAGTGAGGATTATGAATTGTAGCTTTGGTGACCCTGTTGCCCCTAATAAAGGCAACAGGAACGTCCTTCAAATCTATTTTCATCTTCTTCCCCTGAAGTATAAGGCCTAGAAATCTGAAACTTGTCGCCTATATACTTAATTTTATGATTGGTGCCCCTGTGGCCTCTACAAAGGGGGAATCACATTGGCCACACTCTACAGCATAATTGATGATGAAGCCTGATGAGCTACAGAGCCAACGGCTCTATTTTTTAACATTTTAAACGTTGCAATAGATATCTACCTATAGTTAGATCTGGAATAATGCATGAAATGTGACAATTTGGTGTAGATAGTAACATTGTTATCAAGCATGATATGTCACCAAAAACGCAGTCTAAGTAAACCTAGCCTCAAAAATACTCATTATACTCCCATATTGAGTCTAGCTAGATACAGTCACAGGCAGTGGGTAGTATTGACCCTAGGTTTACTTCGACTGACCAAAACGTAGCATGTCATGCAATTAAGAAGTTGCATACCTACAACAAATTGTTCATTTTCAACCCTTTGCACCCCCTTCTATCCTTAACTCTTATTTCTCCTCTGTACAGGCAGTGGTCACCTGTTGGTCATCAGTATTGACCGCTCTGCTCTGCTCGTCAACCTGGAAACCATGGCAACCAAGCAATACCCCTACAAGTTGTCACTTGGAGTGATAGATGTAGCCTATATGCCATGGACTAATTCATTAGTGCTGGTTCTTAAGTATCCAAGAACACTCAATGTTCCAGTAGGTGAAGGACGTGTGTCCAACTTCTTGAGCATTAGATCTTATAGGTGCGCAGTTGATGGGGAGAAGGAAATAGTTTTTTTGGCAACCCTCACTGGAAGGATAGTAAAAGTCATCGATGGAAAAGATCCTGTAAATATAGCCCATCTTTATCAAGGACCACACGCATTTGATGTGGATACAAGGTTAAACATGGTTTTAATTTCTCTGGGAAAGAACATCATCAGAATAACTTACAATGGAAAGAAGAGGGAAACACTCATTACCTTCGACCATAATGTGTACAGATTAAGTATGAATGGAAGTTCTAATGTGCTTTATGGCTTGACAACAAGACGTATATTTATCCTTAATCTATCAGAGAACACAACTGCTTATGTTCCAACATTACCGGGAACAAAGAAATCCATTGATGTAGTTAATTCTAAGGTTTTCATTGTTTCTGGTAGGTTCATATTCAGTGCTGAAAATAGTACACTAAAAATCATTGGTGAAATGCCATACCACAAAACAAGAAGCTTTGCTACGTGTGTTTTACCGTAAGAATAAGCTACATTGCCATCTCGTGATGAAAATCTTGCTTTTGATCCATTTTTAGCTCACCTTTACAAAGTAAATGTGAGCTTATGTCATGGCGCTTCGTCCGTCGTCCGTCTGTCCGTCCGTCCGTCCGTCCGTCCGTCCGTCCGTCTGTCCGTCCGTAAACTTTCAGGAAAAAGACTACTCCTCCTAAACGAATCCAGATATCATTCTGAAATTGTAGTATGTTATACCCATGGTGATTCCTCACAGAAAGGTAGACGTTTCAGTTTTGAGAATCCAAGATGGCCGCCATGGCAGCCATATTGAATTTTCAATTAGATTTCAGAAAAAAGACTACTCCTCCTAAACGAATCCAGATATCATTCTGAAATTGTAGTATGTTATACCCATGGTGATTCCTCACAGAAAGGTAGACGTTTCAGTTTTGAGAATCCAAGATGGCCGCCATGGCAGCCATATTGAATTTTCAATTAGATTTCACGAAAAAGACTACTCCTCCTAAACGAATGCAGATATCATTCTGAAATTGTAGTATGTTATACCCATGGTGATTCCTCACAGAAAGGTAGACGTTTCAGTTTTGAGAATCCAAGATGGCCGCCATGGCAGCCATATTGAATTTTCAATTAGATTTCATGAAAATGACTACTTCTCCTAAACCAATCTAGATATCATTTTCATATTGTAGTATGTTATACCTATAGTGATTCCTCCCACAAAGGTAGACGTTTCAGTTTTGAGAATCAAAGATGGCCGCGATAGCAGCCATATTGACTTTTCAGCTGCAGATGACACATCATTATTACTAAATTTTAAGCTTTCATCAAGTGATCACTCGCATTATATAAATTCTCAAATTTGAACTTAGTAATCATAATATCTTGAATATGGAATTTTTAAGATTGTCATGCAAGTTGTTATATATTTTTAAGTGTTTCTAAAACATTAAGATGAAAGACAAACATAATTAATTAATTTGTTTAAAATATTTATGGCAACTAGCTGCAAAAACCCAATGACATTAAACATCATGTTGAATTTTAAACAATGATATCTCCCTTATATTCCTTTAAATACCACACAAAAGGGGTCAACCAGAGTTCAGATATTCCTATGCTGTTCTAATACACATCCCAATACAGGCTGCTAGCATCACAGTCTCAGCTGCTAGTCTGTTGCATAATCAACCTGACCCAATTGATATGGTAGAGCATTATGCTATATGGCCATGTGTATGCAATAAGAGTTATGGAAATTAGACCTGTATTCTCATGACAGTGATATGTTCTTTCTAAGAATAACAACTTACACAAAACTTGTCAACAATAAGCTTTGTGTTTAGCAATCTACATGATAAGTTGATGTGGAAAGAGTTATTTTGCATCAGGTTCCAGTTCCTGTGTTTTACTCATATTTGTACCATTTCTATATCTAACAGAAGTTCTTCTTGACACAAAATCAATTTAGGACATAAGCTAACTATATTTTGTGAAATGATATATATTTTTCACAACAATTCATGTTCTCTCCCGTCAAGTCTTTTAATACCACACATAAGGGCTTAGCCAGAGTTCAGGTTTACATGCTCAGCACACTAGGATGCTTCTCCAAATATACGTACACAAAGCCAAATACACAAATTGCTACACTCTCCGTAAGGATCTAAGGCTAGCAGCCCTGCCTGCTTGTATATTGCATAGTAATCCTGACCTAATTGATAAATAGAACATAATGGACTTTATGGAAAGTATATAAATTGTCTTTATGAAAAGTATACTTGTATTCTATTAATAGTAATACTTTTTACAAATAACAATTTAAACAAGTCAAGAATCAGCTTTTGTGTACAACAATCTGCACGATGAGTTAATATTAACAAGTCAAGAATCTGTTTTTATGTACAGTAATCTACATGATAAGTTAATAATAGAGGTATTTTGTATCAGGTTCCAGTTCCAATACCATGTGTTTTATAAATACCTGTAAAAATAAATGATAATTGTATCATGCTGAAGGGGTTCTGGGAACAACATGTCATCATAGAAGTCATTATTTTTCAATTAGATTTCAGGCCAAGTACTACTCCTATTAAATCAATTAAGATATCATTCTGAAAAGTGAGTATTTTTTTATATAGTGATTCCTGAAAAAGACGCATTTATTTTATTATCAAGAATCCAAGATGGTCAATATGTCAATTATATTGAATTTTCAATTAGATTTCATGAAATTCATTGAAAAGAATACATTTCCTGATCAATCAAATCAATGTCATTATATTTGTATTGATACGCTTGTTGTAATATTTATCAACACTATAAATACAGTTACAAAAAAATGTATGAATCATCTTTATCTGCGAACAGCCTGAAGCATGACTGTTTTAATAAATCCTTTTTAATAAAACATAAAATGATAAAAGTTGTTCACTCCATCAGTGGGTTACATAATTCCTGACACTTCATATATGGCAAATAACATAGCCAGTGAGGGATAAATATACATTTTTTAATCATCTATATCTGATTACGGTCTGAACAATGATTATCTAGATAATTATAATGATCATTCAATTCAAACAAATCCTTTTCAAAGGCATTTAAAATGACCAAATTTGTTCACTCCCAACACTAACTGTTAGGTTTTTTACTCCTTTGTTCCCATGCAATTTATTTATTCCAAATTGAAAATTTTGGTTAATGAATAACAAATTATCTTTTATTCTGTTTGTCATGCTCATAAAAGATATCATTTAATATTCATTTTCAATTCATCTTCAATTCTTTTTTTACAAAGTCTTTCTCACCAATTCTCTCTGTTAGTTAAGATACTTCAATAAACATATTACTGAGTTGACCTCCAGATTATTTCCATTGCAAACCTCTCTTCTAACCCCCACCCCTTCTATCCCCCCTTTCCCTCCTCCCCTTTTTTCTCCTGTCCTTCCATTGCAAACCTCTCGTCTATCCCCCTCCCCCCCCCCATTTCCCCTCCTATCCTTCCAGCCCCTCTCCTGCAACTCTCCTCTAAAGAGTATCTGTATTGCATATTGAAATGAGGGGAGGACACTCACTATAATAGTATATGGAATAACAGTAACTTACATAAGAGGATAAGTTACATAAGCTACATGCAGGTGCAAGAGGTCATCATAGGTCATCATATCTAGTAATTAGCATAAACCCCCATGTTGCTAGCCTATTCTGACCAATCAGATTGCACTAACATATGTCAAGATTTAAGATATTCAGAAATCTTCAGTTAGAATTACATGAGACATATCACTAGCTGAATTTGTGATTTGTGTCAGAGGGATATATTCCAAATGTTTATGTGCATCATCTTTTTAGTTCTTTGGAAGTTGAGAGTGTGACTAAATGAATACTCCTAAACCAATCAAGATATCATAATGAAATTAATACAGATGCCAACATAAAAGTAGCATTTTGAAGATTAAAAAGTCCAAGATGGTCACCAATTCAGCCATAGATATACAAAAAAGTTATACAAAAACCTACTGCTTGTTAACAAATCATGATTATATCATTCTTGTATTAATGTTTGTTCAAGCTCTAGTGGTTTCCAACAGAAGAATAGCATTTTAAAAGATAAAAAAATCATGATGGCAGCCATAATCAATTATCATATAAAAATGGTTACACAATTAAACCATATTACCACATCATTAATTTTAAGGTGAGCTTCTGTACCCTCGGTACTTTTATTTTCAAATATCCTTAGAACCAGCTTAGCCCAAATCTTGCAAACACATTGAACCAAACACTTACCTCACCATTCAAACTAAATATCAAAGTGAGTTTATACTCTTAATGATTTTTATTTTACCTATGTTCAAGTTCTTCAAAATTTTAAAGTAATACGTGTTGTTAAATAACTTTGTTCCCTTTTCTTAGGAGTCGCCCGGGGTGACCATCTATTTAAATGAGTATCCGTTTATATGCTTCAGTCTTTATTGATTTATAAAAAAAAAATCAATTTAAGTTATTGAAATGTGCAATTGTATAATTGAGACACAAGGAAGTGAATGCCAATCATAACCTATGCTGACATATTACTTGTTCAAGGCTGTAACATGTTATGTCTAATATATCCTTTAAATAGAGTTCTCAAGACGAGTGGAAAATGAAAGTGTACTTTACAGTGGAAATTAGATTGGATCATAGAATTGAGTCTTGATGGGCCATCGGACCCACTCTTTGCCCCCATGTGCAATATCATAACTGTCCTTCTTCTCGATGTTTTTGTAACAACTAGTATGATGTCATAACAAAATAAACCATCATTTCTATGACGTCATCATGTTGTCTGTGTCTCTGTCCACTCCTGTCTATCAGATGCTCTCCCAAAACCTCTGAGGTTGGATCCGTGTAAACCTAGCAAGATTTGCATGATATTTTGCTTCCACATTCAACTTCGCCCCTGTTACAAAGAAATCAACCTCCATTCCAGGTAATTGAGAGGCCACTTGCACAATAAAGTTTTGAAATTGAGTGGGATTTTTTATGAAAAGAGAGCATTCGTTCCACACTCACACTCAACTCATAACCTCCTTGTATATCTATTGTAATGTTTTATTATTAAAATTATGATCTAATGAGAATAATATAATACAATTAATACAAATGCTGCTCTTCAGATGATAAAACATGATACATGATCCAATTCACATTCAACATTTTTTATGTAAACTGGGATGCAGCTCGTTTGGTTCAGCGTTTCCTCTTCACCATGGATGGCAGGGTTTTATTACTATCATAACAAACGACATGAAGGAAAAGAGTCCTTGGTTCCTTGCTTTAAATCATAAAAAGTTAACCTAACTATGTTTACAGTGGGTTATTTTTTAAATCCACGGCTCATTGACTATCCCTGGCATTTAGGTGTCAAGATTTTAGTAATTAAATACATAGATTTTTTTTTTAAATTAAAAGAGGAAGACAACAGCATTGATATTTAATCATTACCCATTTTATTTCCTTTCAACAGAAAGGAAACTTAAATTTACAGTTCCAGATGCATAAATTTGACGATTTGTTTTACATCATTTTTTAACCCAACCTTCGTATGATTAAACATGAAAAATAAAGTATTCGTTTTACTACATCTTCCTCTTGCATTTCATGTAAAATAGAAATTGATATTTAATCACAATAGCAATTCACTGGAACATGTAGTGTAAAAACAGCTTTTATTGTTCTCAAGATAGGTTCATAATCTTATATTTAGTGCAAAATCTTAAGAGCTGGTTTAAAATTTTTAACATTAAAAGAACCTATCGCAAACAAATTCAAGGTTCCAAAGGTAGGTTTATAATCTTATGTTTTATTATTAGCTGATGGTAACTGTTTCATAATTATATAAATTATTTTTTGTGTGTGATACATTCTATTTCATTAATTAACCAAAAAATCCCTAATAAGAATATAATGAGTGATGTTTTGTAAAAGGAATTGTTATCTCCCCTTGATGTTAAATTTCAATGATAGCTTTGCTGAAGCATACAGCAATGACAGAGGCTTTGGGAATGACCACGTTTGAAACAGCGTCGCTGATTGCTATACTTACTTTGATTGCCTTCAATCAGATTTCTACCTTTCAAACCATGTATTTGGCTTATTAGAACAGAGGCTTTGTAGAGAACAACAAATGCGTGTACATTTTATTATGTAAATGTATTGTACTACAGGCCTATGACCTTTCAGTACCGGAAATAAATTGACAGTAAAACAGAGGCTTGTTCCTGTATAACTGAGCAGCTTCTGTTGGGAGAGAATGTGGTGAAGTAGTTTCAGAGTTATGATCCGGAAATTAACCCTTCCCTTCAATAAGACAAAGTCCAAACTGTTTGCATTTAAACAAAAACATATATATTCAAAAGAAGTTAAACCCCAAGGCACATCTACATGGTGTGAGGATGTATACCAAATGTGTTGAAGGTTGGTCAAGTCGCAGTCTAAGTAAACCTAGCCTCACTATTATCCGTTACACTGCTATACTGAGTCTAGAAAGGTCTGGTTGAGGGTCGCGTCAGCCAACCTTTCTGCGACCTATGACCCTCCAACGTTATACGTGCGAAGGCACACTATTGTGGCTTGGTAAGATCAGTTCTGATTGGTCAACTTGGTCACGTGGGCTGACGCGACTCTCAACCAAGCCTTTCTAGACTCAGTATAGCAGTGTAACGGATAATAGTGAGGCTAGGTTTACTTAGACTGGTCAAGTCGTTGAAGAGTTATATTCAAAATAAATGAGAAGGCCAGCACTGACGCCAGGATTTGATGCTGACATCACATGATATCCTGCCCACCTTCAGGAAACAGATTGCAACATTTGCACAGATGACATCACGCATGATATCCTGCCCCCCTTCAGGAAACACATTGCAACATTTGCACAGATGACATCACGCATGATATCCTGCCCACCTTCAGGAAACAGATTGCAACATTAGCACAGATGACATCACGCATGATATCCTGCCCACCTTCAGGAAACAGATTGCAACATTTGCACAGATGACATCACGCATGATATCCTGCCCCCCTTCAGGAAACAGATTGCAACATTTGCACAGATGACATCACGCATGATATCCTGCCCACCTTCAGGAAACACATTGCAACATTAGCACAGATGACATCACGCATGATATCCTGCCCACCTTCAGGAAACAGATTGCAACATTTGCACAGATTACATCACGCATGAAATCCTGCCCACTTTCAGGAAACAGATTGCAACATTAGCACAGATGACATCACGCATGATATCCTGCCCACCTTCAGGAAACAGATTGCAACATTAGCACATATGACATCACGCATGATATCCTGCCCACCTTCAGGAAACAGATTGCAACATTTGCACTGATGACATCACACATGAAATCCTGCCCACTTTCAGGAAACAGATTGCAACATTAGCACAGATGACATCACGCATGATATCCTGCCCACCTTCAGGAAACAGATTGCAACATTTGCACTGATGACATCACACATGAAATCCTGCCAACCTTCAGGAAACAGATTGCAACATTTGCACAGATGACATGACGCATGAAATCCTGCCAACCTTCAGGAAACAGATTGCAACATTTGCACAGATGACATCACGCATGAAATCCTGCCAACCTTCAGGAAACAGATTGCAACATTATCACAGATATTAATAGTTTGCAAAATAAGCACAGATGAAGACATCACATGTAATCTTGGCAACCCTCAAGAAAAAAAGATTGCAACAATAGCACGTATGCTGACATCACGTTGAATCCGGGCAACCCTCAGGTGAGAAGCTATCTGAGTTCTTTTTGTCCTGTATATTATTAAAAAAACTTAGGGTAGAGCTAATCTACTAAATGTTACTTAAGTGACATTGAAATAACAAAACGCAAAACTGATGTATATGATGTACATATAGCGTCGAGAAAACAGTTTGCAACATTATCACAGATGCCGACATCACATGACATCCTGGTAACCCTCAGGAAACAGTTTGCACCATAAGCACAGATGACAACACACATGAAATCCTGGCAACTCCCAGGAAACAAATTGCAACATTTTCAAAGATATTAATAATTTAATAGATTGCAACATTAGCACAGATGCCGACATCACATGAAAACCCTCAGGGGACAAGCTATCAGAGATCTGTTTGTCCTGTATATCATTAAACCAACTAAGAGTATATGTATATGTACATATAGTGTTGAGGTCTGAAACTCCAACCAAGTCTGATTAGAATGGCAGTGTAAACTTGATGGAGTGTCAGTATCAATGTCTGACAATGGAAAACCAGGAATGTCTTACCACATTTAAGCTGGTAAAGCTCGACTTTAACCCAAAAAGTTTGATCGCTGCTTACTTTACAAATTAAAATTTTTACTAACCAGTTTTTACAAAGTTATCTGCTCTGAAAATGGTTTTCATATGACATAAATGTTCTTATGTTTCTTTATTTATTTTCAGATTTATGTCAACACAAGTTCCACTGCTATGGTTATTATTTATTTAATAGCAACGTTATCAGGAACAATGCTCGTGTCAACACTCACATTTAAAGGTTTCCAGTTGGAAGATCATTGTGTGAGTTATGTGTCAAAATCAAAGGGTATGATGCTGTCTCATATCTCCCAGAAAAAACTGATGTGTGTAATTGGAAACAGACATCAAGAGGGCTACATCTTGTTTCATATCACAGATGTATATACATTTCCAGGATCAATTAATAAACTGTTTCAATATTTTCTTAGGATGGAAGAAAGCAAGTTTATGTTCTAGATATCATTAAAGATTCATTATAGGATAATTCAATAATGTCATTCAAGGTTTTCAAGGGGCAAGAGTATTTAAACTTAATGTAAATATTACAATGTGTGGTTGTTTGAAGATGGTCTTGAAGTTAAAGGAAACAAATATTTCTTAATCTTTTAAAATAATAATTCAGATGAATGAGATATAATTTTGAAAACGTAAAGTGATTTAAAATTTAAAATATCTTGAGTTCATGATCCAGAATGTGAAGATATCCTCTATAAAATACAAAAATACAGAAATATCATTTAAAATCTGATTCTTTTCCGTATTTAAAAAGTTAAATAAATTCATTATCCACAAATATTTAACTAATTCGTAAATTGTGAAATATTTTAGAGACCTTGGCCTATGAGGGACTGATTCGTCTTTCCAATGCCAATGTCTGGTTTCCAAATCAGACCAGACCATTTTTGTCAGAAGGTGTCTACCCGGAGTGAAGGAAAATGGTATGTTAGACTTCGTTTTGAAAATTTAATATAATTATCATCACAGGTATTTTCGGTCACAAGTTACCTTTGAAGATAGCAAGTAGAGTGATGGCGCTAAATTGTTTTCTTAGATATCTGAGTACTCTGTCAGTGTAGTGGATGTGAAGATCTGTATACAAGTGACTTTTAAAATGGCAGTAGCACGTTTTTTTCAACTTTACATTTTCAATTTTTCACTGATAATTGAACTTTAATGCTAAATGTATTATTTTGATAGTGTCAAACCAATCGTCCATAGTCAGAGAAGATTCACATAAAGTCCATTGGCTGCCATTTTTTTGTGAACACCTTTAATTCAATTAGTTTTAAAAAAGATTCGCATGGCTGAACTTAACAATATATAATGATTTATTACTTTCTATTTCTGTTGATTACTTGCCCTAAAAATCAAGCATACGTGCCAAAATTGTGATGAAACTAACATTATTGCTATTGTGACGACGCACTAATATTGTGACGTCACAACTACTCACTACTGCGACATCATACTTGAATTGGGATATTACACAAGCTTTATATTGTGGTATAAATATTACACTGGGATATCTTACACCAGCGAGTAATAATGTCATTATCGTCATACACAACCCGGTTGATAATTTAACGCATAAGCCTGAGGGTTGGTTTAAAATTTCTCTCTTTATAATCATGATCATTCTAAATGCAGTGTCATCAAAAAGTCAATTTGTCATACTTTATGTAAAGGATATTAACCTGTCCCTAGGGTTTTATTGTAATGTAAACGTGAGGGGTGAGGGGAAACCCGTGGGCCATAGGCCCTAGGGTTTTCCTGACCACGAATGTTTACATTTTCAATAAAACCCGAGGGACAGGTTAATATCTGTCATATAAAGCGAAGGAAAGGACGATAAACAAAATGAACATTTGCTGACAACAAGCCTCGGTAGCTCAAGCGGTAAGAGCGCTACTTAACAACAAAGAGGTTGCGGGTTCGAATCCAGCTTGAAACGTTAAATCAGAATTTGTTAAAAATTCAAATTTTACAAATCCATTTGTTTGTTTCGTAATGTTTACAAGTTATAAGTCTCCTATAAAATGTAAAATATATAAAAAGTAAAGTAAAAATGAAAATTATTCTTGAATGTCCCTGGGATATTCTAGAATGTCCCGGTGAGAAGCCATGTGACATTGAAAGCAGGTTTACCCGAGAAAAGAATTACCTCCAAAATGACACGATTATGACACCTGAGGTTTATATGCAACTTTAAGCTATGGCTATGAAATAACAATAACACAGACTTTTATAAACGACACTTCTATCACAGTTTGTACCCTATTGAACATTCTAATTTCTGATACTGACTACAGTCTGTCTTATTGTTGTAACAAAGATCAAATGAGCACTCAGAACTAGAGGGTTTGTTGTCCATATGAGGAGTGATCTAGAGAGTGCACATGGAAACATGCCTAGCACGTGCAATGCACTCCACATTAATTGTCAATTGGATTGAGGCCTTGAAAGAAAACATGATGAACTCATTGGTAGCCTTGCAAAGGTCGCGTTAAATATCAGAATGGTAACTACCGTAATTGAAATTCGAATTATTTAGTTGTTCAATTCTTGTAATTCGTGAGCAGTTAGGAATTTGGTTCCCAAAGTTTGAAATGTTCAAAGTTTTATCGACAAACTCTTTGATTGGAACAATTCACAGGTAAGTCATGACAAAGATGTGATAGTTTCTAAGCCATCGTAATTGAATCAAAATCGATTCTTACACCTTCTGATCTGGGATCTGGGTCCTTCTGAGATTAAAGAAATTGTGCCTCAACCTCAAATCAGTAATTATTCTATCAATCCTATGACTACAACAACTAGCAGATACAAAGAAGTGTTTGAGAATATCAGGCAAAAAGGTCGGATTTGCTACAATTCATTTCAAGAAAAAATAAGTTCTGTTATAAAGTGTTAACTAGAATAATCCCAGAGAAAGCATTAGAGCGACACATTTGCTGTTTTAATTGTAAATGTCATACGAAACATGATGTTCGTAGTAAAACAGTCATGTCTTCTTATCTAAAACGAAATCACCACTACTTTTGTTGTAGATAATGAAATAACAACATCGTTTTTATATAATCATTGCCGATTTTAGTTTCTTTCCTTTGGAAAGTCAACTTAATCATACAATGCCGGATACATTAACTTCATGATGCAGGTTACGAAAGCTTTTTAACCAATCCTGTGTATTGGAAAATAGATAAATCGTTTTACTACATCTCTGGCAGTTAAATTAAAATTGATGAATAATCACAGTATCACTTAACCTGGAGAACATGTCACCCACAACAGGAACGTTCTAGGTAGGTTAATAATCTTATATCTCCTGCAAAATCATCAGGACTGGTTTAATCTTTTTAACAATATGATCATGATTATTCTAAATTCATGTCATACTGTCATAAGAAAATGACAGTCTAAGCTGTCATCTAGAAATAATAATGAGACAAAGTTTCAACAAGGTCAATTCCCTATGCTGTCTTAACCATATTCAAAAGTCATAAAGCCAAAGTTCCGAAAATGATTCAAGTAGCACAATCCATCTTAATGTTATGACATAGAGCCTATCACTCACAGACATGAAAGTGTAGTCCATCTTGAAATAACAAATAGTTGAAAGATAAACTTCTAGCTAAGTCCATCTTATCATACTCCCAGAAAATGACAATTCAAGCATAATTAATCTTATAAAACTTCCAGAAATGACATTTCTTGCCTTGTCTATCTTATCAAACTTCCAGAAATGACATTTCTTGCTTTGTGTATCTTATCATACTGACAGAAATTACACTTCTAAGTGAAATAACAGAGTCAATCTCACAGTAAGAACACTTATAGCGCTGTCTTTCTTATCTAAATAAAATGAATCGGGCCACTGTGCTGCAGACATTTTAAGAAAAGACAATTTCAGTATCATGCATTTGTCCTATGTATTATGAAAATAAATTAGAGCTAAACTCACAGACATCACACATACATTTATTATGAAATATTTACAAATATTTGCTTGAAGGTGACCTGGTTAAAAATAATTATGTAATGGAAATATCAAACATCATATGATCAATTTTTTAAAATCACACGTATACTCTAAATTTTCTTTCATTGCAGATTTGTGTCGACACCTAACGAAAATTTCAACTGCCATGTTTCAAATACTTTCTCTGATAGCAATATTATCAAGAGCATTATCTGAGTCATCTCTCCCACTCACAAGGTTTCCAGTTGGAAGATCATTGTGTGAGAAGTTTTGTGTCAATATCAAAGGGTGTGATGTTGTCTCATATCTCCCAGAAAAACTGATGTGTGTCATTGGAAACAGACATCAAGAGGGTTACATCTTGTTTCATATCAACAAGGTAACGGTTTATAACAACCAGTAAACTCTTTCAGTATTTTCTGATTAATGTTGAACGTGTTCCGAGAAATAAAGGTTTTAAAATTTGGACTCTCCCAGGATACAAACTTGCTACATCAGGAAGTTACCTATCGTTACAGCTGCAAGGATAGGAAAATCCCTCATGGCACAATACTATTATAGTGATAACAAAAAGTACTGTAAAATTGACGATGTTTAGAGTTTTAAAAATAATAAGTTGAGAGGAACAAGTATGTACACATTTTTCAGCTGAATAAAACATTTGTTTAAATGTTAAAGGATGAAATGAATTATCCATCTTAATTTGATGAATTCGTAAATTGTAAAATCTTTCAGAGTAACACAGACCTTGGCTTATGCGGGACTAATTCATCTTTCCAAGGGCAATATTTGGTTTCAAAATCTGGTCAAGGCATTTGTGTCAGGACGTATCCATCTGGAGTTAGGGAAAGGGGTATGGAAATACATTGCATCATAAGTTTACGTTGTATTTCGATTTGACAATTCAATACATCTGATATTCAACATCATCGCATGTATTTTGTGATAAAAGTCAGTATTTGAGAGTTCCAAGTTACATTTGATATACTTTTAATATCATGTAAGACGTTTTGAATGTTTAATTCATGAAAATTTTACGCTTTTGATACATAATTAACCAAAGTACGGAAATTGATAGAAATTTCTTTTTAGACCCTGATAACCCTTTTCCTTTTATTAGTCTTAAAAGGGTGAACCATTCAGATTGAGATTAAGGAATGAGTTCTTGAACACTTTCTGAACTTTGTACTTCATTTAGAGTTTCTTACGATGAAAAGAATCTATTTCAACTGCAAGCAGTCTCATGATATATATATTCAATTGGAAAAAGTAATATATAGTGTGTTGATGAAGTGAGGTTTAGCAAACTTTATATTTCATTAAGAGATATTATATCTTTCAAAAAAATTGAAAACATGTTATTGTCACAGATTTATCCTCTTGGAGTGAACCAACATATTGATGATTTTAACTAAATGATCTTATTTCAGCTCTTACCTAAGCAACGAAATCTTATATAAAACATAATTTGTCATCATTTAGTTGATATAAGAGTTTAGTTGACGAAGCAAGAACACCTTCAATAAGTATTGATAGACAACTTCTTAATTGCACAAAAGCAACATTTTGGTGTTGATACCTACACTGTTCTCAAGCAAGTGATATCACCAAAACGTCGCATGCTATGTAGCTAAGAAGTTGAATATCCATAACAAACACGAGTTGTCTTCTGACATTTGCCACTATTAATTTACTTAAGAATCTTTATTTCTCTTCTTTACAGGAATTGCTTACCTGTTGGTCGTCTATGTGAACAACTGTGCTCTGCTTGTCAATCTGGAAACCATGGTAACCAAGCTTTACCCAAACAAGTTGTCACGTGGTGTTATAGATTTAGCTTATATGCCATGGAATAATTCATTGGTGCTGGTACTACGATCTTTAAGAACAAACATTGTTCCAGTAGGTATAGGGAATGTATCTCGTTTTGTAAGAGTAAGGTCCTTTAGATGTGCAGTTGACAGTGACAATGAAATCGTATTTTTGGCAACAAGAATGGGTCTTATATTAAATGTCATACATGGAAAAGTTCATCGACATCTCACCAATCTTCATAGAAGACCATACGGACTTGATGTGGATTCTAGATCAAAAGGGATATTTGTTTCTCTGGAAAACAGGATCATAAGAATAACTTATAAGGGAAAGAAGAAGACAACACTCATTACATTCGATAAGTTTGTGTACGGATTGAGCATAGATGAGACTTCTAATATGCTTTATGGCTTGACAATATACCAAATACTTATCCATGATCTATCCCAAAACACCACAGTTTATGTTTCTATAATATATCCTCGTCCAAACATATCCATGAAAACAGCTAATTCAAAGGTTTTCATAATTTCTGGGAGTTTAATATTGAGTATTGAAAATGATACAGTGAAAACCATAGGCAAATTACCATACAACACAACAAGAAGGTTTGCAACATGTGTTTTATGAAAGAATATGAAATCCATTGCAAAGCTCTGATCCCGAAATTAAACAAATCACACATATCAGCCTCAAAGAGATTTGTATGTATATACATACTGTGTAACACTTATAACGTTTAAAAGAAGCTATGTACACAATTGGATTTGTCCATCATATCTTAAATGCAGAAAAAGCTATTGGACAATAAGAAGACTCAAGATCAATTTCAAAGCCTTGGCTAATATATCAGGGGAGCTATTATCCACATTGTCATACTATATAAAAGCGATATCCAATTATTGTGTGTTTATTAAATTCATCAAAGAACAATGTTAATAAACTATCTCTTTCTGGGTGACAGGTATTTCAAAGGTCAGAGAATGATCTTATATACTCATTGGCGATTTGAAGTTCCCTTCAAAATATCTATTATTGGACTATCAGGTTGAAGTGCTGCAGTACTCTAAAAGCAGCCACTAAAGACTTGAAAAATCTAGTGATTACAGTTGGCCCTTTTTTCTTCTTTGTTTCTATTCCTTGGTCCAAGGTACAATGCTCAAACTCAACAGCCATGGGACTGCAAAATCGTCAGACATAAATGAATTCAAATTTAGCATTGGTTACAAGGAAGTTTTTTCTACAATAAAAAACATTCAAAACATTCACATACCATTTACACCAAATTTTCACCAGATTGAATGTCAAGTAGAAGTAAGACAAAAATGATTCAGTTGTCTTTGAATAAACAATGGTACATAAGCCACTTGGCATAAAACATGTTTTGCAACATTTTAAAAATTAAATTCTTTAAATGATTAAAATTTGGTAATAAAAAACTCAGCTGGCATATGGAGAATTAGTATTTGGCTAATGATATGAATAAATCAGAAACAGCATCTGTGAAAACATTTTTTCACAACCAAAGATTATCAATTTCAAAGACATTTTGAGGTTATGAATGTGATCGCATCGTCAGTTAACAAAGAAAGAAATATGTCCAAAATATTTGTACCTTTTCGCAATCCAAGAATAAGTGACAAGGGGTTCCTGCTCTACTGAAACTACATAAATCAGAGTCTTTAATTCTAATTTTCTTAAGAAATATATTTGTAATTAATTTTTTTCTCGAGTGTCATGTACTGAAACCATCTTAATATGGTCTCTTGTGTTGCTTTAAATGGGTTTAAAAGATACAATTTCAATCAAGATCACAATTAAATTATTTTGTATTCTTTTTGTCATATGGACTTTGCTCTTGATTTCATATCTGAAGAACACAACTCATATGCTTTCAGTCCTGACATATTAACTGAAAATAACAAAGGGGCAATTGGTGGGTTTACAGGAAATTGTCCAGTGTCTTCTTTCAGAATTGACAGACTAACAAAATATTTTATAATACCAACAACACTATCATACTGTGAAAAAAAGACATTCAAATTATGGATTATTTTAAAAACATCGAGAGACAGATAATCACTGTGGTCCTTAAGAAGATCACAAATTTGAGAAAACCCTTGGACAAACAACTTTCAAGGATAGTTTCTTATTAACAAGAATGTTGCTATACTAAAATACATGGTCAGACAAGAAATCTTGAAAGTAGAAAAGGTTTGATTTTATTTGAAAAATAAAAAAACATTAAAACAATCAATCCAGAAAGGATTGTCAAGATTAGAGAACATTTTCTTCAAAAACTCATCGCTATGTTTAAATCAACTGGCACATAAAATACATATCAATTTAGGACTTTTGGTGACTCACTTTCTGATCCATCCTTGACGGCATATTGTGTAATCATTACCAACATTGCCAAACTAAGATAGCAGAGCAAAATTACAACAATCAATTGGTTAAAATTTCTATACAAGTAAGGTTTTAATGGTATTTAATAACAAACAATATAATTCATTTACCGCAAATATAAGTGTCGTTGACACCATACGGCATGTCGCAAAACAAACCCGCTAAAAGGACGGTACGCTTTATTTTAACGTTATGTTATGTACTTTCACTCATGTTTAATCAATAATGTTAACTCATTAAAAGACATTTAAAGAAAAAAAGACATCAGTATATTTTATGCAATGCATTTTAATTAAGAATGTGTTATGTTTTCTTTAATTAATACTTAAAATATGTCTCAAATTACACTTTTCCCTCACTCTATTACTTTTCTTTAATTGAGCGTAACATTTTACTTCAAAATTTTCACTCAATATTTCAAATTTATTATTTTTTTTGAAATATTTAATTGAATAAGTATATACTTTAGTGTAATAATTTAAGTCAGGTAATATGGTCGTACCTCTCAATTCCTTGAAAACTAGAAATATGTGCATGTGATGCACTGTGATGTCCCCCGCTAACATTTAATCCGAAAGTGACCCTACCCCCATTATGGAAAATGGTCCTCTCCCTCCATATGTTCTAAGTTCAAACTGTTGCCAAGGAAACCAGGAATATGACATAATTCAGAATGACCAAAATAGCAAAAGGCACCACTCCAACACTAGATCTAACCACATACCAAGTTTCGTAAAAAAATATTTAATACTTTTTGAGATATGGCCCGGAAACAGTTCCTACCCCAATATGCACTAAGTACAAACTGTTTCCATGGAAACCAGAAAAAAATAAAAAATTCAGAATAACCAAAATAGCAAAAGGCACCACTCCATTACTAGATCTAACCACATACCAAGTTTCGTTAAAAAATATTGAAAGGTTTTGGAGATATGGTCCGGAAACGAAAGCATCCCCTTATATGCACTAAGTTCAAAATGTTTCCATGGAAACCAGAAAAAATAAAAAATTCAAATAACCAAAATAGCAAAAGGCACCACTCCAGTAATAGATCTAACCACATACCAAGTTTCGTTAAAATATATTGAACGGTTTTGGAGATATGGTCCGGAAACGAAAGCATCCCCCAATATGCACTAAGTTCAAATTGTTTCCATGGAAACCACAAAAAAAAAATTCAGTATACCCAAAATAGCAAAAGGCACCACTCCAGTAATAGATCTAACCACATACCAAGTTTTGTTAAAAAATATTGAACGGTTTTGGAGATATGGTCCGGAAACGAAAGCGTTACGGAATAACGGAACCACGGAATTACGGACGGAACTGAAAACATTATGTCTCCCGCAAAGCTTTGTGGGGGACATAATAATGGCCTACAGACATATCCAAAGCATGTAAATATCATAACACCATTATGTCATGAATAAGGTTATATATTAAGTCAAGACCTAAAGGGGCAGTAGAACGTTTTTATGAGGAATATAAGGTGATGTCAGGAAAATGCAAATTAATTGTTCAATTTGAAAGACAATGTTTTTAAACTAAATGAAGCAGTACTAATTCAAATATGTAACGTTAAGTTTAGCCATGCAATTCCTTTTTCTCTCACAAAATGACTTAAAGGTGTTCACACAAAATGGCTGCCAATTGGTTTTATGTGAATCACCCTACAATGTCCTCTGACTATGGATGATTGCTTTGTGTTACACTGTCAAATGAATACAATACAAAATCTATACAAAACCTAGTAGTCAACTACAATAAAGTAAACTTTAAAAGTTACGAGTCCTAACACTGTCTGATCCTCTCTAACCATTAAGCATTAATACTGAATTCATGAAATGAAAAGTTTGTTTCTAAGAATAGGTTACACGAAAAGCTGTGGTCAATTTTTACGTTAAAACCCTAATCCTAATATATGATTTGAAGTGAAGGTCAAAAGCTAACAATATTAAAATGCAGGTATCAAAAAAGAGTATTTAAGGACATGCTGTAGCTGGTTTTTGAGCTTCAGATACCTTCTTTCCTGCATCTTTGGTTGGTGTTGAAGCTGCAGCAGTAGAAGCACCTGGAGTTGTTGTTTGACCAAAAGGAGTTGATGCAGGTACAGCTTGAGAAGCAGTTGGTTTGAATGCTGGAGATCCTTGGGGCATAGAGAAAGGGGAAGACGTGGCTGTAACTGGTTTTTGAGCTTCAGATACTTTCTTTCCTGCATCTTGTATTTTCTGGATGACAGTTTTTAATTTCTGAGCGGTTTCTGCACTGTCAAAATTTAAGTTGACCATATCTTCTCCTTTCCCATCAGGCTGTGGTCTCTTCCAGGTAACAATTTGTGGAGTGAATGATGGAACAAGCTTCAGGTTGGTGATATCACGATTCAAAATTATCTGATCCATTCTTACACGACCACCCTTCTCGGCACCCAAGTAAAACACTTTCACATTGACTTCTTGTTTGGATCCCATTTTTGAAGAGTATGTGGCTTTACCTTGGAACAAGCACACTACCTCTGTTGCTGCTGCAGTTGGGGATACAGACGATGCAGTTGTTCTGTTGACAGCTTGAGTTGATGCTTGACTGAACAGAGTTGATGCAGGTACAGCTTGAGAAGCAGTTGGTTTGAATGCTGGAGATCCTTGGGGCAGAGAGAAAGGGGAAGACGTTGCTGTAGCTGGTTTTTGAGCTTCAGATACTTTCTTTCCTGCATCTTGTATTATCTGGATGACAGTTTTTAATTTCTGAGCGGTTTCTACACTGTCAAAATATAAGTTGACCATATCTTCTCCTTTCCCATCAGGCTGTGGTCTCTTCCAGGTAACAATTTGTGGATTGAATGATGGCACAAGCTTCAGGGTGGTGATATCATGATTCAAAATAATCTGATTGGATGTAAGGGTGTCCATTCTTACACGACCACCCTTCTTAGCATCAAAGTAAAACACTTTCACATTGCCTTCTTGTTTGGATCCCACTTTTGAAGTGTATGTGGCTTTACCTTGGAACAAGCACACTACCTCTGTTGCTGCTGCAATTGGGGATACAGACGATGCAGTTGTTCTGTTGACAGCTTGAGTTGATGCTTGACTGAACAGAGTTGATGCAGGTACAGCTTGAGAAGCAGTTGGTTTGAAGGCTGGAGATCCTTGGGGCAGAGAGAAAGGGGAAGACGTGGCTGTAGCTGGTTTTTGAGCTTCAGATACTTTCTTTCCTGCATCTTGTATTATCTGGATGACAGTTTTTAATTTCTGAGCGGTTTCTACACTGTCAAAATATAAGTTGACCATATCTTCTCCTTTCCCATCAGGCTGTGGTCTCTTCCAGGTAACAATTTGTGGATTGAATGATGGCACAAGCTTCAGGGTGGTGATATCATGATTCAAAATAATCTGATTGGATGTAAGGGTGTCCATTCTTACACGACCACCCTTCTTAGCATCAAAGTAAAACACTTTCACATTGCCTTCTTGTTTGGATCCCACTTTTGAAGTGTATGTGGCTTTACCTTGGAGCAAGCACACTACCTCTGTTGCTGCTGCAATTGGGGATACAGACGATGCAGTTGTTCTGTTGACAGCTTGAGTTGATGCTTGACTGAACAGAGTTGATGCAGGTACAGCTTGAGAAGCAGTTGGTTTGAAGGCTGGAGATCCTTGGGGCAGCGAGAAAGGGGAAGACGTGGCTGTAGCTGGTTTTTTAGCTTCAGATACTTTCTTTCCTGCATCTGGTATTATCTGGATGAAAGTTTTTAATTTCTGAGCGGTTTCTACACTGTCAAAATATAAGTTGACCATATCTTCTCCTTTCCCATCAGGCTGTGGTCTCTTCCAGGTAACAATTTGTGGAGTGAATGATGGAACAAGCTTCAGGGTGGTGATATCATGATTCAAAATTATCTGATCCATTCTTACACGACCACCCTTCTCGGAACCCAAGTAAAACACTTTCACATTGCCTTCTTGTTTGGATCCGACTTTTGAAGTGTATGTGGCTTTACCTTGGAACAAGCACAATACCTCTGTTGCTGCTGCAGTTGGGGATACAGACAATGCAGTTGATCTGTTGACAAGGTTCTGAGCTTGTGTCTGTGTCATCTGGCCAAGCATTGCTTGCTGTGATTGGTTTGGGCTTTGGCCAGTTACTGCTGGTTTTGCCAAGGGGGTTGAAGCTGTTTTGATGCCAGCCCCAAAGTTTCCTGCTGTGAAACCAGATGTCTGTGCCATCTGTGCTGCAAGAGAGGTTGCTGGCTGAGGTTGAGAGATGGCCTGGTTGATAAACTGCTGCATCATGTGACCTGTTGGTGCTGGCATCCCTGATGTAGCTTGAACTGGCAATACTCCTGCACCTTGCGGAGAATCCTTGCCCATGATGGCAGCAACTAGGGAAGGAGTCTGAGTTATAGCTGAGGAGACTGGCAGGCCATGAGGCGAAGAGGAGTACACAGGGCCAGGAATTGAAGCTGGAATGTTTGACTGGCCACTGAACTGCAGCGCTTGTCCACGAAGAGAAGATGCAAAGTATCCTGTCTGCGGAATCTGGGGCATGTTCTGTGGAGCATAGGTAACTGTGGAGTTGCCTTCAATCCCTGCGCAATGTCCATATGTCCCAATGAAATAAGGGTTCTCCTCCTCTTCTTCTCCCCCTTCAAGGCCACTCGCCTCTTCAGGTTTGCCGACAAAGCCAGAGTGTTCTGGAGAAGAAGATGAAAATAGGTTTTAAGGGCCCGGGGGAAACCAAAGCTATAAATTACAAGTGTTGCCACTAACGTGGCAATGTCCACCGCCGTTGAAATATTTCGAAATAATTGTCATATAAAGCAAATGCATTATTCCCATTGACATTGAGTGCAATTTAAATAGTGTCAAATTAGTTAAAAACAAAGAAATTTATAAAAGTCTGTGCATAACCATGAAACCATGAATAAGCAGCATGTTGACTATACAAATATGACAAACTGCCAACAGCTCAAAATATATCTCTAGTCAACAACCTGGTGAAAACTGAAATGTTGAACATGTAAAATGAAAAAACATCTTTTGATTCAAACCTTACATCCATATCTGTCAAATTTGCTTAAGAAACGCAACACAAAAATAGTGCTGCAGAAAATGCATTGTGGTTTCTGAATGTAGTTGATTTTTATATGTTATGTTTTCCTACAATAACAATCATAAGTATCTTTGTTTGTTATTGAATAAAACAAGAAAGGGATATTGATTGTTTCATGACAATGTGTTAAGACATCAGTAGTCGATACAAAACCTAGCAGGCAACTACAAAAATCATAATAAAAGTTACACTTTATCAATATGTCTTTTATTGACAACTTTACTAGGATAAATATGAATAAATGTGTAATAGATTTAACAGATGAAAAACTGCTTTATTTTGCTATAACCTTGAAGTCATTCTATTTCTAAAAGTTATGGAGTGAAGGCCAAAGGTTAAACAAGATGTGTTTGTGAAACACGAATGCCCCCGGATGCATCCTGCTCGCTGTGTCAAGGTCAAGGTCACAAGGTCAAATGTCATGGTGTCATCTGAAAGGTCTCATCACAAGGGATCCATATGTCAAGTATCAAAGACCTAGCTCTGACCAATCAAAAGTTATGACCAAGGTTAAAGTTTTTGTGGACAAACGGACAGACAGACGGACAGGTGAAAAACAATATACCCCCGGAATCTCCGATTCGGGGGCATAAAAATGAGAATGCAGCGAATAAAAAAGAGTAATGCGATTTTAGCCCAGGCTGATGGTGATCAAGCGAAAATAAAATATCGCATAAAAATGATATATCAAATAAATGAAGATGAATATGAGACTGGTTTGTTGGTGGTTATTTTTATACATTATCAAAAAGAATCAAGTAGAATAACTTTTACTCCTTATTATCACAATAATATTTGAACTAGATATATTGACTCTCAAAATAATCTTACAATTTTGGGTCATTGAAAACAATACAAGTAAACGGTCTAATTAAATCAATCATGATTAGAGAGTTTCCCCTCCCACAAGGTCTAAATGCAGTCCACTGTTCCTATGTAAGCTTAGCTAGGCAATCACAAATCCCCCAGCAAAAGCCTTTGGTATTAATATCACCCAATCCAGCTTTTTAAATCGATTATCAGTAACTATCAGCACCATTCTTTATACAAGATTTCCCAATCCAGCTTGTTTAATGCAAAAATACGAGCGGCCCATATAAACTGGATTTTGTCTTCACTGAACTTGTAATATGACATGCAAGTAAGTGAATTGTATTCAGACCTTGTGAAAGTGAAACTCACTGAAACATATCTAATTCCCATGGACCCATAGAATATTTTGACGCTTTATTCCCCGAATAATGGTCAATTTTAATGAGACCAGAATGAATCACACAGATTTTAAATAAGGTAATTTGAATAGAAAATATTTGGCTCTGTCTTTGATATGCGAGCTGAAGAATGGGAAGTTAGTGAATGTACACAGAGACTACAGAAACAGGTGGGGATGCAGATATCTGACAAGCCAGGCTACAGATTCTAGTCTCCATATTTTCCTAGTATTTCAAGACCAATCATTCATTCAAATTTATGTGTTATCGTGTCACTATTTTGTATGTAAAGAACAGAAACTTCTTTTATATCTTTTGGGCCTAACCTTTCTTGAAGGAGAAGCCAGTAGCGTCACCCTGAGCTGCGAGGACAGAGAAAGAAGGGCCAGTTGATTGTCCGAACATTGTGAAGTTGGCTCCTCCACTTGCCCCGTCTGTGTCACCTGAGAGAAGCATTGAATTCATGAACGCAAAGAACAATTTTTATTAGGTCTTCAAGACTACGTCTGAAGACCTATTGTTATTATCCGTGTTTTTCTTATTATTATTTGCACGTTTTTTGTGGCAAGTATTCTGAAGAAACGGTTTGAACGAATGTCATGAAATTCTCAGGGATTGTAGCCTGTACCATGAACTCGTTTTGTGTGAGCCTGATTTTTGAATTTAGATTTTGTTTTCGAGTTATCTCCCCTTAAATTAAAAATTTCAAACCTCGATTTCTCGGTAACTATGGGAGATAATTTCATAAAACTTTCACCAAAATGTGGGCAACAACATTCTCCATCGAATACACTCTATGCCGTTTTCGGCCGTATAAATAGATTTTTTGCTATTTTCGAAAAACTGAAAATTTTCTGAAATTTCGCGGTTCTGACGGTGCGTGCCTTTGAAAATCTTCTTCTCACAAACGGCAATACTTACAGACTAGTGTTATAGCTCGTTCGAAAGCCTAATGAGTGTGTGAAAAAGTTTGCGTAGCGAATTTATAATTTCGACCTGTGACTCGAGTTATCTGCCCTTGAAGTTCGACATTTTTTTGAAGGGTCATTTTTCATGTTACGTTCAAACGGACATTTCTCTGTAAGGAAATATCAAATAAGAAATCTGTTAGTTGCATTCTGTTCTACTATGATAGTTGAACAAATTCACTACAGATCGTTATCATATAAAAGTTGATATTAAAGGAAATATGTGGACATAAAGAGGTTTTTTACATTTTCGATGATTTCAACAGTTTTCGAGGGTTATTTTACTTTGAGAATTTTAGTTCCAAAAGTGTTACAGATAGAAATTTTATCGTTGATGTTTTGTGAAGCAGATGTAATGAGTACTCAGAAAAAAATATCAACAACTCATGATAAAAAAATTTCTGTTCATGACCTGTCCTTGAATATTGCGATTTTTGGAAAATCCTCATTTTTGGTAATTTCAAAGTTCCACGGTTTCTTTATTAAGAAAGATATCTTTAAATTTAGTGTATTTTTACATGCGCTATTCTAAGCACAACTTTTGTTATGTTGCACTTTATCATAAAAATGTTGATAGTTAAGGAGCTAGAGGGACCAACATGGAGTAGGGGTCTAAAAATCTTCACATTTTGGGTGTTTTCAATAAAGTTCCAAAGTTCATTACTCCCTTACTATTTAACTAATCAAAACAAAACAAACATCTTTGTATATGGATAAACAAGACCAACATTTTTTATGATATACCTTATCAGTAAAATATCAATAGTAAAAGTGTTAGGTTTCATTACATTATACAGGGGTCTGAAACAGTCAACTTTACATTACAGCCTTTAATCACATGTAACTGGAAAACGCTGATAGATAATTCAACCAAATTTGTTCTGCTTCTAAGAATGATATTCTCTGAAGAATGATGTCATAGCTGACATTGGTCACCATGGTGAATTTTTCTGAAAAGTCTTTAACACTGAATATCAAGTGAAATTTCGTCATGTTCATAATGTATTAGTTACTTTTTACCTTTTAGACAAAAATCATGTGAAGGTCAAACACTGTGTGAAGGTCAAAGAGGAAGTCTTGAAGACCTAAGTATTGACGCGTCAATCCTAGTTTTACTTTGTCTCATAATCATAGTTCTTATCATTTAATGATGAACTTAATATGTGATGTCACTTATACCATAGTTTAGCTTCTTGTTCCCTAAAAACACTTTGTAAGGGAAAATAAATTCTGTCACACATCCGTACATGTAGATGTTTTGAGATGAAATAAAAAGATTAATCACATTATTTACCATATGGAAAGATTTGTAGTGAGTAATAAATAGAGTGTCGTCTTGTTTCCTAACACTTAGTCATTTACAAAGAGAGACCCAAAAATCTTAGTAGGGCTATTTCAAAGATAAATTGGTTGCAAAAATGAAATGTTTATAAGCTGCCTCAACACCCTTGCTATCTAGAATTAGTACTCACTGATGGACGCCTGTGCTGTGACCTGGCTTGCAGCAGGACTGGTTGTTTCAGACTTGGCTGGAAAACACACAAAACAAACTTTACAATGTAATCCCTTCTCATACATTCAAATATCTTTTGAAAACGTTATAGCCATGCCAATATAGTGATGTTTTCAGCTACGAAGAAACTGGAATCAAGAGATTTCTAGGACCAACAATGGTCAGTACCCATTGATTATAAAGAGATTGCAATCTAACTTGTTTCTTGGGAATTGGTTTCAAGATGTTGTTTTATAAAAATTGCAGCTATATAGAGCTCAGAATTGAGAAAAGAACATGTGCATCAAAAGGCCATATCCATCCTTTGAGAAGGTTGCTCTCCAATGCAAATTACCTATCTTGGGAAATTGGTTTCAAGTTTTTGTTTTATAAAGAATGCAGCTATATAGAGCTCAAAATTGAGAAAAGAATGTGTATCCAAAGGCCATGCTCTCCAATGCTCTCTTCCTGATGTAAAATGTCATGTTGCTTTGCAAGGACTGATCTGAAAACTCTTGGGGTGTTAGTTTTCTTCTGTTATATTTTATATGCCATAACCATTAACAACCCCAAGTTGAGATAGGTTTAAGTTTGATTGATCCTACCTTTAGATTTAGGTTTGCTGGGGGTGAAGGATTTGGTCTGGTCCTCACACCCAATACAGCCGGGACAGGGTGGTTTCTTCAGAAGTTCTCTGGCAGTTGGTACTTCCTTGCCTCCGCTTTCTGCTCCTCTGTGGCTTCCTCCGAGAAAAGGTACTCGACTCCTGACAAATCTGAAATGATTATGGAAAAAATGGTTTTCAAAAAACTTTTTACATGTTAGTGGACACAGATTCTCGTTGATGCACTAAAAGAATATTCATTGGAATTTTCTTGCCTTTTGTTATATATGTATACACAGATTTTTACTGTTTAATTCATAAGGGTAAATTGTTATTAATCATGATGGAAACACTATTGCTCATACTTCATCTAGTTAAGTAAGAAGGACATTGTAAATCCTTTGTTTACTTTCACTCATGTTAGATGCACAACGTCAATCCATGCAATACATTTCAAGAAAATTATCAGAAAATATTAGAAAAGAATATGATGGTAAGGCATTATCATGATATTTCAATTAATATTTTGAATGTTTTAACAAATAATATTAATATTGTAGATATATAGAATACATGTAAATATATTATCAACAACATGTACAGAGTCACAAATAAGGTTAGATATTAACATGTAACACATACTACCGGTATGGATATATAGTGTGTAGGATAAACGCTAATGAAACTGACAAAGTTAAATAGAATAGTGAAAAATTAGTTACAACAAAGAAATGCATGAAAGTCTGTGCATAACCATGAAACCATGAATAAGCAGCATGTTGAAGATACAAATGTGACAACTGCCAACAGCTCAAAATATATCTCTAATCAACAACCTGGTGAAAACTGAAATGTTGAACATGTAAAATGAAAAAACATCTTTTGATTCAAACCTTACATCCATATCTGTCAAATTTGCTTAAGAAACGCAACACAAAAATAGTGCTGCAGAAAATGCATTGTGGTTTCTGAATGTAGTTGATTTTTATATGTTATATTTTGCTACAATAACAATCATAAATATCTTTGTTTGTTATTGAATGAAACAAGAAAGGGATATGGATTGTTTCATGACAATGTGTTAAGACATCAGTAGTCGATACAAAACCTAGCAGGCAACTACAATAAATCATAATAAAAGGTACACTTTATCTATAGGTCTTAAATTGACAACTTTACTAGGATGAATATGAATAAATAAGTAATAGATTAACAGATGAAAAACTATTTTATTTTGTTATAACCTTTAAGTCATTCTATTTCTAAAAGTAATGGAGTGAAGGTCAAAGGCTAAAAAATGAAAATGCAGCGAATAAAAAAGAGTAAAATGATTTTAGCCCAGCCTGATTGTGATCAAGCAAAAGTAAAATATCGCATACAAATTATATATCAAATAGATGAAGACCAATACGAGACCGGTTTGTTGGTGGTAATTTTGATACATTATCAAGAATAATAAAAGAGAATAGATTTTACTCCTTATTTTCACTATTATATTTGAAATATATATATTGACTGAAGTACGATTCCTCAAAAAGATAGTCTCAAAATTTTGGGTCAATGAAAATAATACAATTAAACATTCTAATTAAATCAATCATGATCAGGGAGTTTCCCCTCCCACAAGGTCTAAATGAAGTCCACTATTCTTATGTAAGCCTAGCTAGCCAATCACAAGCCCCCAGCAAAAGCCTTTGGTATCAGTATCACCCAATCCAGCTTTTTAAATGTGACAATATGAACAGCCAATAATCACTAGATCTTGTCTTCACTGAACGTATCAAATAACATGCAAGTAAGTGATTTGTATTCAGACCTTGTGGAGGTGAATCTCGTTGAAACAAATCAAATTCCCATAGACCCATAGAATATTTTGAAGTTTTTATTCCCCGAATAATGGTCAATTTTAATGAGACCAAAATGAATCACACAAATTTTAAATAAGGTAAATTGAATAGAAAATATTTGGCTCTTTCTTTGATATGCGAGCTGAAGAATGGGAAGTTAGTGAATGTACACAGAGACTACAGAAACAGGTGGGGATGCAGATATCTGACAAGCCAGGCTACAGATTCCAGTCTCACCATTAGCATCAAGCTCAGAGCTGTAGTATCTGTTGCCATGGTTACCAGTTCCTAGCTGTAGTATCTGTTGCCATGGTTACCAGTTCCTTGGAAAGTTGAGGGATTAATCTGCGACTCGTCCACCAGTTGACTGAGCTCTGAGGCATATTGAGGGTTTCCATCAAAGCCACATTCCTGGTTGACAGTGTTCACTACAACATATTCCTCAGTCAAGTCATCACTTCCAGAACTGCGATAAGCTAGGCTGGAACCAGTATGATCAAGCTTTTCGCTGTAGTACATATTGCCCCGATCCCCAGTCCCTTGGAAAATGGCTTGAGTCATTTGTGGTTCCCCAGCTAGTTTATCAAGTTCTTGTGAGAAATACTTATTGCCTTTGTTGCCTGTTCCTTGAAATGGGGAACTCGTCATCTGTGGTTCAACAGACTTATCCAGTTCTTTTGTATAATACTGGTTTCCTTTATCCCCTGTAACTCCAACACTCGTTCTAGTCATCTGTGGCTCGACAGAGCTATCCAGCAGTTCTGTGAAATATTTATTGCCTTTATCCCCCGTGCCTTGATGAATGTTACTTGTTATTTGAGGCTCTATAGACTTATCCAGTTCTTGTGTGTAATACTGGTTTCCTCTGTCCCCTGTAATTCCAGAACTGCTGCTCTTCAGCCGAGGTTCAATATCACCAGCAAGTTCATCCAGTTGTGATCTGTATTGAGGATTTCCCTTGTCACCAGAGATTTGATAACTTGTGGATGTCAAATCTGGTTCGTCGACCAGTCTGTTCAACTCTTCAGTGTAAAGAGGATTCCCATGGTCACCGGTTCCTTCAACAGTTGTGGTTGAAATCATGGACTCTGACAAAACAGATTTCTCAAGTTGAGACTTATAGTATGGATTTCCCTTGTCTCCAGTACCTTGTGTTGAGGTAAATGTAAAGGACGGTTCTACTGATGCATCTAGTTTTGCACTGTACAAAGGATTACCAATATCGCCCGACTCTTGGATATTTTCTGATGACATCTTTTCTTCTAGTACAAGTTTATCAAGGTCCTCTTTGTGATAATGATTTCCCTTGTCACCAGTTGCATGGCTAACTGAGGCTGTCATCTGTTGTTCCACTAAATGTATGGAACAATAAAGTATAGCCATAAATTGCCACAATGTTATAACACTTACATGGTAAGCCTTAAAATGTACTTATTTTGCATCAATTATTAAAATTACCAATATCATCTCAATCAAGATTCACATGGACATCTCTTGGGACTCATATCCTCAAAATTCTTTTTGATATGATGCAGTGCAACAGGCACAGCATACTTTAGTGGGTGAGAGTTGTTCAGTGTCGCTTTGGCAATATTTCAGACATGATGTTCCATAAGTCATTAACTCACACAAGAAATACAATTTTAACAGTATTGAGTTCACAAGACATTAATCAATCAACTACCCCAAGACTTATACTTAACATTGACTAAATGATAAACTCCAAATACCTTCTTTCTCTGATGTCTTCTTGCTCACGGCTCCAGCTGCTGATTCTGTTGCTGCTTCTGACTTGGGCTCTGATCCAGCTGCTAGAGCTTTAGCTGCATCAAACTCCTTCTTGAATTGATCAGCAATTTCCTTCGTCTTGAATCTTATGGCAAAATTTTCCATCTTAGGTTCCTCATCAGCAAAGTCCTGAGCAAACCACACCCAAGCTTTGCACTCCCCGCCTGTAGTCATCGGTTTCAGTTCAAGTTCCGGGTTGATTATATGATTACAGCAGATTTTCAGGATCTGTTCTCGTCGCATAAGCAGACGTCGTCGATGAGTCTCTTTATGCTCAAGGATCTTCATTGTGCCCAGTCCTCTCTCCTTCCACTCTTTGTCATGGAATCTGGTTTAAAATAGAAAATGTTTGGTTAATGTTCATTATCAAATACCAAAAAAACACAAACAATAGCTCAATATCCAAAATCTTTTCATTGGCTGTTGGGGCACAAAAATTTGCAAAGAATATGAAATCAAATAGATGTTGGCAATAAAAAAATATTCAACAGAACACCAACGCCGTTATTTTCATAAAGAGACCAATATCAAAACAGAGCATTCATTTTGTTGCATCAAAAGACTCGGCAAAATGTAGAATTACTTTTTTGGGGGGATCCAAAATGCAGATCATAATTTTATTATGAATTACCTGAAGAGCTTTGCTCTTTGCTCAAAATGGCAGATCTCCTCCTCTTCTCCTGTCTTCAAGTCTACTTTTTCTGGGAGTGAAATGATTGGTTCGAAGTATATGTGAGAGTCGTCATCCTCCTTGTTGACGTAATAACCATCATCGGGAGTCTTGGGGGCCTGGGGACTCTTGGCTTGAGGAGATTTGGATGGGGTAAGGCTGAATGTAAATTGGAAGTTTGATGTATCCGTCTTGGCTCCTTCTGTAGCTTTCACTGGTGTTGAGACCTTTCCAAGATTGAACTGAAAACCTTCTTTCTTGGTAGAATCAGCTGCAGGAGTTCCAAAATTAAATCCACTTGAGGCATTCTCTTTCTTTTCTGCTTCTGCTGGTGTGCCAAAATTGAATCCTCCAGATTTTTGTGGAGTGGTAGCTGCTCCAAAGTTCAATCCTGATTTGGGTGTGAATGAAAATCCGGAAGGTTGTGCTGATGAAACTGTTTTCTCAGGTGTATCTTTTGTTTGAAGCATCTCTGCTAAAAGACTCTTTGTTGCACCTGTAGCTGCAGGCTTCTTCTCCTCTTTGGTTGGTGTGGCTGGGGTAGATGGCTTAGATGCAAAAGAAAATCCACCAGCTCCTCCACCAAGTTTAAATCCTGCTAATGACGGGGGAGCAGTTGTGGCAGCTTCCGATTTGATGTCCTCTGGTTTGGCCCCAGGTTTCACTGTTTTACATGCAGGACATTTCACATGTGTAGCATCATTGTTACACATGCATCCTGGACATTCCCATGCTCCCTCTTTAGGCTTGAACATCTCGGCCAGGGACTTTTGTGGTCCTTTTGGAGTATCCTTTGGGGTTTCTTTACTGGTTCCCTTGATAGAGTCCTTGCTGGTTTCTTTAGCTTCGACTTCAGGAACTGATGAGGATACCTTACTGTTTTGTGGTTTATCTTGTGCTGGTTTCTGCATGAATGAGAAACCTCCACTTCCACCTGAAGGAGATCCAAAGCTAAATCCTCCTGCTCCTGCTCCAGCCCTAGATCCTACTCCAAATCCAAATGAGGTGCCTCCACCAGTCTTGAATCCTGATCCTCCTCCAATCTTGAATCCAGCCATTGAACCAGGAGCTGGCATGTTAGCTAACTCTGCTTTCTTTACTTCATCTTCTGCTCCTGGCTTCACTGTGTTACATGCAGGGCACTTTAGCTTGTCTCCTTCGTTCTGACAACAGCAAGTGGGGCATTCCCAGCTTAATGAAGGGGGAGCAGTTGCGGCAGCTTCCGATTTGATGTCCTCTGGTTTGGCCCCAGGTTTCACTGTTTTACATGCAGGACATTTCACATGTGTAGCATCATTGTTACACATGCATCCTGGACATTCCCATGCTCCCTCTTTAGGCTTGAACATCTCGGCCAGGGACTTTTGTGGTCCTTTTGGAGTATCCTTTGGAGTTTCTTTACTGGTTCCCTTGGTAGAGTCCTTGCTGGTTTCTTTAGCTTCGACTTCAGGAACTGATGAGGATACCTTATTGTCTTGTGGTTTATCTTGTGCTGGTTTCTGCATGAATGAGAAACCTCCACTTCCACCTGAAGGAGATCCAAAGCTAAATCCTCCTGCTCCTGCTCCTGCTCCAGCCCTAGATCCTACTCCAAATCCAAATGAGGTGCCTCCACCAGTCTTGAATCCTGATCCTCCTCCAATCTTGAATCCAGCCATTGAACCAGGAGCTGGCATGTTAGCTAACTCTGGTTTCTTTACTTTATCTTCTGCTCCTGGCTTCACTGTGTTACATGCAGGGCACTTTAGCTTGTCTCCTTCGTTCTGACAACAGCAAGTGGGGCATTCCCAGCTTCCAGCTTTCTGTTTGAACATCTTACTCAAAGACTTGTCTTTATTGTCTTGTTTCTCTGCAACCTCGGTGCTTCCTATTGCCTCTGGTTTTGACTGAGTTTCCATCTTCTTTTGACATGTCTCAAAGCAATCCTTAAATTTTGTGGCAAGTTCTGGACTTTTGAACTTAATTGCCAGTTTCTCCATGTTCATTTCTTCATCTGCAAAGTCCATTGCTGACCAGCACCAAGCTCTATCAGATCGAACCATAGGAGTGAGCTTCATTACCTTGGATATGTTATGATTTGCACAGATCTTAAGGACCTGATCTCGCCGCATGAGAATCCTGTACTTCCTTGTGTCCTTATTGAATAAAATCTTTATCTCACCAACTCCTCTCTCCTTCCATTGAGAACTATTGGTATCAAATCTGAAGAGTTTGGCACGTTCTCCAAACACCTTTTCCTCATCCTCTTCACCAGTCTTAAGTTCAACAAGATCTGGCAGGTCAATAACTGGCTTGAAGTAAACATTTGGCTCAAACCCTTCAACTCCTTTTCTTGGACTGCCTGCCTGGCTGATATTCTTGAAGCCTGAGGCTGTGCTGGTGTTGAAACTAGACTCTGATCCACCTGCAACAAGCCACAGGGCCTTGAAAGCTATAAATGATAATCATCACTTGCAAGGGAGTCTGTACACACAATTTCAGCTGCCTAGGCCGTATGCATATGACTCTTATTTGGGGCAGTAGGGCATCCAAAGCCATATATAATAATACTGATTAGCCAAGGAGTATGTACACAAAGTTTCGGCACCCTAGGCCATACGCTTCGGGAAAGAAGATGAAAATAGGTTTTAAGGGTGCTGCCCAAATGACCCTTATTTGGGGCGGTGGGGCATCCAAAGCTATACATTAATTCATCACTAGTCAAGGAGTCTGTACAAAAAGTTTCAGCATCCTAAGTCATATGCTTCTGGAGAAGAAGATAAAAATAGAGCCATTGGCTCTGTAGCTCATCAGGCTATGATGTTACTTAGAGTGTGGCCAATGTGATTCCCCCTTTGTAGAGGCTACACGGTCACCAATCATAAAATTAAGTATATAGCAGTGTATAATATAATTGGAATTTTAGCCTGTCCTGAAAATTTATTGGTCAATTCCTTTGGTAAATTTAAGAAAAAAATTGAAAAGTTACCAGTCCTGACCAAAAAGTTACCAGTCCTGACCAAAAAGTAACCAGTCCTGGCAAAAAGTAGCCAGTTCAAGGACTGGCTGACGGGCAATATTGTAAACACTGTATATAGGCGACAAGTTTCAGTTTTCTAGGCCTTATACTTCAGGAGAAGATGGAAATAGATTTGAAGGACGTTCCTGTTGCCTTTATTATTATTATAAAGCTACAATTCATCATCCTCACTAGTCAAGGAGTCTGTACACAAAGTTTCAGCTTTCTAGGCATTATGCTTCTGGAGAAGAAGATGAAAAAAGGATTTTAGGGTGTTGCCCCTGTGGCCTTTTATTTGTCACAGGGCGCCCAAAGCTACATTTTATAATCTTCACTAGTCAAGGAGTCTGTACACAAAGTTTCAGCTTTCTAGGCCTCATGGTTCTGGAAAAGAAGGTGAAAATAGGTTTTTAGGGCGTGGCATATGTGGCCCTTATTAGGGGTCACAGGGCCACCAAAGCTACAATTTATAATCCTCAATAGCCAAGGAGTCTGTACACAAACTTTTAGCTTTCAAGGCCTCATGGTTCTGGAGAAGAAGATGAAAATAGGTTTTTAGGGCGTGGCATATGTGACCCTTATTAGGAGTCACAGGGCCACCAAATCTACAATTTATAATCTTCACTAGTCAAGGAGTCTGTACACAAAGTTTCAGCTTTCTAGGCCTCATGGTTCTGGAGAAGAAGATGAAAATAGGTTTTTAGGGCGTGGCCCCTGTGGCCCTTATTAGGGGTCACAGGGCGCCCAAAGCTACAATTTATAATCTTGACTAGTCAAGGTGTCTGTACACAAAGTTTCAGCTTTCTAGGCCTCATGGTTCTGGAGAAGAAGATGAAAATAGGCTTTTAGGGCGCGGCCCCTGTGGCCCTTATTAGGGGTCACACGGCGCCTAAAGCTACAATTCATAATCCTCACTAGTCAAGGAGTATGTACACAAAGTCTCAGCTTTCTAGGCCTCATGGTTCTGGAGAAGAAGATGAAAATAGGTTTTTAGGGCGTGGCCCCTGTGGCCCTTATTAGTGGTCACAGGGCCACCAAAGCTACAATTTATAATATTCACTCGCCAAGGAGTCTGTACACAAAGTTGCAGTTTTCTAGGCCTTATGCTTCTGGAGAAGAAGATGAAAATAGGTTTTTAGGGCGTGGCCCCTGTGGCCCTTATTAGTGGTCACAGGGCCACCAAAGCTACAATTTATAATACTCACTCGCCAAGGAGTCTGTACACAAAGTTGCAGTTTTCTAGGCCTTATGCTTCTGGAGAAGAAGATGAAAATAGGTTTTGAGGGCGTGGCCCCTGTCGCCCAATCGGGGCTACATGTCCACCAAAGCTACAATTTATAATCCTCACTAGTCAAGGAGTCTGTACACAAAGTTTCAGTTTTCTCGGCCTTTTGCTTCTGGAGAAGAAGGTGGAAATAGGCTTAAGGGTGTGGCCCATGTGGTTCTTATTTGGGTCCACAGGCCCACATAACTACAAGTTTTAATCCTCACTAGTCAATGAGTCTGTACACAAATTTAAGCTTTCTAGGCCTTATGCTTCCGGAGAAGAAGATGAAAATAGATTTTAGAGCGTTGCCCCTGTGGCCCCTATAAGGGGCTAAAGGCAAATCCAAAACTACAGTTTTTAATCCTCACTAGTCAAGGAGTCTGTGCACCAAGTTTCACCTTTCTAGGCCTCATGGTTCTTGAGAAGAAGATGAAAATAGGTTTTTAGGGCGCGGCCCCTGTGGCCCTTATTAGGGGTCACAGGGTGCCTAAAGCTACAATTTATAATCCTCACTAGTCAAGGAGTATGTACACAAAGTCTCAGCTTTCTAGGCCTCATGGTTCTGGAGAAGAAGATGAAAATAGGTTTTTAGGGCGCGGCCCAAGTGGCCCTCATTAGGGGTCACAGGGCCACCAAAGCTACAATTTATAATCCTCACTAGCCAAGGAGTCTGTACACAAAGTTTCAGCTTTCTAGGCCTTATGGTTCTGGAGAAGAAGTTGAAATCCCACAAAGTTTACGGACGGACGGACGGATGGATGCCGGACACCATGCCATGCCATAAGCCCATCGGGCCTTACAGGCCAGATGAGCTAAAAATAGGTCTTAAGAGCATGACCCCTGTGGCCCTTATTAGAGGCCCCAGGGCCAACGAAGCTATAAATTACAATCCTCACTTAGAGTCTGTAAGTTTCAGTTTTATGGGCCTCCCCCTCTCTTGAGAAGTCTACAGACAGAAAGTTTACAGACGATTTAATGAGCGGATGGACAGACGCATTGACGCGGGCTGAACACAATGCCATGCCATCAAGCCTGTCTATCTTACCTTCAATCTCATCAAACTCCTTTGCTATGGTGCCAAACTGTGCAAGGGTAGATCTAATCTTCTCCAGTCCTTCAGTTTTGAATACAGGCAGAGGATGAGACTTGTATTCTTTAGATTGAGATGATCTTCTACAGTCCTGGGATTTCAGCTCAAGCTCTGGTCTCAACTCCAGGAAGTCGTGGAGAGATCCATACTGCAGAGTCTTGTTGATGTAGTCACAGGTTGTCTGGTATCTCCTGAGACTGGTTTCTGAAGTGTTCTTCTTCGACCTCAGATCTCCAAGAACCTTGTCCCTGTGTTGCTGAAGTTCAATCTGCATCTCTTTCTCTCTTTGGTCAATGAGGGTTTTCAGGGAATTGAAGGTGTGAGTGATTGTGTCAGGGAGCACGTCATAGGCCTGTTCTGAAGAGGAAAGATCTTGTTCGGTTGCTGTAAGATGAGCCTCTTGTTCGTTTATGGTTTCTGTGAAATTGTTTTGTAAACTTTCCATTTCTTTTCTTTCACTATCAGCAGTTTCATCAAGATAGATAACCCTGTGTTTGACATGATCCTTGCGGCGACATGTTGAACAAGTCAACATGCAACAATCTTTATCCCATGTGTCTGCAATGAACTTTGGGTGGATTGAGCAGTATTTGTCTTGATTGAAAGATCCAGTCTTCAATTCCCCAATGTTCTGAACTGTATGTGACCTTGAACCTCTGAAGCTATTGTGTATCATCTGACAGTTTTCACAGAAAAAGTATTGACATTCCCCACACCAACAAACAGCCTGGTTTCCGTCCTCCTCATGTGTACACAGGACCAGTTCTGGATTGTGGTTCAACGTCAGGTGCAGGATTTCCTTCTCGGTAATGACGTCCTTCTGAAGATGTATCTCTGTGAGGATGACTTCTCTCTGACACGGAATGCATACCAACACTCCTCCATCTGCAGATGTCAAACACGTTTCACATACAGCATGCAGACAAGGAAACAGGAAGGGGGCGGGGCCGTTCAGTGAGAAGTGCTGCTGACAGACCTGGCAAGTTGGGAATCTGGACATTTTGAGTTGAGGTCACTGGAATAAAACAATATGGCCTTGAAGACCCTTTTGGACACGATTAATGCATCAATATATATCATTATTCTAGACAAATAATTAAGGACTAGGTTAAACTACAAAAAAGATTAATATTTGGCATTTACTAATGCTTTATTTAATAATTTGCTATGTTAGTGTTATAAAATATAAACGTAAAAGAGGTCACATTCAAAATTTTCTTGTTGGAATTATATGGTTATTTTGAAACACACGTCACCACATTATAAAGAAATTGTGAGACACAAATCTTTCTCTTCAATACAATTGACCAAAATTAGTGAAAACAATTTGTTTTCATTTTTTGATGTTTCCCTCTGTTAGAAGCGTAATTATGTTTTTAGTGTTTATTGTTATTTCCCCCATATGAAATCTTATTCAGAAGACTAAATCTTGACTTTGAGTCTTGTTGATATTCTCTAAGTTAAGATTATTCTAGGCAATGAAGTTGTATCAATTTACTCAATTTCCTGGAATTTTATACCGATGTCATTCAATAAAAATAGAGCCATTGACTCTTTAGCTCATCAGGCTTCATATTAAATTAAGCTGTAGAGTGTGGCCAATGTTGTTCCCCCTTTGTAGGGGCCACAGGATTCACTAGCCAATGAGTCTGTACACAAAGTTTCAGCTTCCTAGGACTTATTCTTCTGGAGAAGAAGATGAAAATAGGTTTTTAGGGCGTTCCCCCTGTGGCCCTTATAAGTGGTCACAGGGCCACCAAAACTACAATTTATAATACTCACTCGCCAAGGAGTCTGTACACAAAGTTGCAGTTTTCTAGGCCTTATGCTTCTGGAGAAGAGATGAAAATAGGTTTTGAGGGCTTGGGCCACAGGGGCATTGTCTTAAATATATGTGAGTATTGCAATGTTTTAAAACTTAAGGGAAAATTAATTATAAAAAGTTGTGTACCTGTCTTCATTTTACTGAAAGCGTCTTATGTTGTCGGTGTCTGCAACGTTAAATCCCTAAGAATACCAGTAAAAATTTCGTTTTAGTCTGAAATTGACCTATGCGTGTTAATATATAGAGAATCTCACCCAAGTGTCTTCTGATATCAAATATATCAACGAGTGTTAATATATTTTATATCAGAAGACACGAGGGTGAGATTCTATTTATCATCCAAAATCATTTTTCATCACATAAGCATGAAAACTTTCATCTTTGAACACTGCATAGCCCTCCAACTCCTTGACCAGTGATGTCATAACATTGTGACGTCATCCTCTTGATGACATCATAGCATTTTGACGTCATTGTGTTTATGACGTCATAGCATTGTACGTCATTTCTGATGATGCAAAACCTTTGTGATGTCATGTCCCTGCTGTTGAAAGGGCATTGTTCAAAATCTACTGTCAAAACGATATCTCCTAGGAGATATCGCTTGATCTTTCACAAGCGATATCTCCTGTGGAACACAGTTTTTGATGATAAGTCAACTTTTAAATGCTTAAAATAATGCAAAGTTCACTTACTGTTTAAAAGTTTAGTTGAATGTGAACAAATTAATGATGATGGGGAGAGCTCACGAGATTATAGAGGTTGTGAGGTGGTTTGTTTAAGTTTACTGGAGTGATCAAACGAATATGAAGATATATGTTACCAATTTCAATACAACAGTTTTTAATAAGAAAATAGTATTCTAAAACGTGCGTAATATGTTCAGTTGAGTCCTTATAAAAGTAACAAAGTACCAAAGTAACAATTTATTATCCTCACTAGTCAAGGAATCTGAACACCAAGGTTCAGTTTCTAGGCCTTATGGTTCTGGAGAAGAAGTCGAAATTCCACAAAGTTTACGGACGGATGGACGCCGGACACCATGCCATGCCATGTCATAAGCCTTACAGGCCAGATAAGCTTAATATCATGTCCATGTATAGACATCAGTTATACAGATGAGTTCTTGTTGACATCTGAAAATGACTGATATGATCTACATGCGTAGCATAGGTACTGAAGCACATAGATCATATTTATTAAGATTGCTAACGAGAGAGCTATCACAGCCTGAGATAAACATGTTCTCAATGTGATATGGATATCTTAGCTTGTTGACAAAGTAGGTTCGAAACTGAAGCGTGTCAGAGATCGGATGATAAATCTTATCCGTGTGTGCAGTCGTTATGACTTATACAAACATATATACAGACCTAATATCGAAGTGAACATTATCACTGCCATACTGACAAAATTTCATGATTGACAATACACTGGTTATTATAATTCCATTGAAACAGTGTTTTACTAAGGCAATCATATCTCTATTAATCTAAGTATAACAAGAACAGTCCTATCGGGGTATTTTTGCGGAAACATTTTGTGATGCATTGTATACTTTGTCAAATTGTTAAATCAAGAACAAAAAAAACTCTACGCTCATCAACATATATGAAAATAAGGGTGAAATAATATAACCATGAAATAATAATGTAATATAAGTATAAACAGTGAAGTACTCTTGAATTTTGTTTCAACAACAAAAAAAAACAGTAGGACTGTCCCTTTAAAGCGGGACAGGTGTTTGTGCTGTGCCACATACTTGTAGTTGTATAACATGGCGTGTCTACACTCGAAAGCGAAACCGAAAGTAGGATTACTGTGCAGTGATAAAAACAGTTAATATACGAACATATACCTCCGATTAAGGAACCTATGTTAACACTTATTATGATTGCTTCGGTATATCAAGTTTTATATTCGATCTTCAGCCGATATCTTGATTATGAACATACAGTGTATGAGAGGAGATTGACTCACCTGGTTTGAGCCCCTACATCCGGGCAACTGGGAAATATCCGGGCCAGTCCATAAACTTTCAACATTAATCTGGGGTTGAAGAACATTGCATAACATTCAAGACGCTATAGAAGAGTTAACTTTAAATATTGGAAAAGGAAAAGGAAAATTGATAAATGAAATACACTAATTATTATTTGTCCTAAATTTAGGATAAGAATTACCCCTAAAGTTGTTAAACGAATAGAATCTAAGAGTAAATATCACTTCATTTAAAGGGGCAGTAGCACGTTTTTAGGGGGAATAAAAGGTGATGTCAGGAAAATGAAAATAAATGGTTCCAATCTTTAGACAATCTATAATAACTAAATGGAGCAGTAATAAATCAAATATACAATGTCAAGTTAAGCCATGCGATTTCTTTTCTTACACAAAATGAATTAAAGGTGTTCACACACAAATGGCGGCCAATGGACTTAGGATGAATCTTTATAATTTTTTCACACAAAAATGGCTTCCAATGGATTTTATGTGAATCCTCATACTTTGTTCTCTGACTACGGATGATTGGTTTGTGTTATGAGATTTATGATACTATCAAAGTAATACATTTAGCATTAACTTATAGTTATCAGTGAAAAATTGAAAATATAAAATTGTCAAAAAACGTGCTACTGCCCCTTTAAACTCTTTTTAATAATGAAATGAAACCTAGTAATGAAATACTTTCTTAAGAATGACTCACAATGTGGATATACAGGTTTGATGATTTTAAGATGTCAATGACATGTACTCAACACCAAATTAACAGAAATCTGATATCAACTGTTGCAAATAGATAATGTTGAAAATTTGCTTATAGTTTTATAGGAATCTGTTATAGTGGCCTTGGGATCATGCATGAATGTCGACGTTGGATGAGCTTCAGTTACACGGCGTAATCAAAATTGATCAAGCCACTTAAAAGAATTGCTTAAAGTTCACGATGAGAAAAGTTTGAAATAAATGGATGAAATAAAGATTTAAAATATTGACGCAACCTTGATGCGAAACTACACACAATGCCGTAGGGTAAAGCTACGCATCTACATACATGATAATATATTTATAATACAGAATATACAAGTTTCCGTCCGTCAGTAAACTTTGTGCTTTTTCGAGTTCTTCTCAAGAAGCATAAGGCCTAGAGAGCTGAAATTTTGTGTACATACTCCTTGACTAGTGAGGATTATAAGTTAAAGCTTTGGTGACGATGTGGCCCCTTATATGGGTCACAAGGCCTATTCCATGACAACCTATTTTCATCTTCTTCTCCAGAAGCATAAAGCCCCGAAAGCTGAAAACTTGTGTACATACTTTTTGACTAGCGAAGATTATCATTTACAGCTTTGGACAGACAGAAAGACAGATTTTATTACAGTATCATGAGCCCCTGCGCCGAAAATACAGTATTGAAATCGATTGAAATATTGCAAATAAAGGGCAGTATAGCACGTTTTTAGGGGGGGGGGGGAATATAAGGCGATGTCAGAAAAAATGAAAGTAAATGGTTCCAATTGAAAGACAATGTATTAAACTATATGAAGCAGTAATAAGTAATGTATGTAGCCATGCGATTCCTTTTTCTTACACAAAATGAATTTAAGGTGTTCACACACAAATGGCGGCCAATGGACTTAGGATGAATCTTCATAATTTGTTCTCCGACTATAGATGATTAGCTTGTGTAATGAGATTGTTGACACTATCGAAATAAATCATTTAGCAGTAATGTACAATTATCAGTGAAAAATTGAAAAATTATCAATTTTCTAAAAGGAACGTGCTACTGCCCCCATAAGCGATGTTGGGTTTTCAATGTAATATGGACTGATGTAGATTTTCCGTAGAGGATGATACTTAGCACAATACAGGAGATTATGGTATTCGTCTTCAATGAGCTTTGAAATTTCTGTAAAAGTCGGAACATTTCTTTGGTTGTTGGGAATATGTTTAAGACGGCCCGATACTATAGGTTGAAGTTGTCTCAACGGAATTTGGCGATTTATTTTATAACATGAGGTTGGATTTAAAAGGTAAGGTACTTCTCTACGTCAAGGAGAGATATAAGTTTAGAGTTTGTAGTTGTAACAGTTTGATTTGGATGAATTCCAGTCTTGAATCAGATTATCTTCAAGTCGCTGCTTAAATTCAGATACAATTAGATCGATGTGTCCAACTTGATGTTGAATCCACACGTTTCCCAATCCCAGTTTGTATATCCTTCTCTCAATGACCCATGTATTTCTTCCTGTATCCGTGATACCCTTAATCATATAGAAGCCTTGTAGTTCAGATGAAAGAGTCGGCACCAGAATTGAACAGATTTTACCATAAAGTTAGCAGTAAATAATATTGTTCATAGTTGAGTTGAGGGACTCCTTTTCGTAAAACTACTATTTTAGTTACCGTATTTCCTCTAATAAGCGCCGGGTCTCCAATAAGCGCCGGGCCTCTAATAAGCGCCGGGGGTCAAGGGTAGTTGAGAAAATAAGCGCCGGGCCTTGAAACAAACTTCAGTTTTTCTATGAAAGAAATAAGCGCCGGGCCTCTAATACGCGCCAGGGGGTAAAGAGGTGCGCTTATTAAAGGTAATACAGTAAGTTTCATTCCAGGTTTATCGCAAAATTCTTTGAGTACTTTTAATTTCTTTTGTAGTTTGTATCTGCTACTGTCGATAAGTCATCGGCTTTCGTTTCCGGACCATATATCAAAATCTGTTGAATATATATTTTACTGAAACTTTGGTGTGGTTAGATCTAGTGGTTGAGTGTTGCCTTTTTGCTATTTTGGTTATTCTGAATATTTTATTCGTTCTGGATTCATGGAAACAATTTGAACTCAGGGTAGGGACCGTTTCGGAGCCATATCTAAAAAACTGTTCAATATATGTTTTCAAAACTTGAAATGAAGTTAGACCTAGTGGCGGAGTGCCATTTACATTTTTTGGTTTCCATTGAAACAATTTGAACATATGGGGGGTTGAGTCATGTTCTTGTCTCTATCTAAAAATATTTCAGTTTGATTTTGACTTGCAATGAAATCAGGCCGTGATGTAGCTAATAGATACATCACGGCCGACATCGGGCATGGTACAACAGTAAATATCTGTTACAGTTAACAGCACATTTTTCTCAATTCATTATTTGTTAAAATTTCCCCTTTGTAAGTAAATGTTGATAATGATCACAATTAACCATTCCCGACTTGGCCAAGGATTTGAATTTAGAATGTCAATGCATGAGACTTGTTCACAGCTAAATGATTTTGTTCATTTTTAGTAGAGTTAGTTAAATCCATTCTCTCCCCACAGAGGCAACTCAGTCATACCTGAATTAGCCTCTGTTCTATTACGGCTAACATACGGGATAGAAAGGTAGAAATCTGATTGGAGGCAATCGAAGTTAGTTGTGCAATCAGCGACGCCGTTTCAAAAGTGGTCATTTGCAAAAGTTCGGCTATTCCCGTGTGGATCCGCATCAAAGGGAGATAACTCTTTCTTCTACAAAACAATCGCTTTTTACCTTCGCATTGGTTTTTATTTGGTGAATTATTAAAATAAAATTAATCATAAAACGAACAACAATTTACACAATTATAAAACAATATGTTTCTAATGAAAAACCCTATACATATCTTATTTTGAAATAGTTTCCCTCTCTGAGACTCACACTGTTAATGAAAAAGAAACCTAAAGGCATGATTCTTTTAAAAGTCACTGAGCGACCGTTGAGTATTCCCGAAGTCCTGGACATCCAAAAGGTGTTTTCATTGGCTGCAAATAAGGGAGATATCTCAAGTTACAACTTTTTGCCGCTAGGGCGATCTGCCGGAATCCCAGGATTTTGGCGTAATAGAACAGAGGCTAACTGGGGTATGACTGAGTTGCCTCTGTGGGGAGAGAATGAGTTAAATCATGACCCACACAAATATATTTGTATATTGAGAGTATTAACAGAGTTAATTTTTGTATCATTAATATGGTATTGGGAATAAAATTTGTATTAGATGCCTGAAGTTAGACATATTGTCATCGCTTGCTATGCTTACCGGAGTTCATATTCGACATCAAAATTATATCTCTAACTTTATGGTAACAAAACCTACCCCCTAAATGCACTAGGCTTTCAAATTGCTTCGATGGAAACCAGAATAAAAAATAGAGCCATTGGCTCTGTAGCTCATCAGGCTTCATTATCAATTATGCTTTATATATATTAGGGGTCACAGGACCACCAAAGCTACAATTCATAATCCTCATCAGTCAAGGAGTCTGTACACAAAGTTTCAGCTTTCTAGGCCTCATGGTTTTAGAGAAGAAGATGAAAATAGGTTTTTAGGGCGTGGCCCCTGTGACCCTTATTAGGGGTCACAGGACCACCAAAGCTACAATTTATAATCCTCACTAGTCAAGGAGTCTGTTCACACAATTTCAGCTTTCTAGGCCTCATGGTTCTGGAGAAGAAGATGAAAATAGGCTTTTAGGGCGTGGCCCCTGTGGCCCTTATTAGGGGTCACAGGGCCACTAAAGCTACAATATATAATCCTCACTAGTCAATGAGATTGTACACAAAGTTTCAGCTTTCTAGGCCTCATGGTTCTGGGGACGAAGATCAAAATAAGTTTTTAGGGAGTGGCCCCTGTGGCCCTTATTAGGGGTCACAGGGCCACCAAAGCTACAATTTATAATCCTCACTAGTCAAGGGGTCTGTACACAAAGTTTCAGCTTTCTAGGCCTCATGGTTCTGGAGAAGAAGATGAAAATAGGTTTTTAGGGCATGGCCCCTTTGGCCCTTATTAGGGGTCACAGGGCCACCAAAGCTACAATTTTTAATCCTCACTAGTCAAGGAGTCTGTACACAAAGTTTTAGGTTTCTAGGCCTCATAGTTCTGGAGAAGAAGATGAAAATAGGTTTTAAGGGCGTGGCCCCTGTGGCCCTTATTAGGGGTCACAGGGCCACCAAAGCTACAATTTTTAATCCTCACTAGTCAAGGAGTCTGTACACAAAGTTTTAGATTTCTAGGCCTTATGGTTCTGGAGAAGAAGTCGAAATTCCACAAAGTTTACGGACGGATGGACGGACGGATGGACGGATGGACGGACGGATGGACGGACGGACGGACGCCGGACACCATGCCATGCCATAAGCCCATCGGGCCTTACAGGCCAGATGAGCTAAAAATCTAGAATAACAAAAATAGCACAAGGCACCAGTCCACCATTAGGTCTAACCACATAGCAGTTTTTATAGTTTTGTAAAAAAATATTGAAAGGTTTTGAAGATATGGCCCGGAAACAGACCCTACCTTCCATATGCACTAGGTTCAAACTGTTTCCATGCAAACCAGAAAAATAAACAAATCAGAATAACCAAAATACCAAAAGGCACCACTTCATCATTAGGTCTAACCAGATACCAGTTTTTGAGATATGGTCCGGAAACGGACCCTACACCTATGTGCACAAAGTTCAAACTTTTCCCATGGAAACCAGAAAAAAAATCAGAATATCCAAAATATCAAAAGGCACCAGGCCACCACTTTATGACGTTGTGAGGGAAACTTTCCAATTTCTTTTCATGAGAGGCTGTAGCCATCTTTGTATAACTTGTGGTAGGATATATTATCCTTTGTAAATTTTCTATTTTCCATCAGGATCAAAATTAACAGAACTGATGCAGGAAAACTAAAAGTCCACATTAAAAATAAAAATAGCAACATAAATATATTGTGTCGCCAGCATAACATCAAAATAGGCAACATCAGCGACCTGAGGAAAGTATTGATGAATTTATGAGGATTCATGAAAATATAACAACACACCAAGTATCAACATAGCATTAGTTTATTTACACACGTCTATTGCACTTTGTACACAAATGTTCAGCATTGCTGTTTATATAATCAGAACAATTTACATCGTATTGATGCACCACACATGATCAGGTAATTTAGTTCTGGATTTTCAAAATCTAAATCTCAAACATCAGATAATAAACCTTTTGAAAGTAAAACTGCTGTAGCACTATCCAAACTCTAAATTCAAACAATATTCAAACTATGACATAAAACATGTCACAATTCAAGCTATGCACAAAGTAAAGTAATAAATCTGCCTCAGATACACATACACTTATTGCTCTAAGTTCTTGGAAAAATACAATGGCTGAATTATGAGTGATTATGTGTTGAGTGGAGATAACAGAGAAATCAAGTTTAGGTTCAAATCTATTAAAATTTATCATCATTTTGTAACTTTTAAGCACGATTATTTCACAATCCTATGTCATCAGACATTCAAACAAATTTTTTTCTGACATTATTGCGATGAAAAACTAGTATTTAGCATGAGAACACACAAAAAAGAAAGAACCTTATTTCATCAATACCATGATCTTATGATTTAATGGCCAACTTCTGCATCTTAAATCATATGCAACCTGCTGCAGTAAATTTAAAAGTCAACACTTGATTGTTCAAATGAAACTCCAAGGCCATGTTTCAAGCATCTAGCTTACATTTAGGTCTACTGATGATAAAATTGCAATCTAAAGACGATGCTTAATTTCTCACTTTCAAAAATGACAGAGTTCAAGTTTCCAATTTAGGAAGACCACTCATAAAATGAAATGATATGACATAGAAGACTTGATTGAATCCAGTTCTGTACATCTTGCTGTAAAACTTCAGTTGACTAGTGGTGAACTTTCATCATTTCTTCTGATCTGAAACAGAAAAATAAAAGTAAAGAAATGGTTTGAAATAAATAACACCCCCTTTGTAATCAGGTATTAAATGAAGAACTGATGATACTGTGTATATAGAAGTGTTTCCATAAAGGTTTATGAGTTTAATAACCATAGTACACATTTTATTCATATGCAAATCTTGTCATAGTTTATCTTCTTAAGGAGGTTGGATACCTTTGTTTCTGCACATCCGCAACAGTCAGATAATCAGATTGAGCTATTTTAAAGTTTATGCTATTTTGTTTATTTTTCACTGCAAGTGTGAGATTAAAAAACTACAAAATTAAATAATGATTTAGTTTAACAAAAAACAATTACTATGTTATATTTGTGAACATAAGTATTTGTTTTATGATAAAATTTATTTCACTAATTAACCTTAAAAACTAATGAAAAATTCTAAAAAGGGTAATGTTGACAATGAAGAGTTATCTCCCCTGGATGTTGATTTTCATTGATGTGGCTTAATTGAATGTGAATATCTCTGTTATCCGCTGGTGACATATCTTTTTTTCTTTTTAATCTTATTCTAGTGTGTATTAACTATAAAATATATAATTTTCAAACAAATCTTAATACATGAAATTGATTTTTTTTTCATAAAAGAATAATATTTTACAAAAATAATCATACAAAGAAAAAGGTTATTTGCATGTCTTTACTTCATATTAGTTTCAAGTTCCCTTTTTCCGACTTAGTTTACTTACATACTGCAATGGCTTAATAGAAAAACATTTGAATAACAATTATATTCCAAAGTCATCTTTTAAAGGAGTTTTTAAATTATTGTATTTTCATCATTGGGTGCCCTAACGGATGGGCCCTTTTTCGAACAAAAACTGTGGTGACATGGTATTTTTATGACACAATTTGATTCCAGACATATTTTTCAACAAAATAAGACCAAATTTAGCTATTTCTTAATACCTCGATATTTTGTATCCAACCTCCTTAATGAGCTTTATAATGAATTTTAGTGCAATAGTCATCGTCAAACTTGATTTCAAACAAAAAGTCTTATTCTCCAACAGCAAGACTATTTAATGATTTTTACCCTTTTCTTTCAAAGATATTTGTAATTTAAATGCAAATAGAAAAGAAACTCAGCCATGAAAGATGCTTTCCTTATATCAAACTTGAGATATCAGCATCCATTTTGGTTATCAATTTGACTTTTCACTTAGCACTTATGAAACAACACATAATTATATCTATTTACCTTCAACTAACATGGAATCTAACATAGCAGTTATTTCTGGTGAACATGAACCAACAAGATGGCTCTGATTGGCTACCAGAACACTTCCTTTATGTAAGGAGGCTGCTGATTGGCTGCCACCCTTTTCACCAAGTTTCGTCCTCTCTGATTGGTTAACACCAATACCACTTGCTCCTGATTGGCTAATATTTGACTGGGACTGACCTGGTGGTTTGGCAGGAAATATGGATAAGTTTGAGCTCAAAACAGGGCCAGAGTCGATCAGTTCAACTCCAGAAACAGTGTCAGGACCAGTAACCCAGCTGCTAATGCAATGTACACAAAAAAATTGTAGCCAAAACCTTTCCAAAATTTTTACTTTTCCAAGGATGATATATTTTAAGTTAGAGCTTCATAGCACAAAAACTTTTCAAGTTATCGCGTTTACAAGGAATTCTTAGAGTGATTATATAGCTCGTGACCTTGACTTTTGATCTTGAAAGTGAAAATGTCATAATGATTCCCTGGAAGTGTTCACATTTAGACATGTTCATGAGTTCTGAAAAACTAAATGGGGTAAAGTTATACCCAAATTTAGTGCACATTGTAATAACTCATATCTCATGACCTTGACATTTGACCTTCAAGGTCACATAATCATTGAACACTTTTTATTGAGTATAACAATCATGTATTGATTAAAAGTGTTCATGAGCTGTTTGAGTGGCATTCTAGAAGTTGATGGTATAAGGAAGACAAGAGTGATTCTATGGATGAACAACTTCTTTATTGGATGGTGGCGACGTTTCGGTATAGATTCTTATACCGTTATCAAGCATATGGTGAAAATGAGGAATACAGCAATTTATACAGTTTGGAATGATAATGAGAAAACAATAACAGTAACAACAGGATAAGGTAACAATACATCAAAGGATAATTTACATGAAGTTAAGAAAACATAGGATGAGTGGGATACCAGTTTGTGAGTGAGTTAATTAGGCAGATTAGCGAAGCCAGTTGAGTTGATTGGATTAATTATGGGCGGATTAAGTGGTTGTAAGCTGATGGGATGTAATAGCCTTGATCTCTGTTCATAGATGGCCGGAAACGGGAAATTTGTAAAGCTTCGGCTAAACGACGTTGAGTGTAATCATGTTTGTTGGTTGTGAGTGTTTTGACAGTGTCCCAGTTGATGTTGTGTTGTGGGAATTTGGTGATGTGTTCTGAAATAGCTGATTTTGCGTCTGCTTTGATGGTGGATGTCTTGTGTTCTTTGATGCGAATGTTGAGTGGCCTTGATGTTTCTCCGATGTAGTTGCTGCCGCAGTCGCAGCTAATGTTGTAGACCACTCCTTTAGGCTGCTGTTGTTTTGTTGCATGTTTTCTACCGTTAGCCCTAATGATGGTTTTGAGAGGAGTGGCCGTGGAGAAGTAGGTGTCTATACCAGCTTTCTGCTTGAGAAGACGACTAATGTGATGCGATGTTTTGCCAATGTAGGGAAGTGAGATGCGAATGGGGGCAGGGGCAGGCTTGGTAGTAGAGGGTTTAGGCATAGGGTTAAGGGTTGAGTGGATAACACGGTCAACAAGTTTAGATGGGTAGTTGTTTAGTTGGGTGAAGACATGCTGGAGGTGTTTTAGTTCAGTGTTAGGGGTGCCAGAGGATAAGTGGATAGCACGGCGGGAAAGGGTGGAGACAATGCCAGTTTTAGTTCTGTGAGGATGATTAGAGTCGAAATGGATGTATTGGTCAGTGTGCGTGGGTTTGCGGTAGACAGAGGTGTTAATAGTGTTGTCAGCTGTGCGTGTCACAAGGACATCAAGGAAGGGAAGCTGTGAGTTAGATTCAGTTTCAACAGTGAATTGGATGCGGGGATGCTGTTTGTTAAGGTGGTTGAGTAGAGCATGAGGGTCGTTAGCTTGTGGGAGAATGACAAAGGTGTCATCAACCTTCCTGAACCAGCAGGTTGGTTTGATTAGTGAGGTGCTGAGGGCATGCTGTTCAAAGGAGGTCATATAGATTTCAGAGAGGATGGGAGAGAGAGGGGATCCCATGGGCAGCCCATGGATTTGCTCATAGAGGTCATCACCCCAAGTGAAGTAGGTGGAGGTGATGGAGTTAGAGATGAGCTGAATGATGGAGTCAGTAGTTCATAGTTAAAATTAAGCATTTCGCTTAAACACGCTAAAGTCATGACCTTGCTGTGACCTTGACCTTTGACGGATTGAAGTCAAAACCTTTTAAAAAAAATTTACTTTTCCAAGGATGATATATACAAAGTTAGAGCTTCATAGCACAAAAACTTTCCAAGTTATCGCGTTTATAAGGGATTCTTAGAGTGATTACATAGCTCGTGACCTTGACCTTTGACCTTGAAAATGAACGTGTCAAAATCGAGCGGAGTAACGTTCACCTCAGAGGTTTCTGCGGTCATTTTGCAAATTTAAATAGATACAAAAGTTTTTTGAAGGGTGACACGTGTTGGAAATAAGCAAAGTTTTGGCGGAAAATGTATAACTGAGAGGTCCTTGTGTATGTGTATGAGATGTCACCAATTTAAAGCGATAATTTTGACGTAACTCGGAAGCGAGTCGAGATCGGCAAGATGGATGCGTTTATTCCTTTACTCAATTATATAGAGGGGTGAATCTTTCTTGTCTACGTTTTACCTACATTATATTTACGATATCGGGTTCCTGTGAATATCAAGCCTTTGCAAAGGTTGCACTCCAATGCTCTCTTCCTGAAGTGAAATTAATGTTGTTTGCAAGGACTGATCTGAAAGCTCTTGGGGTGTTATTTTTCCTCTGTTATATTTCATATGCCATTACAATTACCAATCTAAAGTTGAGATGAGTTTAAGATTGATTGATCCTACCTTTAGATTTGGGTTTGCTGGGAGTGAAGGATTTGGTCTGGTCCTCACACCCAATACAGCCGGGACAGGGTGGTTTCTTCAGAAGTTCTCTGGCAGTTGGTACTTCCTCGCCTCCGCTTTTTGCTCCTCTGTGGCTTCCTCCGAGAAAAGGTATTCGAATCCTGACAAATCTGAAATGATAATGGAAAAAATGGTTTTCAAAAAAGTTTTTACATGTTAGTTGACACAGATTCTCGTTGATGCACCAAAAGAATATTCATTTGCATCAATTATTTAAATTAACCAATATCATCTTAATCAAGATTCACATGAACAACATCTCTTGGGATCATATCCTCAAAATTCTTTTTGATATGATGCAGTGCAACAGACACAGCATACTTTTAGTGGGTGAGAGTTGTTCAGTGTCGCTTTGGCGATATTTCAGACATGACGTTCTATAAGTCATCAACTCACAAAAGAAATACAATTATAACAGTAATGAGTTCACTTTGATAATCAATCAACTAACCCAAGACTTATTCTTAACATTAACTACCGTACATAATCAATTAACTTACCCAATATACTTATACTTAACATTGACTAAATGATAAACTCCAAATACCTTCTTTCTCTAATGTCTTCTTGCTCACAGCTGCAGCTGCTGATCCTGTTGCTGCTTCTGACTTGGGCTCTGATCCAGCTGCTAGAGCTTTAGCTGCATCAAACTCCTTCTTGAATTGATCAGCGATTTCCTTTGTTTTGAATCTTATGGCAAAATTCTCCATCTTAGGTTCCTCATCAGCAAAGTCCTGAGCAAACCACACCCAAGCTTTGCACTCCCCGCCTGTAGTCATCAGTTTCAGTTCAAGCTCCGGGTTGATGATATGATTACAGCAGATTTTCAGGATCTGTTCTCGTCGCATAAGCAGACGTCGTCGATGAGTCTCTTTATGCTCAAGGATCTTCATTGTGCCCAGTCCTCTCTCCTTCCACTCTTTGTCATGGAATCTGGTTTGAAATATAAAATTGGTTGGTTAATGTACATTATCCAATAACAAAAAGCAAAAAAAAATAGCTCAATATTCAAAATCTTTTCAGTGGCTGTTGGGGCACAAACTCGCAAAGAATATGAAATCAAATAGATGTTGACAATAAAAAAAATCTTCAACAGAACACCAACGCCATTGTTTTCATAAAAATGCCAATATCAAAACAGAGCATTCATTATGATGCATCAAAAGACTCGGCAATATGTAAAATTAATTTTTTGGGGTGATCAAAAATGCAGATCATAATAATTAATTACCTGAAGAGCTTTGCTCTTTGCTCAAAGTGGCAGATCTCCTCCTCTTCTCCTGTCTTCAAGTCTACTTTTTCCGGGAGTGAGATAATTGGTTTAACGTATATGCGAGAGTCGTCATTCTTATTGTTCACGTAATATCCATCATCGGGAGACTTGGGGACCTGGGGACTCTTGGCTTGAGGAGACTTGGATGGGGTCAGGCTGAATGTGAATTGGAAGTTTGATGTATCCGTCTTGGCTCCTTCTGTAGCTTTCACTGGTGTTGAGACCTTTCCAAGATTGAACTGAAAACCTTCTTTCTTGGTAGAATCAGCTGCAGGAGTTCCAAAATTAAATCCACTTGAGGCAGTCTCTTTCTTTTCTGCTTCTGCCTGAGTGCCAAAATTGAATCCTTCAAATTGTTGGGTAGTGGTAGATGCAAAAGAAAAACCAACAGCTCCTCCACCACGTTTTAATCCTGCAGTTGCATATTCTGAGGCTGCGCTGGTGTTGACGCTAGACCCTGATCCACCTGCAACAAGCCACAGGGCCACAGGGCCACAAAAGCTATTAATTATAATCATCACTGGCCAGGGAGTGTCTACACAAAATTTCAGTTGCTTAGGCCGTATGCTTCTGGAGAAGATGATGAAAATAGGTTTTAAGGCTGTGGCCTATATGACCCTTATTTTGGGCCGTAGGGCAACAAAAGCTATAAATTATAATCCTCACTAGTCAAGGAGTATGTACACAAAGTTTCAACAAACTAGTCCATATGCTTCTGGAGAAGAAGATGAAAATAGGTTTTAAGGGCATTACCCCTGTGGCCCTCATAAGGGGCCCCGGGAAACCAAAGATATAAATTAATATCCTCACTGGGAGTCTCTAGACAAAGTTTCAGTTTTCTAGGCCTCCCCCTCTCTTGAGAAAAGTCGAAAATTTACAAAGTTTACAGACATTTACATGAACGGAAGGACAGATAGATTGACAGGCGCTGAACACAATGCCATGCCATAAGCCCATCGAGCCTAACAGGCCAGATGAACCTAAAATGATCACAGAGCAATAATAGTCAATTTTTCTACTCAGAATTGTATATCATACCTTCAATCTCATCAAACTCCTTTGCTATGGTGCCAAACTGTGCAAGGGTAGATTTAATCTTCTCCAGTCCTTCAGTTTTGAATACAGGCAGAGGATGAGACTTGTATTCTTCAGATTGAAATGAACTTCTACAGTTCTGGGATTTCAGCTCAAGAACTGGTCTCAGCTCCAGGATGTCATGGAGAGATCCATACTGCAGAGTCTTGTTGATGTAGTCACAGGTTGTCTGGTATCTCCTGAGACTGGTTTCTGAAGTGTTCTTCTTCGACCTCAGATCTCCAAGAACCTTGTCCCTGTGTTGCTGTAGTTCAATCTGCATCTCTTTCTCTCTCTGATCAATGAGGGTTTTCAGGGAATTGAAGGTGTGAGTGATTGTGTCAGGGAGCACGTCATAGGCCTGTTCTGAAGAGGAAAGATCTTGTTCGGTTGCTGTACGATGAGCCTCTTGTTCGTTTATGGTTTCTGTGACACTGTTTTGTAAACTTTCCATTTCTTTTCTTTCACTATCAGCAGTTTCATCAAGATAGATAACCCTGTGTTTGACATGATCCTTGCGGCGACATGTTGAACAAGTCAACATGCAACAATCTTTATCCCATGTGTCTGCAATGAACTTTGGGTGGATTGAGCAGTATTTGTCTTGATTGAAAGATCCAGTCTTCAATTCCCCAATGTTCTGAACTGTATGTGACCTTGAACCTCTGAAACTATTGTGTATCATCTGACAGTTTTCACAGAAAAAGTGTTGACAATCCCCACACCAACAAACTGCCTGGTTTCCGTCCTCCTCATGTGTACACAGGACCAGTTCAGGATTGTGGTTCAACGTCAGGTGCAGGATTTCCTTCTCGGTAATGACGTCCTTCTGAAGATGTATCTCTGTGAGGATTACTTCTCTCTGACACGGAATGCATACCAACACTCCTCCATCTGCAGATGTCAAACACGTTTCACATACAGCATGCAGACAAGGAAACAGGAAGGGGGCGGGGCCGTTCAGTGAGAAGTGCTGCTGACAGACCTGGCAAGTTGGGAATCTGGACATTTTGAGTTGAGGTCACTGGAATAAAACAATATGGCCTTGAAGACCCTTTTGGACACGATTAATGCATCAATATATATCATTATTCTAGACAAATAATTAAGGACTAGGTTAAACTACAAAAAAGATTAATATTTGGCATTTACTAATGCTTTATTTAATAATTTGCTATGTTAGTGTTATAAAATATAAACGTAAAAGAGGTCACATTCAAAATTTTCTTGTTGGAATTATATGGTTATTTTGAAACACACGTCACCACATTATAAAGAAATTGTGAGACACAAATCTTTCTCTTCAATACAATTGACCAAAATTAGTGAAAACAATTTGTTTTCATTTTTTGATGTTTCCCTCTGTTAGAAGCGTAATTATGTTTTTAGTGTTTATTGTTATTTCCCCCATATGAAATCTTATTCAGAAGACTAAATCTTGACTTTGAGTCTTGTTGATATTCTCTAAGTTAAGATTATTCTAGGCAATGAAGTTGTATCAATTTACTCAATTTCCTGGAATTTTATACCGATGTCATTCAATAAAAATAGAGCCATTGACTCTTTAGCTCATCAGGCTTCATATTAAATTAAGCTGTAGAGTGTGGCCAATGTTGTTCCCCCTTTGTAGGGGCCACAGGATCACCAATTTTAAAATTAAGTAATTAAAGCTACACTTTATAATCTTCACTAGCCAATGAGTCTGTACACAAAGTTTCAGCTTCCTAGGACTTATTCTTCTGGAGAAGAAGATGAAAATAGGTTTTTAGGGCGTTCCCCCTGTGGCCCTTATAAGTGGTCACAGGGCCACCAAAACTACAATTTATAATACTCACTCGCCAAGGAGTCTGTACACAAAGTTGCAGTTTTCTAGGCCTTATGCTTCTGGAGAAGAGATGAAAATAGGTTTTGAGGGCTTGGGCCACAGGGGCATTGTCTTAAATATATGTGAGTATTGCAATGTTTTAAAACTTAAGGGAAAATTAATTATAAAAAGTTGTGTACCTGTCTTCATTTTACTGAAAGCGTCTTATGTTGTCGGTGTCTGCAACGTTAAATCCCTAAGAATACCAGTAAAAATTTCGTTTTAGTCTGAAATTGACCTATGCGTGTTAATATATAGAGAATCTCACCCAAGTGTCTTCTGATATCAAATATATCAACGAGTGTTAATATATTTTATATCAGAAGACACGAGGGTGAGATTCTATTTATCATCCAAAATCATTTTTCATCACATAAGCATGAAAACTTTCATCTTTGAACACTGCATAGCCCTCCAACTCCTTGACCAGTAATGTCATAACATTGTGACGTCATCCTCTTGATGACATCATAGCATTTTGACGTCATTGTGTTTATGACGTCATAGCATTGTACGTCATTTCTGATGATGCAAAACCTTTGTGATGTCATGTCCCTGCTGTTGAAAGGGCATTGTTCGAAATCTACTGTCAAAACGATATCTCCTAGGAGATATCGCTTGATCTTTCACAAGCGATATCTCCTGTGGAACACAGTTTTGGATGATAAGTCAACTTTTAAATGTTTAAAATAATGCAAAGTTCACTTATCGTTTAAAAGTTTAGTTGAATGTGAACAAATTAATGATGATGGGGAGAGCTCACGAGATTATAGAGGTTGTGAGGTGGTTTGTTTAAGTTTACTGGAGTGATCAAACGAATATGAAGATATATGTTACCAATTTCAATACAACAGTTTTTAATAAGAAAATAGTATTCTAAAACGTGCGTAATATGTTCAGTTGAGTCCTTATAAAAGTACCAAAGTACCAAAGTAACAATTTATTATCCTCACTAGTCAAGGAATCTGAACACCAAGGTTCAGTTTCTAGGCCTTATGGTTCTGGAGAAGAAGTCGAAATTCCACAAAGTTTACGGACGGATGGACGCCGGACACCATGCCATGCCATAAGCCTTACAGGCCAGATAAGCTTAATATCATGTCCATGTATAGACATCAGTTATACAGATGAGTTCTTGTTGACATCTGAAAATGACTGATATGATCTACATGCGTAGCATAGGTACTGAAGCACATAGATCATATTTAATAAGATTGCTAACGAGAGAGCTATCACAGCCTGAGATAAACATGTTCTCAATGTGATATGGATATCTTAGCTTGTTGACAAAGTAGGTTCGAAACTGAAGCGTGTCAGAGATCGGATGATAAATCTTATCCGTGTGTGCAGTCGTTATGACTTATACAAACATATATACAGACCTAATATCGAAGTGAACATTATCACTGCCATACTGACAAAATTTCATGATTGACAATACACTGGTTATCATAATTCCATTGAAACAGTGTTTTACTAAGGCAATCATATCTCTATTAATCTAAGTATAACAAGAACAGTCCTATCGGGGTATTTTTGCGGAAACATTTTGTGATGCATTGTATACTTTGTCAAATTGTTAAATCAAGAACAAATAAAACTCTACGCTCATCAACATATATGAAAATAAGGGTGAAATAATATAACCATGAAATAATAATGTAGTATAAGTATAAACAGTGAAGTACTCTTGAATTTTGTTTCAACAACAAAAAAACCCAGTAGGACTGTCCCTTTAAAGCGGGACAGGTGTTTGTGCTGTGCCACATACTTGTAGTTGTATAACATGGCGTGTCTACACTCGAAAGCGAAACCGAAAGTAGGATTACTGTGCAGTGATAAAAACAGTTAATATACGAACATATACCTCCGATTAAGGAACCTATGTTAACACTTATTATGATTGCTTCGGTATATCAAGTTTTATATTCGATCTTCAGCCGATATCTTGATTATGAACATACAGTGTATGAGAGGAGATTGACTCACCTGATTTGAGCCCCTACATCCGGGCAACTGGGAAATATCCGGGCCAGTCCATAAACTTTCAACATTAATCTGGGGTTGAAGAACATTGCATAACATTCAAGACGCTATAGAAGAGTTAACTTTAAATATTTTTAGAAAAGGTAAATTGATAAATGAAATACACTAATTATTATTTGTCCTAAATTTAGGATAAGAATTACCCCTAAAGTTGTTAAACGAATAGAATCTAAGAGTAAATTAATCACTTCATTTAAAGGGGCAGTAGCACGTTTTTAGGGGGAATAAAAGGTGATGTCAGGAAAATGAAAATAAATGGTTCCAATCTTTAGACAATCTATAATAACTAAATGGAGCAGTAATAAATCAAATATACAATGTCAAGTTAAGCCATGCGATTTCTTTTCTTACACAAAATGAATTAAAGGTGTTCACACACAAATGGCGGCCAATGGACTTAGGATGAATCTTTATAATTTTTTCACACAAAAATGGCTTCCAATGGATTTTATGTGAATCCTCATACTTTGTTCTCTGACTACGGATGATTGGTTTGTGTTATGAGATTTATGATACTATCAGTAATACATTTAGCATTAACTTATAGTTATCAGTGAAAAATTTAAAATATAAAATTGTCAAAAAACGTGCTACTGCCCCTTTAAACTCTTTTTAATAATGAAATGAAACCTAGTAATGAAATACTTTCTTAAGAATGACTCACAATGTGGATATACAGGTTTGATGATTTTAAGATGTCAATGACATGTACTCAACACCAAATTAACAGAAATCTGATATCAACTGTTGCAAATAGATAATGTTGAAAATTTGCTTATAGTTTTATAGGAATCTGTTATAGTGGCCTTGGGATCATGCATGAATGTCGACGTTGGATGAGCTTCAGTAACACGGCGTAATCAAAATTGATCAAGCCACTTAAAAGAATTGCTTAAAGTTCACGATGAGAAAAGTTTGAAATAAATGGATGAAATAAAGATTTAAAATATTGACGCTACCTTGATGCGAAACTACACACAATGCCGTAGGGTAAAGCTACGCATCTACATACATGATAATATATTTATAACACAGAATATACAAGTTTCCGTCCGTCAGTAAACTTTGTGCTTTTTCGACTTCTTCTCAAGAAGCATAAGGCCTAGAGAGCTGAAATTTTGTGTACATACTCCTTGACTAGTGAGGATTATAAGTTAAAGCTTTGGTGACGATGTGGCCCCTTATATGGGTCACAAGGCCTATTCCATGACAACCTATTTTCATCTTCTTCTCCAGAAGCATAAAGCCCCGAAAGCTGAAAACTTGTGTACATACTTTTTGACTAGCGAAGATTATCATTTACAGCTTTGGACAGACAGAAAGACAGATTTTATTACAGTATCATGAGCCCCTGCGCCGAAAATACAAAATTGAAATCGATTGAAATATTGCATGCATTAAATTTAATTTGAAATTAAAGTTCCTGAGTTTCACGACGTGCGTTGAACACTTTGTAAAAGAACACTGCTATGGCTTGGATTGTCTTTATTTTCTAGAATTTGCATGAGTTGAGTTAATTTAAAAGGGCAGTATAGCACGTTTTTAGGGGGGGGGGGAATATATAAGGCGATGTCAGAAAAAATGAAAGGAAATTGTTCCAATTGAAAGACAATGTATTAAACTAAATGAAGCAGTAATAAGTAATGTATGTAGCCATGCGATTCCTTTTTCTTACACAAAATGAATTTAAGGTGTTCACACACAAATGGCGGCCAATGGACTTAGGATGAATCTTCATAATTTGTTCTCCGACTATAGATGATTAGCTTGTGTAATGAGATTGTTGACACTATCGAAATAAATCATTTAGCAGTAATGTACAATTATCAGTGAAAAATTGAAAAATTATCAATTTTCTAAAAGGAACGTGCTACTGCCCCCATAAGCGATGTTGGGGTTTCAATGTAATATGGACTGATGTAGATTTTCCGTAGATGATGATACTTAGCACAATACAGGAGATTATGGTATTCGTCTTCAATGAGCTTTGAATTTTCTGTGAAAGTCGGAACATTTCTTTGGTTGTTGGGAATATGTTTAAGACGGCCGGATACTATCAATAGGTTGAAGTTGTGGCAACAGAATTTGGCGATGTATTTTATAAGATGAGATCGGAGTTCAAAGGCAAGGTACTTGTCTAGGAGGGATTTAAAGAGTTTGTAGTTGTAACATTTTGATTTGGATGAATTCCAGTCTTGAATCCGATTATCTTCGAGTCGCTGTTTAAATTCAATTATAATAAGATGGATGTTTCCAACTTGATGTTGAATCCACACGTTTACCAATCCCAGTTTGTATATCCTTCTCTCAATGACCCATGTATTTCTTCCTGTATCCGTGATACCCTTAATCATATAGAAGCCTTGTAGTTCAGATGAAAGAGTCGGCACCAGAATTGAACAGATTTTACCATAAAGTTAGCAGTAAATAATATTGTTCATAGTTGAGTTGAGGGACTCCTATTCGTTAAACTACTATTTTAGTTACCGTATTTCCTCTAATAAGCGCCGGGCCTCTAATAAGCGCCGGGGGTCAAGGGTAGTTGAGAAAATAAGCGCCGGGCCTTGAAACAAACTTCAGTTTTTCTATGAAAGAAATAAGCGCCGGGCCTCTAATACGCGCCAGGGGGTAAAGAGGTGTGCTTATTAAAGGAAATACAGTAAGTTTCATTCCAGGTTTATCGCAAAATTCTTTGAGTACTTTTAATTTCTTTTGTAGTTTGTATCTGCTACTGTCGATAAGTCATCGGCTTTCGTTTCCGGACCATATATCAAAATCTGTTGAATATATATTTTACTGAAACTTTGGTGTGGTTAGATCTAGTGGTTGAGTATTGCCTTTTTGCTATTTTGGTTATTCTGAATATTTTATTCGTTCTGGATTCATGGAAACAATTTGAACTCAGGGTAGGGACCGTTTCGGAGCCATATCTAAAAAACTGTTCAATATATGTTTTCAAAACTTGAAATGAAGTTAGACCTAGTGGCGGAGTGCCATTTACATTTTTTGGTTTCCATTGAAACAATTTGAACATATGGGGGGTTGAGTCATGTTCTTGTCTCTATCTAAAAATATTTCAGTTTGATTTTGACTTGCAATGAAATCAGGCCGTGATGTAGCTAATAGATACATCACGGCCGACATCGGGCATGGTACAACAGTGAATATCTGTTACAGTTAACAGCACATTTTTCTCAATTCATTATTTGTTAAAATTTCCCCTTTGTAAGTAAATGTTGATAATGATCACAATTAACCATTCCCGACTTGGCCAAGGATTTGAATTTAGAATGTCAATGCATGAGACTTGTTCACAGCTAAATGATTTTGTTCATTTTTAGTAGAGTTAGTTAAATCCATTCTCTCCCCACAGAGGCAACTCAGTCATACCTGAATTAGCCTCTGTTCTATTACGGCTAACATACGGGATAGAAAGGTAGAAATCTGATTGGAGGCAATCAAAGTTAGTTGTGCAATCAGCGACGCCGTTTCAAAAGTGGTCATTCGCAAAAGTTCGGCTATTCCCGTGTGGTTCCGCATCAAAGGGAGATAACTCTTTCTTCTACAAAACAATCGCTTTTTACCTTCGCATTGGTTTTTATTTGGTGAATTATTAAAATAAAATTAATCATAAAACGAACAACAATTTACACAATTATAAAACAATATGTTTCTAATGAAAAACCCTATACATATCTTATTTTGAAATAGTTTCCCTCTCTGAGACTCACACTGTTAATGAAAAAGAAACCTAAAGGCATGATTCTTTTAAAAGTCACTGAGCGACCGTTGAGTATTCCCGAAGTCCTGGACATCCAAAAGGTGTTTTCATTGGCTGCAAATAAGGGAGATATCTCAAGTTACAACTTTTTGCCGCTAGGGCGATCTGCCGGAATCCCAGGATTTTGGCGTAATAGAACAGAGGCTAACTGGGGTATGACTGAGTTGCCTCTGTGGGGAGAGAATGAGTTAAATCATGACCCACACAAATATATTTGTATATTGAGAGTATTAACAGAGTTAATTTTCGTATCATTAATATGGTATTGGGAATAAAATTTGTATTAGATGCCTGAAGTTAGACATATTGTCATCGCTTGCTATGCTTACCGGAGTTCATATTCAACATCAAAATTATATTGCTAACTTTATGGTAACAAAACCTACCCCCTAAATGCACTAGGCTTTCAAATTGCTTCGATGGAAACCAGAATAAAAAATCTAGAATAACAAAAATAGCTCAAGGCACCAACCCACCATTAGGTCTTACCACATAGCAGTTTTTATAGTTTTGTAAAAAAATATTGAAAGGTTTTGAAGATATGGCCCGGAAACAGACCCTACCTTCCATATGCACTAAGTTCAAACTGTTTCCATGGAAACCAGAAAAATAAACAAATCAGAATAACCAAAATACCAAAAGGCACCACTTCATCATTAGGTCTAACCAGATACCAGTTTTTGAGATATGGCCCGGAAACGGACCCTACACCTATGTGCACAAAGTTCAAACTTTTCCCATGGAAACCAGAAAAAAAATCAGAATATCCAAAATATCAAAAGGCACCAGGCCACCACTTTATGACGTTGTGAGGGAAACTTTCCAATTTCTTTTCATGAGAGGCTGTAGCCATCTTTGTATAACTTGTGGTAGGATATATTATCCTTTGTAAATTTTCTATTTTCCATCAGGATCAAAATTAACAGAACTGATGCAGGAAAACTAAAAGTCCACATTAAAAATAAAAATAGCAACATAAATATATTGTGTCGCCAGCATAACATCAAAATAGGCAACATCAGCGACCTGAGGAAAGTATTGATGAATGTATGAGGATTCATGAAAATATAACAACACACCAAGTATCAACATAGCATTAGTTTATTTACACACGTCTATTGCACTTTGTACACAAATGTTCAGCATTGCTGTTTATATAATCAGAACAATTTACATCGTATTAATGCACCACACATGATCAGGTAATTTAGTTCTGGATTTTCAAAATCTAAATCTCAAACATCAGATGATAAATCTTTTGAAAGTAAAACTGCTGTAGCACTATCCAAACTCTAAATTCAAACAATATTCAAACTATTACATAAAACATGTCACAATTCAAGCTATGCACAAAGTAAAGTAATAAATCTGCCTCAGATACACATACACTTATTGCTCTAAGTTCTTGGAAAAATACAATGGCTGAATTATGAGTGATTATGTGTTGAGTGGAGATAACAGAGAAATCAAGTTTAGGTTCAAATCTATTAAAATTTATCATCATTTTGTAACTTTTAAGCACGATTATTTCACAATCCTATGTCATCAGACATTCAAACAAATTTTTTTCTGACCTTATTGCGATGAAAAACTAGTATTTAGCATGAGAACACACAAAAAAGAAAGAACCTTATTTCATCAATACCATGATCTTATGATTTAATGGCCAACTTCTGCATCTTAAATCATATGCAACCTGCTGCAGTAAATTTAAAAGTCAACACTTGATTGTTCAAATGAAACTCCAAGGCCATGTTTCAAGCATCTAGCTTACATTTAGGTCTACTGATAATAAAATTGCAATCTAAAGACGATGCTTAATTTCTCACTTTCAAAAATGACAGAGTTCAAGTTTCCAATTTAGGAAGACCACTCAAAAAATGAAATGATATGACATAGAAGACTTGATTGAATCCAGTTCTGTACATCTTGCTGTAAAACTTCAGTTGACTAGTGGTGAACTTTCATCATTTCTTCTGATCTGAAACAGAAAAATAAAAGTAAAGAAATGGTTTGAAATAAATAACACCCCCTTTGTAATCAGGTATTAAATGAAGAACTGATGATACTGTGTATATAGAAGTGTTTCCATAAAGGTTTATGAGTTTAATAACCATAGTACACATTTTATTCATATGCAAATCTTGTCATAGTTTATCTTCTTAATGAGCTTTATAATGTATTTTAGTGCAATAGTCATCGTCAAACTTGATTTCAAACAAAAAGTCTTATTCTCCAACAGCAAGACTATTTCATGATTTTTACCCTTTTCATTCAAAGACATTTGCAATTTAAATGCAAAAGAAAAACAAATTCAGCCATGAAAGATGATTTGGTTATTTCAAACTTAAAATATCAGCATTGATGTTGTTATCAATTTGACTTTCTACTTAGCACAAATGAAACAACACATAAATATATATCTATTTACCTTCAACTAACATGGAATCTAACATAGCAGTTATTTCTGGTGAACATGAACCAACAAGATGGCTCTGATTGGCTACCAGAACATTTCCTTTATGTAAGGAGGCTGCTGATTGGCTGCCACCCTTTTCACCAAGTTTCGTCCTCTCTGATTGGTTAACACCAAGACCACTTGCTCCTGATTGGCTAATATTTGACTGGGACTGACCTGGTGGTTTGGCAGGAAATATGGGTAAGTTTGAGCTCAAAACAGGGCCAGAGTCGATCAGTTCAACTCCAGAAACAGTGTCAGGACCAGTAACTGCTAATGCAATGTACACAAAAAAATTGAATAACTGGAGAAAGTATTTCCGTCCAACTGAAACACAAGAGAGTAGGGGTGAGACAAGCACTAAGGGAAGCTAGCAGGCCACAAAGCTGGGTTGTTAGTAAGGCTAGTAAGGTCTATTTTATTCATGATGATAGAACATCTAGGCAGTTTCTGGAACAAGCAACTAATAATTTGCTTTAAAAAAAAGTGCATGATCAATTTAGTGACAAAAATTAATTTCTTTGGCAATCAATATCTTATAGTTATCTCACAAAAGAGGAAAGACTACATACACACACATGCAAAAATAAATGAAAACTGATATAAAGGAACAAGGTAAATGGCAGCTATTCATATCGGTTTCGTGAGTTGTTCATTGCCACTGTTCTCACTGTTTCAGGAGTTGAGATGAACACTTGTACCATTTTTTTTTTCAAAACAGATTTAATATCTCACTTTATATGGAGAGAATCCCAAATTATGTGTGTCCATAGATAAGAAGATATGTTGGATACCATGTACATGTAACAAACTGATGGTATATACTGATTACTAATCCAGACCTTTTAACCAAGATACTGAAGTAATGATACAAGCAATTAATGGAGTGAAAGAAGATCCTGATGTTGGTCTCTCATCAGCTGCTAGATAATGGAAGCTAGGAGATCTACAAAACATACAGATTAGATTCTTATTATTATCTTGTGAGACGAACAACTGGGAACAACACTACAAATTATTATTTCCATATGAAAACAAAACTGTTCACAACACAGTCTCCTTAGAGATCGAATGAGTGAGTTTGTGTTAAGAGCTGCAGATTAAACACAAGAAATCGGATTCTATCTTATTATTATCCTATGATTCAAACAACTGGGAACAACACTACAAATTTTCAATATGAAAATAAAACTGTTCACAACACATAGTCTCCTTAGAGATCGAATAAGTGAGTTTGTGTTAAACGCTGCTTGAGCAATATATCAGGCATTAGCAGCATCTTATTCAGGAAGCATTATTCAACCCCAACACCAAATAGCAAAAACATTCATTAATTTTTGTTAAGACAATCAGTATACATGCCAAGATGTATGTTTCGTTAAGTATACCATCATAGCATGTAAACATTTCACAATTAGGCCACAAACAAGCTCACATGCTTTTTGACAACCAACATCATTAAATTTATCAATATCATGTTTGAATAGAAATGCCATTACTTGAAATTGAAAAATCTTACTTCATTTATGTTACGCTGAATTTTATGAGCCAATTATTCATAAAATACTTCTTTAATTTTTCCCAATGAGGAGACATTAATTATGAAATAGGTATTCAAATCATATCTTATGGAAGAATGATAGATTTGATTAATTAATATTTGTAATGTGTTGAGATTGTCAAAACACAACTAATCTACAATGGAAACTGAGGAAAGACTACAAACACCCACATGCAACAACAGGAAAACAGATATATACTTATATAGGAAGAAGGTAAATGACAGCTATTCATATAAATTTTGTGAGTTGTGCATTGTCACTGTTTTCACTGTTTCTGGAGTTGAGATGACCACTCTTGCCATTCTTTTGTCAAAACTGATTTAATTTTTTTATATTTGTGTCTGTAAGCAAATTTCTGCGTTCACCTGAAACATACTTTATCAACACTACACACCTTATCACAAATCATTTGTTTTATAATGATTTGGTCATTCATAATGTTTGTTCTTTATTTCTGACCAACAGAGATCAATTAGATTCCATTAAGTGCCCTATTTCCTCAAATTATCACAAATCATTTGTTCTTTGAAAATTTGGTCATTCATAATTGTTGTCGTTCTTTCTGACTATAAGGGCAATTAATTAATGAGATTTCTTTAAGTGCCTTATTTCCTGAAATTGAGGTTTGCATCATGAACAAATATTCTCCAAGGCAATCAATTTGCCATGGCTACATTTTTAAAGATACGCTTCAAATTGATTCATTTTAACAGACCCTGCCTCAATTTTGATGCCTTGGCTGTGAGTAGTCTGATAAATAGACACATGGGACGTCTATAAAAGAAATACAGATTGAAAATATGAACAGATATTGGTTTGAAATGCCAGGGCTACAAGTGGTCTGAAAATAATACAGAGGGGGCATCTATTTATGGGATAATGGGAAAGTTGGCCAATGAAATATTTATAAAAAAATTTCTTCAAACATTACCTTTAAAGGATGCGGCATCACCTCTTGAGAACACTTCTGGGGTGTCCATTTCGTGGGAGATCTTTTCTGAGAGTTCCGAGTCATGGGCTAGATGAGCTCCCTGTGCATAGATAAAATGTTACATAAATGATCTCACCCTTGTAAGTGATTGACTTACTGCTTGTGAAGTATTTCAGCCTTTAGCAGTGCTCTCATCCTCATGTCTCCTGTTATTGAAATCATCTTATTGTATAGTAGTATTGTAAAGTCTCTAATGACTGAATAACAGTTTGTTGAATATTCAAAAAAAATTTTTTTTTTAATAAGAACCTTTATAGCAATGTTCTTAATGGTTTGTAACTTAGCTTAAAGTCAAAGCTACAAATGAAACGGTTAATTTACAAAACAACTTAAAAAACAAGAATTGACAATATTTCATAGTTTTGAGAATAGGAATACATTGCCTGTATCTTTATTATGATCTTATACTTCTGAGTTGTTTTCCCCTCAAAATCAAGGTGTCTGGAGAAATCAAATGGTTTTTGAATAAAGAAGAGGCATGCATAACAATGATTTGTATGGCCCTGGAGATCAAGATATGTATCCCATTATTGTCACAACTATGAAAACAAGATAGCACATACCTGGTTGAATGTTTTGACAAATTCCTCCGCTGCTGCTACGGAGCTGAACACAGCCTTGAAATGACGGCGCACGGGATCATCAGTGGAGAAATCAATAGGGCTCCACATAGAGCATCTTGCCTTCTTGTCTCTGGGGAGAACATTGAAGTTATCAAATAAGTATGTTTTAAGAAAAATACATGAAATAAACAATACTGAGCTTAACCATTTCATTAGAACTTTTTTCAAATAACTTAATGAAAATCCCTAGATCAGTAAGTGACTTTTTCCTTTAAAGATTTAAAATTATCCTCTTAAAGGTAAAATTATAAACACTATATGGCCTAATTGTTCAAGTTCATCCCATTGTATGTCCATTAAATGGATCTCTCGTTGGCTTTACCTCTCTGCATTAGTCTCATTATGTTTAAAAGAACCTTTACACTTATTTGCAACATTCAAAGTATGCTACCTTTGTGGATAGCCCCCTTGCCCTTTATGCAACAGGATTCTGAGATTAACATACCCGGTATGTCCAAATAGTCAGTATTAAAAAAATCTCTGAGTTGATTCACAAGCTAATGGTGTGTTCCCGACAGATGACATGGTTACAGATGCGAGTTCCTTCATCAGTCTACATCTCCACGTTGTTTCCATTCAGGTCTTCGTTGTACATGATCTTCAGGTCTACCAACCCAAGTTTCTGAAAACAATGCCATGAGAGAGTCAAGGTCTGGTAGCTGAGTTGGTTAGATGGTGGTATGGTCAGTGCTGGAGATTGTAGCTGAGGGTATGGATTTTCATGAACACATTCTGGTCAATCTTAGTATCAGCAAGCCAAGATGTTTTAATTTAGCTTATGAGTTATGAAATTTGAAGAAAAAACCTGACTGGTCGTAAAGTGAATGATTAAACAAACCTTCCACTCGTTGTTCTCAAAGGAGAAGAGAGTTGCCCGCTTCTCGAAGATGGTGATGTTTTCTTCCTCAGAGTCCTCTTCTTCTTCATCATCTTCTTCCTCCTCCTGGGGTGCTCCCTGGGTGGGCGTCGCCTCTTCCTTCGATGAATTGTTGGATTTGTTCTCTGCTGAGGTTTGAAATCATTCATTGCATAAAATATATTCATCTTTGGGAGAGATTGCAATATGCAGAAGGATCAGTATGTTTATCTTTATAAAGGTCACATAAATTATCAATAAAATAGAGCCATTGGCTCTGTAGCTCATCAGGCTTCATCATCAATTATGCTGTAGAGTGTGGCCAATGTGATTCCCCTTTGTAGAGGCCACAGGGGCACCAATTAAAAATTAAGTATATAGGCGACAAGTTTCAGTTTTCTAGGCCTTATACTTCAGGAGAAGAAGATGAAAATAGAAGGACGTTCCTGTTGCCCTTTATAATCCTCGCTAGCCAAGGAGTCTGTACACAAAGTTTCAGCTTTCTAGGCCTTATGCTTCTGGAAAAGACGATGAAAATAGGTTTTTAGGGCGTGGCCCCTGTGGCCCTTATTAGGGGTCACAGGGCCACCAAAGCTACAATTTATAATCTTCACCACCAATCAAGGAGTTTGCAAACAAAGTTTCAGCTTTCTAGGCCTCATGGTTCTGGAGAAGAAGATGAAAATAGGTTTTTAGGGCATGGCATCTGTGGCCCTTATTAGGGGTCACAGGGCCACCAAAGCTACAATTTATAATCCTCACTAACCAAGGAGTCGGTACACAAAGTTTCCACATCCTAGGCCATATGCTTCTGGAGAAGAAGATGAAAATAGGTTTTAAGGGCATGACGCCTGTGGCCCTCATTACGCGCCCCGGGAAACCAAAGATATAAATTAATATCCTCACTAGGAGTCTCTAGACGAAGTTTCAGTTTTCTAGGGCTCCCCCTCTCTTGAGAAAAGTCGAAAATTTACAAAGTTTACAGACGATTAGATGAACGGACGGACAGATGGATTGAGGGGTGCTGAACACAATGCCATGCCATAAGCCCATCGAGCCTGTCAGGCCAGATGAACTTAAAATGGTCACAGAGCAATAATAGTCAATTTGTCTACTCAGAATTGTATATCTTACCTCCAATCTCATCAAACTCCTTTGCTATGGTGCCAAACTGTGCAAGGGTAGATCTAATCTTCTCCAGTCCTTCAGTTTTGAAAACAGGCAGAGGATGAGACTTGTATTCTTTAGATTGAGATGATCTTCTACAGTCCTGGGATTTCAGCTCAAGCTCTGGTCTCAACTCCAGGAAGTCATGGAGAGATCCATGCTGCAGAGTCTTGTTGATGTAGTCACAGGTTGTCTGGTATCTCCTGAGACTGGTTTCTGAAGTGTTCTTCTTCGACCTCAGATCTCCAAGAACCTTGTCCCTGTGCTGCTGAAGTTCAATCAGCATCTCTTTCTCTCTCTGATCAATGAGGGTTTTCAGGGAATTGAAAGTGTGAGTGATTGTGTCAGGGAGCACGTCATAGGCCTGTTCTGAAGAGGAAAGATCTTGTTCGGTTGCTGTACGATGAGCCTCTTGTTCGTTTATGGTTTCTGAGGCACTGTTTTGTAAACTTTCCATTTCTTTTCTTTCACTATCAGCAGTTTCATCAAGATAAATAACCCTGTGCTTGACATGATCCTTGCGGCGACATGTTGCACACGTCAACATGCAACAATCTTCATCCCATGTGTCTGCGATGAACTTTGGGTGGATTGAGCAGTATTTGTCTTTATTGAAAGATCCAGTCTTCAATTCCCCAATGTTCTGAACTGTATGTGACCTTGAACCTCTGAAGCTATTGTGTATCATCTGACAGTTTTCACAGATCAAATTGTTGACAATCCCCACACCAACAAACAGCCTGGTTTCCGTCATCCTCATGCGTACACAGGACCAGTTCAGGATTGTGGTTCACCGTCAGGTGCAGGATTTCCTTCTCCGTGATGACGTCCTTCTGAAGATTTGTCTCAGTGAGGTTGACTTCTCTCTGACACGGAATGCATACCAACACTCCTCCATCTGCAGATGTCACACACGTCTCACATACAGCATGCAGACAAGGAAACAGGAAGGGGGCGGGGCCGTTCAGTGAGAAGTGCTGCTGACAGACCTGGCAAGCTGGGAATCTGGACATTTTGAGGTCAGGTCACTGGAACAAACAATATGGCCTTGAAGACCCTTTTGGACATGATTTATGCAACATGTATCGTGATTCTAGATAAATAATACAGGACTAGGTGAAACCTCAAGAAAGACTAATATTTGGCATTTACATAATTCTTTATTCAATGCTTTGCTATGTTAATGCACTTAAAGTGAGTATATAAAATATAAACGTAAAAGAAAGAGGTCACATTCAAGACAGACAATAAATTGTCTTGATGAAATTATATGGTTGTTTTGAAGCACACTGCACCACATTATAAAGAAATCGTGACACACAAATCTTTCTCTTCAGTACAATCGACCCAAATTAGCGACAACAATTTGTTTTTGTTTTTGATGTTTCCCTCTGTGAGAGGTGTAATTTATGTTTTTAGTGTTTATTGTCATTTTCCCCAGACGAAATTTAATTCAGAAGACAAAACTAGACTTTGAGTTTTGTTGATATTCTCTTAGTTAAGATTATTCTTGGCAATGAAGTTCTTTCAATTTATTCAATTTCCTGGAATTTTATACCGATGTCATTCAATAAAAATAGAGCCATTGGCTCTGTAGCTCATCAGACTTTTGATGGAAATAGGTTTTTAAGGTTTTGACCCCTGTGACCCCATTTGGGATCATGAGGTAACCAAATCTACAATTTAAAATCTTCATTAGCCAAGGAGTCTTAAGAAAACTTTTCAGCTCTCTAGACCTTTTTGAACAGGAGGGGAAGATAAAAATTGTTTTTTAAGGTTTTGACCCCTGAGATCCCATTTTTTCGGTCACGGGGTCACGAAATCTACAATTTAGAATCCCCATTGGCCAAGGAGTCTACTCACTACTTTTCAGCTCTCTAGACCTTTTGGAACTGGAGAAGGGCCACCAAAGTAACAATTTATAATCCTTATTAGTCAAGGAATCTGTACACAAAGTTTCTGTTTCTAGGTCTTATGGTTCTGGAGAAGAAGTCGAAATTCCACAAAGTTTACGGACGGATGGATGGATGGACGGCTGGACGCCGGACACCATGCTTTGCCATTAGCCTTACAGGCCAGATGAACTAAAAATCATGTTCATGTATAGAAATCAGTTATACAGATGAGTTCTTGTTGACATTTGAAAATGATGTTGCATAATTCATTTTGACCTCTATCTTTTAAATAATATTACGAGAACTGACATGTAGAAACTAACAGTACAATATCATTAAAATAAAATCTGTACGTTCTTCTCTACTGTTCGCAGATTGTAGATTTTACAAGGCCCTTTAAGGACTTAAGCCGTCAGGGTAACCTTTGATCCCTTGAACTGAAGAAGATGTCATCCACCAATCAAATCGTACGTCTCTCAAAAGCCAATTTTAGAGATTCAAGCATTTAACACAGTGTAGTGAAAATGACATTCTCTCCCCACAGAGGCAGCTCAGTCATACCTGAGTTAGCCTCTGTTCTATAGATCTAAGATCCTGGGGTTCCGGCAGATTGCCCTAGCGGCAAAAAGTTGTAACTTGAGATATCTCCCTTACAGCTGCATACCAAAAGTTTGTTCATCTGCTTGTGTATCTTAGTGCAAATATCATGTAATTTGGGTTTCAATTTGACATTTATAAAATAATTCCATGACCACTTACAGAAGATCATCAATTGTCCATGTGTAAACTAACCATTCCCAAACCACATTTCGGAATCGGCTTGTCACTGGTGCTGAATGTCGATATTTGGCATTGTTAAATAGACAGATGGGGTCATATTTGTGAAATTCGGATTTTCTTAAATTTCGATTAAAATCATCCATGTTAACTTTGAAGGGGAAAAATCAGCACAGTTAAGTTGATCTAGCGCAAAGGAACACATAGGAATAATATCTAAAGCTGTTGATCACTTATGAAGGATTTTGTAGAGCTAAATATAAATCAGTGTTTTCGAAATTTTTACCCCTGGTCACTTCAATGACCTGCCAAATTTGTTACAGCTATCTGCAAGGTATGACATACAAATATGTCAACGCACACTGAATCTTAACCTATGCAGTGGATTTTCATCATTATCTGTTTCGTTTTTACAATGATATGATGTCTCAAATACGTTACAAATTACATGATATTTGCACTAGTATACAAAGGTAAGTGAACAAACTTAAGATACGCAGCTGTATTTTGCAGCCAATGAAAACACCTTTTGGACATCCACGACTTGGGGAATTCTCAAAGGTCGTATAGTGACTTGCAAAAGCATCATGCCTTTAGATTTATTTTTCATTAACAGTGTGAGAGGGAAAATATTTTGAATATCAGATATGGATATGGTATTTTATTAGAAACATGTGTAAATTATTATTTGTTTTATGATAAATTTTATTTTTATAATTTACCAAATAAAAACTAATGAGAAGGTAAAAAGCGTTGTTTTGTAGAAGGAAGAGTTATCTCCCCTGGATGTTAAATTTCAACGATAGCTTTGCCGAACCACACGGGAATAGCCGAGCTTTTGCGAATGACCACTTTTGAAACGGCGTCGCTGATTGCACAACTAACTTCGATTGCCTACATTCAGATTTCTACCTTTCTATCTCATGTATTAGCCGTAATAAAACAGAGGCTAACTCAGGTATGACTGAGCTGCCTCTGTGGGGAGATAATGTGAAAATGATAGCGTATGACCTTTCTATTTTTCGAAATAGCAAGGTTAAGTTATTTGCATAGGTGTAAACATTCACGAATCCATTTATGATGATTGAGTATTTGACAGAACAAGATACTATCTAATTTACATATGAACCTGGAATAAGTGTAATATCAAATAAACAAAACTTTATCTAATGTTTTATGTCAGTTCTGCTCTCCTTTATTATGTCGGTTTATTTATGGTTAATAAAAGGCATAGAATATAAGAAAATAAAGGGAAAAGTATATGTACCGTAACTGTTTCAAAACACAGCATCTTGCTTGCTGTTTCAATTTGTACATACTCTAGACTATATTTCTTCGATAAAGGTAACATAATAAAGTATTTGCGTGAATATTGTTTGCCCAACAGATAGATAGGGGAGAAATAGAGCACAGTTTGAGTAATTCATTCGGATAATTATGGTAGGAAATTCTTGTATTCGACATTTAGAAATAGTCTGAGTTCTGAAAACATGAATAGGCCTACCTGTCACCAGCAACCCCAAGTAACAGGGCCAAGTTGCTGAATCTGGCTCAGTTTGACGACTTGTATAATCTACATACGTAGCCAAGGAACTGAAGCACATAGATCGTATTTTAATAAGATTGCTAACGGGAGAGCTATCATAGCCTGAGATAAACATGTTCTCAATGTTATATGGTTATCTTAGCTTGTTGATTAATGACAAAGTAGGTCATTTATTCTGGGTTCACAACAGAAGCGTGTGGTTGAGTATCAGAGATCTGATGATAAATCCAGTCAGTGTGTGCACTCGTTATATAATGTTATTAATCAATTTTTTTCCGTATTGGTCCAGTTACAGGTCCGAGGTCTGCTGTATTAGCCCGAGGCGAAGCCAAGGGCCAATACAGAAGACCGAGGACCTGTTACTGGGCCAATACGGAAAAAATTGATTAATGACGTTTTTATTAATTAACTTCTTTGTAATTTACTTGCACAACATTAGAGAGTAAATTTTTACCGAAATCAAAATTATCAATGAGATTGATGAACTGTCATTATATTTTGAAAGTTTTGATGCGATAGCCTCGGACTATCGCTATTTGTGTGTATGCGTAGGCTCAGACTTGAATTGGCCCAGTCTGCTCGTATTGGCTCTGTTTTGCTCGTTTTGGCCCAGTTTTCCTGTATAAGGGCCATATCATTGATAGTTAATTAAAAATGACTTATACGAACATATATACAGACCTAGTGAGTGAGTGAGGTATTGTTTTACGCCGCTTGGGGAATATTTCAGCCATAAGCGCATACAGACCTAATATCGAAGTGAACATAATCACTGCCGTATTGACACTATTTCACGATTGACAATACACTGGTTATCTTATCTCTACAGTGTTTTCCTAACAGTGTTTCATAACTCTATTACTTCTAATATGAGACAATATGATTCACATCTTTGAGAGGCATTTAGAAGGTGCAACTGCAATGATGATATTTGCTTGATAACGGTGTTAGTATCTTCACCGAAAGTTCGCAGTTCATGCAATAAAAAAGTTGACTATCAATATAACTTCTTCTTCAACATGATTCACAGCGATCGTTTTGTCCTCTTGTGACAAGTGACAGGTTATACATTGAAATGTGTGCTGTGCATATTAATTTAAAAAAACAGTGCTATATATCGGGGTACTTTTGCGGAAACATTTTGTGATGCATTGTATACTTTGTCATATTTTTAAATGAAGAACAAATAAAACTCTACGCTCATCAACATATATGAAAATAAGGGTGAAATAATATAACCATGAAATAATAATGTAATATAAGTATAAACAGTGAAGTACTCTTGAATTTTGTTTCAACAAAAAAAAAACCGGTAGGACTGTCCCTTTAAAGGGGCAGTAGCACGTTTTTAGGGGGAATATAAGGTGATGACAGGAAAATGAAAATTAATGGTTCCAATTGAAAGACAATGTATTTAAACTAAATGGAGCAGTAATAATTCAAATATTTAACGTAAAGTTTAGCCATGCGATTCCTTTTTCTTACAGAAAATGAATTAAAGGTGTTCACACAAAAATGGCGGCCTATGTATTTTATGTGAATCTTCATACTTTGTCCTCCAACTATGGATGATTGACTTGTGTAATGACATTTTTGACACTGTCACAATAATACATTAAACATTAACTTACAATTATCACTGTAAATTTTAAAATATAAAATTATCAAAAAACGTGCTACTGCCCCTTTAAAGCGGGACAGGTGTTTGTGCTGTGCCACATACTTGTAGTTGTATAACATGGCGTGTCTACACTCGAAAGCGAAACCGAAGGTAGGATTACTGTGCAGTGATAAAACAGTTAATATACGAACATATACCTCCGATCTAGGAACCTATGTTAACACTTATTATGATTGCTTCGGTATATCAAGTTTTATATTCGATCTTCAGCCGATATCTTGATTATGAACATACCGTGTATGAGAGGAGATTGACTCACCTGGTTTGAGCCCCTACATCCGGGCAACTGGGACGCTATAGAAGAGTTAACTTTAAATATTTTTAGAAAAGGGAAATTTATTTATAAATGAAATACACTTATTATTATTTGTCCTAAATATAGGATAAGAATTACCCCTAAAGTTGTTAAACGAATAGAATCTAAGAGTAAATTAATCACTTCATTTAAACTCTTTTTAATAATGAAATGAAACCTAGTAATGAAATACTTTCTTAAGAATGACTCACAATGTGGATATACAGGTTTGATGATTTTAAGATGTCAATGACATGTACTCAACACCAAATTAACAGAAATCTGACATCAACTGCTGCAAATAGATAATGTTGAAAATTTGCTTATAGTTTTATAGGAATCTGTTATAGTGGCCTTGGTATCATGCATGCATGTCGACGTTGGATGAGCTTCAGTAACACGGCGTAATCAAAATTGATCAAGCCACTTAAAAGAATTGCTTAAAGTTCACGATGAGAAAAGTTTGAAATAAATGAATGAAATAAAGATTTAAAATATTGACGCTACCTTGATGCAAAACTACACACAATGCCGTAGGGTACAGCTACATACATTTGCATGAGTTGAGATAATTTTAAAGGGCAGTAGCACGTATTTAGGGGGGGGATATAAGGCGATGTCAGAAAAATGAAAATAAATGGTTCCAATTGAAAGACAATGTATTAAACTAAATGAAGCAGTAATAAGTAATGTATGTAGCCACGCGATTCTTTTTTCTTAAACAAAAGGAATTAAAGGTGTTCACACACAAATGGCGGCCAATGGACTTAGGATGAATATTTATAACTTGTTCTCTGACTATGGACGATTGCTTTGTGTAATGAGATTTTTGACTCTATCGTAATAAATCATTTAGCAGTAATGTACAATTATCAGTGAAAAATTGAAAAATTATCAATTTTCTAAAAAGAACGTGCTACTGCCCCCATAAGCGATGTTGGGTTTTCAATGTAATATGGACTGATGTAGATTTTCCGTAGAGGATGATACTTAGCACAATACAGGAGATTATGGTATTCGTCTTCAATGAGCTTTGAATTTTCTGTAAAAGTCTGTTTCTGTTTCACAATTCTTTGGTTGCTGGGAATATTTTTATGACGGCTGGATTCTACCAATAGGTTGAAGTTGTCGCAAGGGAATTTGGCGATGTATTTGATAAGATGAGGTTGGGTTTCAAGGGCAAGGTACTTTTCTAGGTCAAGGAGTTAAAGAGATTGTAGCTGTAACGCTTTGAATGAATTCCAGTCTTGAATCAGATTATCTTCAAGTCGCTGCTTAAATTCAATTATAATTAGATGGATGTTTCCAACTTGATGTTGAATCCACACGTTTCCGAATCCCAGTTTGTATAGCACATTCCTTATCTCAGTGGCCAATGTATAGGTCTTCGTGTATCTGTGATACCCGTAATCATATAGAAGCCTTGAAAGGGAGCCTTGTAGTTTACAGATGAAAGAGTCGGCACCAGAATTGAACAGATTTTATCATAAAGTTAGCAGTAAATAATATTTTTCATAGTTGAGTAGAGGGCCTCCTTTTCGTAAAACTACTATTTTGGTTAAGTTTCATTCCAGGTCATTCCAGTACTTTTAATTTCTTTTGTAGTTTGTATCTGCTACTGTCGATAAGTCATCGGCTTTCGTTTCCGGACCATACATCAACATCTGTTTATTATATATTTTACCGAAACTTTGGTGTGGTTAGATCTAGTGGTTGAGTGTTGCCTTTTTGCTATTTTGGTTATTCTGAATATTTTATTCGTTCTGGATTCATGGAAACAATTTGAACTTAGGGTAGGGACCGTTTGGGAGCCATATCTCAAAAGCTGTTCAATATATGTTTTCAAAACTTGAAATGAAGTTAGACCTAGTGGCGGAGTGCCATTTAAATTTTTTTATTTTTTGGTTTCCATTGAAACAATTTGAGCATATGGGGGGTAGAGTCATTTTCTTGTCTATTCTAAAAATCTTTCAGTATGATTTTGACTTACAATGAAATCAGGCCGTGATGTGTCTCATAGGCCTATGTAGGCCCGACTCTGTATCAGGGTGTGACACTTTTGTAATAAAATAATTTTCTTCTTCAAAATTTTCTACATCACGGCCGACATCAAAGGAACCCACGCGTTGGCATGGTACAACAGTGAATATCTGTTACAGTTAACAGCACTTTTTTCTCAATTCATTATTTGTTAAACTTTCCCCTTTGTAAGTAAATGTTGATAATGATCACAATTACCCATTCCCGACTTGGCCATGGAAATGAATTTAGAATGTCAATGCATGAGACTTGTTCACAGCTAAATGATTTTGTTCAGTTTTAGTAGAGTTAGTTAAATCATAACCCACACAAATATATTTGTATATTGAGATCATTAACAGAGTTAATTTTCGTATCATTAATATCATTTTGGGAATAAGATTTGTATTAGATGCCTGAAGTTTAGGCATATTGTCATCGCTTGCTATGCTTACCAGAGTTCATATTCAACATCAAAATTATATTGCTAACTTTATGGTTACAGATCCTAACCTCTAAATGCACTAGGCTTCCAAATTGCTTCCATGGAAACCAGAAAAAAATAGAGCCATTGGCGCTGTAGCTCATCAGGCATCATATCAAGTTTGCTTTATACAGGCCAGATGAGCTAAAAATGAAACTGATGTTACCTATTGCAAGAAAACCTATACAAAAATTACAAAACAAATGTAACGATTTCGAAATAAATTTCCTTACCCAAATGATTTATTATCATTCAACACTTTCTAGATCGCCAATATCAGACAGTGAAAGAAGTCCACACTAAAATATCCAAGGAGAAATAAATTTGCCATAGACTGTCATCTAATGGAGAAAAATAGGTTTTTAAGATTGTGACCCCTGTGACCCTATTTGGGGTCATGGGGTCACGAAACCTACAGTTTAGAATCCCAATTGGCCAAGGAGTCTACATGCAGTCTTTCAGCTCAATAGACCTTTAGGAGCTAAAGATGATGATGAAAATAAGTTTTTAAGGTTGTGACCCCTGTGACCCTATTTGGGGTCATGGGGTCACAAAATCTACAATTTAGAATCCCCATTGGCCAAGGAGTCTGCACATATAATTTCAGTTCTCCAGACCTTTTTGAACTTGAGAAGAAGATGAAAATAGGTTTTTAAGGTTGTGACCCCTGTGACCCTATTTGGGGTCACAGGGTCACTAAAGTTACAAATAAGAATCCTCATTGTCCAAGGAGTCTGCACACATCAATATTAACTATCTACTCCTTTTGGAATTGAAGAAGATAAGAATTGGTTTTTAAGGTTGTGACCCCTGTGACCCTATTGGGGGTCATGGGGTCACGAAACCTACAATTTAGAATCCCCATTGGCCAAGAAGTCTGCACATATCATTTTTAACTCTCTAGTCCTTTTAGAACTGGAGAAGAAGATGAAAATAGGTTTTTAAGGTTGTGACCCCTGTGACCCTATTTGGGGTCATGGGGTCACCAAAGTTACAAATAAGAATCCCCATTGTCCAAGGAGTCTGCACATATCATTTTTAACTATCTACTCCTTTTGGAACTGGAGAAGAAGATGAGAATTGGTTTTTTAGGTTGTGACCCCTGTGACCCTATTTGGGGTCATGGGGTCACGGAATCTACAATTAAGAAACCCCATTGGCCAAGGAGTCTGCACATATTTTGTTTATATTGTATACCAATGATTGCGTATCCAATGCAAAAACATGTATGACAATCAAATTTTCCGATGATGCAGCATTGGTGGGCCTGATTAGAGGATCTGAACTGTGTTACAGAACTGAAATTTCAAAATTTGTAGATTGGTGTAAATCAAACTTTTTGTTTTTGAATGTGCAGAAAACCAAAGAAATGGTCATAGATTTTAGGAAAAAGAAGTCTACATTAAATGCTGTGACTATAGATGATGGTGAAATAGAACGAGTAACAGAATACAAATATTTGGGTACTGTCTTGGATTCAAAACTTTCTTGGAACGAAAATACTGACAAAATTTATAAGAAAGGACAGCAACGCTTGCATTTTTTGTGGAGATTGAGACATTTTAAAATAGATCAAACTATATTGAGGTTATTTTACAGAACATTTATTCAAAGTATCTTGACCTTTAATTTCTTGAGCTGGTACGATATCTGTCTGTTCAGAATAAAAACAAACTCTCAAAAATTGTTAAAACAGCTTAAAAAATTATCGGACTTCCAATTGAAAGTATCAGCGATTTTTATGAGCAGCAAATTTCCAAGAAAACAAATAAAATTTTAAGTGATTAATCACATATTCTTTTTTCGGAATATTCTTGGCTACCTTCAGGACGCAGTGTTCATTCCTACAATGAGCAGTTTATTGATTAATGTCATATTTCTGTTTTAGTCAAGTGAATGTGAGTGTGACTAAATCGGATGTGTTCATGTTTATTTAGACAAATCTTATGCATAATAATATTATCATGTACATTTAGTTTGCTTTGTTTGTAACTGGAGAACTGTATATATGATGTAAAACAAATTTCCCTTGGAACAATAAAGACATTATCTTATCTTATCTTATATCACTTTCAACTCTCTAGTCCTTTTAGAACTGGAGAAGAAGATGAAAATAGGTTTTTAAGGTTGTGACCCCTGTGACCCTATTTGGGGTCATGGGGTCACCAAAGTTACAAATTAGAATCCCCATTGTCCAAGGAGTCTGCACATATAATTTTTAACTGTCTACTCCTTTTGGAACTGGAGAAGAAGATGAACATTGGCCAAGGAGTCTGCACATCAAATTTCAGATCACTAGAGTCATTGGTTCTGGAGAATAAGTCGAAAATGTGAAAAGTGTACAGATAGACGGATGGACGGACGCCGGACGCCATGCCATGCCATAAGCCCATCGGGTCTTTCAGACCTGATGAGCTAAAAATCAGAATATCCAAAATATCAAAAGGCACCAGCCCACCACTTTATGAAGTTGTGAGGGAAAGTTTCCAATTTCTTTTCATGAGAGGCTGTGGCCATCTTTGTTTAACTTGTGGTGGGATATATTATCCTTTGTAAATTTTCAATTTTCCATCAGGATCAAAATTAACAGAACTGATGCAGGAAAACTAAAAGTCCACAAAAGTGAAAATAGCAACATAATATATTCTGTCGCCAGTATAACATCAAAATAGGCAACATCATTAGCAACCTGAGGAAAGTATTCATGAATTTATGAGGATTCATGAAGATATAACAACACACCAAGTATCAACATAGCATTAGTTTATTTACACACACGTCTATTGCACTTTGTACACACATTTTCAGCATTGCTGTTTATATAATCAGAACAATTTACATCGTATTAATGCACCACACATGATCAGGTAATTTAGTTCTGGATTTTCAAAATCTCCATCTCAAACATCAGATGATAAATCTTTTGAAAGTAAAACTGCTGTAGCACTATCCAAACTCTAAATTCAAACAATATTCAAACTATGATATAAACCATGTCACAATTCAGAGCTATGCACATAGTAAAGTAATAAATCTGCCTCAGATACACATACACTTATTGCTCTAAGTTCTTGGAGAATACAATGGCTGAATTATGAGTGATTATGTGTTGAGTGGAGATAACAGAGAAATCAAGTTTAGGCTCAAATCTATTAAAATTTATCATCATTTTGTAACTTATAAGCATGATTATTTCACAATCCTATGTCATCAGACATTCAAACACATTTTTTTCTGACCTTATTGCGATGAGAAACTAGTATTTAGCATGAGAACACACAAAAAAGAAAGAACCTAATTTCATCAATACCATGATCTTATGATTTAATGGCCAACTTCTGCATCTTAAATCATATGCAACCTGCTGCAGTAAATTTAAAAGTCAACACTTGATTGTTCAAATGAAACTCCAAGGCCATGTTTCAAGCATCTAGCTTACATTTAGGTCTACTGATGATAAAATTGCAATCTAAAGACGATGCTTAATTTCCCACTTTCAAAAATGACAGAGTTCAAGTTTCCAATTTAGGAAGACCACTAAAAAAATTAAATGATATGACATAGAAGACTTGATTGAATCCAGTTCTGTACATCTTGCTGTAAAACTTCAGTTGACTAGTGGTGAACTTTCATCATTTCTTCTGATCTAAAACAGAAAAATAAAAGTAAAGAAATGGTTTGAAATAAATAACACCCCCTTTGTAATCAGGTATTAAATGAAGAACTGATGATACTGTGTATATAGAAGTGTTTCCATAAAGGTTTATGAGTTTAATAACCATAGTACACATTTTTTTCATATGCAAATCTTGTCATAGTTTATCTTCTTAATGAGCTTTATAATGTATTTTAGTGCAATAGTCATCTTCAAACTTGATTTCAAACAAAAAGTCTTATTCTCCAACAGCAAGACTATTTCATGATTTTTACCTTTTTCTTTCAAAGATATTTGTAATTTAAATGCAAATAGAAAAGAAACTCAGCCATGAAAGATGATTTAGTTATATCAAACTTGAGATATCAGCATCCATTTTGGTTATCAATTTGACTTTCCACTTAGTACAAATGAAACAACACATAATTATATCTATTTACCTTCAACTAACATGGAATCTAACATAGCAGTTATTTCTGGTGAACATGAACCAACAAGATGGCTCTGATTGGCTACCAGAACACTTCCTTTATGTAAGGAGGCTGCTGATTGGCTGCCACCCTTTTCAACAAGTTTCGTCCTCTCTGATAGGTTAACACCAATACCACATGCTCCTGATTGGCTAATATTTGACTGGGACTGACCTGGTGGTTTGGCAGGAAATATGGGTAAGTTTGAGCTCAAAACAGGGCCAGAGTCGATCAGTTCAACTCCAGAAACAGTGTCAGGACCAGTAACTGCTAATGCTATGTACACAAAAAAATTGAATAACTGGAGAAAGTATTTTCGTCCAACTGAAACACAAGAGAGTAGGGTTGAGACAAGCACTAAGGGAGGGAGACAAGCACCAAGGGAAGCAAGCAGGCCACGAAGCAGGGTTGTTATTAACACAGAATTTCATGGGTTCATGCGCTTGAAACACTTAATGTTAAAGAGAAGGATACGTGTTACTGGGCTGGGGTAAAGTTAGTTAAAAAGTTCTAAAAATGCTATATTGTAAAGAAAGTTTTATACAAGAAACTATCATGATCTTTTACTGAATTTAATGTTCATAAATGTTCATTTATTAATGAAATTTCAGCACTTGCAGGGCCATCATCATGTCGTTTTTTCGCAATGCCATTTGGTTTTTAAAAGGATTAAAGGAGTATACAAAGTGAGTATAAAAAGTGTATTTAGGTAAAATTCTGCAGTAATGTGTATTTGTGCAAGTACAGCATCTAAGAAGTTTATCACTAGTACTAGCAACTAATAATTTGCATAGAAAAGTGCATCATTAATTTAACGGCAAATATTCATTTATTTTGCAATCAATATCTGTTAGTTAACTTATCAATTTGCACCCTTTTCAGTATTAAATCATCATAGAAGCCAAAATTATGGGTGGGTACAGTCTAAGTTAACCTAGCCTCAATAATATCCGTTTCACTCCGATATTGAGTCTAGTGAGATTAAGTAGCGGGTTGCTTCAGCCCCCCCACCCCCCCCCCCCCCCCCCTTTCCCCGCCCTTTGACCCTCCATGGTTATATGTGCGAATGCAGACTATTGCAGCTTGGTAAGACGATCATTGAGTATAACATTTATGTAATGAAATAAAGGGTTAAAAGTTAACTTAATCCATTTTCTCCATATATGTTGACTTTGCCATGACCTTGACCTTCGACAGTTCGTACCCAAAACTTTTTTTTAAAAATGTACTTCTCAAGAGATAATATATACAAATCTTAACTTCATAGCACAAAAACTTTTAAAGTAATCGTGTTTACAATGAATAACTTATATCTCATGACCTTGACCTTTGACCTTCAAGGTCACACAATCATTGAACATTTTTTATTGAGTATGGCAATCATGTTTTGATTAAAAGTGATAATAGTTAAAATTAGGCATTTTCGCTAAATCACGCTTAAGTCATGACCTTGCTGTGTCCTTGACCTTGGACGGATTGTAGCCAAAACCTTTCCAAAATTTTTACTTTTCCAAGGATGATATATATCAAGTTAGAGCTTCATAGCACAAAAACTTTTCAAGTTATCGCGTTTACAAGGAATTCTTAGAGTGATAATATAGCTCGTGACCTTGACTTTTGATCTTGAAAGTGAAAATGTCATAATGATTCCCTGGAAGTGTTCACATTTAGACATGTTCATGAGTTCTGAAAAGCTAAATGGGGTAAAGTTATACCCAAATTTAGTGCACATTGTAATAACTCATATCTCATGACCTTGACATTTGACCTTCAAGGTCACATAATCATTGAACACTTTTTATTGAGTATAACAATCATGTATTGATTAAAAGTGTTCATAGTTAAAATTAAGCATTTCGCTTAAACACGCTAAAGTCATGACCTTGCTGTGACCTTGACCTTTGACGGATTGAAGTCAAAACCTTTTAAAAACAATTTACTTTTCCAAGGATGATATATACAAAGTAAGAGCTTCATAGCACAAAAACTTTCCAAGTTATCGCGTTTATAAGGGATTCTTAGAGTGATTACATAGCTCGTGACCTTGACCTTTGACCTTGAAAATGAACGTGTCAAAATCGAGCGGAGTAACGTTCACCTCAGAGGTTTCTGCGGTCATTTTGCAAATTTAAATAGATACAAAAGTTTTTTGAAGGGTGACACGTGTTGGAAATAAGCAAAGTTTTGGCGGAAAATGTATAACTGAGAGGTCCTTGTGTATGTGTATGAGATGTCACCAATTTAAAGCGATAATTTTGACGTAACTCGGAAGCGAGTCGAGATCGGCAAGATGGATGCGTTTATTCCTTTACTCAATTATATAGAGGGGTGAATCTTTCTTGTTTACGTTTTACCTACATTATATTTACGATGCTTCATATACATATAGATCTAAATGTGGCACTGTCAAATCAATGCTTGATTATGTCTTTGTAAATGTTGATTATCTACCACTTGTTATAGATCAATGTATTGATGTTAACATACCTTTCAAGATATCAGACCACTTTCCACTCTGGTTGTATATGCGAATCGGTCAGGTGGAAAAACATTATGGTGGCGAACGAGTTAATTGGCGTAAAGCATGTGATACTGATCTTATGCTATACAGGTACGAAACTGAAAATTGTTTTCGAGATACTGACTTTTCTATGGATGGGTTTAGAAGCTATGACGAATACATTGAATCCTACAATAACTACATTGTGTCATGTCTGAATCATGCTGCATGGTTCTGTATTCCATCTACCCCATATAGACCTCATCTGAAACCATACTGGAAACGTGATAAGCTCAATGATCTGCATTATGATATGCGCAATTCACGTCGACAGTGGTGCTGCAGTGGTAAATCACGTGATAAGAACAATATAGACTATATCAACTACAAGGAATCAAAACGACAATTTCGCCGTCAACACCGCCGTTCAAAGAATAATCAGTCTAACAAAGTATATGAAGAGGCTAGAAGAGCAGCTGAACTAGATATCAACGAGTACTTCAAGATAACAAAGAAAGCGAAAAGAAAGGACGATGTGATTCCTGAAATCAAACATAATGAAACTACTGTCAGCACACCTGAAGATATATGTAAAGCTTTTCATGACCATTTTCTGAGCCTGACGATTCCTAGTTTTGATAACCATGACCAACTGTTTGAATCGAATGTGACGCAACAGATTGCCCTAGTGAAACAGAGCTACAACAGCTACAGAGCTAATGATGTATCCCCACTTGATGAACCACTGTGTCTAGAAGAGGTTTCAAGAGCCATCACCTCCTTCAAATCAGGAAAGTCTCCAGGCCCTGATATGATAGTCAATGAACATGTGAAAAAGGCTGGGCACTCTGTAGCTAAGCACATTTGTAAACTATTCAATGCTATTATAGAATTTGAATATTTCCCAATTTCGTACAGCATTGGGGAGATAATTCCTATCCACAAAGGACATGGCAAATCAAAGTCCGACCCAAGTAACTACAGAGGCATCACAATGACCCCAGTGCTAAGCAAACTTTTGGAAAGGCTGATTCTCCGTAGAATCGAAGTATGGCTAGAAGGAAGACATGTATTCCCACATCCACTCCAGTTTGGTTTCAGGAAAGGAGCTGGTGCTGATACTGCAGTGTTTACTCTTCTAGAAAATATCAACTTCTACAATGAACGCGATTCACCTGTATATTGTGCTATGCTGGATAATGAAAAAGCGTTTGACAGGGTGTGGCTAGATGGTCTGTTCAAGAAACTGTATGACATTGGTATACAAGGCAAAACATGGAGACTACTACATAAGTCATACAATATGATGAAAAGCTATGTGTCATATAAAGACTGTTCATCTGATGTGTTCGCTGTAAAGCGTGGTGTTGGACAAGGACGAGTCCTCTCAGCCTGGTTCTTCACTCTCTATATCAATGACCTATTACATGAGCTGCAGGAATCTCAAAGAGGTCTGATGTTACCCTGGGGCCATGTACCTGGCCAACTACTTGCCGACGACACCACTCTACTGAGCGGGTCTAGACAGGGTCTTCAATGTCTTCTCGATATTGCAAATGACTATGCATACAAATGGCAGCTGAAATATAATGCTACTAAAAGTGTTGCTATGTTCTTTGGTACAGAAAAAGCAAAAGCTCCAACTCATGCTAATCTTCTCCTTGGAGATGTTCCTGTCCCAGAGCTGAACTCTACTGTATATGCTGGTGTGAAGATTATGACGTCCCGGTCAACAATAGACCGTACAAAGGCAGTATGTGAAAAAGTGAAGAGGCTTTTGAATGCAAATAAGCAATTTGGTATGTTCTATGGAGGCCTACATCCACTCTCTGCTAAATGCATCTGGTCAAATGTGATTCTCCCATGTGGTTTATATGGCTGCGCCATGTGGGGTAAGCTTACTTCAAAAGAGTATGACATGATCGAATCTGTACAAAATACATTCTGTAGGAAAATGCAGAGTTTACCTCCTTTCTCCTCAGGCACAGTGGCAAGAGACAACATACGCCTACACTCTGTCCAATCATATATTGACAAACAAGCTCTTCTTCTTCTCGGCAAAGTATGCAGATCCAGCACCAACTTTGTGTTTAAATCAGTACTAAACGCATCACTTGCCCGTTTCCTTTGTGTGCATGATATAAAACTGTATGAAAAAAAGTGCTTTAGATCTCCTATTCTTAACATGATACGACTCTTGATGAAATATAGCATGACTGAAGAATTCGAGAACTATGTATTCAAGAACACTGTTGCTTCAAAAGCAAAATGGACCTCAGTTGTAAAGGAAAAGATTGAAGATTATGAGAAGAAAGCTGTATGTGACTATATACAGAAACGTTTACACTTGTCCCGTTATCTTGCTATTCGATCCTGTAATAATAGCAACAGACTTTTAGACCTAGCACTAACTGAGCCTATGTTCTTCTATGATATTTCATATATTGCTATGCTTGGTTGTCTTAGGATCCAATCAAAAGAATGCAAATGTGGTATACTTGCATATGACATTGTGCGGCATGTGTTTTTATCATGTCCAATGAACGTGTGTGCCAGAAATGAAATGTTTGAACGCTTGTGTGATAATCTGGATGTGACAATGTATGTAAAACTGTGGAGTGAGGAGGATGATATAATTATGCAAGCCGTGCTTGGTGGTATTCCTATGTGTATAAATGAGTTGCCGTATGAAAGCTGGAGGAACATGATTATCCTCATCGCACAATATGTAAAACAATGGAAGCATCTGCTGTGTGTGTAAGTACTTCCATATACTATTGACCTTTCCCTGACATGATGTGAAATATATATATCTTTTTTTTATATCTTTGTTTACCATATTGTATCTTCATTAATGGAGGAAATAAAGAGTATCTATCTATCTATCTATCTTCCTTGCCTCCGCTTTCTGCTCCTCGGTAGCTTCCTCCGAGAAAAGGTACTCGACTCCTGACAAATCTGAAATGATTATGGAAAAAATGGTTTTCAAAAAACTTTTTACATGTTAGTTGACACAGATTCTCGTTGATGCACCATAAGAATATTCATTTGCATCCATTATTTAAATTAACCAATATCATCTCAATCAAGAATCACATGAACAACATCTCTTGGGACTCATATCCTCAAAATTCTTTAATCAATCAACTACCCCAAGACTTATTCTTAACATTAACTACCGTAAATAATCAATTAACTTACCCAATATACCAATACTTAACATTGACTAAATGATAAACTCCAAATACCTTCATTCTCTGATGTCTTCTTGCTCACGGCTCCAGCTGCTGATTCTGTTGCTGCTTCTGACTTGGGCTCTGATCCAGCTGCTAGAGCTTTAGCTGCATCAAACTCCTTCTTGAATTGATCAGCAATTTCCTTCGTCTTGAATCTTATGGCAAAATTTTCCATCTTAGGTTCCACATCAGCAAAATCCTGAGCAAACCACACCCAAGCTTTGCACTCCCCGCCTGTAGTCACCGGTTTCAGTTCAAGCTCCGGGTTGATGATATGATTACAGCAGATTTTCAGGATCTGTTCTCGTCGCATAAGCAGACGTCGTCGATGAGTCTCTTTATGCTCAAGGATCTTCATTGTGCCCAGTCCTCTCTCCTTCCACTCTTTGTCATGGAATCTGGTTTAAAATATAAAATGTTTGGTTAATGTTCATTATCAAATACCAAAAAAGCATAAACAATAGCTCAATATCCAAAATCATTTCATTGGCTGTTGGGGCACAAACTCGCAAAGAATACGAAATCAAATAGATGTTGGCAATAAAAAAATATTCAACAGAACACCAACGCCGTTATTTTCATATATCAAAACAGAGCATTCATTATGATGCATCAAAATACTCGGCAATATGTAAAATTAATTTTTTTGGGGGGGATCAAAAGTGCAGATCATGTAATGAATTACCTGAAGAGCTTTGCTCTTTGCTCAAAGTGGCAGATCTCCTCCTCTTCTCCTGTCTTCAAGTCTACTTTTTCCGGAAGTGAGATGATTGGTTCAAAGTATATGTGAGAGTCGTCATCCTCTTTGTTCACGTAATAACAATCATCGGGAGACTTGGGGACCTGGGGACTCTTGGCTTGAGGAGATTTGGATGGGGTCAGGCTGAATGTAAATTGGAAGTTTGATGTATCCGTCTTGGCTCCTTCTGTAGCTTTGAATGGTGTTGAGGCCTTTCCAAGATTGAACTGAAAACCTTCTTTCTTGGTAGAATCAGCTGCAGGAGTTCCAAAATTAAATCCACTTGAGGCAGTCTCTTTCTTTTCTGCTTCTGCTGGTGTGCCAAAATTGAATCCTCCAGATTTTTGTGGAGTGGTAGCTGCTCCAAAGTTCAATCCTGATTTGGGTGTGAATGAAAATCCGGAAGAATGTGCTGATGCAATTGTTTTCTCAGGTGTATCTTTTGTTTGAAGCATCTCTGCTAAAAGACTCTTTGTTGCACCTGTAGCTGCAGGCTTCTTCTCCTCTTTGGTTGGTGTGGCTGAGGTAGATGGCTTAGATGCAAAAGAAAATCCACCAGCTCCTCCACCAACTTTAAATCCTGCTAATGAAGGGGGAGCAGTTGCGGCAGCTTCTGATTTGATGTCCTCTGGTTTGGCCCCAGGTTTCACTGTTTTACATGCAGGACATTTCACATGTGTAGCATCATTGTTACACATGCATCCTGGACATTCCCATGCTCCCTCTTTAGGCTTGAACATCTCGGCCAGGGACTTGTGTGGTCCTTTTGGAGTATCCTTTGGAGTTTCTTTACTGGTTCCCTTGATATAGTCCTTGCTGGTTTCTTTAGCTTCGACTTCAGGAACTGATGAGGATACCTTATTGTATTGTGGTTTATCTTGTGCTTGTTTCTGCATGAATGAGAAACCTCCACTTCCACCTGAAGGAGATCCAAAGCTAAATCCTCCTGCTCCTGCTCCTGCTCCAGCCCTAGATCCTACTCCAAATCCAAATGAGGTGTCTCCACCAGTCTTGAATCCTGATCCTCCTCCAATCTTGAATCCAGCCATTGAACCAGGAGCTGGCATGTTAGCTAACTCTGCTTTCTTTACTTCATCTTCTGCTCCTGGCTTCACTGTGTTACATGCAGGGCACTTTAGCTTGTCTCCTTCGTTCTGACAACAGCAAGTGGGGCATTCCCAGCTTCCAGCTTTCTGTTTGAACATCTTACTCAAAGACATGTCTTTATTGTCTTGTTTCTCTGCAACCTCGGTGCTTCCTATTGCCTCTGGTTTTGATTGAGTTTCCATCTTCTTTTGACATGTCTCAAAGCAATCCTTAAATTTTATGGCCAGTTCTGGACTTTTGAACTTAACTGCCAGTTTCTCCATGTTCATTTCTTCATCTGCAAAGTCCATTGCTGACCAGCACCAAGCTCTATCAGATCGAACAATAGGAGTGAGCTTCATTTCCTTGGAAATGTTATGATTTGCACAGATCTTAAGGACCTGATCTCGCCGCATGAGAATCCTGTACTTCCTTGTGTCCTTATTGAAGAAAATCTTCATCTCACCAACTCCTCTCTCCTTCCATTGAGAACTATTGGTATCAAATCTGAAGAGTTTGGCACGTTCTCCAAACACCTTTTCCTCATCCTCTTCACCAGTCTTAAGTTCAACAAGATCTGGCAGGTCAATAACTGGCTTGAAGTAAACATTTGGCTCAAACCCTTCAACTCCTTTTCTTGGACTGCCCGCCTGGCTGATATTCTTGAAGCCTGAGGCTGTGCTGGTGTTGAAACTGGACTCTGATCCACCTGCAACAAGCCACAGGGCCTTGAAAGCTATAAATGATAATCATCACTTGCAAGGGAGTCTGTACACACAATTTCAGCTGCCTAGGCCGTATGCATATGACTCTTATTTGGGGCAGTAGGGCATCCAAAGCCATATATAATAATACTGATTAGCCAAGGAGTATGTACACAAAGTTTCGGCACCCTAGGCCATACGCTTCGGGAAAGAAGATGAAAATAGGTTTTAAGGGTGCTGCCCAAATGACCATTATTTGGGGCGGTGGGGCATCCAAAGCTATACATTAATTCATCACTAGTCAAGGAGTCTGTACAAAAAGTTTCAGCATCCTAAGTCATATGCTTCTGGAGAAGAAGATAAAAATAGAGCCATTGGCTCTGTAGCTCATCAGGCTTCATCATCAACTATGATGTTACTTAGAGTGTGGCCAATGTGATTCCCCCTTTGTAGAGGCTACACGGTCACCAATCATAAAATTAAGTATATAGCAGTGTATAATATAATTGGAATTTTAGCCTGTCCTGAAAATTTATTGGTCAATTCCTTTGGTAAATTTAAGAAAAAAATTGAAAAGTTACCAGTCCTGACCAAAAAGTTACCAGTCCTGAACAAAAAGTAACCAGTCCTGGCAAAAAGTAGCCAGTTCAAGGACTGGCTGACGGGCAATATTGTAAACACTGTATATAGGCGACAAGTTTCAGTTTTCTAGGCCTTATACTTCAGGAGAAGATGGAAATAGATTTGAAGGACGTTCCTGTTGCCTTTATTATTATTATAAAGCTACAATTCATCATCCTCACTAGTCAAGGAGTCTGTACACAAAGTTTCAGCTTCCTAGGCATTATGCTTCTGGAGAAGAAGATGAAAAAAGGATTTTAGGGTGTTGCCCCTGTGGCCTTTTATTTGTCACAGGGCGCCCAAAGCTACATTTTATAATCTTCACTAGTCAAGGAGTCTGTACACAAAGTTTCAGCTTTCTAGGCCTCATGGTTCTGGAAAAGAAGGTGAAAATAGGTTTTTAGGGCGTGGCATATGTGGCCCTTATTAGGGGTCACAGGGCCACCAAAGCTACAATTTATAATCCTCAATAGCCAAGGAGTCTGTACACAAACTTTTAGCTTTCAAGGCCTCATGGTTCTGGAGAAGAAGATGAAAATAGGTTTTTAGGGCGTGGCATATGTGACCCTTATAAGGAGTCACAGGGCCACCAAAGCTACAATTTATAATCTTCACTAGTCAAGGAGTCTGTACACAAAGTTTCAGCTTTCTAGGCCTCATGGTTCTGGAGAAGAAGATGAAAATAGGTTTTTAGGGCGTGGCCCCTGTGGCCCTTATTAGGGGTCACAGGGTGCCCAAAGCTACAATTTATAATCTTGACTAGTCAAGGTGTCTGTACACAAAGTTTCAGCTTTCTAGGCCTCATGGTTCTGGAGAAGAAGATGAAAATAGGCTTTTAGGGCGCGGCCCCTGTGGCCCTTATTAGGGGTCACACGGCGCCTAAAGCTACAATTCATAATCCTCACTAGTCAAGGAGTATGTACACAAAGTCTCAGCTTTCTAGGCCTCATGGTTCTGGAGAAGAAGATGAAAATAGGTTTTAAGGGCGTGGCCCCTGTGGCCCTTATTAGTGGTCACAGGGCCACCAAAGCTACAATTTATAATATTCACTCGCCAAGGAGTCTGTACACAAAGTTGCAGTTTTCTAGGCCTTATGCTTCTGGAGAAGAAGATGAAAATAGGTTTTTAGGGCGTGGCCCCTGTGGCCCTTATTAGTGGTCACAGGGCCACCAAAGCTACAATTTATAATACTCACTCGCCAAGGAGTCTGTACACAAAGTTGCAGTTTTCTAGGCCTTATGCTTCTGGAGAAGAAGATGAAAATAGGTTTTGAGGGCGTGGCCCCTGTCGCCCAATCGGGGCTACATGTCCACCAAAGCTACAATTTATAATCCTCACTAGTCAAGGAGTCTGTACACAAAGTTTCAGTTTTCTCGGCCTTTTGCTTCTGGAGAAGAAGGTGGAAATAGGCTTAAGGGTGTGGCCCATGTGGTTCTTATTTGGGTCCACAGGCCCACATAACTACAAGTTTTAATCCTCACTAGTCAATGAGTCTGTACACAAATTTAAGCTTTCTAGGCCTTATGCTTCCGGAGAAGAAGATGAAAATAGATTTTAGAGCGTTGCCCCTGTGGCCCCTATAAGGGGCTAAAGGCAAATCCAAAACTACAGTTTTTAATCCTCACTAGTCAAGGAGTCTGTGCACCAAGTTTCACCTTTCTAGGCCTCATGGTTCTTGAGAAGAAGATGAATATAGGTTTTTAGGGCGCGGCCCCTGTGGCCCTTATTAGGGGTCACAGGGTGCCTAAAGCTACAATTTATAATCCTCACTAGTCAAGGAGTATGTACACAAAGTCTCAGCTTTCTAGGCCTCATGGTTCTGGAGAAGAAGATGAAAATAGGTTTTTAGGGCGCGGCCCCAGTGGCCCTCATTAGGGGTCACAGGGCCACCAAAGCTACAATTTATAATCCTCACTAGCCAAGGAGTCTGTACACAAAGTTTCAGCTTTCTAGGCCTTATGGTTCTGGAGAAGAAGTTGAAATCCCACAAAGTTTACGGACGGACGGACGGATGGATGCCGGACACCATGCCATGCCATAAGCCCATCGGGCCTTACAGGCCAGATGAGCTAAAAATAGGTCTTAAGAGCATGACCCCTGTGGCCCTTATTAGAGGCCCCAGGGCCAACGAAGCTATAAATTACAATCCTCACTTAGAGTCTGTAAGTTTCAGTTTTATGGGCCTCCCCCTCTCTTGAGAAGTCTACAGACAGAAAGTTTACAGACGATTTAATGAGCGGATGGACAGACGCATTGACGCGGGCTGAACACAATGCCATGCCATCAAGCCTGTCTATCTTACCTTCAATCTCATCAAACTCCTTTGCTATGGTGCCAAACTGTGCAAGGGTAGATCTAATCTTCTCCAGTCCTTCAGTTTTGAATACAGGCAGAGGATGAGACTTGTATTCTTTAGATTGAGATGATCTTCTACAGTCCATGGATTTCAGCTCAAGCTCTGGTCTCAACTCCAGGAAGTCGTGGAGAGATCCATACTGCAGAGTCTTGTTGATGTAGTCACAGGTTGTCTGGTATCTCCTGAGACTGGTTTCTGAAGTGTTCTTCTTCGACCTCAGATCTCCAAGAACCTTGTCCCTGTGTTGCTGTAGTTCAATCTGCATCTCTTTCTCTCTCTGATCAATGAGGGTTTTCAGGGAATTGAAGGTGTGAGTGATTGTGTCAGGGAGCACGTCATAGGCCTGTTCTGAAGAGGAGAGATCTTGTTCGGTTGCTGTACGATGAGCCTCTTGTTCGTTTATGGTTTCTGTGAAATTGTTTTGTAAAATTTCCATTTCTTTTCTTTCACAATCAGCAGTCTCATCAAGATAAATAACCCTGTGTTTGACATGATCCTTGCGGCGACATGTTGCACACGTCAACATGCAACAATCTTTATCCCATGTGTCTGCAATGAACTTTGGGTGGATTGAGCAGTATTTGTCTTGATTGAAAGATCCAGTCTTCAATTCCCCAATGTTCTGAACTGTATGTGACCTTGAACCTCTGAAGCTATTGTGTATCATCTGACAGTTTTCACAGAAAAAGTGTTGACAATCCCCACACCAACAAACAGCCTGGTTTCCGTCATCCTCATGCGTACACAGGACCAGTTCTGGATTGTGGTTCAACGTCAGGTGCAGGATTTCCTTCTCCGTGATGACGTCCTTCTGAAGATTTGTCTCAGTGAGGTTGACTTCTCTCTGACACGGAATGCATACCAACACTCCTCCATCTGCAGATGTCACACACGTCTCACATACAGCATGCAGACAAGGAAACAGGAAGGGGGCGGGGCCGTTGAGTGAGAAGTGCTGCTGACAGACCTGGCAAGTTGGGAATCTGGACATTTTGAATTGAGGTCACTGGAACAAACAATATGGCCTTGAAGACATGATTTATGCATCAATATATATCATTATTCTAGACAAATAATAAAGGACTAGGTGAAACTACAAGAAAGACTAATATTTGGCATTTACATAATTCTTTATTTAATATTTTGCTATGTTAATGCACTTAAAGTTAGTATAGAGAGATCATTAACCAAGGGTGTTTCGTATCATTAATATCGTATAATAGGAATCAAATTTGTATTATGTGAGCCAATGTACCAAAACCCAGCACCTTGCTTGCTGTTTCAATTTGTACATACTCTAGACTAGATTTCTTCGATAAAGGTAACTTATTATATGATTGGCAGTGAAATACCGAGATCTATCAATGAAAATAAACTGTGTTATCAGTCACTAGTTACAATAACAATGGAACGTGTTATCAGTCACTAGTGACTAGTGAAAGCACAGTTTGAGTAATTCATTCGGATATTGTAGGAAATTCTTGTATTCGACATTTAAAAATAGTCCGAGTTCTGAAGATTGTACATGAATACCTGTCACCAAAGTCGCTGATTTTGGCTCAATCTGACGAGTATGATCACAGGCTACATGCATAGCGTAGGTACTGAAACACAAAGATCATATTTTAATAAGATTGCTAACGGTAAATCTATCATAGCCTGAGATAAACATGTTCTCAATGTGATATGGATATCTTAGCTTGTTGATCAATGTAGGTCATTCATTTTGGGTTCAAAACAGAAGCGTGTGGATGAGTGTCAGAGATCGGATGATAAATCTAATCAGTGTGTGCACGCGTTATGACTTATAAATACAAACATATATACAAACCTAGTGAGTGAGTGAGTTATTGTTTTACATCGCTTGGGGAATATTTCAGCCATTAGCCCATACAGACCTAATATCGAAGTGAACATAATCACTGCCATATTGACACTATTTCACGATTGACAATACACTGACTGGGTATCTCATCTCCATTTAAACAGTGTTTTCCTTACAGTGTTTCATAACTCTATTAATCTTAATATGAGACAATATGATTCACATCTTTGAGAGGCATTTAGAAGTTGATTGATGAAGAAGAACAAATTACGCCTTTAAGGCGAACCTGACAAGCGGGACATGTGTTTGTTTTTGTTGACAACTCAAGGCTGTGCCACATACTAGTAGTTGTATAACATGGCGTGTCTACGCTCGAAAGCGAAACCGAAAGTAGGATTACTATGCAGTGATAAAAACAGTTAATATATGAACATATACCTCCGATCTAGGAACCTATGTTAACACTTATTATGATTGCTTCCGCATATCAAGTTTTAAATCCGATCTCCCGCTGATACCTTGTTTATGAACAAACCGTATGTGAGAGGAGATTGACTTGCCTGGTTTGAGCTCCTACATCCGGGCAACTGGGAAATATCCGGGCCAGTCCATAAACTTTCAACATAAATCTGTGGTTGAATAACATTGCATAACATTCAAGCTATAGAAGAATTAACTTTAAATATTTTTAGAAAAGGAAAATTGATAAATGAAATCCACTTATTATTATTTGTCCTAAATTTAAGATAAGAATTACCTTAAGTTTTTTAAACGAATAGAATCTAAGAGTAAATTAATCGCTTTTTAATAATGAAATGCAACCTGGTAATGAAATACTTTCTTAAGAATGACTCACAATGTGGATATACAGGTTTGATTATTTTTAGATGTCAATGATCTTGAAAATTTGCAAATAGTTTTATATGAATCTATTATAGTCCGTCCGTCAGTAAACTTTGTGCATTTTCGACTTTTTCTCAAGAAGCATAAGCATGATAAGGCCTAGAGAGCTGAAATGTTGTGTACCGGTACATACTTTTTGACTAGCGAAGATTATCATTTACAGCTTTGGACAGACAGAAAGACAGATTTTATTACAGTGTCATGAGCCCCTTGGCCGAAAATACAGTATTGAAATCGATTGAAATATTGCATGCATTAGATTTAATTTGAAATTAAAGTTCCTGAGTTTCACGACATGCGTTGAACACTTTGTAAAAGAACACTGCTATGGCTTGGATTGTCTTTTTTTCTAGAATTTGCATGAGTTGAGATAATTTAAAGGGGCAGTAGCACGTTTTTAGGAGGGGGATATAAGGCGATGTCAGGAAAATGAAAATAAATGGTTCCAATTGAAAGTCAAAGTATTACAACTACATGAAACAGTAATAAGTAATGTATGTAATGTAAAGTTCAGCCATGCAATTCGTTTTTCTTACACAAAATGAATTAAAGGTGTTCATACAAAAATGGCGGTCAATTGACTTCATGTGAATCTTCATAATTTGTTCTATGTTCTGAGTGACTATGGACGATTGCTTTGTGCAATGATATATTTGACTATCGAAATAAATCATTAAGGACTAATGTACAATTATCAGTTAAAAATTGAAAAATTATCCATTTTCTAAAAAACGTGCTACTGCCACTTTAAGCAATGTTGGGTTTTAAATGTAATATGGACTGATGTAGATTTTCCGTAGATGATACTTAGCACAATTCAGGAGAATATGGTATTCGTCTTCAATGAGCTTTGAATTTTCTGTAAAAGTCTGTTTCTGTTTCACAAATTCTTTGGCTGCTGGGAATATTTTTATGACGGCTGGATTCTACCAATAGGTTGAAGTTGTCGCAAGGGAATTTGGCAATGTATTTGATAAGATGAGGTTGGGTTTCAAGGGCAAGGTACTTTTCTAGGTCAAGGAGTTAAAGAGATTGTAGCTGTAACGCTTTGGATGAATTCCAGTCTTGAATCCGATTATCTTCAAGTCGCTGTTTAAATTCAGAAATGAATAGATCGATGTTTTCCACTTGATGTTGAATCCACACGTTTCCCAATCCCAGTTTGTATATCCTTCTCTCAGTGGCCAATGTATGTCTTCCTGTATCCGTGATACCCTTAATCATAGTAAGCTTGAAATGAGGGTCTTGACTTGTAGTTTCCAGATAAGAGTCGGCACCAGAATTTAACAGATGTTGTCATAAAAGTTAGCTGTTATTACGGTTTTACCAACTTTTCTAAGAGCCATGTTATTCAGTGTAGGTTTACATAGTCCAAAGAAGCTCTTGTAGAATTGAGCGTGAACAGTCTCGAATATTTTTCGACGAGATGTACCCCATATTTCAGCTCCATAGTACAGAATAGGAACAACTATACTTTCATACAACTTTAAAATGTCATAATAGTTGAATTAATCAAAGTTAAACTGGTATCGATAATTATTGACAATTGATTTATTAGCTTGAGATACAGAGCAATTCAGTGATTTTGTCCATAGAAGTTATGGAGTGAATACAACCCCCAGGTATCTGTTATGGTTTACAACTTTTATTTCCTTTCCTTTGAAATGCAATTTTTCATAGTTGAGTAGCGGTCCTCCTTTTCATTAAACTACTGTTTTGGTTTTATCTAAGTTAAGTTTCATTCCAGTTTTATCACACAATTCTTCGAGTACTTTAATTTTCTTTTGTAGTTTGTAGTATCTGCTACTGTTAATTAGTCATTGGCTTTCGTTTCCGGACCATACATCAACATATTAAATACTTTTAAACGAAACTTTGGTGTGGTTAGATCTAGTTTTTGAATTTTGCCTTTTTGCTTATTTTGGTTATTCTAAATATTTTATTTGTTCTGGATTCCACGGAAACAATTTGAACTTAGGGTAGGGACCGTTTCGGAGCCATATCTCAAAACAGTTCAATATATTTTTGAATTTGAAATCAGGCCGTGATATAGCTATTAGAAACACAACGGCCGACATCAAATGAACCAACGCTTGGGCAACAGTGAATATCTGTTACAGTTAACAGCACTTTTTCCTCAATTCATTATTTGTTAAACTTTCCCCTTTGTAAGTAAATGTTGATAATGATCACAATTACCCATTCCCAACAAGAAAATTTATTTAGAATGTCAATGCATAAGACTTTTACACAGCTAAATGATTTTGTTTACTTTTAGTAGAGTTAGTTAAATCATAACCCACACAAATTTGTATTTTGAGATTATTAACAGAGTGAATTTTCGTATCATTAATATGGTATTGGGAATAAGATTTGTATTAGATGCCTGAAGTTTAGGCATATTGTCATCGCCTGCTATGCTTACCAGAGTTCATATTCAACACCAAAATTATGTCCCTAACTTTATGGTAACAGATCCTACCCCCTAAATGCACTAAGCTTCCAAATTGCTTCCATGGAAACCAGAAACCAATAAAAAATCTAGAATAACAAAAATAGCTAAAGGCACCACACCTCCATTAGGTCTAACCACATAGCAGTTTTTGTAGTTTTGTAAAAAAATATTGAAATTTTTTAAAGATATGGCCCGGCAACAGACCCTTCCCTCCATAGGTCAAACTGTTTCCATGGAAACCAGAAAAATAAACAAATCAGAATAACCAAAATACCAAAAGGCACCACTTCATCATTAGGTCTAACCAGATACCAGTTTTTGAGATATGGCCCGGAAACGGACCCTACATCTATTTGCACAAAGTTCAAACTGTTTCAATGGAAACCAGAAAAAAAAATCAGAATATCCAAAATATCAAAAGGCACCAGCCCACCACTTTATGACGATGTGAGGGAAACTTTCCAATTTCTTTTCATGAGAGGCTGTGGCCATCTTTGTTTAACTTGTGGTGGGTTATATTATCCTTCGTAAATTTTCAATTTTCCATCAGGATCAAAATTAACAGAACTAATGCAGGAAAACTTCAAGTCCACATAAAAAGTGAAAATAGCAACATAAATATATTCTGTCGCTAGCATAACATCAAAATAGGCAACATCATTAGCAACCTGCGGAAAGTATTCACAAATATTTGAGGATTCATGAAAATATAACAACACACCAAGTATCAACATAGCATTAGTTTATTTACACACGTCTATTGCACTTTGTACACAAATTTTCAGCATTGCTGTTGTTTATATAATCAGAACAATTTACATCGTATTAATGCACCACACATGATCAGGTAATCTAGTTCTGGATTTTCAAAATCTCCATCTCAAACATCAGATGATAAACCTTTTGAAAGTAAAACTGCTGTAGCACTATCCAAACTCTAAATTCAAACAATATTCAAACTATGACATAAACCATGTCACAATTCAAGCTATGCACAAAGTAAAGTAATAAATCTGCCTCAGATACACATACACTTATTGCTCTGGGTTCTTGGAGAGAATACAATGGCTGAATTATGAGTGATTATGTGTTGAGTTGAGATAACAGAGAAATCAAGTTTAGGCTCAAATCTATTAAAATTGATCATCATTTTGTAACTTATAAGCATGATTATTTCACAATCCTATGTCATCAGACATTCAAACACATTTTTTTCTTACCTTATTGCGATGAGAAACTAGTATTTAGCATGAGAACACAAAAAAAAAACAACCTAATTTCATCAATACCATGATCTTATGATTTAATGGCCAACTTCTGTATCTTAAATCATATGCAACCTGCTGTAGTAAATTTAAAAGTCAACACTTGATTGTAGAATGAAAATGCAAGGCCATGTTCAAGCATCTAGCTTACATTAAGGTCTACTGATATAAAATTGCAGCCTGAAGACGATGCCTAATTTTTATCTCACTTTCAAAAATGACAGAGTTCAAGTTTCCAATTTAGGAAGACCATTAAAGAAAAATGAAATGATATGACATAGAAGACTTGATTGAATCCAGTTCTGTACATCTTGCTGTAAAACTTCAGTTGACTAGTGGTGAACTTTCATCATTTCTTCTGATCTGAAACAGAAAAACAAAAGTTAAGTGATGGTTTGAAATAAATAACACCCCCTTTGTTACCAGGTATTAAATGAAGAACTGATGATATAGAAGTATTTCCATAAAGGTTTATGAGTTTAATAACCATAGTACAGATTTTATTCATATGCAAATCTTTTCATAGTTTATCTTCTCAATGAGCTTTATAATGTATTTTAGTGCAATAGTCATCTTGAAACTTGATGTCAAGCAAAAGGTCTTATTAAACTCCAAAAGCAAGACTAGTTTCATGATTTTTACCTTTTTCTTTCAAAGATATTTGTAATTTAAATGCAAATAGAAAACAAATTCAGCCATGAAAGATGATTTCCTTATATCAAACTTGAGATATCAGCATCCATTTTGGTTATCAATTTGACTTTTCACTTAGTACAAATGAAACAACACATAGTTATATCTATTTACCTTCAACTAACATGGAATCTAACATAGCAGTTATTTCTGGTGAACATGAACCAACAAGATGGCTCTGATTGGCTACCAGAACACTTCCTTTATGTAAGGAGTCTGCTGATTGGCTGCCACCCTTTTCACCAAGTTTCGTCCTCTCTGATTGGTTAACACCAATACCACTTGCTCCTGATTGGCTAATATTTGACTGGGACTGACCTGGTGGTTTGGCAGGAAATATGGGTAAGTTTGAGCTCAAAACAGGGCCCGAGTCGATCAGTTCAACTCCAGAAACAGTGTCAGGACCAGTAACTGCTAATGCAATGTACACAAAAAAATTGAATAACTGGAGAAAGTATTTCCGTCCAACTGAAACACAAGAGAGTAGGGGTGAGACAAGCACTAAGGGAGGGAAGCAAGCACTAAGGGAGGGAAGCAAGCAGGCCACAAAGCAGGGTTGTTAGTAAGGCTAGTAAGGCTAGTAAGGTCTATTTTATTCATGCTGATAGAATACTGTTAGTAACACAGAATTTCCTGGGTTTATCGCATGCGCTTGAAACACTTAATGTTAAAGAGAAGGATACTCTCTGTGAATGTGTTACTGGGCTAGGCTAAAGTTAGTTAAATGTACAATTAGGTACAATTCTGCAGTCATATGTATTTGTGCAAGTGCAACATCCAAGCAGTTTATCACTGGTACAAGCAACTAATAATTTGCATAGAAAAGTGCATCATTAATTTAATTTAATGACAAACATTCATTTATTTTGCAATCAATATCTGTTACTTACACCCTTTTCCGTGTTAAATCATTAGAGAAGCCAAAATTATGGGTGGGTACAGTCTAAGTAAACCTAGCCTCAATAATATCCATTTCACTCCGATATTGAGTCTAGTGAGATTAAGTAGTGGGTTGCTTTAGCCGCCCTATGATCCTCCAACGTTTGACAATTGAAGCTTGGTTAAACGATCACTGATTGGTCAATTCGATAGATCAGCTGACGTGACCCACTACTATGTCTCATTAGACTCAATATCAGACTTAGACTGGGGTGGGTATAGATAAGAAGATATGTTGGATACCATGTACATGTATCAAGCTGACTGAACACTGATTACTTAATCCAAAAGTCTTAACCAAGATACTGAAGTAATGAAACAAGCAATTAATGGAGTGAAAGAAGATCCTGATGTTGGCCTCTCATCAGCTGCTAGATAATGGATGCTAGGAGATCTACAAATATACAGATTAAACACAAGAAATTAGATTCTATCAGATTCTATCTTATTATTATCCTATGATTCAAACAACTTGGAACAACACTACAAATTATTCAATATGAAAACAAAACTGTTCACAACACAGTCTCCCGAGAGAAAGAATGAGTGAGTTTGTTGTAAGCGCTGCTTTGGATACCATGTTCATGTAACAAACTGATGGTATAATATACTGATGACTTAATCCAGAAGTTTTAACCAAGAGACTGAAGTAGTGAAACAAGCAATTAATGGAGTGAAAGAAGATCCTGATGTTCAGCTGCTAGATAATGGAAGCTAGGAGATCTACAAATATACACATTAAACACGAGAAATCAGATTGTATCTTATATTTATCTTATGAGTCAAACAACTTGGAAGAACACTACAAATTATTCAATATGAAAATAAAACTGTTCACAACACATAGTCTCCTTAGAGATAGAATAAGTGAGTTTGTGTTAAGCCCTGCTTTAGCAATATATCAAGCATTAGTAGCATCTTATTCGGAAAGTATTATTCAACCCCAACACCAAATAGCAAAAACATTCATTAATTTTTGTTAAGACAATCAGTATACATGCCAAGATATATGTTTCGTTTAGAAATATACCACTATGGCATGTAAACATATCACAAATAGGCCACAAACAAGCTCACATGCTTTTTGACAAGCAACATCATTAAATTTATCAATATCATGTTTGAATAGAAATGCCCTTACTTGAATTTGAAAAATCTTACTTCTTTTACGTTACGCTGAATTTTATGAGCCAATTATTCATAAAATACTTTTTTAATTTTTCCCAATGAGGAGACATAAATGATGAATTTGTCTTCAAATAATATCTTATGAAAGAATAATAGATTTGATAAATCAATATTTGTAATGTGTTGAGATTGTCAAAACACAACTAATCTACAATGGAAACTGAGGAAAGACTACAAACACCCACATGCAACAATAGGAAAACAGATATATACTTATATAGGAAGAAGGTAAATGACAGCTATTCATATAAATTTTGTGAGTTGTGCATTGTCACTGTTTTCACTGTTTCTGGAGTTGAGATGACCACTCTTGCCATTCTTTTGTCAAAACTGATTTAATTTTTCCCTTTTTTGTGTCTTTAAGCAAATTTCTGTGTTCACCTTAACCATACTTTATAAACACTACACACCCTATCACAAATCATTTGTTTTATAATGATTTGGTCATTCATAATGTTTGTCGTTCTTTCTGACCATAATTAATCAATTAGATTCCTTTAAGTGCCCTATTTCCTCAAATTATCACAAATAATTTGTTCTTTGAAAATTTTGTCATTCATATTGGTTGTTGTTCTTTCTGACTATATCGCTAAGTAATTAATGGGATTCCTTTAAGTGCCATAATGCTTCAAATTGAGGTTTGGTCTTAAATGCACCATAAACGAATATTCACGAAAACAATCAATTAGCCATGGCTACATTTCTAAAGATACGTTGCAAACTGATTCATTTTAACAGACCCTGGTCTCAATTTTAATGCCCTGGCTGCCATTGGCTGCCAGTGGTCTGAAAAATAGACACCAGGGGAGGTCTATAAAGGATATACTGATTGAAAAAATATTAACAGATATTGGCTTTAAAAGGCTGGGGTTGCAAGTGATCTGAAAATAATAGACAGAGGGTGCATCTTTTTATGGGATAATGGGAAAGTTGGCCAAATAAATGTTTATAAATTTTTTTCTTCAAACATTACCTTTAAAGGATGCCGCATCACCTCTTGAGAACACTTCTGGGGTGTCCATTTCGTGGGAGATCTTTTCTGAGAGTTCCGAGTCATGGGCTAGATGAGCTCCCTGGGGATAGATAAAATGTTACATAAATGATCTCACCCTTGTAAGTGATTGACTTACTGCTTGTGAAGTATTTCAGTCATAAGCAGTGCTCTCATCCTCATGTCTCCTGTTATTGAAATCATCTTATTGTATAGTAGTATTGTAAAGTCTCTAATGACTGAATAACAGTTTGTTGAATATTCCAAAAACATTTTTTTTTAAATAAGAACCTTTATAGCAATGTTCTTAATGGTTTGTAACTTAGCTTAAAGTCAAAGCTACAAATGAAACAGTTAATTTACAAAACAACTTAAAAAACAAGAATTGACAATATTTCATAGTTTTGAGAATAGGAATACATTGCCTGTATCTTTATTATGATCTTATACTTCTGAGTTGTTTTCCCCTCAAAATCAAGGTGTCTGGAGAAATCAAATGGTTTTTGAATAAAGAAGAGGCATGCATAACAATGGTTGTATGGCCCTGGAGATCAAGATATGTCTCATCATTATTGTCACAACTATGAAAACAAGATAGCACATACCTGGTTGAATGTTTTGACGAATTCCTCCGCGGCTGCTACGGAGCTGAACACAGCTTTGAAGTGTCGGCGCACGGGATCGTCAGTGGAGAAGTCAATGGGGCTCCACATAGAGCATCTTGCCTTCTTGTCTCTGGGAAGAACATTGAAGTTATCAAATAAGTACATTTTAAGAAAAATACATGAAATAAACAATACTGAGCTTAACCATTTCATTAGAACTTTTTTCAAATACTTAATGCAAATCCCTAGATCAGTTAGAGACTTTTTCCTTTAAAGATTTAAAATTATCCTCTTAAGGGTAAAATTATAAACACTATATGGCCTAATTGTTCAAGTTCATACCATTGTATGTCCATTAAATGGATCTCTGGTTGGCTTTACCTCTCTGCAATAGTCTCATTATGTTTAAAAGAACCTTTACACGTATTTGCAACATTCAAAGTATGCTACCTTTGTGGATAGTCCCCTTGCCCTTTATGCAACAGGATTCTGAGATTAACATACCCGGTATGTCCAAATAGTCAGTATTAAAAAAATCTCTGAGTTGACTCACAAGCTAATGGTGTGTTCCCGACAGATGACATGGTTACAGATGCGAGTTCCTTCATCAGTCTGCATCTCCACGTTGTTTCCATTCAGGTCTTCGTTGTACATGATCTTCAGGTCACCCAACCCGAGTTTCTGAAAACAATGTCATGAGAGAGTCAAGGTCTGGTAGCTGAGTTGGTTAGATGGTGGTATGGTCAGTGCTGGAGATTGTTTCTGAGGGTATGGATTTTCATGAATACATTATTGTCAATCTTAGTAACAAGCAAGACAAGATGTTTTAATTTAGCTTATGAGTTATGAAACAGGTGCAACCAACCCAAGTTTCTGAAACATAATTGTGACAAAGTCAAGGTCTGGTAGTTGAGTTGGTTAGATGGTGATAGGTCAGTGTGGGTGATTGTTGCTGATTTGTTTGGGTTTGAAAAGTGCAAAGACTTGACCCCAAAAATATAAATTAGATAAAAAAACACTGCATTACTTCTATAACAAATTCAGCAACAACTCGTGTCAATTTCATGGCATCATGGAAATTACTACTTATCCAATCTAAATCTTGTCCAACATCAATGCTGTTACAAATTATTGACAGGATTGGAAAATAACTAAGAAAATATCATTTTTGTATAATGACAGAGGCCCAAGTATGACAGATAAGGAAAAATAAAAGTCTTCCCGTTGTTAAGCAGAATATTCTATAACATATTCTCGTCAGTAGGTAACAAGTAAGCCAATAAGTTCTTAATGAGATGTGACACTTTGAAGCCAGTACCAGACTGGTCGTAAAGTGAGTGAGTGAGTTATTGTTTTACGCCCCTAAGACATTATTTCAGCAATTGGCGGCATGTGCAGTATTTTAAAGTGAATGATTAAACAAACCTTCCACTCGTTGTTCTCAAAGGAAAAGAGAGTTGCTCGCTTCTCGAAGATGGTGATGTTTTCTTCCTCAGAGTCCTCTTCTTCTTCTTCATCTTCTTCCTCCTCCTGGGGTGCTTCCTGGGTGGGCGTCGCCTCTTCCTTCGATGAGTTGTTGGATTTGTTCACTGCTGAGGTTTGAAATCATTCATTCCATAAAACATATTCATCTTCAGGAGAGATTGCAATATGTAGAAGGATCAGTATGTTTATCTTTATAAATGGCACAATTGAAAATTATTAATCAAAAGGATTGATTGCCACAATATTTTAATCAAGGACCATTTTTAAACAAGATCTATTATTCACATTTGAAATTTAGAATTCTCTTTAAAATTATTTCATGTCAAAAATTTTGAAAATGCTAAAACAAATTTCATGCTTCATTAGATATGTTTCAATATCTATACTTTTCAAAATGCTACATAACATAATACAAATAATGTCAACTATTATCATAACTTTTACAACAAATTCTTCAATGCAAATCTATTGCTTCAAATTATTCTATTTACCTGGTGGTAACTTTTTTATTTCTTCCAAACATTCCTCGACCTTCTCCTTGAACACCTTGGCCAACTCCTGGGTCTATCATGACAAACAAAAAATACATCTTAGAACTACAATCCACTTGTTTAAATATGTCTGATTAAATTATCTTTGTTCCCAGGAATAAAATTTTGCAAAAAGGACTTTACCACGACACTTCTATTTCCATAAGAGCCTTTTTTTTGTCATAACAGTCTGTACACACCCATGATGTAAGCTCATAAGGCAAATCACAAGGACTTTAAACAAAGCTTGTGGAGAGGAAACCCCTGATGGAGCGAGTTTCAATCCAAATAGAGATTTTATTATGAGTTATACTGTAATAAACTTGACCAAGATACTTCAGTCTGTACACACCCCTGATGTAAGCTCATAAGGCAAATCACAAGGACTTTAAACAAAGCTTGTGGAGAGAAAACCCCTGATGGAGCGAGTTTCAATACAAATAGAGCCAATTTTATTAAGAGTTATACTGTCATACATAAAATAATCTGTATAACTTAACTTTTGTACACTCAGGGAAAACATAACCAAACAAATAACAAATTTTTAAGAACATTCTTACTTGAAAACTTTACGGCATGTTTTTTAAACTCTACATCATAACTGAGTGAGTTACTATTAATGTAGTTTGAGCAATATTTTAGCTCTTTGCAAATTTTTTTAGCTTGAACCCAAGAGTGAACTGTGGAAACTTCATTTTCTGTGTTTTCTTAAAAAAACTGTCACTTCACAAACTTATTTAAGCAATTAAATGTTACATGGTTTTAGATCTCCAAAACACCAACCTTGAACCTGAGAGCGAACTGTTCCATCTGTGGCTCGTTCTCTGCGTAGTCTTGAGCTATCCAGCACCAGGCTGTCTCGGACGTGGCCATGGGCTCCATCTTGATGGCCGGGGTGAGGAGGTGATTGCACGCCACCTTATGAACTTGGTCTCGTCGCATCAGCAACCGATACTTGTCTGTTGAAAACATGTACAAAGAAGTTGGTCAGTTTAAAATAGAGAATACAGGTGGTTGTCTGAAATTTGTTTGCCTTGTCTTGAGGCATAAGCAGCCGGTACTTGTCGATTAAACAAGTTGAAACAAGGAACTGGTTTCATAAAAGGAAGAATCGTGGATCATAGTCTTAATAGACTTTAGATAAAGAATATTGGTTGGAAAAGTGGATTCTGGGTACTATTCCACAAACTTATCTTTCTCTCACCATTAACTTGAACAATGATTTTAACTATTTCACTGGGGAAGGCGGTGAACAAAAGATAACTGACCATCTTGTTTCATAATCTTCATCTCGCCGACTGCCCTCTCCTTCCATTGGTTGGTCTTCTTATCGAACCTGAACAGCTTGGATCTCTGGTTGTAGATGACATCCCAGCCTTCCTCGCCTGCATTTTGTATGATACATCATTATATTTGAGATCAAATTATCATAATTTTACATATTAATCTCAACTTTTCGTGTTGAAGGACTAATGTTGACAGTGCCTGTCTCTAGGAATCTTAATAAATTTAGCGTAACTTTCTGAATTTTAGGTCCTTCTCTTGAACTCATATTGACAAGTAAGGTTGGCTGTCACGTTAAATTTTGGCATTAATCCTCACAGCCAATCATAAAGGAAGCCTTATCTCGCCAGCACTTTCACAAAGCACTAAGAAATGTATAGTCGTTGCAATAATGAATGGAGTTTAATCTCTTTTTCAGAAGGTACCAAAAGTAAAAGTTGTTATCAGATTGACTCAGTTTGATTCAGATTAATATGCCAGGAGCAGTAATGAATGATAAAACTCTATCAAGTTTGTGTGCAAAAAAAGACAGCATATCAAGCACAAATGTGAAATTTCTTTATTATTGCTTTATAACATGCAATTGACAATGGAAACCAGTTGATCTGATAGTGATATATCATTCACCAACCTGACTTGATCTCAACTAGGTCCAAGTGTACGATTGGTTTGAAGTCCACATCCTCACTGGGTAGAACCTCGTCCTCACCTCCTGTGTTCTGTCCCGGTGAGGACTTTCCAAACAGAGGACGTCCGGCGCCAGACCAGTGGAACGGTTTAGACTCATCTGTAATAGACAAGGAGCATGGATTATTGTTGCTTTGTGTGAAGAAATCCCAGAAGATTCATTAGTATCTACATGGTTAAAAGTGAGACACTTTTTCATGAAGAAACCAGAACAAGAATTTCTGATTCTTATAGAAAGACAAGTAGTAATTCAAGACCAATCATTCATTCAAATGTATGTGTAATCGTGTCACTATTTTGTATGTAAAGAACAGAAACTTCTTTTATTTCTTTTGGGCCTTACCTTTCTTGAAGGAGAAGCCAGTAGCGTCACCCTGAGCTGCGAGGACAGAGAAAGAAGGGCCAGTTGATTGTCCGAACATTAGTAAGTTTGCTCCTCCACTTGCCCCGTCTGTGTCACCTGAGAGAAGCATTGAATTTATGAACGCAAAGAACAATTTTTATTTTACTTTGTCTCATAATCATAGTTCTTATCATTTAATGATGAACTTAATATGTGATGTCACTTATACCATAGTTTAGCTTCTTGTTCCCTAAAAACACTTTGTAAGGGAAAATAAATTCTGTCACACATCCGTAGATGTTTTGAGATGAAATAAAAAGATTAATCACATTATTTACCATATGGAAAGATTTGTAGTGAGTAATAAATAGAGTGTCGTCTCGTTTTCTAACACTTAGTCATTTACAAAGAGAGACCCAAAAATCTTAGTAGGGCTATTTCAAAGATAAATTTGGTGGCATTGATGAAATGTTTATAAGCTGCCTCAACACCCTGGCTATCTAGAATTAGTACTCACTGATCGATGCCTGTGCTGTGACCTGGCTTGCAGCAGGACTGGTTGTTTCAGACTTGGCTGAAAAACATGCAAAACAAGCTTTACAATGTAATCCCTTCTCCTACATTCAAATATCTGTTGAAAACGTTATAGCCATGCCAATAAAGTCATGTTTTCAGCTGCGAAGAAACTTGAATCAAGAGATTTCTGGGACCAACAAGTGTCCATTGAAATAGATTGCAAACTACCTGTCTTGGGGAATTGGTTTCAAGTTTTTGTTTTATAAAGAATGCAGCTATATGGAGCTCAAAATTGAGAAAAGAATGTGTATCCAAAGGCCATGCTCTCCAATGCTCTCTTCCTGAAGTAAAATGTTATGTTGTTTTGCAAGGATTGATCTGAAAGCTCTTGAGGTGATAATTTTCTTCTGTTAAATTTTCATATGACATAACAATTAACAACCCCAAGTTGAGATGGGTTTAAGATTGATTGATCCTACCTTTAGATTTGGGTTTGCTGGGAGTGAAGGATTTGGTCTGGTCCTCACACCCAATACAGCCAGGACAGGGTGGTTTCTTCAGATAGAGGTAGAAGTTCTCTGGCAGTTGGTACTTCCTTGCCTCCGCTTTTTGCTCCTCGGTAGCTTCCTCCGAGAAAAGGTATTCGACTCCTGACAAATCTGAAATGATTATGGAAAAAATGGTTGTATAGGAAAAGTTTTTACATGTTAGTGGACACAGATTCACGTTGATGCGTGAAAGAATATTCATTGAAATTTTCTTGCCTTTTGATATATATGTACACACATTTTTACTGTTTACTTCATAAGGGTAAATTGTTAATAATCATGATGGAAACACTATTTCTCATACTTCATCTTGTTAAATAAGAAGAACATTGTAAATCCTTTGTTTACTTTCACTCATGTTAGATGCACAATGTCAGTCCATGCAATACATTTCAAGAAAATTATCAGAAAATATTAGAAAAGAATATGATGGTATCTTAAAAGCAAGGCATGATCATGATATTTCAATTAATATTTTGAAAGTTTTAACAAATAATATCAATATTGTAGATATATAGAATACATGTAAATATATTATCAACAACGTGTACAGAGTCACAAACAAGGTTAGATATAAAAATGTCACACATACTACCGGTATGGATATATAGTGTGTAGGATAAACGCTAATGAAACTAACAAAGTTAAATAGAATAAAAACAAAGAAATGCATGAAAGTCTGTGCATAACCATGAAACCATGAATAAGCAGCATGTTGAAGATACAAATGTGACAAACTGCCAACAGCTCAAAATATATCTCTAGTCAACAACCTGGTGAAAACTGAAATGTTGAACATGTAAAATGAAAAAACATCTTTTGATTCAAACCTTACATCCATATCTGTCAAATTTGCTTAAGAAACAGTACTGGAGAAAAGGCATTGTGGTTTCTGAATGCAGTTGATTTTTATAGGTTATATTTTGCTGCAATAATAATGATCAATATCTTTGTTAGTTATATAAAAAAACAAGAAAAGGATATGGATTTTTTCATGACAATGTGTTAAGACATCAGTAGTCGATACAAAACCTAGCAGGCAACTACAAAAATCATAATAAAATAAGTAATAGATTTAATAGATGAAAAACTGTTCAATGCTGAATTTTTTAGTTAAACCCTTGAAGTCATTCGATTTCTATTGTATTGTAGTGAAGGCCAAAGGCTAAAAAAAATATGCTGGGAATAAAAAAGAGTAAAATAAGTTTAGCCCAGCCTGATTGTGATCAAGCAAAAATAAAATATCGCATAAAAATGATATATTAAATAGATGAAGACCAATATGAGGCCGGTTTGTTGGTGGTAATTTTGATACATTATCAAGAATAATAAAAGAGAATAGATTTTACTCCTCATTTTCACTATTATATTTGAAATATATATTGACTGAAGTACGATTCCTCAAAAAGATATTGTCTCAAAATTTTGGGTCAATGAAAATAATACAATTAAACATTCTAATTAAATCAATCGTGATCAGGGAGTTTCCCCTCACACAAGGTCTGAATGCAGTCCATTGTTCCTATGTAAGCCCAGCTAGCCAATCACAAGCCCCCAGCAAAAGCCTTTGGTATCAGGAACTATCAGCACCATTCTTTATACAAGATTTCCCAATCCAGCTTGTTTAATGCAACACTATGAGTGGCCCATAAAATCTAAATTTTGTCGTCATTGAACTTATAACATTAACATGCGAGTAAGTGATTTGTATTCAGACCTTGTGGAGGTGAAACGTAACAAATCCAATTCCCACAGAATATTTTGAAATTTTTAGTCCTCAGAAAATGGTCAATTTAATCAGACCAGAATGAATCACACAAATGTTAAATAAGGTAATTTGAATAGAAAATATTTGGCTCTTTCTTTGATATGCGAGCTGAAGAATGGGAAGTTAGTGAATGTACACAGAGATTACAGAAACAGGTGGGGATGCAGATATCTGACAAGCCAGGCTACAGATTCCAGTCTCACCATTTGCATCAAGCTCAGAGCTGTAGTATCTGTTGCCATGGTTACCAGTGCCTTGGAAAGTTGAGGGATTAATCTGCGACTCGTCCACCAGTTGACTGAGCTCTGAGGCATATTGAGGGTTTCCATCAAAGCCACATTCCTGGTTGACAGTGTTCACTACAACATATTCCTCAGTCAGGTCATCACTTCCAGGACTGCGATAAGCTAGGCTGGATCCAGTATGATCAAGCTTTTCGCTGTAGTACATATTACCCCGATCCCCAGTCCCTTGGAAAATGGCTTGAGTCATTTGTGGTTCACCAGCTAGTTTATCAAGTTCTTGTGAGAAATACTTATTGCCTTTGTTGCCTGTTCCTTGAAATGGGGAACTCGTCATCTGTGGTTCAACAGACTTATCCAGCTCTAAAGTATAATACTGGTTTCCTTTATCCCCTGTAACTCCAACACTCGTTCTAGTCATCTGTGGCTCGACAGATCTATCCAGCAGTTCTGTGAAATATTTATTGCCTTTATCCCCCGTGCCTTGATGAATGGTACTTGTTATTTGAGGCTCTATAGACTTATCCAGTTCTTGTGTGTAATACTGGTTTCCTCCGTCCCCTGTAATTCCAGAACTGCTGCTCTTCAGCCGAGGTTCAATATCACCAGCAAGTTCATCCAGTTGTGATCTGTATTGAGGATTTCCCTTGTCACCAGAGATTTGATAACTTGTGGATGTCAAATCTGGTTCGTCGACCAGTCTGTTCAACTCTTCAGTGTAAAGAGGATTCCCATGGTCACCGGTTCCTTCAACAGTTGTGGTTGAAATCATGGACTCTGACACAACAGATTTCTCAAGTTGAGACTTATAGTATGGATTTCCCTTGTCTCCAGTACCTTGTGTTGAGGTAAATGTAAAGGACGGTTCTACTGATGCATCTAGTTTTGCACTGTACAAAGGATTACCAATATCACCCGACTCTTGGATATTTTCTGATGACATCTTTTCTTCTAGTACAAGTTTATCAAGGTCCTCTTTGTGATAATGATTTCCCTTGTCACCAGTTGCATGGCTAACTGAGGCTGTCATCTGTTGTTCCACTAAATGTATGGAACAATAAAGTATAGCCATAAATTGCCACAATGTTATAACACTTACATGATAAGCCTTAAAATGTACTTATTTTGCATCAATTATTTAAATTACCAACATCATCTCAATCAAGATTCACATGGACAACATCTCTTGGGACTCATATCCTCAAAATTCATTTTGATATGATGCAGTGCAACAGGCACAGAATACTTGAGTGGGTGAGAGTTGTTCAGTGTCGCTTTGGCAATATTTCAGATATGATGTTCTATAAGTCATTAACTCACACAAGAAATACAATTTTAACAGTATTGAGTTCACAAGACATTAATCAATCAACTACCCCAAGACTTATACTTAACATTGACTAAATGATAAACTCCAAATACCTTCTTTCTCTGATGTCTTCTTGCTCACGGCTCCAGCTGCTGATTCTATTGCTGCTTCTGACTTGGGCTCTGATCCAGCTGCTAGAGCTTTAGCTGCATCAAACTCCTTCTTGAATTGATCAGCAATTTCTTTCGTTTTGAATCTTATGGCAAAATTTTCCATCTTAGGTTCCTCATCAGCAAAGTCCTGAGCAAACCACACCCAAGCTTTGCACTCCCCGCCTGTAGTCATCGGTTTCAGTTCAAGTTCCGGGTTGATGATATGATTACAGCAGATTTTCAGGATCTGTTCTCGTCGCATAAGCAGACGTCGTCGATGAGTCTCTTTATGCTCAAGGATCTTCATTGTGCCCAGTCCTCTCTCCTTCCACTCTTTGTCATGGAATCTGTTTTAAAATAAAAAATGTTTGGTTAATGTTCATTATCAAATACCAAAAAAACACAAAAAATAGCTCAAAATCCAAAATCTTTTCATTGGCTGTTGGGGCACAAACTTGCAAAAAATATGAAATCAAATAGATGTTGGCAATAAAAAAATATTCAACAGAACACCAATGCCGTTATTTTCATAAAGAGGCAAGTATCAAAACAGAGCATTCATTATGATGCATCAAAAGACTCGGCAATATGTAAAATTAATTTTTTGGGGGGGATAAAAAATGCAGATCATAATATTGAATTACCTGAAGAGCTTTGCTCTTTGCTCAAAGTGGCAGATCTCCTCCTCTTCTCCTGTCTTCAAGTCTACTTTTTCCGGGAGTGAGATGATTGGTTCGAAGTATATGTGAGAGTCGTCATCCTCCTTGTTCACGTAATAACCATCATCGGGAGTCTTGGGGGCCTGGGGACTCTTGGCTTGAGGAGACTTGGATGGGGTCAGGCTGAATGTGAATTGGAAGTTTGATGTATCCGTCTTGGCTCCTTCTGTAGCTTTCACTGGTGTTGAGACCTTTCCAAGATTGAACTGAAAACCTTCTTTCTTGGTAGAATCAGCTGCAGGAGTTCCAAAATTAAATCCACTTGAGGCAGTCTCTTTCTTTTCTGCTTCTGCTGGTGTGCCAAAATTGAATCCTCCCGATTTTTGTGGAGTGGTAGCTGCTCCAAAGTTTAATCCTGATTTGGGTGTAAATGAAAATCCGGAAGGTTGTGCTGATGCAACTGTTTTCTCAGGTGTATCTTTTGTTTGAAGCATCTCTGCTAAAAGACTCTTTGTTGCACCTGTAGCTGCAGGCTTCTTCTCCTCTTTGGTTGGTGTGGCTGGGGTAGACGGCTTAGATGCAAAAGAAAATCCACCAGCTCCTCCACCAACTTTAAATCCTGCTAATGAAGGGGGAGCAGTTGTGGCAGCTTCTGATTTGATGTCCTCTGGTTTGGCTCCAGGTTTCACTGTTTTACATGCAGGACATTTCACATGTGTAGCATCATTGTTACACATGCATCCTGGACATTCCCATGCTCCCTCTTTAGGCTTGAACATCTCTGCCAGGGACTTTTGTGGTCCTTTTGGAGTGTCCTTTGGAGTTTCTTTACTAGTTCCCTTGATATAGTCCTTGCTGGTTTCTTTAGCTTCGACTTCAGGAACTGATGAGGATACCTTATTGTCTTGTGATGTATCTTGTGCTGGTTTCTGCATGAATGAGAAACCTCCACTTCCACCTGAAGGAGATCCAAAGCTAAATCCTCCTGCTCCTGCTCCTGCTCCTACTCCAGCCCTAGATCCTACTCCAAATCCAAATGAGGTGCCTCCACCAGTCTTGAATCCTGATCCTTCTCCAATCTTGAATCCAGCCATTGAACCAGGAGCTGGCATGTTAGCTAACTCTGCTTTCTTTACTTCATCTTCTGCTCCTGGCTTCACTGTGTTACAGGCAGGGCACTTGAGCTTGTCTCCTTCATTCTGACAACAGCAAGTGGGGCATTCCCAGCTTCCAGCTTTCGGTTTGAACATCTCACCCAAAGACTTGTCTTTATTGTCTTGTTTCTCTGCAACCTCAGTGCTTCCAATTGCCTCTGGTTTTGATTGAGTTTCCATCTTCTTTTGACATGTCTCAAAGCAATCCTTAAATTTTGTGGCCAGTTCTGGACTTTTGAACTTAATTGCCAGTTTCTCCATGTTCATTTCTTCATCTGCAAAGTCCATTGCTGACCAGCACCAAGCTCTATCAGATCGAACCATAGGAGTGAGCTTCATTTCCTTGGATATGTTATGATTTGCACAGATCTTAAGGACCTGATCTCGCCGCATTAGAATCCTGTACCGCTCTGTGTCCTTATTGAATAAAATCTTCATCTCACCAACTCCTCTCTCCTTCCATTGAGCACTATTGGTATCAAATCTGAAGAGTTTGGCACGTTCTCCAAACACCTTTTCCTCATCCTCTTCACCAGTCTTAAGTTCAACAAGATCTGGAAGTTCAATAACTGGCTTGAAGTCAACATTTGGCTCATACTCTTCCACTCTCTCATCATCATCCCCTTTTCTTGGACTGCCTGCCTGGCTGATATTCTTGAAGCCTGAGGCTGTGCTGGTGTTGAAGCTAGACTCTGACCCACCTGCAACAAGCTTGCTCAAGTTTGCAATGGGACTGCCAGTGTTCTGTCCAAGCATAAATGCAGGACTGGACTCTCCAGCCTTCTTGCCTGTTGATGCAGGTGCTGGGGAGGGTTGAGAGACTGGTTTGGTCGGTGTGAAGGTAAACCCAGCAAAAGGTTTGGGTTGAGCTGCGCCTGCCTCTGGGGTAGCAGAAGGACTTGTCACTTTCAATGAACTCTCCTTCAATTTTACAGCTGTCGGGGAGGTTTTTGGTTTGTCCTCTGGTGGCTTTATCACTGGTGTTGTACTGAAAGTAAAACCTCCAAATGATGACTTTGGGACATTACTGGTTAAACTTTTGTCCTGTTCTTGAGCTTGAGAGGTTGGTGTTGAAGCTGCAGCAGTAGAGGCACCTGGAGTTGTTGTTTGACCAAAAGGAGTTGATGCAGGTACAGCTTGAGAAGCAGTTGGTTTGAATGCTGGAGATCCTTGGGGCATAGAGAAAGGGGAAGACGTGGCTGTAGCTGGTTTTTGAGCTTCAGATACTTTCTTTCCTGCATCTTGTATTTTCTGGATGACAGTTTTTAATTTCTGAGCGATTTCTGCACTGTCAAAGTTTAAGTTGACCATATCTTCTCCTTTCCCATCAGGCTGTGGTCTCTTCCAGGTAACAAGTTGTGGGGTGAATGATGGAACAAGCTTCAGAGTAGTGATATCATGATTCAAAATAATCTGATTGGATGTAAGGGTGTCCATTCTTACACGACCACCCTTCTCAGCACCCAAGTAAAACACTTTCACATTGCCTTCTTGTTTGGATCCCACTTTTGAAGTGTATGTGGCTTTACCTTGGAACAAGCACACTACCTCTGTTGCTGCTGCAGTTGGGGATACAGACGATGCAGTTGACCTGTTGACAAGGTTCTGAGCTTGTGTCTGTGTCATCTGGCCAAGCATTGCTTGCGGTGATTGGTTAGGGCTTTGGCCAGCTACTGCTGGTTTTGCCAAGGGGGTTGAAGCTGTTTTGATGCCAGCCCCAAAGTTTCCTGCTGTGAAACCAGATTTCTGTGCCATCTGTGCTGCAAGAGAGGTTGCTGGCTGAGGTTGAGAGATGGCCTGGTTGATAAACTGCTGCATCATGTGACCTGTTGGTGCTTGCATCCCTGATGTAGCTTGAACCGGCAATACTCCTGCACCCTGCGGAGAATCCTTGCCCATGATGGCAGCAACTAGGGATGGAGTCTGAGTTATAGCTGAGGAGACTGGCAGGCCATGAGGCGAAGAGAAGTACCCAGGGCCAGGAATTGAAGCTGGAATGTTTGCCTGGCCACTGAACTGCAGCGCTTGTCCACGAAGAGAAGATGCAAAGTATCCTGTCTGCGGAATCTGGGGCATGTTCTGTGGAGCATAGGTAACTGTGGAGTTGCCTTCAATCCCAGCGCGATGTCCATAGGGCCATTCCTGGATCAGGTTTGAATCAGGTACAAGGTACTGCCCATGGGCCAAACTTTCGTCAAAATACTCTCCGTCAATGAAGTAAGGGTTCTCCTCCTCTTCTTCTCCCCCTTCAAGGCCACTCGCCTCTTCAGGTTTGCCGACAAAGCCAGAGTGTCCCATAAGGTTGGTGCGACTGCGAGGCCTAGGAGACTGGGGTCGGTATCCTGCCATGCCTGCAGGACTTGGCATCTGATAGCCGAAGTGTCCAGGAGCTCCTGCGGGAGGCATGGCCTGGTGGGGAGGGTACGCAGGCTGGTACGGGGAACCCATGTGGGGGCCGGGGGTCGACAGACCTGAGAAGTTGTACTTCTGGCTCATGTTCAGCTGGGCCTGAAATATATATTTCATTTGTTAGCATTGTGGAATATATGAAAAGGCAAGAGGTAATTTTTTCTATTTATACAAAATTGTCCTGAAAATATTTATGTGGTGTCAGTTGACAAGATTCATAATTTTGATATAATTTGGATTTGCTGAGTGTCAGGAAATTACTAGGTACAGCCGTAACAACCTTCTTTAAACAGACAAAGGGATAACATTTAAATGAAAACAAACAATTTAAATTATACTAAAGACCATTAAGTCATGAATTTTGAATAAACAAATCTGAAATCAAAGAAAGTCGAGCTGTAAGGATATCAAAACTATACCATAGAGTGAGCATAAGCCTTTAGACATTCCAATCTACTGACCTTAAGTTGAGTGATAAGTTCCCTGTTTTCTCGCAATCCCTCGACGAGTTGACAGTTGATCTTGACAAGTTCTTCATTACGAGCTAGCACCATCTTGACAAGGGACTCCTGGGAATATGCCAATGAGCGGATCTGTGCATCTAGTCGCTCCGGGCTTGGGCGGACGTGTCGACTTGTCTACATGGTAAGATCAACAATAACATTAACACTATTTCTGCTACCTAATTCATGTAAAACATACCAAATAAAATTTTGCCTGCTTGTTGGAGAAGAGTTAAGGAAGATGCAAGCTGATTACAGCTTTCATACACTTGAAAACAACACTTATTCAATGACTATTCCATGATTTTTGAAGGATGCTGCTAGAGTTAAAGATGACAAACAAAACAAGGGTGAAGCGTATAAACATCAAATCCATGGAAACCCCCAAATTTTTAAAACAATTACTGACATAAAAAGAAAATCAAATTAACGAAGACTTATTTCACAAATTATTCAAAATCAATTTCTTTTCCATGACTGCATACATATGCTGTGGTCTCACGCTATACACGCTGGCATCCCCCCGTTACCTATTCAAACTAAAGCAATATTCTTCTTACATCTGATGTGTTGAAGCTGACATGAGCTGCAGGGGACTTTCCCTTCTCCCTTGGAGTGCTGCGGTTAAGAGTAGAATCAGCCTCGGACTGACTGGCGTTGCGGCTTACGCTGCGTCCTGCGGTCGGAGTGTGATATTGGCTTGGCTCTTCTTCTTCCTCCTCTATGTCTGCTTCTGGGAACACTGTAACAGTGGAGAGTATTCATAGTATCTTTATTTATCGAGGCAACTTAAAATTAACATTATTTTTCTCTTAACACTGCAATATAATATCAAGCAGCAAATATAAATGACAGTGGTTTGAGATTTGATCATTGCATTTTACAGATTCTTTATGAATAGTTCATTTTTTTATTGAAGTATACATTTCATGATTCAGTTTCTTACTATGATCTTTATAAGCATTTTTGTAATAATACTGTTAATGATAAGATGACTGATAATGGGATAAGTGATAATCGTGTAAGTTGTGCCAGCAATGAAATAAAATAAAATCAGTATGTTAGCTTGCCGGTACAAAAAAATTAGACAATTTTGTAATAGTTGTTACCTGTGGCGCATTGGAGTTGTGACTCGATGTCGTCTAGGTGATGCTCAATAGATCGGTTCAGTTCCTGCATTGACAAAATTATACAAAATCAGTTTCAAGATAAGATGAAATGCACAAGTAAGGAACTGACTGGATAAAATATAATCATCAATACAAAATATTTTTGTTAAATATCAATAATTGATATGGGTGTGGTTTATCACATCAAGATCATGAATGTATATATTTTGTATTTGGAACTTATTAAACAATAAATATTTCAAAAAAGTAATTTACAATTCCCAGACTGACTGATACTCTAATTATTAATTGTAGCACTGATCGTGCAAAATGCACAAATAGTGATTGCAAAGGGTTCATACAGCCAAGGGCCCATAAAATTCTAGCAATTTTCAAATCTGTGCGAACCATGTTGCATCTCAACAGTGAACTTTATTTTACTGCACATACATGTTTCTTGTCTCCCTGTAGTCGGTCCATGGTCTGGAAGATGGCGTCTCGAGCTCGTGTCAACAGTATCTGATACTGTTCTCGTCCAACTGGGGCGTCCCGAGATCGCTCTTGCTCAGCCAGGAGTTTGTATATCTAAACACATGTGTTAAATGTCAATAGGGGACAACTGATCTAACACTGAACAATGACTTTTGGTCCTGCTCAGCAAATAGCTTGTATATCTGGATATGGGAGGGAAAGCATAATTTTGTAACTACCAATATTATGAGAATTGTAAATTTTAGTTTGTGCAACAACTACTTATTTTCTTTCACATGTATTACTTTTCGTTTTTTATATGCAACCTATTTTCATTATCACCTCAACCGGAAGTACGTCACTTTCATTACCTATATAAGGCAATTACCCAGAGTTCTCTGCCTCTTAATGCTTCTAATTATCTGCTCATCCCACCCTCCATCCCCAACTACAACCCCACCAACAAGTTTTTCTTTTCTCCAAAGCTTTCTCAACACTCCTCAATAGTAATGCAGTTGCCATACGCGCTGCCCTCAGTAGTTCATAGCAGCTGCCATACGCGCTGCCCTCAGTAGTTTCACAGCAGCTGCCATACGCGCTGCCCTCAGTAGTACATAGCAGCTGCCATACGCGCTGCCCTCAGTAGTCCATAACAGCTGCCATACGTGCTGCCCTCAGTAGTTTATAGCAGCTGCCATACGCGCTGCCCTCAGTAGTTCATAGCAGCTGCCATACGCGCTGCCCTCAGTAGTACATAGCAGCTGCCATACGCGCTGCCCTTAGTAGTTCATAGCAGCTGCCATACGCGCTGCCTTCAGTAGTACATAGCAGCTGCCATACGCGCTGCCCTTAGTAGTTCATAGCAGCTGCCATACGCGCTGCCCTCAGTAGTACATAGCAGCTGCCATACGCGCTGCCCTTAGTAGTTCATAGCAGCTGCCATACGCGCTGCCCCATTTTCCCACACAACAGCTGCCATACGCGCTGCCCTCACTTTTTCTTTCCTAGCAGCTGCCATACGCGCTGCTCCAAGTAGTTATAGCAGCTGCCATACGCGCTGCTTTCTTAGTCAATACAGCTGCCTTCAGCTTTGCCACTTTTTCACTACTTATTTTTTGCTGCCATGATTGCTCCTATATATCCTCCGGCTGCCATGCATATGTACTGCCCCTACGATTATGTTTCATCTCATAATTGCCTTATAATTTTCATAATGCTTTCACATGTTTTTTGCCCAACTATGTCATTCATGTCATTGGGGTTGGCTCGGGCATTCAGCTATTTTTTCCAAATATCTTCCGTCCGCCAAGGCACATGCCTATATCACACCTTCAGTTTCTAACAACTTAAGGATTTCATTACGGCCTGCTCTCTTTAATTTTAAATCCGAGCCAGCCCCCAAATATATATTTTCATATGTATTATTCCAAAACATGTATTAAATCTACATATATACATTCTATGCCTCATGTCTTTTGTTGTCGACAAAAAACTGTAAAATCTGTCAGTTCCTAACTGGCCCTTAACTAAAATATAATTATGAAAAATAAATTATTTGTCTCTTTATAAAGAATTCAACATTAATATTGGCCTGACTTTCTTACAGAGGGTTACGAGTTTAAGCAAAATGCTGCAGAAAGTCATTGACTTATCAACATAAATATTAACTCCTTGGTCATCCAAAATGATCAAACACGCTGAATTCATTTTACCGTAGCCATATTAGATGAATCAGTTTGATTCACATCTACATTAAAGCACAAATCATAAGAATCAAGTCTTACCTTGGCCATATTAAATGAAGCAAACGGGTTGTCAAGTTTCTCAAATATGTGGATGGACTCTTCATATCTCTCTTCCTTCATGGCGGCCATCCCAATTGCATACTGGGCCTCGGACATGAGAACTTTCATAGCGCTTGCATCAAGATCAGTGTCCGTGTCGTCTTTAAACAGGCTTTGTTTGGTAACAGGCAGCATTTTGTTCCTGAAAAAAGATGACAAAATGTAGGGATAACAAAATATATATGCTGTACTGAAAGATGTGAGATCACCTCTAGCAGGATTTGAACCCAGAAAGCAGAGCGTGATTCAGACACACTACCAGTTCAGCTACAGGGAAATCCCATGAGCCCCAGTCAGTTTGAGTGCTAATAAATCATTCGGCCACTAATGATTCATATACAAAGCTTAACAAAATTGTGGGAATACTTTTAGTGACTTCCCATGCCTTTCAGGTAAATTCCTTTTTCTTATGATACTTCTTTGATGGGCATTGCGATGATGAAGATGAAGGCAATATTATGGACATACAACTTCTTAGTTCAAGTTCCCGAAGTTTCAACAGATACTGATGTCGTTCTCTCTTGCATCACTTGCTTGAGAACGACATTAGTATCTATGTCGAAAGTCGTAAACTTGAATAAAGAGGTTGTATATCCATAATATTGCCTTCATCTTCTTATGATACTTCTCGAAATTTCCATTTTCAATAAAAGGTTTTAGATCTTCATTTGCAACTAATTTGAAAACAAAATTTAGGTTAGACATTTAAGGCGATTGAGATAGTGCCAAAAGATCAGTAGACAAAGTATTCTGACAAATTTGCTGATAACAGTCCCTCAACAATATTTTCTTTAATCAGAGGTAAGTGCGCTGTTCTTACTTCTCGAGCCGCTCCAACATCTCTAGAGCCTGCTCCCAATAGTACACAGTCCGCACTTCAATCATCTCCGCCTTCTGCTGGAACTCTGACCCCAACTGTTTGACCTCTGACCCCTTGGCCTCCAACGAGCGGGCCACGTGAACAACAAGATTGACCGACATGCCATGACTTCCAAGGAGGCGCACTGTCTCTATGCCTCGCTGTAGAAGGTGACGCATTTTCGAGAAGTTGTCTCTGAAATTTGAAAATCTTCTATTAATCTATGGTTTTTGTTTCCATTTTGTTAAACAAGGCAAAAGTGAGCACGGCTCACATACCCCCGTCTGTAGTTTGACCGCCTTCACGTAACATTAATTTGAAAATTTATGAAAATTACTCATTGAATGATTATGACTTTGAACACAATGGTCTTGCAAACCTAAAAACTATTTTACTTCATAACATCCGCGGCTATGTAGTTTTTGAATAAAATTCTGGGAACCCTGGAATTACCCCTAAAAGGCACAACAGCACTATACAGTCGAACCTTGTTTTGTTTACAGTTGAAAATCGTCCCAATAGCGAATCGTCCTGTTAACTGGGTCATTTTTCTTAAGAAATATAGACACATTGTTTGAAAAATCTTTGTCCGTAAGGTGAGATTTACGGATATATGGAGTCCGGGTATCTGAGGTTCGACTGTATACTTCCATACCAAATTTGAAGTGTGCAAGTCATTTGGTATTTATATATGCTCCGGAAGCAACAAAACAAAAATTGGACCGTTTTTGGTCAAAATTTCAAAAATTATTCAGAACATTGAGCTGAAACCCCTAAAAGGCACAACAGCACCATATAGGCTACTTCCATACCAAATTTGTAGTTTCTAAGTGGTATATTATTTTAGTAATGCTCCTGAAACGAGACAAAGTCCAAAAATCAGACCGTTTTTAGTCAAAATTTCAAAAATTATTTGGACCATTGAGCTGAAACCCCTAAAAGGCACCACAGCACCATATAGGCTACTTCCATACCAAATTTGAAGTTTCTAAGTGGTACAGTTTTTGAGTTATGCTCCGGAAACGAGACAAAGTCCAAAAATCGGACCGTTTTTGGTCAAAATTTCAAAAATTATTTGGACCATTGAGCTGAAACCCCTAAAAGGCACCACAGCACCATATAGGCTACTTCCATACCAAATTTGAAGTTTCTAAGTGGTACAGTTTTTGAGTTATGCTCCGGAAACGAGACAAAGTCCAAAAATCGGACCGTTTTTGGTCAAAATTTCAAAAATTATTTGGACCATTGAGCTGAAACCCCTAAAAGGCACCACAGCACCATATAGGCTACTTCCATACCAAATTTGAAGTTTCTAAGTGGTATAGTTTTTGAGTAATGCTCCGGAAACGATTTCGGACGGACGCACGGACGGACGGACGGACGGACGCACGGACGGACACGCGGAGCGCTATATACCCCCGACTACGTCGTAGCGGGGGTATAATAACCAAATGCTGACTCATTTGCAGATCAACTTATCTGATAGATTTGGTAAAAAGCGCCACAAAAGCATATAGTTACATAGTAATGGATGTAAGGTGACTTCAATATTATCAGTTATCTACATAGGTAGCAGATGCCAAAGTAAGGACCAAAACTAGGACATGATGATCAAAGCAAAACATGATTTGCACCTACCTGACAGAGTTGTTGTAAAACTTGTAAGCCGCCATCCACCAGTCTGCCTGTTCCTGACTACACAGGGGTTTCGTCAGACACAAGGGGAGATAATCTGGCTGGGCCGGGTCCGTGTGTCCCATGTGAATCAGCTCCTGTTGCTTGAGGGCAGCACAGCGTACACTGGCGTAAAGGAACACGTCAGTATCAAGCTGACAGAGGGACTCTGCCCCACCAGTCGACATGTTCTTCACATTGAACTGCATGTTGTCAAAGAGATCAAACCCATAGTACGGCTGAGCCTTATCCTTGCAGGAGTATCGCTGAAGAGCAAGCCACACTAGCGATGTGAGGCTTGACGGATGGAGACGGTAACACCCAGTGTCAAATATTCTCAACTGACCCCGGGTCGGGAAGAGAAGCAAGGATTCTGTGAACGTTGGAGTGTTCATTAAGTACGAGCTGCCCTTCTTGTTTCGCATCCCGGGTTGAGTGAAGAGAGTGTCGTACAGTTTGTCTCGTCCTTGGGGGGTGCAGTACTGCTGTCTCAGCTTCTGGGTCCAGGTGTTTGTGTCCCCTCGCCCCAGGGCTTGGAGGGTATGGCCTGCAACAGCACACGTCAATGTTATATTCACGAATGTCATATTTATAAAAGACACACATGGTCAATATTATTTTCATGAAAAAGGAGGTCAGTGTTGTTTTCATGAAACTTACAACCATAAAGATAAAATGTCCACCTTAGGAAATAAAAAAAACAAAAATGTCAACTAATCTGCCCCATTTCAAGTAACTTGAATTGTCTAAGTGCAATTCCACATACCTACACGATGTATGTTTATTTGAGGACAACTGAATACACGTTTTCTCAAAATCAGTTGCACATCGAATATTTCATACCTTTTATTTAAAATTTCATACAACATTATAGATACGCACCTCCCTGGCTCTTCCTGAACATGCTGTTCATAAGGAGCTGTTGAAACGTCTTCTCCTTGCCAGCGGCGACAAACCACTCAGCCCTCGAGTCGATGTGGATGATTGAGTTGTTGAGAAGGTAACACACCGACGAGAGGGGAATCACATCCTTCCATGAGAGGCTGCCCTGTAGTAGGAGATTGCTTCGTTTGTGAGTGAGTGAGTTATTGTTTTACGACGCTTGGGCAATATTTCAGCCATTAGCAGCGTTCAATCACTTAATAAAGAATGTGTTTGATAGTTCTAGACAATACCTTTGTAAATTTTATGATGAGTTATATCTTTAATGAGCTACATTTGTTTTTCCACTGGAATATACCTTCTGAGGCCCCTTGAGAAGTTAATAGATAGATTTATTTCTTGTCAAAGAAGGTTAAATTTTTTTGTCTTTACATCAACTTACACCTTTTGAACTTTTGAAATTTACGAACCTTCTGAGCTCTTTTGAGGAGCAATGTGCCGCTGAGGAAGTAGAACTGTCCGTACATCTCCGTGAGGAATGCCTTCCACTCCTCGTTCTGTAGCGGGATCTGAACTCCGTCCTGCAGGGTCTGGTCAAACCTATTGCAATTTGTCAGTTATTATTGATAGCTCCTTACTGCCTCATTACATAGCAAATTTTGACATGCTTTGAGTGGGGTTGCGGGCTTGCAGCCACAGTGAAATGTTACCAAAGTTATCTTCATCTTTAGTAGTGTGTCAGTTTTAAATGTGGCTTGTTTGCTTGGTGCTAAGCATCAAGATGAATTGAACATCAATTTCATTGATACTACACTGTGGCTGCCAGTGTACCAATATCATTTAACGAAAAGCAATTTTACTATACGTTTAGGACAACTTAAGAGTTGATAATAACTTCTTGGAAAATCTTGCGTCCATTTTGACAGTAAAACCTTGTTACTATTAGGCTAAGTTCTTAAATTTATTCTAAGATTTTGTTAATTCTTTATTTCCAAAACCTGGTTACTATTGAGAAAAGATTGTAAATTCCATCTTAGGTTTTGCTATTTGTTTGTGTGTTTTTGGAAATTCTATGAACACACCGATTTGCAAATATTAAAATCTACTGCTAGAGACTTACTGATGCAGCACCTCCCCGCAAGCCACTGGTTCCCTGTAGCAGAGACGGAGATACACCACACTGCGCAGACATGACAACAAGTTGGTGTAGAACCTCAAATCACCCTGAGGGTTTTTCACGGTCTTGTATTCCTGTGAAATAATATATCGATTTGTAAAACTGGTACAACGCAAGGGACACATCTGCCAGGCAATCTAACAACAGGGCCTTCTTTCACATACAAACTTAGCTAAAGTTGACCTTAACATCCATTTTTTAACATTGCACTAAGGTTACCTTAGTGACTTACAATCAAATTAGTGCTTCGGGAAAGAAGGCCCTGCAGTGTTGTTCCAAGAGGGATTCTTTTTGGTTTCGGTTTGCCTTGAAAGTTTGGGAAAGAGATTATCTATTGATAGCAAATAAATCCCATTTTCCCAGAATTTGCCAAAATAATACTTTATTCTGAAAACCTAGGAGCAAAACTGAAAAGTGCTATCTAAGACAAAGCAATAAAACTGACAAAACCCATACTGACATCATCAGGCTTGTCCAATGCAAAGTCAGAAGATAGATACAAGAATGGTCTTAAATAATTTTATATGAAGAAAAGATTCCTAAATGGGAAAATCTTACCTGGCAGATATCATTGAGAGTTTCGTACCACTCCAGGCTATCCAAGAAGTCCATGGTTCTATCAATCTTCTGGGATATATCGTACGCCTGATCTACCTTGCCCGACTTCAAATACAGGTTAAGCAGCTTTATTCTCAAGCTCACATCTTCAGGACGTTGTTTCTGATGGAAAAGTGTAAATATTTTGGTTAAAAGACATCAAAATTTTTAATGAAATTATTTGAAGTTTGCAAATGTTAAATTAGAGATACATGCCATTGAGATGGAGAACATATGTTACATTGTCATAATTGGAATCACACTATCTACAATGTGATGATTAAAAACTCACAATTTCTGAGGTGAGAAGGTTTTCCAGACCCTGAAAGTCTTCATCTCCACTGCACTGTGCCATCATCTCCTGCAGTTTGATAATAGAAATAATCAAAATTTCACAAACATTATTTGAAATCAAATAGGAATGAAACATACAAAAACACTTCCCACATGGCCTATTTCATCCTTTTTCAATAAGAGAAATAAAGCACATGATAATCAATCTTTTACAGCACTTCTGACTTTTGATACTCTACTTGGAAACTTAATTTTTTCGGAAAGATACTTTGATCATTGTCAAACTGTCAGTTCTAAAAACCTTGGAATCGGATGGATTTTCAAAAAAGAATATTAGGAATTTAGAATTGTTACATAAGCCTAATTGTAGATATCTCAAAATTTATAGCTGAGTTTAAAGTTTAAAGACAGTACACAGTATATGTTCATAGCCTAATTTTATGTAAACACTTATTCACTGACCCGTAGTCTGAAGATGACCTCGTTCCCAGGACAAGTCACCTCGGCTTTCTCCAACCAGAACTACAAAAGAAGAAAATAAATATGTCATTGAACAGTTCAACATCATGAGGTATCGCTGGGCACTGAGTTCAGGTCCATGCTCTTCTTAAACTCTTTGTTGTAAAGATGTCTCATCCTATGCATAATGTATGTTGAACATTTATAAACTTTTAACATAAATCTTTCATATCTTGTTCATGTAGTCTTTATTTTTGGCGTAAAGTTGAAAAATGTATGTTGAACATTTTATTCAATTTAAATCGCAAAACTTAATTAAGATTTTACATTGAAAATACACTTATGAAATATCCATGACCCATTTAAAGCATTAGTTGTTTTTTTTAACAAACATGTATATCCTTACCCGTGCTCTCTCTGGGTTCATGGGAACTTGTGTACAAAGTTCACAAACTGGAAAATAATTGTATAAAATGTATTCAAGACAGATAATTTATATAAATCACAAAAAAACAAAAACAAATGAGTGCTGACAAACAGGAATAAGTTTATTTATAATCATGAAATATTTGCTTTCTAAACTTCACTCACAAAGCAAAACCTTCATTTCTTCAACTTTTAAGATTACTACACCTGGACTTGATAACATGATAAACAATTGCTGTAAATATTACAAAGGACTTAAAGCAACATGGCGGCCTCCAAGATCTCCTTTCTAGAGATGTAGCCATTTTTGTAATGATGCAAATGAAAATTGGTCATCAATTTCAAAGAGCAGTCAATAAGATAAGTATTATTGAGATAACTTAAGCCAGTAAGGTTGATGTGATCAAGCCATAATTTTGACAAACTAACTGAATCAAGACTGACAGAGAGAGGCAACAGTTATGACTTATGACCAGAAGTCGTCTTTGGAACTATCTTCAGCTTAACTTGTACCACTTAAAATTTTAAACTTTGATCTTAAAAAACTTACTTTTGATAATGAGATCCTTCTGTGTTGCATCCAACTCAAGCGATCTGATGATAAATAATATCTTGATAAAGAGTTGTGTAGATATGAATATTCAGAGAGTCGTGATTATTATGTATTCAGATTATGAGCATTTAAATTACAAAGAGATACCATTCACTTATTCAAGATGCATTTTCCTTATAAACATGCATTGGGACTGTTGTCAATGAATTTTCAATTCAAAAACCATACCACAATATTGTAGCAAATGGAAATCTCAGAAAACTATTAACAGCAGTAATGGCTCAAAGAATAACATTAAATGATTGTATGATTTTCAAGGAGGCTGAAACTGTATTTCACCTTTTGTAACACTCGAGTGCATTTTCCTTCTGGCTTGTTTTCAAGTAGATGTGTCCCATGAGTTTGTGAGCTTGTGGTACTGTCTCTCGTACACTAAGAAATGAGGAGAGGTACCTGGAAACAAAGCATTTCAAACTTTAAAAGTGAAGTGAAGGCTTCTTGTTCATTTGTTTGATGAATAACAACAGCATATACACAAATTGTTCATGACTAAGTTGTCTGATAAGTAGAAACAACATTAAAATTGGTCCCTTAATAAATATCCCTATATAATTATCCCTAAAATAAGAGAAGTAGGTCTTTCATTGAACATCAGCTACCTTTTCTAAAAACCTTTTACTGTTTACAACAGATATTAAGTTAAACCTTGCATACAACTTCATATTCTAGCGAATCGGTTCACTTGTAAAACTGATTGTGTATTGTTTATATGCAACAAATAATGATGCACCGGATATTATTATATATTTAGTGAGCCAAGAGAAAAACTTTTTTTAAAGGGAATAAAGAACTCCATATCATTATCATGATATTGTTGCGTTTAGATAAATGTATAATTGCTCATATATTACCTTTTAGCAATTTCATACTCTCCAACATCAAAATAGAGTCTTCCAATCTGATAACCTCGAGAATTTTTCTGAAATGAAGCAAATGTGAACTTTTTACAAGATTGTAAGGCCAATGTTAATTTATTTACAAGTGCAAGGCCAAATTTTCCAATCAATAGAAATATTCAAATGAGTTTGACAGTAAAACTTCAAACAACAATCGAGTTATCACTTTGAAAAGATGCGTAACCATAAAGTTACAAAAATAGTTTGTGTTAATGAGATCGAACTTGATGGACATTTGTTAATATTTATTGTTGATTCCAGTGAAATTTAAATATTGTAAGTGAAATGAAAGTAATTATATTGATTATTAAGTTTTTTTTCAAACCGAAAATACAAGAACTTTCTTTTTTTACACAACGTGATTAAGTTTAGACATAATAAGAGAAGAAACCTACCTCCTTTTCATTTTTTATCCTTCCAAGTACGTTTGTCGCGTGTCTATCGACATCTTGTTTCGTCCGAAACATTCTGTCATTCAATGTGAGGGCACTTTCTTTCCAAGAACATGTGAGGATTCGGCGTATTTAATTTTCCGCCATTTTCTTCAATCGTAAACGGCTTCACAAATGAGGGTCTTGAGGGTGAAAATGAATATTTGCGCAGTAACCAAAATGTAGTTCAAAATTTATATTATACTGAAATACTGTACACCAACACACAAAAGGGGTCCTTCCCTGAACGTAAAATAATGAAATATGTGTTGGTCTAATTGTTTTCTTCGATGGGTGAAAATTCTGTGATGAAGTTCTTGTAACGCAGACGTGAGTTCGAGGGTACCTGTTTACAGCCTCAGGGTTCAGTACATTTTACGACATTGCTATATTTTGTAATCATAGGTTGATATATTTTCTATTAACAATCATACACAATATATTGATCATACATTAATTCCAACATAGTATGACAGTAAGTTTATAATCACATTTAAATAGTATGACAAATAATTTAATGTCGTAAAGAGATTCGACTGGGTTTCAGCTCCGGGGCGTACCGAGAAACCCGCCGCAAGATAGAAAACTAGTCTATATGGTATTTCGGATTAAATCGGTAATTTCCGTATTCTTCCGGAAACTACTTATTCGTGTGGAAATGTTGATTTGAAATTAATAAACATATTTGAGAGAATTTATATCTATCTCCGATATAATGTCATGGTAACGTTAAACACTTTAGACTAAAAGAATTCAACCATGGCACCTATACTACTTTTTGTCGATTATCAAGATAAATATTTGATAATTATGGAGATTTTTTGCAACGAACTGGACAAAGCGAAATTTAGTCTCTTATCTAGAAGGACCCCTCCCCAAATATGTCATGTACAATATTTTACCAAGTTACTAAACAAACTATAGCTTAAAAGTAATCCTTCGTTAGTGGGGAGAGCTGCATTTCTATCATGTTGATTAAGAGCATTAGTATAAAGGGATCCAACTAGAACTCATACAGAACCAATTCTTATTGTTAAGTTTTACATAATAATAATAATGAACATTTTTAAGCCTAATATCCAGTGCAAGCACTGCTCATTGGCTGTACATTATCACCCTGAAGGAATTGTACTTTCAAAGCCGCTACTAAGCGCTTCGCGCGACCACATAGGTCCGTACTTCCCGTATTCAGGTACCCAATTGTACAGCTGGGTAGACTGAGTGCAATGTGGATGAAGTGCCTTGCCCAAGGACACAACACGGTGTAAAGCCCAGGTCACAAATCTTTGGTGTCTACACCTGGATTCGAACCCGGGTCTTTGGCGTGATAGGCCAGCACGCTAACCACTACACCACCGCGCTCCACGTACATGTATCATGTCATGCTCTGTCGGATGTAAGAATAATTCCCTTCTGGGTAATAAAGTGTTATCTTATCTTATCTTATCTTATGTTAAACAACTAATTTACAATATGAAGTCTTATGTCAAATCTTCACGTGACCAACTACGATAACTGAAAAATCAACTGTACTTTGGGCCACTGAGCCTTGTATACTGAATAAATATGTCTGTCTGTCTGATACAACTTCAGAGAACGGGTCACTCTAAATTGTGCGATAAAATCTTCTTCCTTTTCCCTCTCATCTTATATTGATATAGTCAGCCTTGTAGAAAAACTGGCGCACGACCTTTCTGAATTTTATTTTCCTCTTCCTATCAAAAAGTATTTTCGATCCCGATATATCAATCTAAATAAATTTAGATCAACATATTTTATTTTTTGTCATACTGTCACTACAGAATGACCTAATATAGAAACCTGTTGATGTAAATTCATTTAGATTGCCACTATATCGAACGCAAACATATGAAACAAACTCTGTATTCGACATCCTAGAGTAGTCTGTCTAACAGCCCCTGAAACAAAATATCTTTAAAGACCCACACAAGTCTATATTATTATAGCAAGTCTAGCTCACTGCAGTTTCAGAAAATGAACAGCTTCAGTGGGCTCCTTTCAATTTTAATAGTAGAAAACTGCATTTTATATGTATTTTCATTTCAGAATCCTAGAGTTATGCCCTTTCTTACGATCATTCATCTTCCTACGCATAGCCTAAAACGCCAGTTTCCGAACTGTCATTTTAGGCCTTGCCGCAGACCCTTGATTATTCTGTCCTGCTATAGTGTCCCTTCACGCTAGAGAGCCAGCACGGATTAATTTAAGGGTCCGCAGCAAGGTATATAACAGACAGTTCGGGACCTTGCGTTTTAGGCTTTGTGAAGAAAGATATAACGATCATTTTTCTAATTAATTCGTCTCGTAATCTTATATGTCAGACAACAGTAACAATATTAAAATACCGATAATAAAGTTTCGTGCCAGGATATACACAACCAATGAAATATTTGCTCTACAGCAATGCAAGGTTTGGATTCTAAATTCTTTCATTGGTGATAAATGTTGTTGGAAGAATATTGTGAAACATCACCTGATCTCGATGTCGATGATTTCATTGTATCAATGCTGACAATATAATTGATCGGTTTCTATAACTGAAAAATTAAAACTTTGAGAAATTATTGGACCAGGTTTGAGATAAAGTTCCAACTTGAAGTTACAAGTGCATATAAATAAATGCTTTGTAAGGAATAATATATTCCTATGTGTAATTATTCAGTGCTTCAGATAAATTTTGGAGCTATTTTGGTATTCCTCCCTGCTTTGGTAACCATTGAGTATTGTCCATTTTGATAGTGTACTTTTGTAGAATTGTAATCCTCAGAGTTCGGACAATGGCTATTTCATATGAGAAACGAGATTGAACACTCATGGTTTAACATAACGATGGGTATATCTCTGCATATAAAACATTATCTTTTAAATGAAACGATACTAGTGAACATGTTTAAAGCACTGAATATTGATATTTTGAAGGACTCTGATATCAATTTGTGACAATTTTGCGTTAGCGTTTACAAATCGGTTTTTTATGATTTTGGGTTTACAAGAAAATGTCTGTACTCCAATTGCTTTAGTGATTGGGTTTTAAGGATTTTGTTGCGTAAAATACGCAGATACGCTGATTATCTATTCTATTATATTACTTTATTTCTTAATTTTCGATTTTACCCTTGACTTTTGATGAGAACAAAGTCAAACATTGTGAGTAAATAATATACATTCGTGTCAAATTAAAATTTCAGAGAAGATTTATTGAAAAACAAGATAACATTAAAAACCGAGAAAACATTTGTCCTTGTAAATACAAAACATGTTACATATGCATTAAGTTGTGAATTAATTCCATTAGGAAAATTCGATATGGACAGATACAATATAAACAATGACGAATAAAATATCCCCTGAATTGATACGCGAATCTAGAGCTTGATATACTTTTAGAGAGATGGCCTGCATGTGCGCCTTACTTGTCTTACGATGGCTTTTGATGTGACTTAGAAAAAATGATTAAATAGTAAGTATATTTGAATTGTGTCTTGTTATCAAGATTATACAATTACTTTTATTTCGTAATAGAGTATTTGAAGTATCTTGCTAGAACTGATTCTAGTGTTCAAGATTCCCATAGACAAGGTCATCAAAATCAAAATATAACATAGGCAATATATAACTTACGGTCAGGCTTGCATTTTAAAATTGCTAATCAGTAGGTGAGTCAATCAAATGTTTTCTTTTTAATCATTTCAAGCAACAATACATTTTCTTTATTCATAGAAATAATATTTATAAAAGTTTTACTTGTAAGTTGTTTTTTTAGCGGAACGCACTACTGCTTTCAGATTTACCTCCCTTTGAATAAATTCGCGCATCTTCGTCTCTTTCCGTCAATAATCGTGAGAACGCCAAAGAAAATGGCGAACAAATTACCATGGGGTCTAAAAGGCAGCCGATTAACCCCTGGTTCTGCAAAGGTAGCTATGTATTTCAAATTATTCATTATTGAAATAATTCATTTAGCAATCACACAATTTAAAGTCGGAGAAAACTTTGTATTTTAGTGAATATTTGGCCCGAATATTTTGTGGAAGTCTGATGGGATTTCTTTGCATGGCAATCACGTTGCTTCTTATATGTTGACATCACAACATGATTGACCTACACTATTTCTCTTTGATTTCACTTAACTGACAACGTTCAATATTGTTGCTCTGTACAGAAACTTTATCTTTTCTTTCAAGGATTAATTTTTTTTCAAGTGTGATTTGACACTGTCTCAGTTTGATTGGTATTTAAATAATTGTTTTCTCTGACTTTCAACATTGCTTTTATAACCTGTCAAATCTATTGGGACCTGATGAGAATATAAGTGCACTGTCAATATTTTGCAGGCAGGATTTTGTATAAAATGATAGATACATTTTCCAAATAGAAAAAAACAATTGAAATGTCAAAATTTGACAAAAACTGTGGGGGTGGGATAGAGCAGTGGTTAGCGTGTTCAGCTTCGGATCAAGTGGTCCGTTGTTAGAATCCCGCCAGCAGCTCGGCAACTTTGTCTGCAGTAGAGAACTGTTCTACACGCAGTCAGGTTTGCGTGCAATGCTACACTGAATTTCAGCATAGTACCACCCATGGTTCACTAGTTCCAGCCTATGCTCGCAGGTTTCACCGCAATATGCATAGCCACATTGGTGTCGCAGGCATTCTCCCTTCAATAATACTAGCAGTCGCACTATAAGTGAAATACTCTTGAAAGCGGCGTTAAACTTCAGATCACCTCACCTCACCTGACAAAAACTGCGAGAGAAAAAGTCAGGTCACCCAAAGATGTAAATAATTTTACGCCTTTTGGTCAAATTCTAAACCATATCTTTTTCTTATCTTTTTCAAATTTACTTTATGAAATATGATGACTCAAAAGTAATTTCATTTAAGATGATATTTACTTAAATTATCAGTTAAATAGGTTTCTTTTCAGACGAATGTAAACTTTTGGTGTCATTATGGAACATAAACTTTGAAAAACTGAGCTCTATTTTCTAAAACAATAGGTTCAAGGAAGTGACTGAACACATGACACTACTTCCTAATTTAGGATTTTTGTTATGTTCAAGACTTGCTATGTTGTACAAATGTAATGTTAAAGGAGTTTTAATACTACGCCAACAAATAATTAAGAGTAATTTCTCTTCAATGCATCAAGTAATTTTTCAAATGCATGTCATATTCCTTATCTGACAGAAAATCCAATACACAGGATAATATAAGATAATAACTTAAGGCTTTCACCATAAGGTAGAATTAATAATAAAATTTACATACATGTGAAAAAAAAGATAATGACAATCTGTATTGAAATATGGATATTTTTCTGATGTCTTAAAACAATGTTTCATGATATGTCTATTGTCTTATCGTTTTATTTGAATGTTTCATTCATCTGGAACACTGCGATTGTGAAACTTGCCATTCTTGCAGTGGCATCCGTCAAAGTAGAACATAAATTATAATAGGCTGACTAATTATCATTTTGTCCAATTTCAGACTATCTCGGAAAGCAAATTAAAAGCTTTCGAGGTAGGGACCATGAACCTGGGGAAACAGTCGTTATCGAAGAAGGAAATGGATGAGATGAGAAAGAAGGTAATTAATTCATACAGATGATTATTTCTCTTTTATTTATTTCTCAAGAAAATTATCTAGAAATGCCAGTCCATGATGTCATTTGAACATTTCCGTTTCCTTTTCATATTTCAGTAACTTTGCAAAAAGCAACTTGCACTTTCCAAATACCTATTTGATTACTTCTTATTTGAATCTTTTTCATGTAAACTTTATATGATCATGTCTACTGTTGCAGAGGTGAAAGATAAGAATTTTCAGGCTTTAACAATATCCTTTTGTGCTTCTAGATTTGCAGTTTAAGTAAATCTAGCCTCAATATTACCAGTTTCAATCCGATATTGAGTCTAGAAAGGTCTAGTAGAAGGTCGCGCCAGCCGACCTTTCTGCGAACTATGACCCAACATTATACATGCGAACTGCAAAGGCAGACTATTGTGGGATTTGTGGCTTGGTAAGATGAGTTCTGATTGGTCAATTCAATACGTTGGCACGACCCTCTACTAGACCTTTCTAGACTCAATATCAGAGTGAAACGGGTAATATTGAGGCAAGGTTTACTGAGACAGCTAGATTTGAAAAATGAAATAACTTTCATGTAAGATTTGAAGAAAAAATTTACATACCCTTTCTTAAATTTGCAGCAAGATGCCGAAGCAACTGCACAGGTTTATGAGGAGTTTGTTGCTTCCTTTGATGAGGCTCACAAACATGCTGGTCAGAAAATGTGGGTCAAAGGTGAAACAGTAAATCAAGACAAGGTCTCAGGTAGGTGGTGTTTTAGTTTATTTTAAGTTGAAAGGGAGAAAATTTGTCACCGTGATTCAAACTTGTTTTGAATAGGGCTGCAACGATTCACTTATGCCTCGATTCGGTTCGATTATCGATTCTACCCATTCGATTCGATTATTTTCGATTCGATTCACAAACAACATGTTTTTGTCGCCTCCCGCTACGATAGCAATCAGAAACGGAAATTTACGAAGATACCAGAAATATCAGCCAATGAGAATGCTTGAAATATGCACGACAATTGCCGAAGCTGTTGACCTATAATTCACATCCAATGAACATGCAGTACGTTACGACTTCTGAATAAATTAACCTTCGTTTTTTTACATTGTTTAAAGGGAGGTAACTCTAATATAGTTTCGTTATTGTTTACGAGGGAAAGATCGCGTTTCGTTGACAATATTGCAAGTAATGTATTATAACTGATAACAAAGCGTTTTTTTACTTCTTCATTTTTCATATGGAGGATACAGATCTATAAATTTTTCATCTGGTAAAGTGTAAGTGGTTTTTATTAACATTTTAATTTGCAATTGAACCGAATCGAAATTTTGAACATTTGAGATCGAAGATCGAATCGAGACTGCTGGTGTCGGTTATCGGTGCACCGAACCGAATCTAGCAGCCCTAGTTTTGAATAACTCTATTATAGAACATATCTTACATCTTCTCTATCTTTTGAATCGATATTTGTTACTATTTCACTGTTAATATCATTTGATTTGAAAATTGAAAACACTTTATGGGCTTGTCCTATAGAAAAAGCTGATAAGGGGAGACTCTACAAACCCACATCAAAACTGGCGGAACTTGCAGCCACTTTTCAGTCAGTCCGAGAGTCTAAGAAGGAAGAAGACAGGCCAGTAAGTAGAGATGATGAAACTTCTCTAGAACAAGTAGTGTAAGAAAAACAAATAAGAAAGTAAATGATGAATCATTTCATATAATAATTACATATAATACTTATTTACTGACAGTGTTGTTCCTATGTAAGGGATCGGGAAAGACATCTTTGACAATTAGCCATTTTCCGTGTTTTGGGTAATTTTTTAATTTCAAGAGAAATTCAAAATCTCATGGGCCATTTTCTGAATCGAATGTGTAAAATGGCCCATGGCCCTGCCTTTCCCAATCACTGTATGTGATCAGCTGATCAGATCAGGGGTGCATTCAAACCATGACGGCGAGACATCCTGACTGTTTCGAACCCCGATAGAGACAACATTTTTGCTATTTTATTCCGCGGAGCTCGATCGATTTAATCAGACTGCCAAGATATTTTCATCATTGTTTAGTTCTAAAATTTTCAGAACTTAAATTTGAAAAAGAAAAGGGGCGATGAAAAGAAGAAAAGTAATTTGGAACTTTTCAAGGAAGAACTAAAGCAGTAAGTATGGTTCGACCTTCCTTTAGGTTAATACCTTTTGCTTTTACACGGTCCTTTCTCAATCATTATACATACCGGTATGTCTTTAAAAGACGTAATACAGTATGATATTGCAATCCAATATACTGTCATCAATGTTATCTGTCAATATACTGCAAATAAAGCCCCTGATTTTGCAAATCCTCGGTTTTCGGATGAAAGTGAAATTATTTTTTAGGATTTATGCTCCAAAAGTATTTCCCCATATCACACCCCTCTTACCATTTCTAAACTCACATAAACACAACGGAGACCTAGTAACCTCACCTTAACTCACCACATCTTCACCTCATATCAACTGATACACATATTTCATAAGTTCGCCACAAATTACCTCAACTACTAATAAACTCTTTTTTTATACCTCACATCAACTCAACCTATTTTACTTCACCCCCAATCATCTTTTCTTGCCTAATCTTGTTTTGCCTCGACTTGCATAATTCTGAAAAACCTTCCTAACCTTCCAAACGAATCTACCTAAAATATTTGCTTCACCTTAAGTATTTTAGTCCTCTTTAACATATTTTTTGAAACATCATGATTTATGACTCAACTGGAGCTGTGTGTAAATGTCGCCTAAGATGAATAAAGAAGTTGTCATCCATATGATCCTATTCCTTATGATGATTGATCAGTTTGGTCAATTAGATTGTAACTGATGATCAATTATGAAGTCCCAACTGATTCCAAACACTGATTTTGACAGGATACAGGAAGAGAGACAGGAGAGGCACAAGTTAAAGAAGGTTATGAGAGACACAGGGGTGGAGATACCGGGCTTGGACAAGAGCCCGACCTTTGACCCCCTCGACATAGGACCACTCTCAATACGTGGAGGACCTGGTTAGTATGATGCTTGTTGAGACGAAACACATGCTGAATGTTGAAGTATAACAAAGAGTGGCATACCTTTGCTGAATTATACCTCCCTGATCACCCTGGTTTAAAGTATAAAAGTGAGAAAAATCTTACCTTGGTCTAAAATAATGGGATTTTCAGAGAGAGCAATAGGATGTTTGAGAAGAAAAATAATAGTTTTGATTTTTGCAATGAGACTTTCTCCCTCCATTGGTATTGTTAATGAGATATCTTGATACATCAATGGGTAAATATCCGAAAATCCCTCTCCAAAGTGATCCCTGTGAATATTTGTTCAAGATGAATGCATTTAGAAAATTAGCAACAAATACACAACGTGCTCACTTTATTTAGAATCATATGTTTGACTATTGAACACACATGTATAACTCCACTGTTCTCCAGAGTCCTGACTTGTTAACTGGTTCCTATGTACTTTTATTATGCCCCCGAATCGGAGATTCCGGGGGTATATTGTTTTTCACCTGTCCGTCTGTCCGTCTGTCCGTCTGTCTGTCTGTCTGTCTGTCCGTTTGTCCACAAAAACTTTAACCTTGGTCATAACTTTTGATTGGTCAGAGCTAGGTTTTTGATACTTGACATATGGATCCCTTGTGATGAGACCTTTCAGATGACACCATGACATTTGACCTTGTGACCTTGACCTTGACACAGCGAGCCTTTTCCGAAAACTTTAACCTTGGCTATAGTTTTTATACTGTCAGTGCTAGGTCTTTGATACTTGACATGTGTATCCCTTGTGATGAAACCTTTCAGATGACACCATGATATTTGACCTTTTCCGTCCGTCCGTCTGTCCGTTTGTCCACAAAAACTTTAACCTTGGTCATAACTTTTGATTGGTCAGAGCTAGCTCTTTGATACTTGACATATGGATCCCTTGTGATGAGACCTTTCAGATGACACCATGACATTTGACCTTGTGACCTTGACCTTGACACAGCGAGCAGGATGCATCCGGGGGCATTCGTGTTTCACAAACACATCTTGTTGGAAAATGTCTTTAGTATCTAAAACTGATTCATTATTTGTAGGTGAAAGAGGGGGTGGTCCTGGATCTTTCGACCCTGGAGACGAGAACACGACCAATATATATGTTGGAAACATCTGTCCGAAGGTAGGTTGTAGGGGAAGAGTAAACAAGATTTCCTGTTGCTGCTGAGATTTCCATTTTGAAATTTTTGTTCCAGCTAAATTTAGTTAAGACTTAAGTATGACAAAATTATTTGGCATGACATTTCATCATCGTTTGTTAATCATAATATCATTTTCTATGTTTTATGACCAATGTTGTTTTTGAAGATATTGCATTTGATGTAACATTAATGATCTCTTCTTTGCATTGTATATGTTTGTTTGTGAAATGATTAATTCCCAGCGTTAGCTTCTTATGACCTCCGCTAATGGCATTCCTTGCTGGTAAATATTTAACTAGATGACTGAACAGCAACTATGTGAAACATTTGGAAAGTATGGACCACTGGCTAGCATCAAGATCATGTGGCCGCGAACAGATGAAGAGCGATCAAGGGGACGTAACTGCGGATTTGTGGCCTTCATGAACCGGAAGGATGGGGAGAGAGCTATGAACTCACTCAGGGGTGAGTACCTATTGAAGATCATTGTCTTGTGTTGTGTATCTGACAACAAATATATTGACAGTTTTTTTAATAGCTGGCTGATTAATCAGCTCTATATAATATACATATTAAGCTAAAGTGCTAATCTCTTTCTCTTCAAAGTTGGAATATTTTGCCATTAAGATTCAAGGCACTGACAATTGAGATTTTCAGGGACCGGGAAATACATCTCTAACAATGGGCCATTTTCAGGGTTTTTGGTAATTTTTAGCTCATCAGGACTGAAAGTCCAGATGGGCTTATGGCATGGCCCGTCGTCCGGCGTCTGTCCGTCCGTCGTCTGTCCGTCGTCCGTCCGTAAACTTTTGACACTTTCGACTTCTTCTCATGAACCATACACATGAGAGAGCTGAAATTTTGTGTACAAGTACCTGAGCATATGGAGATTCTAATTTGTAACTTTGGTGACCCTGTGACCCCAAATAGGGTCACAGGGGTCACAACTTTAAAAACCTATTTTCATCTTCTTCTCCAGTTCCAGAAGGACTAGAGAGTTAAAAATGATATGTGCAGACTCCTTGGCCAATGGGGATTCTAATTTGTAACTTTGGTGACCCTGTGATCCCAAATAGGGTCACAGGGGTCACAACCTTTAATACCTATTTTCATCTTCTTCTCCAGTTCCAGAAGGACTAGAGAGTTAAAAATGATATGTGCAGACTCCTTGGCCAATGGGGATTCTAATTTGTAACTTTGGTGACCCTGTGATCCCAAATAGGGTCACAGGGGTCACAACCTTTAATACCTATTTTCATCTTCTTCTCCAGTTCCAGAAGGACTAGAGAGTTAAAAATGATATGTGCAGACTCCTTGGCCAATGGGGATTCTAATTTGTAACTTTGGTGACCCTGTGATCCCAAATAGGGTCACAGGGGTCACAACCTTTAATACCTATTTTCATCTTCTTTTCCAGTTCTAAAAGGAGTAGAGAGTTAAAAATGATATGTGCAGACTCCTTGGACAATGGAGATTCTAATGTGTAACTTTGGTGACCCTGTGACCCCAAATAGGGTCACAGGGGTCACAACCTTAAAAACTTATTTTCATCTTCTTCTCCAGTTCTAAAAGGACTAGAGAGTTAAAAACGATATGTGCAGACTCCTTGGCCAATGGGGATTCTAAATTGTAGATTTCGTGACCCCATGACCCCAAATAGGGTCACAGGGGTCACAACCTTAAAAAACTATTTTCATCTTCTTCTGCAGTTCTAAAAGGACTAGAGAGTTGAAAGTGATATGTGCAGACTCCTTGGACATTGGGGATTCTAATTTGTAACTTTGGTGAACCTGTGACCCCAAATAGGGTCACAGGGGTCACAACCTTAAAAACCTATTTTCATCTTCTTCTCCAGTTCTAAAAGGACTATAGAGTTGAAAATGATATGTGCAGACTCCTTGGCCAATGGGGATTCTTAATTGTAGATTTCGTGACCCCATGACCCCAAATAGGGTCACAGGGGTCACAACCTTAAAAACCAATTCTCATCTTCTTCTCCAGTTCCAAAAGGTCTAGAGAGTTAATATTGATATGTGCAGACTCCTTGGCCAATGGGGATTCTAATTTGTAACTTTGGTGACCCTGTGATCCCAAATAGGGTCACAGGGGTCACAACCTTTAATACCTATTTTCATCTTCTTTTCCAGTTCTAAAAGGAGTAGAGAGTTAAAAATGATATGTGCAGACTCCTTGGACAATGGAGATTCTAATGTGTAACTTTGGTGACCCTGTGACCCCAAATAGGGTCACAGGGGTCACAACCTTAAAAACTTATTTTCATCTTCTTCTCCAGTTCTAAAAGGACTAGAGAGTTAAAAACGATATGTGCAGACTCCTTGGCCAATGGGGATTCTAAATTGTAGATTTCGTGACCCCATGACCCCAAATAGGGTCACAGGGGTCACAACCTTAAAAACCTATTTTCATCTTCTTCTGCAGTTCTAAAAGGACTAGAGAGTTGAAAGTGATATGTGCAGACTCCTTGGACATTGGGGATTCTAATTTGTAACTTTGGTGAACCTGTGACCCCAAATAGGGTCACAGGGGTCACAACCTTAAAAACCTATTTTCATCTTCTTCTCCAGTTCTAAAAGGACTATAGAGTTGAAAATGATATGTGCAGACTCCTTGGCCAATGGGGATTCTTAATTGTAGATTTCGTGACCCCATGACCCCAAATAGGGTCACAGGGGTCACAACCTTAAAAACCAATTCTCATCTTCTTCTCCAGTTCCAAAAGGTCTAGAGGGTTAATATTGATATGTGCAGACTCCTTGGACAATGGGGATTCTAATTTGTAACTTTGTTGACCCTGTGACCCCAAATAGGGTCACAGGGGTCACAACCTTAAAAAACTATTTTCATCTTCTTCTCCAGTTCTAAAAGGACTAGAGAGTTAAAAACGATATGTGTGGACTCCTTGGCCAATGGGGATTCTTAATTGTAGATTTCGTGACCCCATGACCCCAAATAGGGTCACAGGGGTCACAACCTTAAAAACCTATTTTCATCTTCTTCTGCAGTTCTAAAAGGACTAGAGAGTTGAAAGTGATATGTGCAGACTCCTTGGACATTGGGGATTCTAATTTGTAACTTTGGTGAACCTGTGACCCCAAATAGGGTCACAGGGGTCACAACCTTAAAAACCTATTTTCATCTTCTTCTCCAGTTCCAGAAGGACTATAGAGTTAAAAATGATATGTGCAGACTCCTTGGCCAATGGGGATTCTAATTTGTAACTTTGGTGACCCTGTGACCCCAAATAGGGTCACAGGGGTCACAACCTTAAAAACCTATTTTCATCTTCTTCTCCAGTACTAAAAGGACTATAGAGTTGAAAATGATATGTGCAGACTCCTTGGCCAATCGGGATTCTTAATTGTAGATTTCGTGACCCAATGACCCCAAATAGGGTCACAGGGGTCACAACCTTAAAAACCAATTCTCATCTTCTTCTCCAGTTCCAAAAGGTCTAGAGAGTTAATATTGATATGTGCAGACTCCTTGGACAATGGGGATTCTAATTTGTAACTTTGTTGACCCTGTGACCCCAAATAGGGTCACAGGGGTCACAACCTTAAAAAACTATTTTCATCTTCTTCTCAAGTTCCAAAAGGTCTAGAGAGCTGAAATTATATGTGTAGACTCCTTGGCCAATGGGGATTCTAAATTGTAGATGTCGTGACCCCATGACCCCAAATAGGGTCACAGGGGTCACAACCTTAAAAACTATTTTCATCATCATCTTTAGCTCCTAAAGGTCTATTGAGCTGAAAGACTGCATGTAGACTCCTTGGCCAATTGGGATTCTAAACTGTAGGTTTTGTGACCCCATGACCCCAAATAGGGTCACAGGGGTCACAATCTTAAAAACCTATTTTTCTCCATTAGATGACAGTCTAGGGCAAATTTATTTCTCCTTGGATATTTTAGTGTGGATTTCCTTCACTGTCTGATATTGGCGATCTAGAAAGTGTTGAATAATAATACATTAAATTTTGTTTTGTAATTTTTTTATAGGTTTTTTTGCAATAGGTAACATCAGTTTCATTTTTAGCTCATCTTGCCTGTATAAAGCAAACTTGATATGATGCCTGATGAGCTACAGAGCCAATGGCTCTATTTTTCTGAATTTCACTAGGACATTGCCCATTATATCAATAGTAAACTTTAAAATTCTAGTGGGCCATTTTTTCATCCAATGTGCAAAATGGCCCGCAGCCCCTGCCTTTCCCAATCACTGGATATGAAACTATGTGATGTATGATGTTGAAAACACTTGAGTCTAATTTCAACATTGGAGGAGTTTGTACAGTTTTCAAATGAAAAGGAAGAGATTTCCTCCTGATTAGCAGCTTAATATTGAAACGACTTGTTGAGTTGAGTTTGTTATCATCCTTTCTAGGGAGAGAAGTGATGAACTTTGAGATGAAGCTAGGGTGGGGTAAGGCAGTGCCCATCCCGCCCCACCCCGTGTACATTCCCCCTGCCCTGGTGGAGATGACTCAACCCCCCCCACCTTCCGGTCTCCCCTTTAATGCTCAACCCTTCCGCCGACATCGACTCGAGAAACTCTACGGGATCACACCACAGCCAGATGAAGACAAAAACAATGAGGAGATGGAAAAGGTAATGATGTTGATCAGTGATGTGTATATTCATTTCTTCTTTCAATCAATTAAATTCGTAATTTTCTCTTCAATCAATGTCTTGTAATTCTGTTTTGATAAAGCTTATTGTCAACAGGTAAGTATTATAATATATTTTCATGATCTTTGAAATTTACAGATTTCTATTTGATAATTGTTTTTTAAATTGTAAGAAAGAATAACTTATAATTGAAAATGTTACCAGTATGAATATCCCATCTCATGTTGTTTTCAACTGCCATTTCTCCAGACCTTAGCCAACGCTGTTGTCAAAGTGGTTATCCCCACAGAAAGGTATATTTTTAGAATCTTTTCAAAGCATTTGCTGTTTCTACTTCATTAGCTGAACTCTCGACCTATTTTGGAACAAAATCTTTTCAATGAAATCGAAAATTAATATTGCAATTTGGAAAATTATATTTATATAAATACAATATTCAAGTGTTTCTCAAAATCATATATTTTGTATATTTTGATGTAATAATGGATTGATAAATTGCAAGAAAAGGGCTTGAAATTTCCTATTTTGGCTCACGGGTGAGGTTCACTTGATGAAGTTTCACAGACTAAGGTCTGTCTAAAATTGAAATGTAAGTTAGGATAGGATCGGAGAGAAGAGGATTGAGGATGGACAAGGAGGAAGAGGAGGAATCAATGGTGTCAGCTATATGGACGAAATCTACTCTTACTTTGAATATGATCATTTCTTTGAAAGCTGAAGCATTGTTAAAATTCTTGCCAGCTGTATAGAAGAAACCTACTGTTAATTGAATATATAATAATTTCTTTGATAGCTAAATAATTGTTAAAATTCTTGTAAGATATATGAAAGAAACCTACTGTTTGATAATTTCTTTGAAAGTCTATGTATGAACAATTGTTAAGATTCTTGCCGGACATAATGAATATATGCCAAGTTATGAGCAACATGGATTTGTATTATTGTAAGCTAAATTGGACCTTTTGTTCAACCGAGGTGCATTTCTTTGTCAATGAATTGTACATTGTGAACAGTTTTCAACCCATTGCTTGATACATATTGTAGTAAGGCTCTCTATCTAAAATAGATAAAAATTGATTTTGAAAATTGTTTTCGGGGTTACCTTCATCCTAAATGTAATGCTGCAACAGCAAATCTTTGACCATTGTCTTATCTTTTTGCTTTTGAGTTTTCGCTCCTGTGAATTATTGTCTTTATTGTAAAGTAGTAAGTAATTTAAAGTAAAGGAGCTAACAGATGGAAATACACTAAATATTTCAGAAAACAGTAATGGGTTGATAATAGCATCAGTGAAAGTAAAAATGTTAAGTGTAGATATGCCTTAAGAATATATACAAAATACGTATGTAGCCCAAATGGATATTGTTACTTTAAACTGAGGCAGCATTTGTAAAGATAAATTTATCATGCTAGTGTATAAACTAATGTTTGTATCATTGAAGGAACAATTGTTCAAATACACAAGTTTGGTGTAGAACTTTTATTATGAAAAGGGTTTAACAATGGTATCCTATAAACTTTTTTAAGAATGTTTCTTACCGGTATTTGTAAAAAAATGAGGATGATGAAATGTTTGTAAGAACCTATTAACAAAATTGAAGAACATTTCAATTCATCCATCGTTACCTAAGAAAATTTGGATTTTTTATCATGAGAAAAATGAAAATATAAATATTTTATAATTTTAGAATTGTTATCAAAACAATTTGTGACTAATGTAGCAGTATTATCAAAGTGTTTTGCCAAAATCTGCATCTTGAATGTCATAAAATCAAATGCAGGTTACTACCATTGCACCAGTAAATGAAAGTATGCTAGTTAGGTTTTATTCTTGCATATTGTTGATACTGATTGTAAGACAGTAAACCAGTTTATCACACCAAACCTCAAAATTCTCATATACCTTAATTGCTCTTTCTACAATTTATTTCAAAGTGTTTTCTTGTTATATTACATTATCTAAAACACTTCACTTCAAATTCATTCTTTGGAAAAATCCCATATCAAATTGTTTTGTGATTTGAGACTTGAAAGTCTGGGGAGCAAACTTGAACATTCCTTCTTGATTTACTTTCACAACAAAAAAGCAATATTATGAATCAAGTCTTCTAGCCATTCAAGAAATCTAATATTTTATTCAATTGGTTTAAAGTTCAGAGAAGATAAATCACCTGCTTTTTTCAAAATCCTTAAGTGAAAAAACAAATTTCAAAATTGTGATCCGCGCTGGTTTGCTGTCAGTGTTTCCATTATTACCATGTATTTGGGGTAACAATGTCCCTTTAAAGGGACATAACTCCCTTTGTCTGCCATTGTTGAGCTTCTTCTTCCAGAAACCTACTGTCACTTATTCATCGTATGGTGGAGTTTGTGGTTCGAGAAGGGCCTATGTTTGAAGCTATGATAATGAATAGGGAATTAAATAACCCGATGTTCAGGTAAGATACCCAACTCGTTTTTCATTCATTCAATCATTCATTCATTGCTTTAGGTAGTAATGTCAGCTTGCTGTAAATCAATTAAAAATATTTATGCTTATATGGACAATCATCTACAAAATCAAATTTCATATCTATATTGAGATTCTTTTGTATAACTATCATCTTATAATCTATATAACCCTGCCTGGCCATGAGTAACGTTTGTAAAAATCCTTTTAAAATACTATTTTTGATAAATTTACCTCTGTTATCATTGAATGGATTTGAAAACCAATAATCTTGTGTCAGATCTCACTAATAATTAGGGATTTGGATTCAATTAAATCATGATTTCACATGATATTTGATATACATAACATGATGTCAATATATATCATTACTGCACCTTTACAAGTAAACCTACCCTCAAAATTACTCGTTTCACACAATATTGAGTCTAGAAAGGTCAAGTAGATGGTTGCGTCAGCCAGCGGAGACAGACTATTGTTGCTTGGTAGGATGAGTTCTGATTGGTCAATTGGATATGTTGGCTGACACAACCCTCTATTAGACCTTTCTAGACTCAATATCGGAGTGAAATGGGTAATATTGATGCTAGGTTTACTTAGACTGGCACTTTTAAATGACGCTTTCAAGGTCTTATGTAAATCCCTTTCTGTTGGCTTTGGTAACCTTCCTATTTTTAACCTTTAGAAGTTATTTGTAGTAATGATATTGTATGATTAAGTTGCAAACAGTTTATTTCAGCTCAAGTCAAAATCTTAACCTATTTCTTGAAATGTAAGCAATTGTAACAAGTTTTATGTAACTGAAGTAAATTAGATTTTGAGAAAGCCAAACAATAATATTTATTGTGTAAAGTATTATAACAAAGTATTCAAGTTTAAATGTATGTATTGATGAAGATAATAGCTAACTGCTGTGCTTTTGTATTAAATAGATCCCTTGAAGATACTTCTTTCACGCTGAATGCGGCGGTAACCGTTACTTGTTAATAAAATGAATCAAATGGTATTTTCATCATAGGAAGACAAGCGCTAATGGCTGAAATATTGCCCAAGCGGCGTAAAACAATAACTCATTCACTCATAGGGAGAGACAGTTGGTATCAATTCAGATTTAACTTAAATGCAAAGGTAAATTGGAAATCTGACATTAATCAGCCTTGTAGGTAAGGCAAGGCAAGCTATGATGGAATTAATAACTATTAAGACTTTATCTTATCTTGACAAGTAAAGAATGTGTTAGTGACAATGTGAGTTGTCCCCTTGTAAAGCAGTGTTTGTGTATGACAGGTTTCTGTTCGACAACATGACGCCGGCACACACCTACTACAGGTGGAAGCTCTTCTCCATACTACAGGTAAGAAATAATCAATAAATCAATAACGATTGAATTGACACGCTGCTAATGGCTGAAATATGCCAAAGCTGCGTAAAACAACTCACTCACTCACTCATGATAAGATCTATCAAACAGAAAAATCAAACAGTTATCTTCAACTGGTCATATAAATTGAACTGTTAGTTTGACATCTTTCTCCACAATGAATACTCTGCTTATTTCTTCCCATATAGCTATGGAACTTAAAAATATTACCCTACCATAACAAAAAATGAGGTCTTTGACCTATTGGGGAGATAATCATGCTGGAGCTGTGATAATGTAAAGTCTACCCATCAGTCATTAACACCAATTCCTTGCCTTGATTGTTAAAGCTTGCAATTTTACTTTTGTGCAAACATGAAATAGGCAGAGAAAAGATTGTAAGCTGATTCCAAATGTTGTCAGGTCCAGTTCTAATATTCTGTAGAAATTCACTTGAAATAGGACTTAGGGGTTGAATCAATGCAAAACAGAGGTATTTTAGATTACCTTTTGCATACTCTCTTGAGAATCAGATAAATACCAAAACCTATTTAGACAAATATGTATGATATAATTGCATAGTTCACTTGACCCATGTTTCTGTAAAACAGGGCGATTCCCCTTACAAATGGCGTATGGAGGAGTTCCGAATGTTCAAAGGGGGTTCTGTGTGGCGACCCCCACCCCTCAACCCCTACACACAGGGCATGCCCGAGGAGTTGGTCAGCAAGAGTGCATACAACCTGGACATTGACCCCAGCATACAGAAGGGTCAACTCACTGACAGGTGCGTACAGGCAGGCTTAGTGGAACAACATTTACTTTAATTTAAATTACTTGAGGTAAATACGAATTCGTAGAAAATTCTGGATCTACTATTGAAGAAGGATGATTGGATGTCTTAGTTTTAAGTGATACCCTTCTAGACATAGTTGAAATCACTGATCTGAACAATTTCTTAGCTCCAATAACTGGCTTAAAACATGAGAAATAGTGATATGCCAATCAATGTTTTTTATGATATATTTTGCATTGAAATCAAAATATTGTACCATAACAAGCTGTATCTCTAATTGTTTACAGTCAGAGAGACAGATTGGAGGACATGTTACGAGAGCTGAGCCCAGAGCGAAGTAAGATCGCGGATGCCATGGTGTGGTGTCTGGATCACGCAGAGTCTGCCGAGGAAGTGGTAGAGTGTATAGCAGAGTCGCTCTCCATCCTACAGACTCCTCTACCCAAGAAGGTATCTCTCGTTTTCCTACATCTCGGCCTGAACTAGTCAGAGGATATTTGAGTACACTTCAAATTAAATTAATACTGTCAGTACACCTTATCTGAAGACCTTAAACTTACAACCAGGAACACTAGATCTGCCTTTTGAGGGCAAGACCTTAATGAATTATATATTTGGTGGTTTCCATGGAAACATAACAATGACAGTGACTCAATGACAAAACCTTATGTACGAAAACTAGACATGCTAGCTTGACCCAAAATGCTACTTATGTCCTTTTCGATGACAGAATCTATGAACTTATTGCACCTGAATTTAAAGGGATAAGAGAATGATTTATTGACAGTCATATTTGTTACATTTCAGATTGCCCGTCTCTTCCTTGTGTCAGATATTTTGTTCAATTCAAGTGCTAAGGTCGCAAATGCCTCCTACTTCAGAAAATAGTGAGTATTACTAGATGTCTGTTTGTTATGGTGATGATCATAATGGAACATGGTATGATATAAGTTTGAAACCTAATCATCCCTTGACGGATATTGTCAATTCATTTAGAGTGAAATAACTAGCTTATTTTTCTATAGGCCTCATTTTACAAAAAAGTGGTGGCAAAGTCTGTTTCATAATTGCCCTGTAACTGTATGTAAACTAGATAAACATTTTGGTAATAGAATGCTGAAAAATTTTCAGTTTCCAAGTCAAACTAGAAGAAATCTTCAAGGATGTCCACGAGACTTATGAAAATATTGATGGAAGGTTGAAGGCGGAACAGTTCAAGGTAAGTAAATGATTAAGTTGTGAACTTCCTTCTTTGTCACGTAGGTCTTGTTTTTCAGTTCAGTTGAAAGATTTAGAATATTCTGGATGCCAGGCGAAATTGTTAAACGCTGAGCTCAGCTTGCTTTCTACAATAAGATTACTTTTTATGGTAGCAGGCTTTTTGTATGGAAACATATTGCAGTACATAAGATTTTACCCTATGTCTAATTATCATTGGCTTCACCTTTGGCCATGCTACCAATGGCTGAAATAATGCCCAAGCAGTTGATACATAACATACAAACTTCATTTATATACTTTAAAACTTTGCCTTTTTTGGAATGATGCCCAAGCAGTTTTTAACTCACTTACTCACTGCTTTCAGACTCATATTCTAGTTTTGTTACAAGAACCTTTTTAAAATGCGTATGTACTTGAAAACTCTGTTAATTCTCAGCAAAAAGTCATAGGATGTTTCCGAGCGTGGGAGGACTGGGCTATCTACCCCAACGACTACCTCATCAACCTGCAGAATGTCTTCCTGGGACTCATCACAGCTAAAGATCAACCACCCCCTGTGAGTCTACTGTGTAATCATGTTGATAGTGTCTTTGTTTCAAGATGTAAGGTCACGTAAATTGATTTCCCTTAGATTTTCACTTCTGAAATAATCTTGATATTTGAAGTTACAACATACAATAAAAAAACTATAATTTCGATGACTTGGATGTTATGAAGGAGCAGTACACAAAGTTGTCCTTTATGAAAAAAACTTCTGGAGGCTTTTAAGCAGGTCATGTATCAGGCACTGGTATAAAGAAGGTTTATGGTTAGCCAATAATTTGATCAAGTCTCAAACAGTCACTTACAAAGAGCTACTGATCAAGAACTATTTTCAAACCCTTTCCAACTGGCAAATGACCTCCCCCCTAATCAGAGATGCTAGCTTCTCCAATTCATAATACTTATAGAACAAGGATTCTTTGCTGCTGAACATTTTCTCCCTTGGCCAGTTATCACTTTTCACTAGCCATGACCATATCTACTCGTGCTAGTTTCAAACCCTGTTTATTGACAAAGAGCTACTGAACAAGTACTATTTTCAAACCCTTTCTAACTGGCTAATTACCTCCCCTTAGCCAGACATGGTAGCTTCTCCAATTTAGAATACTTATAGAACAAGGATCCCTAGGTGCTAAAATTTTGTCTCTTGGCCAGTTATTACTTTTCACTAGCCATGACCTACTATACCACTGCTAGATTCAAACCCTGTCTATTGATCACTCCACAGCAGGAGGTTGAAGAGAAGCCGATAGTCAGTAAGCCGATAGTAGACTACCTGGACGGAGCTCCTCTCGATGATCTGGACGGACTCCCATACCGAGAAAACCCGGACTTCGACGGTAAACCGCTGGAGGATCTTGATGGGGCTCCTCTCTCAGACGATCTGGACGGCTTGCCTAGTGAGTTGGAACTCTATACACTCAATGTGCTAAAATTATCTGAAGGTTACAGTTATAATGCATGAAATGCTCTGCCGCTAGTGGGTGAAATATTGCCCAGTCGGCGCTTAATAGTAACTCTTTCATTCAGTGTATGATAACTCTTTTATTCAGTAATTCCAGAGCCTTTTAGCTGTAATCTTTTTACTTTGCATGTTTGCAAAAGAGCACCTGTAAATACATTCTTTATGAGTCTGTTTAGTTTAATACTGGTGACTTACGATAAAGGACTTTAGATATTGCAAAAATGTCACAAAAGAACTCTTTTCCAACCATGCCTCCAAATCTTGCAGTGAAATCTGAGAAAGTTGAGAAGACACCTAAATCTGAACCACAATCGATGCCGAAGTTTGCCCGTTCCAAATGGGAAGAGGTTGATGAAACGGAGCTTGAGGCCCAGGGTCAGTAATCCAGACTACTCCTCAGAAACCAGTATCAATTTATTGTGCCTTCAGTAATGTTTCAAAAAATACTTTATGATGTCACATGTTATGAACTCACAATTGTTACAAGGCAAAAGTTTTATTGTACACCTTTGTAAATACTCTCACCACTTATGTTTCACCATGTGGTTAATAAATCTAATGTGTTGAATATTGACAGCGATGTCCACGTCTAAGTGGGACCTGTTAGATCAGCAGAGTGAGGGAGAGGAGAGCGGAGCCCCTCTAACCAGGGACGAGGATATTGATGGAGCGTGAGTAGCAAGAATTTTTAAAAAATCAGATTAATGTACTCTAACATGTAACTTCACATCCTCTTTAACCCAGCGCTTTCGTTCCGATAAATCTACACTACAAGCCCTGGAAAACTTAACAGGGTTTTACCTCAAACCCAATTACCTCCCTTTGCAATGACTCAGGTAAACACTTGCTTTTTAAAAAACAATGGGATCACTTCTAAAACCACTTTTCTACCTCTAACTATACCTTTCTTTCCGTCGCTTCCCTCATCATATTCGTTCGTTTCTCCCTGATCTGTCTACTCTATTTTGGATGGCACCATCCACGTGTTAAATAGCTGAAAAATTGCTGACAACACGTTAAACCCCAACTCACTCACTCACTTGATGCGAACGGTTGAGTTGTTTACGCACTTGGTGTCTGCGTTTCGTTTCTGATTGGATAACATGTTCGTAAAGGGAGGTAATTGGGTTTGAGATAAACCCCCGTAAAGTTTTCCAGGGCTTGTAGTGTAGATTTATCGGAACGAAAGCGCTGGGTTATCGAGGATTGTAACTTCAGAAATTTTGTTGTGTTCTACGTTGTGATAATGTACCTTTGTTTGTTACATCTTCTGGTTGCCTTTCAGTTTACATGATGGCACTACGGAATTCAAAATTTTAGAAAAAACAAAGATGTTCTACAGATTAACAACTTCTTTGTTTTCAAAATAGCGACATCTCCACTTTGAATTATTAGACCATTTTAAAGGATTTGGAGATGTGAGGGTTTGAAGCAATACCGGTAATCACAAAATACATAAAGATATTCTTATCTTATCATAATGGACTGAAGATGTGTCTCCTGGGGGTACCATTGTGTTAAGCTCTATAGAATAAGTACAAAAGGTACTTGAGTTCTGTTTGTAACTTCCTCTGTTATTGTTTCAGTCCGATGGAGGCGGACTCCCGGGGAGATTCTGGTTCCAGTGATGAGAGTGAGGAAGGAAGTCAGACGGACCAGAACACCTCACTCAGGCAGGAGATGACGGAGGAGAGAAGGGCCAAGTTACGTGAAATCGAGGTCAGTCTTGACAGAGTTGTCTCCCATTGATATCTCTACAGCATTGTTCAAAATGTACTGTTTTCCACTAGCAATATCTTCTGTGGAAGAGATGTTTCAAGTGTAATTTGATGTATTGCTTAATTGAATCACTAATTCAAGATTTGCCAATCATCTCTTCAGCATTGTTCAAAATCTACTATTTTCCACAAGCAGTATCTGACATAAAACACAGGTTTTGAGCATTATTTGATGTAATGTTTAATTGAAGTCACTTATTCAAGATTTGCCTGTCATCTCAAATGTAAATGTGTGTAGAAAACCCTTTCTGCTTGCCTGATGAAAATTTAATTTCAAAATCATTAACTCATAGAATGTCAGCAGAACAGAAGCTTAAGAGTAAGATTTGTGTTTCCAGTCTCCATGTATATATGTGTGTTGTTGATGTTGCAGGTCAAAGTTATGAAGTACCAAGATGAACTGGAAATCGGAAGAAGATCTCGCAAAGCTAACATGTCTTTTTCTGATCAAGTTGCTCATTACCGCAAGAAATTATTACAAAAGGTTTGTCTTTCTAAACTGATCCTGGCTGTTAGTAATCAAGACTTTATGATTGATAAATAAGTTTATCCAATAATGTAACAATTGATGAGATCTAATTGATATCACAATGACAACAGAATATCCTCTATATATGATGTAATTAAACCTTTTAAACTTTTAAACTCCATATTTTCTCAAGGAGACGACTGAATCTCCTGGCCGAATGTCTCGAGACAGAAAACGACATCGGTCACGATCATACTCCCCTCTTCCACCCAGATCAGAATATGACAGCCCAAAACGATCAAAGAAAATAAAGAGGTAAGAACTTGTTATTTCTCTATACTCTACAGAGTCACTTCAAGACAAATCTTGTTGTTTGAAGCATGTGAAACAAGGATTTTGACAGCGTTTCTCATTTTTCTCATTAATCTTTACAGATCTTTCAAGAAAAGAATTTGTGTACATACTTTTGACAGTTATATCTCAAAACACCTTGTTTTTGCAGCCCAAAGAGGTCACGTAGATCAAGGTCACCAAGGTCAAGGTCACCAAGGAAATCTCCCTCGAGAAGTCCGAGTCGACATCGACACAAACACAAAAAGAACAAGTACAGAGATTGAGGGGAGCTAATCGAGCCAGTATTGTGTATAAAGTGTACAGTATGTACAGAGTCATAAGGCATACCTGTATGGTGTCATGCTCCACTGCCAAAGAAATCTGAGTTCCAACAGTAAGAAGGGTCTCAAACAAGCTTGAAATGTAGCAAAACAAGGTGCCACTTTGTTCATGGCGAAGATACAAAGCCTCCATGCTGCTACTCTTGAATTGATGCTGTCAGATTATTGACTGTTAGATGGGACTTACTCCAACATTGAGTTGAGGTCTAACCGTAAAAGGTTGAAGAATATTTAAGGCAAGAATCAACTTTGTCTTTTACAGTCTTGGTGACCTACATTCCAGTGCTTATCAGTTTACTGTCACTAACAAATCTAAGTATCTTGCTAAAATCGGACAGGTTAACGGTATCCATGTTCAATAGCTTATAATAAAAGGATAAAAGTAGGTTCAGAAATTTAATAATTGTATAAATGTGTGAAAGGCAATAGTATATTTGGTCTTAAAAGAGGGTTTCAGTACCAGTGAGAAAAAAGGTAGTGGAACGGGTACTGTACAGAAAGCATTCATGCTAGCCGTCTGAGGGATGAAAACTATTCTTGAATACCAGCTCTGGAATACAGAATAAAATATGGAATGTCATACCTTAATCTTGTTTACAATGGTTGTGCAGATTGAGTGTCAACAAGCAATGCAAAATAAGATGTAAAAATTACGAATTTAATCAGATTGCATTGTTAACCCTAAATTTATGAAATATGACAATAACCAAATGGTAATAAATTCAAAAGAATTTGCTTTATGAGGAATACAAGTCCTTTGCAGATCTGTCTCTTAGTACATGCAATTTTAGCAATGTTTAAGAATTATTTAACGAGAATTTGTAAGTTTGCTCAAGATTTGTTGTTATTCCATCAACTGCTGGTCATGAATTTCTTGGGATCTAAAAGTTCAGAAAGTTAATCCTCCATAATTATGTCTTTCTCAATTTTAAGTGTGCAAGCATCAAGATATATCTTTGGGCATTAACAATCCATGTTCATATGAGTTATACTTTTGTAGTATTGGTAATTAAAATGAGTCATAATTCAGAAATGAACAAAGCGTTTTCAATTGTATTATTTACATGAAATAATGATCTTATTAAGAATTTAAAGAATGGGGAGTAATTTGAAATTGTTGATATGAAATATCTGCTTTAAAAGAAAAGAAGTTATAATAAGAATAAGCTATATGATAACACTTGTCATCACATGATCATGGTTGTACAATTGATTTTGTTGCATTCTTTATTTAATGTTCTGAGTTCAGTCACATGTCATTCCTGTAAATATAGACATACATCATCAGACAATATTGGGAAATAAGTTAATTACCAAACAACAGGACATGGCTAGAAAATTAACAAAAAACGGTTAAGGGCATATTCCTGTCAATCATTTTAATATTTGGACAATAATTTGAGAGTCATGTTGTGTTATTTTTTGACAGTAAGAAAAGAACTATACACACTCGGTTGAAAATAAAACATGGATATGGCTATAATAAGACATAATAACTGGCTTTTATTTTGAAAAACTGCTAAAGAGAAGTAATTCGTCTTTTGAAAATATATTTCTTGCCAAGCTGAATAAGACATGTTTGTTCTACAAGTCATATTGTGTATCTGTTTTCACATTTTGCACAATTAACATCCCATTACATGTCACATTTATATTATTCCTTCAATATTTCTTGTACGTCATTGTCAGGTCTTGGCTGCAAAGCTTTTAATAGCACTTTTGACAAAATCTTATTTGCATGAAATTCTTTTGAAATCAAAAGCAGCAAATTGGGTCTAAACATTTTTCAGTTAAAATTATTTTGAATTCTTTGTTGCAACCCACAATTGTCGGTAAGAGTGTGCAAGATTAAGTGTTATTCATGTTCTATTTATGAATTGTTTTCAAGGAAATCCGTAAGTTCAAGATGCACAGTTTGAATTGGATACTTATGTTTGATCAAGTGGAGAAATTGATGTAAATATAATTGTGAGCTATTCACCCAACCATTGTTAAAAGTGTCATGTCTATTACAAATCATGAATTAAACAACTGAAAGTCAAGAAAATTGTCTTTGTTTTCTTTCGATATGATGTTGAAATTTTATTATGTATACTATTAGTTACACGCATTTTGACAGGGTGCACGGGACTGTAAGACCCTTGTACATTCTGTATTTTCCTAAGGCGGAGCCGAAGGAAATGTAGAATGTACAAGGGTCTTACAGTCCCGTACACCCTGTCAAAACGCCGTGTAACGAATTTATTACCCTTAAGATCTTTAATTTCAACACAGTTTACTCATTTTCGACCAAAATAAGTCATAACTAGACTGCGGTCCAAGCTCAGCACAGTGTGAACATCAAGAGTCTCGGTACGGAGCTAGCGGCAGTTATATAAAGGGAGATAACTCTGTGACTAAAAATATCCGAATTAAAAGTGTTGTTAAATGAAATAATTAAAGAGAAACATGTGTTCATATTGAATGAATGTAATAACACAATGGAAATTAACAATGACAGAACATTAGAATATCTCAATTGATGTTGGTCATTGTAAATTTTGATTCTGAAATTCTCAGTCGAGCGGCCGTTTTACTTCGGCATTCCATCTGAGGTCAAGGTCATCGGTATGACCCGTTTGGTATGTCACGTGACAAATTTGACGGGGTGTACACTTCGTACACCCTGCCAAATCCGACTACACGGGTATGTATGCTTTGGCTATTGACCAATCAGAATTCGAGAAATTTATCTTAAGGGTAATAAATATGTATATTGGGACGTCTTGTGTGGTATTTTGCGAATGCCTTGCAAAAGGTCATTCTGTTTTATACGGAAATATGCCCGATGGGCTTATGGCATGGCATGGTGTCTGGCGTCCGTCCATCCGTCAGTAAACTTTGTGCATTTGCATCTTCTTTTAAAAAAGGCCTAGATAGCCGATACTTTGTGTACAGACTCCTTGACCACTAAGGATGATAATTTATGTCTTTGGTGGCCCTGTGACTCCTAATAAGTCCACAGGGGCCACGCCCTTAGAACCTATTTTCATGGTCATCTCCAGAAGCACAAGGGTCTAGAAAGCTGAAACCTTGTGAACATACTCTTTGACTAGTGAGGATTATAATTTATAGCTCTGGTAGCCCAGTGGCCACTCATAAGGACCACACCCTTATAACCTAATTTCATCTTTTTCTCAAGAAGCACCAGGCCTAGAAAGCTGAAACTTTGTGTGCAGACTCCCTTAGTTAGATAAGAAGTATTCCAAATTGTACATTTGGTGACCCTGTGGCCCCAAGTAAAGGGGAACCACATTTGCCACACCCTAAAGCAAAATTTATATGAAGCTTGATGAGCTACAGAGCTACTGGCTCTATTATCAGATCGCTCTCCTAGCTCTGAATTGTTAAAGAATCTCCCATAAAATCTTGCTTTAAACAGTCATCGTAGGTTTTAGAGGACCAATGTAGGCATCTTATTTCGTCTAAGCCATTGTTGGACAGTAGTAAAACTAATGTGAAGAAGTATATGGGTTTCACGTTCAAGAAGGTCTATACCCAAAAACATTTGTCTATTGTTTTTTTCCCAAAGAATTATTTCACATACAATCTTTAAAATGAAAATAAGTTGCGATGCCAGTTTTCTTCGAGATGAATGAGATGATTTGCGTAATACCCCCTCATGATAAAGGCATTTTGTGACCTATATTTGGTACCAATGTGAGATGTTAAGTATGAGATTTTAAGTATGAAAATTAAAGGATGAAGGATTTAAGAAAAAAGATTTTTTAAAAGAAATTTATCACCGATGACAGATTGCTATGGAAACATGTGAAAAAAAGGAGGGTTAAAATGATTTTATTTTTTGGAATATTTAAAAAAAAGAAGCTGGCGAAGCTTGCGTAGCAAGTTACATGAACGTTTAAACTTGCGATTTTCAAACAGGGTATTACTGTATGGACAAATACATTATGGAATTTATTTCTTATAAATTCTGGCTCTGCAATTAGATTAAATATCCGGTGTTCGCTATTGGCGTTTGGTCGCCATCTTGGATCATTTCTATCATATTTATAACCATAATAATACGATGTTACAAAATAACAAAGATACATGTACATTTTTTCAAAAGTGCTTCTATTGATTTTAAATTTATCATGCAATTTGATCAATTTGTTTACCTTAAAAATATGATGCTGCCCCAAAGTTGTATTTTATTAGAAACAGTCCGTCCATGGCTTTATTGTCCTTATTGCACATAAAATACATCATTATCCTACCTCATGTAAGAATCTCGATCTCTGATTGGTTCACGTGACCCTGGATAACTACTGATATCACCATCTTGAGCGGGATGATAAATTATTTATACCCCGCCATGAACCAATCACGTAAAAAGCGTGCAAATTGAACTTATTTATACCCCGCCATGAAAAAAGCGTTTCTCTCGTTGCATAAAACCTTTCGCGGGAATAATAAATACCTATGAAACCCGCTAAGCAATGTTATAACTTATATTGTACCAAACATTGACATGAATGTATTGATAAAGTCTGCTTTAGACCTCCATCAGTCCCTAGATCGACAATTCTTTCAGTTAGATTTCGGTTGACGATATTTCAAAAACCATTTCTAATTATAAATCTTCATTCTGTTTATTTGATTCCATCATACTTTACATATGATAAATATAAAATTGTTTTTCTATCCTTAGAGTATGATAAAGTGAAAAACATTATTTGGGTTTTAGACGTGCCAAATATATTGATACAAGTCAGAATAAAAGTCTTATTTATTATTTCTTACCTTAAACCATATAAATGACAAATTACATACTTTCAAATGAAAACAGAGGAACGGTCTTACAGTCATCCTCCCTTAAAGGGGCAGTAGCACGTTTTTTGATAATTCTATATTTTAAAATTTTCAGTTATATTTGTACGTTAATGCTAAATGTATTATTTTCATAGTGTCATGAATCTAATTACAGAAGCCAATCAGCCATGATAAGGGGACAAATAATGCAGATTCATATAAAATCCATTGGCGGCCATTTTTTGTGAACACCTTTAATTCATTTTCTGTAAGAAAAAGGAATCGCATGGATAAACTTTACATCATATATTTGAATTATTACTGCTCCATTTAGTTTAAATACATTGTCTTTCAATTGGAACCATTAATTTTCATTTTCCTGACATCACCTTATATTCCCCCTAAAAACGTGCTACTGCCCCTTTAATGAGATAACGTTATAAACAACATTTGAGAGGGCATTTTAAGTTGGATAACTTGTTCCCAATCCTTTTCTTGTGAATAAAATAGGTTTAATCTATAACTACAACATTTGACATAATTCGGCCAAAAAGAACTCAATGTCACTTCACTTAACCAAAATAAGTAACCAAAGAAAGCTATTATGCATGTATAAGCCTCTGGTACTACATTGTATTTACTATTATTTACTCGCGAGTTCGTGACACCAGTAAAGTTCACGACGAATTGTCCGAACCTGACCGGGACCAAGATAATTAGATTGCTAGAAGCTCAACGTACCTGGACAAATCTGTAAAGCACTTAACATCTCTACATCTGTAAACAAAGGGACGACATGAACTTGTTACGAGGGGTAAGGCAAGGAAAATGCTTCTCTCGAGTCTTGTTTATACAAACTCGATTTAACAGATCCATTGTCTAAATTCATGGAATTGCTAAGAAATACTTATTCCAACTAACGAAGATTTGTGCGTTTTTGGACACACGACATAGAAGCATTTGTTAAATTTAATTAATTTTGACCATTGATTATTTGTGATATCTTTAACTTATTTTAGTAAGCGAAACATTAAAACGATAGTTTATATTATCGGTGAATACGTTTGGCATTTCGTTTCGTAGAAATGACCCTAAAACCTTAATAAAGTTTCACTTACCGAATAGACAACATCAATCTTTAACTATAAAACTCGATTTTCTTCATTCTCTTCTTTCTTGTTCCCTACCATCTTTCTTTCAAATGAATATTATGGGAATAAAATCTTAAACCAAATGTACCCGCATAAATATGCCCAGAACATCCATGTATCATTTTAACATCATTGAATGATAGTATGTAAAACATTTCCTCTGAATAAAAATCGTCTTACAAGGGCATGGCAAGGATACTGTTTTATGTACGCAGACTTTTTTTACAGAAACAAATCTTTATCTTAATGTCCAAGTTTTCGAAGGCGTATTAAAGCTTTTACGATTGGAATGTGACAAGGAATTTGTCTCTTTCCATTATTCATTGATATTCATCATATTTATTATTCAATCAATTTCTCGAAATAGAATTCTATATTATCTAAACATCATTATACACGAAAGAGTTATTTCGAAAGGCTATTCCTGCCTCAGGTAACTGAGATGAATTCGGCTAAGTAATGTACAGTAACATACAAATGGGATTAATACATGAAATGTTATCTTATGCTTTAGACATGGTGTGTTAAAGGATGTGCATGAATACATGAAATGTTATCTTATGCTTTAGACATGGTATGATAAAGGGTGTGCATGAATGCATGAAATGTTATCTTATGCTTAAGACATGGTGTGTTAAAGGATGTGCATGAATACATGAAATGTTATCTTATGCTTAAGGCATGGTGTGGTAAAGGATGTGCATGAATACATGAAATGTTATCTTATGCTTTAGACATGGTGTGGTATAAGTGTGCATGAATACATGAAATGTTATCTTATGCTTTAGACATGGTGTGGTATAGGGTGTGCATGAATACATGAAATGTTATCTTATGCTTTAGACATGATGTGGTATAGGGTGTGCATGAATACAAGAAATGTTATCTTATGCAATTTAAGTTCTATGTGAATAAAAGTGGGTAAATGTGTTGATTATCAATCCCATTTGTATGCTACTGCACGCATTTCAATGCTTCGTGTTTATGTATATGGAAATATGTACTTTCTTAAATGATAATTACGTAATGTTCATATGTACAAAGGTGTTTAAACATCTGTGACATATATACACGGCCTAAGTATATATTCACATGAAATGAAAATATTTAAAACTATGTTTTTGCGTGAAATGCATTTATATGTGTGTGTCGTGTAGGCAGTCATTATATGTTTCATATGTATTGTAAATAGGAAATTATTCAATTGATTCTATTTTGTCAACATTCCTGTATGAATTTTCTATATCAATAAAAGGTTCAAACAATCATCTTTTTATATTCGCAATTATGTATATAGTGTTTCGGTTTTTAGAAAAAAGCGATTTCAAAGAATATTCATCCTCAGATCGCCCAAAAAGATGCAATTTTCTTTATCAATCTAATTTTGAAGAGTTACTCTCTCATGCCATCTGACATCTTTTGTGTTTCCCCAATATTATTGTAACATGTCGATTCACTACTCAAACCTGTGCTTGATTCAACTAGTAGATTCACAGTGTCGTCATTCTATTCAGTAGAAGTACTTAGCAAACGGATTTCCCTAGCTACGGCATGCCGACCTCAGACTAGACGAGACTAGTTTTGTCATGAGGACTAGACGTTTACTTTACAAGAAGACGCTAACAACTAGAATTCTTTTCTTAAACTGCACGTGACCTTTAAGTGAACTTTCTCTTTTGTTGGTTATTTGTGATGTATGTAAAGTAAGAATTTTACAAAGTCTATGTTACGACCGCTTTTCTGTGAAAGGATGGTCAACATATCATATAACTCAAAAGAAGCAAGAGTGACTCGTAAATTTTCTAAATTGTTTGATAAATACAATTTCCGAGGTAACATGGTGATTATTTATTTATAATTTTCAATAATATAGTGTAAAAGTCGCAAGTTTGTATTAAGGAAATTTTGAATTATGGCAAATCGTGTTTTCGTCAATAGTTATTTAATGTTGCACCCGGATACGTTATGTTTATAGAGAAAACACATTTATTAAGTAAATGAATTAGATAAGAATATTTTAAACGTATCCACTTTCCAACCCGGATACGTTATGTTTATAGAGAAAACACATTTATTAGGTAAATGAATTAGATAAGAATATTTTAAACGTATCCACTTTCCAATCCATACGCTAAAGTTACTCAGATATATGACATTTAGAACTTAATTTAGTTCTACAATATGACTTTAGTTAACTAACACTTGAAGCAATATTTGAAATGGAGAAAACTATGATTAATGATTTATAAACGTTTTTCCTTAAGTATCCCAGACTAAATATTTTATTTCAATTTGCATTTGCAGCAGGTTAACGTTAAGCCAAACAATGAACAGCGATCGAAGTACGATCAACCATAAAACATTTCAACGTGACAAGTTGAATGCCCTTTGTACCTTAATCCTTAACCCTTTATAGCGAGGGGCCTAAAATACAAGCGTTATAACGAAAGTCTTGATGTGAGGTGACTGAATGAATTGACAGTTTGCATTATCTATTAAACCTCCCACACTTAACATGTACAGTAGGTAGTTTGCACAGCGACTGTGGTGGATGGAAGGGGGGGGGGGTTGTGTCGGGGGTTCAGGTCTACCTGTCCCTCTTGAATAAACATTGTCAGTGAGGCTCTGAACGGGGGGCTATATATATACAATATAATATGTATTTCCGTAGATGTGATGAGTAAATTTTACTGTTGATTAGTGGCCAGTTTGAAGAAGTTATTCTACCACCACAATCTTCTTTTAAAAAATCGTCGTTATCGATATTCCTTAACTGGACGAGATAGGAGATTCGTAACGGACCTTTTGGCCTTATTTTTGGCGTCCTTCAGTATAGATAATTGGTTAACAAAACATGTCCAATTAAACTTTATATGTCGATTATCATCTTTTATAAATTGAATTTTTACTTTTAATAAATTTCAACAAATTCTGGTCCAATTACACGTTAAAAACGCAATTTAGGATACCAAGTGTATTTGATAAAATCACACAATATAATAGTAGTCTGTGATTCATAAACTATTTATTACGTCACTGTGAGAGGTTTTATATATCTGAATTTTACAAGGCAAGAGAATGGCGAGGCAGGACCATATGATACAATATCCTTCTAAACAAAGAATTTACTAACAATCGCTTTTGAAAACATCGCAATAACAATCAACCTGCACAGTTTTAGCGATATGTCGTGACGAGCCCGTATGGTTCACTAACAATCGCTTTTGAAAACATTGCAATTACAATGTTGCGACTCGGAAAGTTTTGGCGATATGCCGTTACGACTCGCATTGTGCACACTTCAACACGCTAAACCGTACAATCTTGCCACTTGGTCAAAGCGACAGCGCTGATGGAATCAAATTAGGTCTTCTTATAACAAAGGTCATTTTCCAAAAACGTTAAAAAAAAGTTAATACTTCTTTACAAAACGTCCTATCGCAAAAATTAAAAATAGCTTTTCTTAGGCAAAGTTTAGGTTAATGCTCTATTGAAAATGTTGGGACGTTTCTGTTGTTACTCAGTTTATTATTTTTGATGACTTCTCACGACGGGCATACAAGATTTTGTTGACATGTTTACATATTTGATTGTCATTGTCTAAACATTGGCTGTTCTACCATGAAACCGTCACATTCCATATGTTGTAACGACAACGTATGTCCAAAGTTAAAAATCATACCTTGAAATGGTTATTTATTGGTATCATTAGTAACTGTGAAATAAATTATGAATTTTGACAAAAACTTATTTTAAAACAGCGTTTTTCTAGATTTGGATAAAATATAAATACGACTATTCAAATATCCAATTTAACATTAAAATTAGTGATCAGCAAGGAAGATTATTTTATGGATAATCAACTTCTTTATTCTTTATTCTTTGAAAGCCATTTTATTGATAATTTAACAATTTGAACTCTTGATTTTGATCGAAAACCGGACATTGACGCGCGTCAATCAGTCAAACGTAATTTTTGAAACTTTCCTGAAGCAGTCAGAAAGAACGCTACGAGTTGATCATGTTTGATAGGATATATTACTAGTGTTCATGTAAGTTGAACGAGTGAATTTTGCTTAGCGAAAATAAATTTTACGAATTTCATTGAAAATAGGTTTTTATCATAACTTACCATTTGGGAATGCCAGTCTATTTGAACCTAACCTCAATATTACCCGTTTCACTCCGATATTGAGTCTAGAAAGGTCTAATAGAGGGCCGCGTCAGCCTATGTATCGAATTGACTAATCAGAATTCATCTTACCAAGCCACAATAGTCTGCTTTCGCACGTATAACGTTGGAGGGTCATAGATCGCATAAAGGTCGGCTGATGCGACCCTCTACTAGACCTTTCTAGACTCTCGGAGTGAAACGGGTCATATTGAGGCTAGGTTTACTTAGACTGTTGGGAATGCTTTTGTGAGATGTTTTGAATTAATATTATGAATTATGCCATTCACGTTCGTATGAAAGCAGAACATTATTTTTGAAAAATCATGGAGCGGCTCTTTAATGAGCAAATGAGTTTATCCAGTCAACCATGAAGAAGGTGTGTGTTTTTTCGGGTATGATGTATCTCATTATCTATATGAGTGACACATCGTGCTTTGTTCAATCGTGTAATTATGTAATATCTTACAAAATTACAGGCCATACTTGTTTCATCTTGTTGTGTCATTTGCAAAACAAACCACGTCTCACGTATTTCAACGCAGAACATAATTCTTTATATATTCAGAGAATGTAACTTGTATACATGCACCAAGAAGCCTAATTTGTTTCACAATCCAAACTATTTGAATTTTTGCGTTATATTCTTACATATTTTTGTAATTAGATGTTAATACGTACTGTGCAAACTTTTTATCGAAATCCCGAATTAAGACGTCATTTTAGCATATATTCTTTGGAATAGATTTCCGTCATAAGAACGTAACAAAGTCCTGTGTTAAGTTTTAGAGAAATGTCGAAGTTTGACGTCATTTGAATATCACAAAAGCTGAACATTAAAGGTAAGGATTAATTCAAAGCAATAAATTGGATAATGTCAACGTAATAAATCCCTATACATAATGAGTTTGATTGCTATTATGGACTTTACACATTCAAATATTAGTACATTTTGGATAATTATATAACTAAATACGATAACAAGCCTTGTATTTAGATTGAAGAAAAAGAGAAAAAGAAAATTATTTTATTTATGTGTTTCACACTATGTAATAACACTTGCGAGGTAGAAATAAAATATCCGGCCCTATAGGCCTATGTGACACAATTCTTCAAATAAAAGTTATATTTAAATGTTTAAGTAAAACATGGATTAAAAGGTATATAATATATGAAAAGTTATGTTAACTACGGTGTATTTTACGGAATTCATACATTCTATATATGCATGCGGCTAAGATTAATTATTTGTATTATCTTGCATATATGTGCTAAGATTATAGTATTTGTATTATCTTGCATTATAGTGCTAAGATGTTAGTATTTGTATTATCTTGCATAATAGTGCTAAGGTGTTAGTTTTTTTAGTTATGTTGCATTATAGTGCTAAGATGTTAGTATTGTATTATTTTGCATTATAGTGCTACGATTATAGCATTTGTATTATCTTGCATTATAGTGCTAAGGTGTTAGTATTTGTATTATCTAGCATTATAGTGCTAAGGTGTTAGTATTTGTATTATCTTGCATTATAGTGCTAAGGTGTTAGTATTTGTGTTATCTTGCATTATAGTGCTAAGGTGTTAGTATTTGTATTATCTTGCATTATAGTGCTAAGGTGTTAGTATTTGTATTATCTTGCATTTTACATTTATTACTCATATTTTAGTATTGTATTATCTTGCATTATACTTCTTAGGTGTAAGTATTTGTATTATCTTGCATTATAGTGCTAAGGTGTTAGTATTTGTATTATCTTGCATTATAGTGCTAAGGTGTTAGTATTTGTATTATCTTGCATTATAGTGCTAAGGTGTTAGTATTTGTATTATCTTGCATTATAGTGCTAAGGTGTTAGTATTTGTATTATCTTGCATTATAGTGCTAAGGTGTTAGTATTTGTATTATCTTGCATTTTACATTTATTACTCATATTTTAGTATTGTATTATCTTGCATTATACTTCTTAGGTGTAAGTATTTGTATTATCTTGCATTATAGTGCTAAGGTGTTAGTATTTGTATTATCTTGCATTATAGTGCTAAGGTGTTAGCATTTGTATTATCTTGCATTGTAGTGCTAAGGTGTTGTTATTTGTATTATCTTGCATTATAGTGCTAAGGTGTTAGCATTTGTATTATCTTGCATTATAGTGATAAGGTGTTAGTAATTGTATTATCTTGCATTTTACATTTATTACTCATATTTTAGTATTGTATTATCTTGCATTATACTTCTTAGGTGTAAGTATTTGTATCATCTTGCATTATAGTTATTAAAATATCATCGGGAGATAATAACGACAGTGAATTCTTATACATATTACCTCTGTAACCTCTCTGTCTTGTGGGAAACTCCTTAAGCATTTATTATTGAGATATCCTGCATTAAACGCATGAAACTTAATAGACTTTTACCCTAGAAAGAAATAACACATACAAACATCATACACACATTTATTAAATATCTTCTGAGCGTACGTCTTGTAAAGTAGATTAGGACGACATAAGAAAACAAATCCTCATCACATACAAATATTACGATCACTAATCTTCACTGAAGGATAAAAGAATGAATATTTGCAATTACAGTATAATCTTGATAAAAACTTAAGTTATTATATCAGCGAAGATAACGTCATTGTTACGTGTATTTCGTATCTTGCGATGCACCACGTGATATGGTTATCAATGGTGGTATCTAGGTTGTTATCCTGGATAACTAACCCATGGTTTGGTTATCAGATAACCACCATGGGTTGATTATCAGATAACAAACATGGACGACAATACGTTAAAAATTGCCTTGGCCCGATGCGGCAGGTCTTCGGCTTTCGCAAAACTGCCAAAGACCTTGCCGTATCGTCCCTCGGAAAAAATTACCCTTGACGTAATATCTAAACACATCTCGAAATGATTTCTCAAAGTAAACGCTAAAAACGTTATTTTATTATTGTCAATTGTTACCCTAAAGATTACGGTAAAACCCACCTTAAAATACCCTAAAACACAGATATAATTTTGTTTGAAGCCGGACACAGCTCCAATTTCCCCCACCTCTTTGAACAACAAGTGCTTTCGATTACAGTGTGCTGCGTCGATGGCGTGAACCTGAAATTCATGAATTCCGTGCAGCTCAAGGTGAAATGAACAACATCCGCGCAGCCTCACGTAAATTTGTTTCTTATACCGGTATACTGATACAGTTCATAGACTGAATGTCGACTTAATTTAGGAATATCCTGAGACATTAAACAGATTTTCTGTGACCTTTTGACAAATTGTTTTTGACATATTTCATTTTAATTCAATATCGAGAATGTTAGTATTTTTAGAACTCACACAACACAGTTACATTGTGGAAGTTACTGGTTTAGAATTGTCTTACAACCAAGTCAGGACACTCTCAATCTGCTCGTGAAATGCGTGTTTTAGTATGCAAACGATAATGAGGAATTGAGTTCACTCAACCATTACATCATTAAACCAACTTTGTTTCAACTTTTTATGCCCCCGCCATATATGGCAGGGGCATATTGGATTACCCTCGGTTGTCTGTTCGTACGTACGTACGTAAGTAACAACTCCAAACAGGGTATCGTTTATCCACTTCTCCTCAAAAACCGTTCAACAGATTTAATTGAAATTGCACACATGGCTTATAGGCATCCTACGGTGTGTATCTAATATTTTGTTTTTCAGTTTTGAATTTTTCTTCAAATTTCTGACAAGTTGACAAGTTGAGCTCATATTGGTATGATAAGGGATGTTGTTTATCCACCTCTCCTAAAAAAACTAATCTTTCAAACATGCTTTATAGGTATCCAAAAGGTGTGCATCTTATATTTTGTTTTGGGATTTTTTAATTTTCTACATTTTAATGGATGTTTGAACTTAAATGAAGCTAAAAGTGTGCATCTCTTATTTTGATTTAAATGTTATGGTTGAAAACATTGAGGTCTTTTTTCAGCGGGGGCATTTTTGTCCCATGGATACAAATTTTCTAGTTTATTTGAATGAATTTCTCACGTAAATGCATAATATAACGATGCATAAAGTTCATTTAGATACCATTGTAAATAAGCGACTTTCTTTCGCGTTATTTCCCTTAATTTCAAAATGGCGGACTGATATCGATAGACCAGGCCCTTTAAGGTTGAACTTGTACGAAGCATATTTCCCTAGTCAAACCTCGAACGCTCAATAATTGACTTCTTCATGCCTGTGCATCAATAAATAACACTAATCCTTTGTTAGTCAGCTGGTGGTGTATCGCTTAGTTGAACACATTTACATTTACATTTAGCACTGCGTCCAGTTGAGGTGGTATCGATCAGTTTTAATAGCACCTACATTATCTCACTCAGTATTTTCATGTGTTGAGCTATCACAACATTGTCGCAATGTTGCAAGTTTTTTAAAATGGTTTAAAGCAAAGATGTATAAATATAGATATCCAGAATTGGTATTCAAAAATTATTTCTTCGTCATGGTTGGTACACTACTCGTCATATAAATCTGAATCCCATATTGTTATTTGTTAGAGCTTTGTTATGATAAAGATCTTTTACGTGTTTAATTCAAGTTCCGAGGTATGAATCATAAACTAGAGATACAACTTTGCCGTTTTAAGAATTTGAATAATGATTGCTTCAATTGTGATAAATGAACAACTTCTTCTTCTTTTCCTCCATTTTTCTTTTTTTCTTATTCTCGTTTTATTTTCTTCTTCTTTTCCTTCTTTTTTATCCTTTTTCTCCTTTTTTCTTCTTCTTTTTATCCTTTCTTCTTCTTCTTTTTTCTTCTTCTCCTTCTTCTTCTTTTCCGTCTTTTTTAATCCTTATTCTTCTCTTTTCTTCTTCTTCTTTTTATCCTTTTTCTTTCTTCTTCTTTTTTTTTTCTTCTTCTCCGTTTTCTCTATCTTCTTCTTCCCCTACAAGCCTATAATAGTGCAGGTGTTAGAAAACCTCTTCCAAATGCGTGCGACCTCAAATCTTTGGATATTAACTGTCTTCTTCTTCTACAAGCCGATCACAAGATTACTATACACTACACTCATTTTGAACATAAACATTATTGGGGAAATAAATGACATGAATCCACTACCAAAATAAAAAACGGACGATGAATTAAGGCTGAAAAGACAACCCTGGAATACTACAGCGTGATATGAAAAATCATACATGCACAAAGATGTTTCGTATTTAAAAACAAGGTTGTTTATAAGAGTAAATGAAAATATTTTCACATATAACGTAAACAATAAAAACCAACACATTGTAACATGATACATTTAACATAACAAGCAACATAACAATGTATTTCAAATGTTTTCACTTTTTCCTAAAAATGTAACAGAAATTCTGCCCCGCCTAAATTATAAAAGGGGATACTCCATCAAAACATTTAAATCGTGCACATGAATTTACACATGACGTTTAATATTCGAAAATATGCATTCAATTAACCTACCTATTAGTTTGACAAGGTTTCAAAATTACGTTTGGCGAATTTGCGCGCGCCACTCCAGCCACATTGTCCGGTTTTCGATCAAAATCCCGACCTTGAATGGCCGTATTTTCGCTCTAATGTACTGATTGACCTTTAACTTATTATTTTCAGTAACAGTTAGTGGTTCCCGATGTAATAAAATCGATTTCCAAATTTGACATATGTGACCCTATCAACATACTCTGTGTCTCTTTAGGACTGGTTTAATCTTTCTAACATTATAATCATGATTATTCTACATTTAATGTGATCCAATGTCATTCTATCATACCTTAATGAGACAAAGTTTCAACAAGGTCAATACCCTTTGCAGTCTTAACCACATTGAAAAGTCATAAAGCCAAAGTTCCGAAAATGATGCAAGTAGCACAATCCATCTTAACAGTTAGTAATAACATCGATTTCAAAATTTGACATTATGTAAACCTATCTTCAACTTCAACTTCACTTTATTCTCCAAAAACCACTATTGGTGGTATAAAAGTAAAAGGAATATATTGTATATGTACAAACAGTCAAAATGGCGGTGGTTTCAAACAAAATATATGGGATACATTCATTCTTTAAAAGAAGAAATTTACATTAAATTGACACGTCAACATACACAGGTATATTTAAGCTTTAGGTATAGTGGATGATATAACATTTATAAACTTTGCCAGGTTTCTAAGAACAATAAAGTTAGAAGATGTAAATATACATACTCTGTGTCTTTTTAACACTACAATAGGATTTATTTGTTAATAGAGTCATGACACGCAATATTGTGCATAGCTCAACTAACAGTTCCGTGTATATTTCCACAACAATGGATTGGACTAGCTGGGTGGATGGGCTCATTGCTTGATAGTCTGAAAACGTGAAGGGTTGATTCCTTGTCTCACATTCAAAGGCTCAGTAGTACGTCTTTTGGAAAATTTTATATTTTTAACTTTTCACTGATAATTGTACGTTAAAGGGGCAGTAGCACGTTTTTAGGGGCAATATAAGGTGATGTCAGGAAAATGAAAATAAATGGATCCAATCTTAAGACAATGTATCTAAACTCAATAAAGCAGTAATAAATCAAAATTATTATGAAAAGTTAAGTCATGCGATTCCTTTTCTTACACAAAATGAATTAAAGGTGTTCACACAAAAATGGCTGCCAATGGATTTTATGTAAATGTAACCGGGTGTGAGTGGGTGAAAGCAGAGTCCAAACACGGGTCACGGGTGTGTGTAAGGTTTATTGCCTTGTAACTCAGACAAATAGACACCCTGAAATACATTCATAAAACAATGTACAATTTGTCACATTTCATATAATACACATTCACAAATGACAGCATTAAAAGCATTATCTTCACATTTACATATCATGTAAATACGCTTGATATTACATATACTTTTCAAATCTCAAAACTCCAATTTGGAACCATGAATGAGTAATCTTTACAATGCTGTGTTAACAGGTACAAGGCATCAAGGGAGGTAATCCCTTATGTAAACACAATATAAATATAGGAATCACGCTACAGAATATTATACCCTGTCGCAAATGTTACATAATTGTTACCATAATATTGATATTATGATGATAACCTCACGAACATAATTACCACACATCATGTATGATAAACATATTTACAAAATACAATAAACATATACATTATTAAAATAGCTTACCCTGCGTGTGGCGCTGAGGTGCTATGTCCTTAAAGCCACGGATTAGCATGAATCCAGATCTCATTCCTTAATTGAATAAGAACACAAATAAACAATCGGCGGACATAACACATAAGATTTATAAACAACCATGTCGCTCACACACTTACCAAAAGGTAGATAAAATATAAATACGTTATTAACCTATCGATTCTCATTCAATCAACATTCACACAGAGAGAATAAAAGGAGAAATGTTTTAGCAATAAGTTTGATACTTTAGTTTAACCCTAATTATATATTTAGTTACTGATTGAATTACTCATAGCAAGATGGCGACTAAATCATCAAAGATGAAATAGTGTTAATTATCAAAGATCTACTTTAGATATAACTTAACATATATAAGTTATCATAATAAATCTACAAATGATAAATATATAGATTAGCAATTGTTTATAACTAACCTTATTCATATATTTATCGTCCGTCTTGTGTCGTCGAGTGATCAGTGACAAGTGCTGATGTGGCGTGCACGTGAAATTGACATGAGCTCGTGCGGTGATTTGAATTAACCAATAAGAACAAAGGGATTGGGTAAGGACAATGAAACACCTTAAGAGTAACATAGACTTACTCAACCCTTCCTTACTGAATATAATAACCGACACGCTAAATAAACTATACCTAATGCTAACTAAAATGATAATGTACAACTAAAAGCTAATGAAATAAAAGAAAGATATTAAATGAGAAAACGTGTTTATTAACAAATAAAAGTTATATACAAAACAAACTGCCTGCCACATAAATCCTCATACTTTGTTCTCTGACTATGGATGATTGGTTTGTGTAATGAGATTTTTGACACTATCAAAGTAATACATTTAGCATTACGGTCCAATTATCAGTGAAAAATTGAAAATATAAAATTGTCAAAAAACGTGCTACTGCCCCTTTAATGCTAAATGAATTATTTTGATAGTGTCAAAAATCTCATTACACAAACCAATCATCCATAGTTAGAGAACAAATTATAAAGATTAAAAAAAAATCCATTGGCGGCCATTTTTGTGTAAACACCTTAAATTCATTTTGTGTAAGAAAAAAGAAATCGCATGCCTGAACTTTACATTTTATATGATTTATAACAGCTTCGTTTAGTTGAAATACATTGTCTTTCAAGTGGAACCATTAATTTTCATTTTCCTTACGTCACCTTATATTCCCCCAAAAACGTGCTACTGCCCCTTAAAAAAAAAGAGTTGAGAGACGTTGGTTTCACCTTAACCCAGTTGAATCGTGTCCCGTCCACCCAGCTGTAAGCCTGGGTACCTGGTCCGATACGAAGGTATTCTGTATTTTAACCTTGAGCGCATGAAAACTGCCTATTGAATTCTTTTAATAGAACGTCCTCTATTATCAGAATTGTTCAGAAGAAATATATCGCTCAATGCATGCAACGTGCTTGATGCATACTCAATTTAAAGGACAATAATAATAGTGAAACGTGTCATAAAGGAATGTCCATAAAGTTCAATTTACACAATGACAGCATATTGTGGCCTTTGTTTGATCTCTTGCGGTAACATCTAGTTCGATTTCCAAATTTTAAAAAGAGAAGAAAAAACTTCTTCACCTTTTGATTTATCATCTCCGCAACTATTGAAACGCCACGATAATGTAAGCTTTGGGGAATAGACGTATGATTCATAAAGCGATTATTTTTATCAAAATTGGGTTAATTCATCATTATTAGAGTGACATATCTAAATTAAAAAAATACAACAAATGATGATGATGATACACTTACACTGAATTTTTCTGTTAATCATAATGATAATACGTGATAAAATGCCTTTAGTTTACACAGCTAATCTCAATTATTTACATAGCAAAATGTTGTTCTTTATTCTTACAGGGAAAGATAGATTATGTCCTCAAACTTACTAAGCTAGTATAGTCATAGCAGCATGGTGAATAGCGATGTTGATATTTGTTTTTCAGTGAACTGAAGTAAACATATATTTTTTCTTGAATGCAAATATCGAGTTCATCGGATTAAATTATAGTAGGAGGTCATTAGCAGTCAGGGGGTGTAAAAATTAATTTAAAAACATGTTTTTCATATAAAACTATTTTTAACAGCTTTAGTTCAAGTCGTTAAACCACTTAACATTACACAAATACAATATTTATATCCTTATCTGTAAGTTTGTCTCCTTAGATATATTAGTATGTGCTTCCTTATGCATTTTGCTTTATACATCCTGATCGTGTTATGGTCTAATTTCTAACGAGTATGAATTGAAATGAATAATCACTGTTGAAAGTCACAAAACCGATTTTTTCCCGCAAAATGTCCAGTTTTGAATAACACATTTCGATATTTAAACATCTTCTCTGTCAATCAGGAATGAAATATGCCTCATGGACTTTTCATAATCATGTGCCCCTTATTTGGTATTATTTAAGTTTTCATTTAATAACTCGCTTCTAGAACAAAACTTTTCCTTAAGGAAACTAATATTTGTATTAAAAATACTCATTAAATGAGGAAATCTTTACACAGAAATATTCGAATTATTGTTTGAAATAAAACATCTGTGTATTGGTTAAGTTATCGTTAAATCCTCTCCTTGTGGTAAAATATTTACGATATTTAAAACTCAAAAACTTCCGTGTTGAACGAGCACCCCTGAAGAGCCTCACGTATATACTAACTATAGTGAAGTGGGATGCTGGAAACTAAACGTGTGTTGTAGTGGATATCGTGTGGATTACAACAATATGTCATCTTCCCATGTGTCACCGTTTAAGACGCCGAAACAATTACCTGCGGTTTTTTTGCTATTCCGAAAATGTGAACACCTATTGAACAAAACACATTCAGTTTTGTGTTAACAAAAGTTTATTCAAACTTTTATGAATGTCAAAACTCTGTGTGAGGTTTGCTTTCATTCAATACCTGAGATGGGGCGATAGTGTTTACCCAACTACTGTAGACTGTGGACTGAAACAAGGTAATCTACTATGCCCTTGCCTCTCTGCGTTATCAGCTTGGTAAACCGACACCTTATCGCTATGAGTGACAAAACTGGGTCGTATATACCAGGTCGGATAAACGTTTAAAGCATGCGATCCCTGTATGCAAAGTTTATTTTCCTAGGTCTTTTCTTCATTTTAATATCCCTTGGTCTTCAATTCATGTGGTGGAAAAGAGGATATCGGTTTGTGTACACTGAAGAAGACATAGAAGACATCGTTGGAAGAAAGGCGGCCACATTTGACGCCACCCCTATTTGTAACATATCTGGATGTATGGCTACCCAGCCGAACAAGCAAACCACCAAGCACATTGTCAAGCATCGGCAAACTGCAATATGGGATACGGCGTCCGGACATGATCGGATACCGGAACAGATGAGACACGTTCCGGAGAATATCCGGAAAGGGGACAAGCGGACCCGGGTTATAGTTGTGGACAGTGGACCTGGGGGGTGGGGTGTTAAAGAGGGAACGGCAACATTCAAGGAGCATGGCTGCCCGGTCCAAAACTGCAAACTAGTTGATCGCAGTCATGACGCAAAACATGTTGATGCAGTGTTGTTCGGACAAGACGCTTCATTTTTTGAAATTTACGAAAAGACCCGACATCCTGACGCTGTGTGGATATTCTTTGCTTTAGAAAGTCCCCGAGCGACAGCGAGTTATGACTATATTGGAAGCAGAATGAACTGGACAGCCACCTATCGCAGAGATTCCACAATGGTAGCTCCGTATGAGCGATGGTATCAGTTTGAAAATGCAACAAATATTAAACGCGTGAGGAATTATGCTGACGGTAAAACCAAGATGGCCGCCATGTTTGTCTCCAACTGCGGTGCCTCGAATAACCGTCTGGATTATGCAAAACAACTGCAAAAATACGTCGGTGTGGATATTTACGGATACTGCGGGACTATGCAGTGTCCACGGATTCAGGCGAATAAATGCTTCGATATGCTAAACAAGGATTACAAGTTTTATTTGGCATTTGAGAATGCAAACTGCCGGGACTATATCACGGAAAAATACTTCGTCAATGGACTAGGGTAAGGTTATTCTTTTGTTATTTACTTAAAGTCTTTTTCTTTTACACAATGAGAGAGAATATAAGCTTTTCATTTGGAAGTTTTTTTTAAACATTTTAGGGGAATTGTATAAGTGTATGAGAATACAATTCATACAATTCTAAGTGTTTACATTCTTTTCCGTTTTCTATTAAGTATTGAAAGCTAAGCTAAATGATGCACGTAAAAAGTATATTTGTCATCATTTATCCATAACCATGTTAGCAAATGTACTCCAGGGTTTGACTCAAAATGATTAACTGATAACAAGTGTTCTAGCGATTTGTATCTAAGATGTAACACTGTAAGACATGGTTCAATAAGTCATAGAAATGCTAAGGTTTGGAAATGAAGTCATAACAGTTTTAATATTTACTCATAAAGGCCCTAAATATATAGTCTATAGGTATCCTTAATGGGGATGAAACCTGAAAATGTGGTCAAAATTATGTCACATCAGTTTAGAACGCTACGCCAATTAGAAGAAATATGTTATTATCCATATTCTCCTTTATTCGCTGCATACCCCTTGTCTACTTCCCTGTTTTATATCAAATCAAATTTTAACACTCCTTTCAAAAGTGCGTTCTCGTTGCCTTGACATAGAATCTTATCTTCTATTATTAAAATAAAAATAGGATTTGATAAAACATGCATCAATTAAGGAAAAGGAACTCTGTTTATTGAAACATGTACATGTAGCAATTACTGTTAAAATTTTGCAATTTTCGTTGTTACACGATATATATTAGATATATGTCTACATATTTGAGAAATTTAACACTCTATGTAATCATCATAATCGAAAGTAGTATCAAAGTTTGATTGAAGTGACAGTCAAAGATCCATACACTGTAAACTGACACAATATATAGTATTGCAGTTGAAATATCAAATTTGAAAAAAACTGTAACATATCAAATGGCATAGGGAACTATATGTCATCTAATGAAGCATATTATCTGTTCAAACATTGTCTTCAGTCTCAGTCACAATTGTAACCCATGGCAACATGACTCAAACTTTCTATTATCATGTATAATATGCACATTAATGCTTCGGATACATAACACATGTTCATTGAACGCTTAAAGGGGCAGTAGCACGTTTTTAGGGGGAATATGAGGTGATGTCAGGAAAATGAAAATAGATGGTTCCAATTGAAAGACAATCTATTTAAACTAAATGAAGCAGTAATAATTCAAATATGTAACGTAAAGTTAAGCAATGCGATTCCTTTTTAGCTCATCAGGACTGAAAGTCCAGATGGGCTTATGGCATGGCCCGTCGTCCGGCGTCCGTCCGTCCGTCGTCCGTCGTCCGTCCGTCCGTCGTCCGTCCGTAAACTTTTGACACTTTCGACTTCTCCTCATGAACCATACACATTAGAGAGCTGAAATTTTGTGTACAAGTACCTTAGCATATGGAGATTCTAATTTGTAACTTTGGTGACCCTGTGACCCCGAAAAGGGTCACAGGGGTCACAACTTTAAAAACCTATTTTAATCTTCTTCTCCAGTTCCAGAAGGACTAGAGAGTTGAAATGATATGTGCAGACTCCGTGGCCAATGGGGATTCTAATTTGTAACTTTGGTGAACCTGTGACCCCAAATAGGGTCACAGGGGTCACAACCTTAAAAACCTATTTTCATCTTCTTCTCCAGTTCTAAAAGGACTAGAGAGTTGAAAGTGATATGTGCAGACTCCTTGGACAATGGGGATTCTAATTTGTAACTTTGGTGAACCTGTGACCCCAAATAGGGTCACAGGGGTCACAACCTTAAAAACCTATTTTCATCTTCTTCTCCAGTTCTAAAAGGACTAGAGAATTGAAAGTGATATGTGCAGACTCCTTGGACAATGGGGATTCTAATTTGTAACTTTGGTTAACCTGTGACCCCAAATAGGGTCACAGGGGTCACAACCTTAAAAAGCTATTTTCATCTTCTTCTCAAGTTCCAAAAGGTCTAGAAAGCTGAAATTATATGTGCAGACTCCTTGGCCAATGGGGATTCTAAATTGTAGATTTCGTGACCCCATGACCCCAAATAGGGTCAAAGGGGTCACAACCTTAAAAACCTATTTTCATCTTCTTCTCCAGTTCTAAAAGGACTAGAGAGTTGAAAGTGATATGTGCAGACTCCTTGGACAATGGGGATTCTAATTTCGTAACTTTGGTGAACATGTGACCCCAAAAAGGGTCACAGGGGTCACAACCTTAAAAACCTATTTTCATCTTCTTCTCCAGTTCTAAAAGGACTGGAGAGTTGAAAGTGATATGTGCAGACTCCTTGGACAATGGGGATTCTAATTTGTAACTTTGGTTAACCTGTGACCCCAAATAGGGTCACAGGGGTCACAACCTTAAAAACCTATTTTCATCTTCTTCTCCAGTTCTAAAAGGACTAGAGAGTTGAAAGTGATATGTGCAGACTCCTTGGACAATGGGGATTCTAATTTCGTAACTTTGGTGAACATGTGACCCCAAAAAGGGTCACAGGGGTCACAACCTTAAAAACCTATTTTCATCTTCTTCTCCAGTTCTAAAAGGACTAGAGAGTTGAAAGTGATATTTGCAGACTCCTTGGACAATGGGGATTCTAATTTGTAACTTTGGTTAACTTGTGACCCCAAATAGGGTCACAGGGGTCACAACCTTAAAAAGCTATTTTCATCTTCTTCTCAAGTTCCAAAAGGTCTAGAAAGCTGAAATTATATGTGCAGACTCCTTGGCCAATGGGGATTCTAAATTGTAGATTTCGTGACCCCATGACCCCAAATAGGGTCAAAGGGGTCACAACCTTAAAAACCTATTTTCATCTTCTTCTCCAGTTCTAAAAGGACTAGAGAGTTGAAAGTGATATGTGCAGACTCCTTGGACAATGGGGATTCTAATTTCGTAACTTTGGTGAACATGTGACCCCAAAAAGGGTCACAGGGGTCACAACCTTAAAAACCTATTTTCATCTTCTTCTCCAGTTCTAAAAGGACTGGAGAGTTGAACGTGATATGTGCAGACTCCTTGGACAATGGGGATTCTAATTTGTAACTTTGGTTAACCTGTGACCCCAAATAGGGTCACAGGGGTCACAACCTTAAAAACCTATTTTCATCTTCTTCTCCAGTACTAAAAGGACTATAGAGTTGAAAATGATATGTGCAGACTCCTTGGCCAATCAGGATTCTTAATTATAGATTTCGTGACCCCATGACCCCAAATAGGGTCACAGGGGTCACAACCTTAAAAACCTATTTTCATCTTCTTCTCCAGTTCTAAAAGGACTAGAGAGTTGAAAGTGATATTTGCAGACTCCTTGGACAATGGGGATTCTAATTTGTAACTTTGGTTAACCTGTGACCCCAAATAGGGTCACAGGGGTCACAACCTTAAAAAGCTATTTTCATCTTCTTCTCAAGTTCCAAAAGGTCTAGAGAGCTGAAATTATATGTGCAGACTCCTTGGCCAATGGGGATTCTAAATTGTAGTTTTGGTGAACCTGTGACCCCAAATAGGGTCACAGGGGTCACAACCTTAAAAACCTATTTTCATCTTCTTCTCCAGTACTAAAAGGACTATAGAGTTGAAAATGATATGTGCAGACTCCTTGGCCAATCAGGATTCTTAATTATAGATTTCGTGACCCCATGACCCCAAATAGGGTCACAGGGGTCACAACCTTAAAAACCTATTTTCATCTTCTTCTCCAGTTCTAAAAGGACTAGAGAGTTGAAAGTGATATTTGCAGACTCCTTGGACAATGGGGATTCTAATTTGTAACTTTGGTGAACCTGTGACCCCAAATAGGGTCACAGGGGTCACAACCTTAAAAACCTATTTTCATCTTCTTCTCCAGTTCTAAAAGGACTATAGAGTTGAAAATGATATGTGCAGACTCCTTGGACAATGGGGATTCTAACTTGTAACTTTGGTGAACCTGTGACCCCAAATAGGGTCACAGGGGTCACAACCTTAAAAACCTATTTTCATCTTCTTCTCCAGTACTAAAAGGACTATAGAGTTGAAAATGATATGTGCAGACTCCTTGGCCAATCAGGATTCTTAATTATAGATTTCGTGACCCCATGACCCCAAATAGGGTCACAGGGGTCACAACCTTAAAAACCTATTTTCATCTTCTTCTCCAGTTCTAAAAGGACTAGATAGTTGAAAGTGATATGTGCAGACTCCTTGGACAATGGGGATTCTAAATTGTAGATTTCGTGACCCCATGACCCCAAATAGGGTCACAGGGGTCACACCTTAAAAACTTATTTTCATCATCATCTTTAGCTCCTAAAGGTCTATTGAGCTGAAAGACTGCATGTAGACTCCTTGGCCAATTGGGATTCTAAACTGTAGGTTTCGTGACCCCATGACCCCAAATAGGGTCACAGGGGTCACAATCTTAAAAACCTATTTTTCTCCATTAGATGACAGTCTATGGCAAATTTATTTCTCCTTGGATATTTTAGTGTGGACTTCTTTCACTGTCTGATATTGGCGATCTAGAAACTGCTGAATAATAATACATTTGTTTTGTAATTTTTAGTTTTGTAGGTTTTCTTGCAATAGGTGACATCAGTTTCATTTTTAGCTCATCTTGCCTGTATAAAGCAAACTTGATATGATGCCTGATGAGCTACAGAGCTAATGGCTCTATTTTTGTTACACAAAATGAATTAAAGGTGTTCACACAAAAATGGCCGCCAATGGATTTTATGTGAATCCTCATACTTTGTCCTCTAACTATGGGTGATTGGCTTGTGTAATGAGATTGTTGACACTGTCAATAAAATACATATAGCATTAAAGGGGCAGTAGCACGTTTTTTGATAATTTTATATTTTAAAAATTGCACTTATAATTGTAAGTAAATGCCTAATGTATTGTATTGACAGTGTCAACAATCACATTACACAAGCAAATCACCCATAGTCAGAGGACAAAGTATGAGGATTCACATAAAATCCATTGGCGGCCATTTTTGTGTGAACACCTTAAATTCATTTTTGTAAGAAAAAGGAATCGCATGGCTGAACCTTACGTTATATATTTGAATTATTACTGCTCCGTTTAGTTTAAATACATTGTCTTTCATTTGGAACCATTTATTTTCATTTTCCTGACATCACCTTATATTCCCCCTAAAAACGTGCTACTGCCCCTTTAACGTACAAGTGAAATATTTAAAATATAAAATTATCAAAAAATGTGCTACTGCCCCTTTTAAAGGCACTGTGAGTGAGAGAGTGTGTTTTACGCCGCTTGGGCAATATTTCAGCCATCATCGGCGTTGTTTTTAAGTGAGTGAGTTATTGTTTTAAGCAGCTTGGGCAAAATTTCAGCCATAATCGGCGTTGCTTTGAGTGAGCAAGTATTTGTTTTACGCAGCTTGGGTTAAATTTCAGCGATCACCGGCGTGTGTTTTTTAAAGGGACAGAAGCACGTTTTTTTAAATTTTATATTTTCAATTTTTCACTGATACGTGAACGTTTATGCTAAGTGTATTATTTTGCTAGTGTCAAAAATCTCATTTCACAATCATTCATAGTCAGAAAACAGATGATAAAGATTCACATAAAGTTCACTGGCTGCCATTTTTGTGTGAACACCTTTTATTTAGTTTGTGTAAGAAAAAGTAACCGCATGGCTTAAATTTTACATTAAATATTTGATGCTTCATTTAGTTTAAATTCATTGTATTTCAATTGGAACCATTTATTTTCATTTAAATGACATCACCTTATATTCCCCTAAAAAACGTGCTACTGGCCTTTTATGTAGTTTATATATTGAAATAGTCCTCAATGAATATAAGTTGAAACAACATCATTATTCAGAGGGTAAAATTCTTCATTACTCAACACGATTAGGCCGACCGTATATCCCGTATACCCTGATTTACCCTCCCGACGTAAAGTTTAAAAAAAAAGTTTTCATTTGTCATTTGTCCGCCGCCATATTCAAGAACACCCCGCTCTGATAAAACATCTGTTTATGACTCATCCATTAGACTCTCTACATGATCTCAAACAGGATATCCGTTTTCCCACTTAGCTTTTCACTTAACATTGTCCTTATATTGACATATCCATATATACATACACACCACTTTATGTCTCTCTTTTGAATTGTTTTCTATCGCTCCTCACATGAAGAAGGGCTTAGGAGATGAGAAAAATTCGGATGGCTTTATCAGTGATAAAGGGAGAAAGAATCACGTCTTAAGCGAAAACTACATGTCGACCTTTTAGTGTGAACACCTTTAAATCATTGATTAAGGAGAGCTTAGCTGCACTTGATGTGTTGTTGAACGACTCCATTTTTTTACTTAAAATGGCTTGCATCTGAAATTTGTTTTCCTTTTCTTAAGATTTCCTTTCGTTCATGCTACAATGCCTTTAATCCGCAACGTGACAGCTTTTCATTTTCATTTTGTTATGGTCCGCCAAGCAGTCGGGAAATTCGGGTTAACATGCAATTTGCCTGATAATGTCATTTATACAAATATGAAAAAGCTAGCCTTTCAAGAACTTAAAGCACCCCTCCGCGTTGTACGAACTTGTATTTGGTTTACAATGTATTGCTGATATGCATTCAAATCATTTAACATTTGTTGACAATTAATTGTTTTAAATGAAAATCCAACAACCATGATTTATAAGTTAAGGTTAGAACAAATTATTCAGATGATGTGTTTCATCTTTTGGACATTCCCATTCATAAAATTATAGTAACTTTTTGTATAAAATCAACTTACTTTAGCCTGAATAAAGAAACTGATAATTGGAAGTATGTTTTTTTTTTCAATTCCAAACTTAAGTATCGGCCTTTTAGTCAAAAGTCACTCTTTAAACCAATGATAACTTTCCAAGTTACACAAACTCCATAAAGTTTGCCTAATGTTCAAACTGTAATAACCTTTCGAATGTTTAACTAATGGATTACACCAAACAAATCTTCTTTTTTTTTCAAAAATGATTACAGCCTTTTCGCCATTATTTTCAATAACTGCTGAAAACAGTGACACAATTTCAACGACCAGTGACTTCCTTTTGCTAGATAAAAGACGATTTAGTGTGAGAGAGTCAGGCTGGTAACACACATGTTATTTTTTTATGTCTGAAACCCAGTGTTTATTAAGTAGTTTTAGTACTACAGCTAAACTTTTTAAAATGAAAATTAAGTACCATTACAAATTCAGTCGTTATTTCACAAAATGTCAACCCGGACGTTCTTTCTTCGACTAAATAATTTACATATATCATGTAAAAGGGGCAGTGGCACGTTTTTAGGGGGAATATGAGGTGATGTCAGGAAAATTAAAATTAATGGTTCCAATTGAAAGACAATGTATTTAAACTAAATGAAGCAGTAATAATTCAAATATATAACATAAAGTTAAGCCATGCGATTCCTTTTTCTTGCACAAAATGAATTAAAGGTGTTCACACAAAATGGCCGCCAATGGATTTTATGTGAATCTTCATACTTTGTCCTCTTACTATGGATGATTGGCTTGTGTAATGAGATTTTTGACACTGTCAAAATAATACGTTTAGCGTTAACTTACAATTATCAGTGAACAATTTAAAATATAAAATTATCGAAAAACGTGCTACTGCCCCTTTAAGAGTGATAAATTCATTGAAAGTATCGCAACTTCGCCATAACATTTTTGTTAAGATTTGAATTTAGAGAGTGCTTTATTTTTTTTTCAATATGTATATATATTTTATTATATTATACATTTCAAATTCCAATTTAGAGTCTGTTCAAATTAAGATAAGTTTCTAAAACTAAACGACTGATTGGTACGTGCAGAGTCGCGGAAGTATGTTGTCAAGTTCTCGTTTATGATCGCAAGATAAGCCTATAGCTTTATATTGTCGCTGAACCGATAAGATTAGAAATGATTATTTTTAGCCACAAACAGCAATTTTCGATAAGATAACACTATAAATATCATTTTGCGTGTGTAACCTACAAAAAAACCAAATCTGTCTTTTAAATTACATATAAATGCAAATGCCTATAGTTTATATATTCGCTGAACCGATAACAATCAGTAAAATGGTTATTTTTAGCAACAAACAGCAATTTTCGATTAAATAACACCATAAATATCAATTTGCATGTGTAACTTAAGAAGACGAGTCATGTTAACGTATTATATTTTTTTTAAATGCAACATACATTAAGCAACTATGAATATGCATTATGCGTCTTTATGCATGCGTTTTAGAATGTTTTAAGCCTAATGGTCACGGAAGTTACACTGGGAAATAGGTTTTTAGTCATGCACGATAAGCATTATGCATCACAGCTTACAATACACGCGATTTTTTAAGAGACAATTTTGTCGTTTACAAGTGCATATTAATGTGAGAGAGAGAGAGAGAGAGAGAGAGAGAGAGAGAGAGAGAGAGAGAGAGAGAGGGGGTGAGGGAGAGAGAGAGAGGGTGAGTGAGTGAGTGAGTGAGAGAGAGAGAGTGTGAGTGAGAGAGAGAGAGGGTGAGTGAGTGAGTGAGTGAGAGGGAGGGAGGGAGGGTGAGAGAGAGAGGGTGAGAGAGGGGGGGAGAGAGAGAGGGTGAGTGAGTGAGTGAGTGAGAGAGAGAGAGAGGGAGGGAGAGAGGGAGGGTGAGAGAGAGAGGGCGAGTGAGTGAGAGAGAGAGAGAGAGAAATTTGAGTCTCACTTTCTGTACATGGTCATTTTTATATATAAAACACTTTCATTAATTATTAAAGTACAGAAACCACCGATTAGGTTATGAGAGACTATATAAATCATTTAAAACGATGTACATACACACATAATCAAAACATAAAAGAGCGAAGATAACAAGTCCACAGCATGTACACACCACATTAATTACACATTATTGTAAATAAATCACATCAGCGACTTCATTAGCATATAAACATACATATCACTAATATATATATATAACAACCAGGAAGCACATTTTGCATACATAAGTACATATTCAACATATATATGACTATGTATATATGGAAGTGCATATGAAAAGCAGATAAGTACATATGGGACGCAGATAGATAGCTACATATGCAAAGAAGATAAGTGCAAATGCGATAAAGATAAGAACACATGTACGGAGATAAGTGCAAGTGCAACGAAGATAATGTGTCATATGAACATGAACGTTGATAACTCGACGTTTTGGCAATGTTTCAATATTTTGAAACCATTTGAAATATTTAAAAATAAAAAAGTAAGATATTTGATGCCCAAATTACTAAAACGAGTAATTAACAAACGTTATCATGGTACATAGTTTCCGTAGAAATTGACCGAAGATCGTCCTGCGTTTATGATAATCTCAAACTCAAAACAAGTATTTTATCCAAATATATTGTAATAAGAAACAATAAGAAACCTCATTTGAGCACTAAAGAGATTAACGCTACCCCCAGTTTACGAGTGAGTCACGTGATTTCTAACAATATGTGCTCAGTGGGTAACAATAAGTGATAAAGTTCGGGTTGAATAATATAGCAATGCAAACAACGGATATCCGTAGCTAGTTCCGAAGTGCACTCATTGTCACAAGGGTTTCAGTTCAGCTCGAGTTCCTGATGTTCAAGGAGATAGTTCTGTTTCTAAATATCATATATACAGCTGCGTATCTTAGGTTTGTTCACTTGCTTGTGATCTTAGTGCAAATATGATGTAATTTGGGTTTCGTTTTGACGTTCATACAAAATTCAATGACCAATTACAAAAGATCATCAATTGTCCATGTGTAAAATAACCATCCCCAAACCATAATTCGGAATCGTCTCGTCGCTGGTACTGAATGTCGATATTTGGCATGGTTAAATAGACAGATTGGGTCATATTTGTGAAATTCGGATTTTCTTAAATTTCGATTAAAATCATCCATGTAACCTATGTAGGAAAAGAATTATCACAGTTACGTTGCCTTAGCGCAAAGGAACACACATGAATAAGATCTAAAGCAAAATAGAAATCAGTCACTTCAATGACCTACCAAATTTGTTACAGCTACACGTATCTGCTAGGTATGACATACGAATATGTTAACGCAAACTGAATCATAACTTATGCAGTGAACTTTCATCATTAATGGTTTAGATTTCACAATGCTAAGATGCCTCAAAGACGTTACAAATTACATGATATTTGCACTGGAATACAAAGGTAAGTGAACAAACTTAAGATACGCAGCTGTAAACATATTTGAGGCTTCTTAAAATGTATCTTTTGCAAATTTGAGATTTATGAAAAATATCGAAAAAGATAATGAAAGGGATGTTTTTTAAATTTTTGCCATGGTGTGTAGTGGCTTGTTTGAAATGATGACAAGTAGTTACCATGCAAATGTTTAGCCACTTTTACATGTGTATTTCACTTAATTAAGTAAAATTGCTCACATGAGCAACAGTATTTGATCATGTAAACGCACTTACAGTAAATTTACATTTGGATACAATGCAAAAGTATAATGCATATGTAAGTTTACTAACATGTAAACATATTTTGGTGGCTATTGACAGTTCATTATTGAATCACTTATATGTGATCACATGTCACATTTCACCTACACAAACGGTGACGAATCTGTACGCATATATGTACTACTCCTTGGTAAAATAGCAATTATAAGTGACTTTTTACTTCTGTAAGTAAATTTACTCAGTACGTCAGTGACAAAAGTAAATATTTGCATGTAAACGGAGCTTTAATCATATTTAAATCAGTTTTACTAACAAAATGTAAAGTACTAAATGTCAAGAGTAAGTGTAAGCATATTGAAATCGCTATCTTGTTGTTATTAACTCTTTGTGTCTCTGTCTGTTCGCCTGTATATCTCTCTCCATATGTGTACATGTGTCTCTTTCTCTCTGTCTTTTTGCCTGTTTCTGTCTTTCTCTTTCTCTATCTGTCCCTTACTGGCTTTCTCTGTCACTCATTCCCTATTTCTCTTTCTCTCGTCCAATTTTTGCAATATCCGTTTCTATTTGCAGACATGACGTCATACCTATTGTGATGGGCGCGCATCCGGAAGACTACGAAGAAGCTTCTCCGCCACATTCCTATATCCATGTTGAAGATTTCAAATCTCCGAAAGAACTGGCCGAATACATGAAACAACTCGATAAAAATGACGAGCTTTATAATGAATATTTCAACTGGAAAGGAACAGGAAAATTTTTGAATACCAAATTTTGGTGCCGTTTGTGTTCTTTGGTGAGTGATAACAATAAGCCTAGAAGAGTAGTTGAAGACCTAGATACGTGGTGGCGGGGTCACAACACTTGCAGGAATGATCGCTGGACGTGATGACGTCATTACCTGTAGTTAGATATTTATTTTGAATCGAAAGAAATCCAATGAACTCATTGGAAACAAAAATGATGTTTCGATTCAACGATCCAATCATGATATTGTCTAATCTTGATGCACGAAAAAATAGTAAGGAATATATTAATTATATTTTTTTCATTACCTCATGATGAAAATGTGAGCATTAAATTGTCAATATTTTTAATGACTAGTACGTATCTAAAGAGGAATTAATAACATTGTCCCATCAGAATGAAATAAAGATAAATGTTCATATCACAATATGACATTAGTATAGCTTGGCGGGGATTTGAGATAGGATATTCCGGGTTAGTGAAAGTTTTTTTCAATGTATGATTTATATTTAACACAACTAAATAACATTTATTAATATTAAAACATAGCTAAAAAAATAAGAGATTTATCTTATCTTTTTAAAGGGGCATAAGGAAACTGAGAACTGAAAAACGTTACAAAAATGTCATTGAATCTTTAAAGAAATGGATATCACTCTAAAGATTCGGATCCCCAAGCAAAAATCAGCTCTAAAGATAAAAAAATTCAGTTCAGCGAGGTATCATTTACTTTTTATTCCTATAGAAATGCTTTGATTCAATATATGTATATTTCTCATAAGCCGGAGTGTTAAAGGGGCAGTAGCACTTTTTTTGATAATTTTATATTTTAAAATTTACACTGATAATTGTAAGTTAATGCTAAGTGTATTGTTTTGACAGTGTCAAAAATCTCATTACACAAGCCAATCATCCATAGTCAGAGGACGGAAGTATGAAGATTCACTTAAAATCCATTGGTGGCCATTTTTTGTGAACACCTTTAATTCATTTTTTGTAAGAAAAGGGAATCGCATGGCTAAATTTTACATTATATATTTAAATTATTACTTCTCTATTTAGTTTAATTGCATATTGTCTTTCAATTGGAAACATTAATTTTCATTTTCCTGATATCACCATATATTCCTCCTCAAACGTGCTACTGCCCCTTTAAGGGTTTAGAAAACAAAATTAATATAGACCGTGCTTTGAGGAATATGATCGTAAAATATTGACTCTAGCGGGCTTTAAAGGGGCAGTAGCACGTTCTAGGGGGATCATAAGGTGATGTCAGGAAAATGAAAATATATTGTTCCAATTGAGAGACAATGTATTTAAACTAAATGAAGCAGTTATAAATCTATATATAATGTAAATTTCAGCCATGCGATTCCCTTTTCTTACACAAAATGAATTGAAGGTGTTCACACAAAAATGACCACCAATGGACTTTGTGTGAAAGTGTATAATTTTTTCTCTGACTATGGATGATTGGTTTGTGTAATAAGATTTTTGACACTATCAAAAATAATACATTAAGCATTAACGTACAATTATCAGTGAACATTGTAAAATATAAAAAAAACGTGTTACTGCCCCTTTAATCTCAATCCAGCCGGTATTTTATCTGTGACAGAATACGTTTGATAGCTAGAAGAAGGCATATAACTATTGACTCTATCGCCATAATCTGGTTTTAATCCAAATCCAGCCGATATTTCATTTGTGACAGAACACGTTCGATTTACGGTAGCAAAAATACTTTGAAAAAAAATTTCCCGGATCGCTTGAAACTTTAATCAAAAAGGGTAGAAAAAATGCGTCCTTGAACTGACTTGGTGGCCTAAGTTACATTATAACTATAGTGAGAGGACCAATAGTAACGTAAAGCAGTTCTATCGATTGGTCATTTTGTGGTAAGCTTTTTTCATTGGTTGTAATATATTGTCTTTCCAAAAATCGACCTAAAGATCAACGTGCACAACGCTATTTTAATTTGGTTAGGTCATGGGAACGTCTCGACATACATGGTTAATAAAAATTAAAATCAAAATTACTAAATTTGAACTTGGAAAGTATCGAAAAAACTTGACAAGTTCCCCCTAAATGAGTTTAATTGAAAATGACGAAATATATAGCAGGAAAATATTGATAATTCATTTATATGAAAATAATTACAGACGATTGAAGGCACACAATTTTAAAACTATGTAATTGTGAATAAATATTCACCATGAAATTAATACGATTTCTAGACGATTGCTTCAAGATTGACCAACAAAAAAGACAATTACTTTTACCAATGACATGATGAAAGTGTATTTTGCAAGTATGAATGAAGTTTGTGAGTTAGTTTTTGAAATAGTACAATATGAAATAGATGCAATATATTGACTAATGTAAATGTCTGTGTGAACAGTGTGTACAGTTTTTAACTCAAAACATGTTTTTTTTGTTTTGAAAGTTGTCATCAAAAACAAGTGGTCTTATCGAAGTTTCAAATGATTGTCTAAATGTCATAGCTTTTCCCATCTTCCTACCCAAAACCTAAAACGCCAGATTCCGAACTGTCAGTTTTATGCTTTGCTTCATACCCTTGAGTTTCTGTGCTTACTCTATAGCTTACTATGAGAGAAAGCAATAGTCCAATCTGAAAGTAACTGGAGGTTGCTAACAATAGACTGTAGGGGTGCTGAGTTCAGCACAGAAAACTCAAGGGTCGGCAGCAAGGCATAAAAATGAAAGGCTTTGCGCAGGAAGATGAGCTTTTTTTAGCATCTGATCTTTTTTTCAAATGTTGCAAAAAACTTTGACATGACTAATACTATGTTTACAGGAAGCGAGAGGTCTTCTGGGTTTATGTTATATCATGTTATTGTTAAGTTAATTACGTGTTTAAAAACCATATACTTTAACTCTGTAGAGCCATATGGCTTTTCCCTTCAGTGACCCTGATGAAGTTGTAAACTCATACTCCGTAATGTCCTGTATCTTCATAATAAAGAAGTTGTTATCAATAATATGTTGCTTTTCTCTTCTAACCTGTTTTGAACAGCAGTTTTCCTACACATTATTCATCTACTACTTTGTTCATTTGAACGTTTCATATATAAATTGTTGTATCATTTCTTTTGTTTACTTGTGAGCGGAGGAACATTTCTTGGATGTGCATGACATTTTCTTTTTGTTCTTTTTGTATTTTTGTTAAGCATGACAAACATACACAAAGTGACAAGACAACTACATAGATCGTCGGAGGAAATATTCATTCCGTGGTTTACTTCCACTGCTGATTCATAATAACGTTTTAGATAGGTGAGGCGAGTTGGGGTTTAACGCCGCTTTCAAAAGTATTTCACTAATATCGTGGCGGGTAGTATTATTGCAGGAGAAAGTCCGCAACGCTATTGTGGCTTTGTGAAACCTGCGAGCATTGGCTGGAACTAGCGAACCATGGGTGTTACTGCGCTGAAAATCAGTGTAGCAATGCGCCATGAACTTACTGCGTGTTCTCTACTGCAGAAAAAGTGACGGCGATTCGAACCCTGGGCCTTGATTTGAAAGCGAACGCGCTAACCACTGTGCCTCCTACGTTTTACAGAAAGAAAAGAAGAAAAATATTTTATTTCAGTGTACCATTTTACACAATTCTTGTTTTTGCAGGTACATACAATTGTATATCCGCAAATTTGTTAAAATGAACATAATTGTGCACACAAAAATCATCGCTGATTGATCAATCCAAACTTAAATATCACCGCCAAAGTCGTAAGATTTAGTTATTCTTAAGATCTCTCGTGTACGTTATACATACACCTGCGTACCTAAAGTTTGTTCACTTGCCAGATCACCTGAGTGCAATTATCAAGTAATTTGTGTTAAGTTTTGATGCCAATTTGATTACTCTAGCAGAACTGACAAAGGATCATCAATTGCCAATTTGTAAAGTAACCAAATATTCTTGGAATAGTCTGGCTTCCCGTACGATATGTCAAAATTTGGCATGATTAAATAGATAGAAGGTAGTCAAAATTTTGAATTTACGATTTTTTTATATTTTGGCTTGAATATTCCTTATTAACTCTATTGGAATACAATCAGCACAATTAAATTGACTTCGTGATAAGGAACATATATAATTTGTGCTTAAAGTTGGTGATTTTTACCTCTGGTCACTTCAATGACCTGACAAAAATGTTACGTGAACAGTTAGGTTTAACATCCAAATATATTAACGTACTATGAATAGAAACTTCTGTTGTGAAATTCAACATTTTTCGTTTCGTTTTCGCAGTAACTCAAAGACATCATACGAATGATATTTGTACATGAAATGCAGGTAATTGAACAATTAATTGTACGCAGCTGTATATATAGGACTTCATTGAGCCACATTTTAGAGGAAGACACTTATATATTATCGAGGCTCATATTAAAAATATGTATCCTTGTTTGTTCCATTACTGTCTAGATATAAATCTTTCAACAATACTTCACAAAAGTGCGAAAACAAACAATCCATTATTTCAAGAGAGTACATGCAATACTTCATTTTGAGATATTTTAGAACTTATTGTAAGATCTTATCAAAATCAATTTATGATGAAGTTCTTCATAATCAATCATAAACCAAAATTGTCCTGCTCACAACAGTAATTTCAAAGATAGGTGATAACCCACTTTGCGACTCCTTATCAAAATCCTTTTATGATAAAGTCTTCAAAATCAATCATAAACCAAAATTGTCCTGCCCACAACATTGAATCTCAAAGATAGGTGACAACCGACTTTGCGACTCCTTATTAAAACCCTTTTATGATAGAGTTCTTCATTATCAATCTTTATAAACCAAAATTGTCAACATTGAAACTCACAGATTGGCGATAACCTACTTTGAGACTCCTTTAAAGGGGCAGTAGCACGTTTTTGGGGGAATAAAAGATGATGTCAGGAAAAGGAAAATTAATGGTCTCAATTGAAAGATAATGTATTTAAACTAAATGGAGCAGTAATAATTCAAATATAGAACTTAAAGTATAGCCATGCGTTTGTTTTTTCTTACACAAAATGAATTTAAGGTGTTCACAAAAAATGGCCGCCAATGGATTTTATGTGAATCTTCATACTTTGCCCTCTGACTATGGATAATTGGTTTGTGTTATGAGATTTTTGACACTATCAAAATAATTAATTTAGCATTAACGTACAATAATTAGTGAAAATTTTAAAATTAAAAATTATCAAAAAACGTGCTACTGCCCCTTTAAAGAGCAATTATTCTGCTCTCTTATACTTTCTTTTACGTCTTTAGTCTAACTGCTCTCAAATTACTGTTGACACGACATATTGTGTTCGAGATGATTGTACTTCCTTGTAATCTACTCCCCGAGGGTAATACCATCCCTCAAAAGGTTTATCGGTTATCTTTTCGTTCCAACGAGCAATCACCGAATCTCCAGTTCAAATTATCTACATGTATGCCGTGTCCCTATTTCGCTAAAGACTTGTACTCAGAGAATACTCAGTTAACAGAGAATTGCTTTATTTTGTTGTCAAGTAATATTCATGATCGTATGTTTAATATTATCATGAATATTTACTCTAAAACTAGGGCTTGTGATAAGTTATCTCGTTGTTCAATGTCAGAGTATTTTGATTCTCTCAGCGGAGTCAGTCAGGGGTGTATGTTAGGTCCGTTATTGTTTTCTTTATTTGTAAATCAGCCATTTCGCTGAAGACTTATACTCAATCTCAAGCTTAAGAAAATTCGCCACACTGAAATATAAAGTCTCTGCAAGATGCTGACCTCACTGCGTATAGATTAAAGATGCTAAATCATACTTGCAACATTTTTAAAAGTATTTTTAATGTATACGTTGTATTTTAAGAAAAAATAAGCGACCAACCTTGAGGAAATCGGACCAAAATTCATCAAATAGGAGATAATTTACCAAAAAATACCGAAACGGCAGTCGACATAAGGGCGAATCAAGTGTGGCCATTTCACAACTTCCTGTTTCTAAATATACGCTTGAAAACCGTCTTTGTCGCGCTCTACTAGATTTTATATTCTTTTTCTCCAAATTAGGTATTCGTTGTTGTCAAAGTTGATACCCATCGAACGCAATTACGGTAGTTGAGACACGGTTTACATCCTACAAGCATAATGATTACGTCACCGAAAGCGGGTTCGCAAAATGACATGCCCTTTCCAGGAGGGGTACTGTGCTTGAAGCGTCGAAATAAGTATGTTATTGTTGATTAAACAATCTAAATATGATATCAAAATTTCGACGAAAGATTTTTCTACAAAGTGATGTATTTCATTTCTCAATTGCTAAGTTTCATCCTGAACCGCTTGCAAGTATGATACAGCATCTTTAATATCATAACATGCTGCTAGCATTGATTGTTCAGTGGCTAGGGGGCGTGAAAGCGTAGTGGTTAGCGCGTTCTTCTTCGGATCAAGAGGTCTGTGGTTCAAATCCCGCCCGAGGCGGCAACTTTGTAGTAAACAACTGTTCTAGACGTAGTAAGGTTTTGAGGCAATGCTACACTAAATTTTAGTGATCATCTCCACAGTCTGATTAAAATCGACCGTACTCCGAGGAATAAATATAAAAAATATTGTCTCTATCGGGGCTCGAACCAGCCAGAACATCCTCTCCGTCTCGTCATCTCCATGGCTATTGATGTGAAATGGCAGATTATGTGTGTTTGCTACTAATTATACTTAGGGGTTTTAAAGCGAACCATAAATGCATTGCAAATTTGATTTTGCTCACGTGAGTATATTTACTCACATGAGCAAATATTTGCTTATAAATGGTGTATTAGTGAGGTGGTCATGTCTTTAAATGTGCCATTTGCATTTCCAATGCACATTATAGGCACAAATGTTCGAGCCATGATGATGTTGCATTCAACTGAAATTTCGCCATGGTCAAACGAATGCAGAAAGATCTTAACAGAGGAAACACATTGCGGGACTGCAGTGTAGTCCAATAGAGAGGCGTTTCAAACTTTCGCTGCAACCAGATCTCTGTGCAACATTTCTGTGTGAAACCATCCTGCAGCCGAACAATGGTTCTACCTCCATGATGATATCATGCAGAAATATAGGTTTTATTGTGATAAGTATGACTTTAGAGATACATGCCATTTAGGTAATGTTATGATTTGTTACTGTTATGATTTCAAGTTCACACAATGACAATGTCATACTAATCTAACAATGTAATATTTGGGATCACATTATCTTGAAAAATACATATTCAAATACATTATTCGAACCCACACCCTATTTATTATATTATTACATTTCAATTGTAGATGCGTCTTATTTGTAGGTATGAAACTTACACAATCAATATGAAATATACTATATTCACAGTGCAAGTATGATGACTTTATTAAATTCTGGTCTGTATGTCATAATCTATTTTAATACTTTTTGTCACCTTTTCTTGATGTACCTATCCAATTACAATATGCTTACCTGTATTTTCAAACTGTGTTTATGTTACTATTGTTATGCAAATCATGTATGTAATAATGTTATGAAATGAACTGATTGAATGTATTGTATGATGGAGATATCAACAACAAAAAAGTTTAAAAAAAAAAAAATATACAATTTATTTACAAATTCATGTTTAGTTATCCATAATATCAATTAATAATACAATTGCTTTTTTCACTTGGGTATGTTTATCACTTCGTGGATACTCTTATTGTGACGGCATAATAATGTTTTCATAATTCTCTAAATAATTGTTTCAAGGTTTTGTATCACTGAATATGAAACGATAATTATATTTAACCTTTAGCACGATGTCACGGATATTCATTTATATACAATAGAAATCCGCCTTGTCATTTTATAACAATTACACAGCGTGAGGTCACCATAACACGGGTCATAATGTCATAACGAAAACTACGCAGAAACATTTTTGACATGATTTGACTTTTTATAGGAGAAATAATTGTTACAGCTGCAACAAGTCACGTGTCGATAGGATGGTAAAATTTAGCTTTTATCTTTGGAACATTTAATTTTATTTTACTTTTATTCCAAGTTTTATCAACTATTTTGTTTTCAGAACCATTTTTCGGAATAAGATCAAAATACACTTGGAAATATGAGAACAAAGAGTTTTTCGAAAAAAAAAAATAAAGCAAAAAACTCGTTATCGCAAATGAAATAAGTTAAAATGGAGGTAAAATATATATTTACAATAATTATGTGTAGATTAATTCATCAACCTTTTACCTACATTATATTTTCTATAACGAGTTCCTGTCATAAAAACAGTCATGCTCAATAAAATTTCAGTCTGTGTAAACCGGCTTATCTTTATTGCTGTTGTAAATTTCGAAATTCTGGCCCTAAATTATTGAAATTTACAACATATCAATTAAGCATGATCTACATTGACAGGTGCATTTACCCCTTCCAATGAGGTCGCGTACTACATATATATATATATATATATATATATAATAAAATTACGGAATTGGGAACATAAACACATTCATATTAGCCAACTAGCGCTTTAGTTTTGAATGTCAGTTGTCATTATATATATATATATATATATATATATATATATATATATATATCTGACAAACACTAGCTAATGAGCCTGTACAAATATATATAACTTAAGTTTTGAAACCATTAAACCATTTACTGTTTTATTTTACACTTTTTTCTTATTTAAAATGTTGTCAACTTCAAACGAAGCTATTCAGCACTACAACAAACACACCAAAATGAAATCCATTCACATGAGAGATAGTTTAATAAACATCTTATGTAAATACACTTTTAACTATCAAACTACGAATTGTTGACAGTTTACCAAGATCATCATGACAATCATTGTTTTAGAAATGACGAAATGCAATACAAAAACCTCAGGTTAGCCCAACTCAAGATTAACAGAGTTATCGCCCTTTAAACTTCAGGGTAAAAAAGTTTTGTGAAAATGAGTGAGTGAGTGGGTTATTGTTTTGCGCCGCTTGGGTAATATTTCAGTCATAAGGGGCGTCCGTGAAAAGGACTACTATGATCTACTTCGGCAAACCTAAAAAAACACATCGTAAAGATTCTTCATATTGGATGGGACCGAAAGATCATTTTATGAACGATTCCTTGAAATAATGTTGTGAGTTACATTAACAACCTCCCTAATAACACAATTAATGCATTTCCTAACAAATGACATGCTTAAGTATTTACATGTTATAATTTCTTACTAAAACAAAATGTACCAAAGAAGGTTTGATTTTTTATTATTTAGACATTGTAAAAGCAATGGAAATATCTTCAGAAAACCACTCAACCAATTATGTTTTGGTTTTCAGACAGCATGCTTGAGTATTAAAAACACATGAAATTTTAACATATCTAAAATCTAAATCTTCCAGCGGCGTTTGCATTTCTCTTCATTAATGTCACCACATTCCAAACATCACGATTGATGATTTTCTGCACATAACAATGATCACTCTTCACTGAATTGATTTGGTTCATTTTCGAATCGAATTCTGACTAAAATTTCAATAGCCAAATAGCGTTTACACTACCCTATGGAATTATTTACCAATTCAAAGATCCGATTTTTCTGCATTTCTGAACATGCTCGAATGTTTACAACACATTTGAACTTCGAAGCAAATTCTAACTAAAAGCTAAATACCCCAACGACGATGTGCAAGCTTGCATTTTGAGACATCCCAAATATTTTGATTCCGAAATAATCACCCCACTCCCAAACTATTCACTCATTTGAGAATCTGAAGAATTCGATTCTGTTTCTCTTTGTCCATGTAAATGTCAGCACCGGTAGTAACAGACAGTTCAGTATTGCACCCTTCTGTCTGTCTCGCACCTGTCGTGTACACCTGAAACACCGATTCCTCTAAATCTACCTCAAATTTTCCCAAGACTGTCTTCCTGTTATTGTCGATGAAGCCAATGGTACCAGAATCCGTATCAAGCACGGTGCCAAAACACAATCTTGCCCGAGTCCCCTTCTGGTTTGGTATTGTGTCCATGAAACACTTGTATAGCTGGCTGTCAGCCCACAATATCGTACAGACACTCTTGAAATGATGGGTTGGACACAGTTCCACACTTATACCCCATGTCGGGTGTTTATTCTCAGAGTTCCTCCTGCCATTTTTATCCCTCTTCTCTTCATAGAAACCCAGCTCGAATAAAGGATGACCAAATACTACCAGAGAGTGCAGGTCGACTTCTTCATTGGTTTCCCAGTATATTGGGGTGGATTGGTATTCCAAGGTGATTGGCACTGAAGATTGAAATTTATATTTGTTAGTAATGATTGGGATGATTTTTTAAACTGAATCGCAAAACCGTTATTTGAGTACATTACAAGAAAGGGTATCTAGTTTGGTACTGTGATCTCAACTACGCTTTTGATGCAAATTTGTACACAGAGTTTAGAGAAACCATGTCTTACAAGGGAAATTAAAAGAAACTAAACTTGGCATGCGATTAATATTTCAGGATTAATTGTGTTATTGCTTAGAGACTTAAATGGGAAGAAAACACAAGAAAAGTATCTAGTTTGGTACTGTGATCACAACTACGCTTTTGATACAACTTTTTACACAGAATTTTAGAGAAACCATGTCTTAAAAGGCAAATAGAAAAAAACTAAACTTGGCATGCGATTAATGTTGCTATTGTTTAGAGACATAAAATGGGAAGAAAATAATTACTTTTTTTGAACTATGCAGGTTTAACTTGATTTATCTTTTGTGAAAACAGATGAAACGGTTGATGGAAACAAAAAATGAAAATACCCCCCCCCCCCCCCCCCCCCCCCCCCCCCCCCCCCCTCTCTTAAAATCTGACTGTGCAAGTTACGTTGGTCGGTTTGAACTTGAATACATACACATGCTATTTTGAAATGTATTTAATCATCATTTAACGAAGGACACTCTCTGTTACATAATTATAAGAAGTTGTTGCGGAGAAAAAGAACTGACGCATATAGTCAGGATATCTGGATATCCTCAACATATCGTCAGGGGGGTCAGCAGTAGATTTCATCGTCAGCCTCGGTCCTTTGGTAAAGTAAACACATAAAAAAACAATAAAAGATGAAGAAATCAAATAATATATTTCAAACTTTTAACTATTTTAGGTTTCTGTATATTATGTATATCTTGAAAACACTTGTACCTGATATACTTCTGTTTAAATACCAAAAATGTGGTACGGACTATCTTGTTTGAATTAAAATTGCCTTTGGTCATCATAATGGAAAATATTCGCTAAACATTTCTTTTGGGTAACACGTAGACGCATTAACTGATTTTAAGATAACCGCCTGTCATTAGAGAGGGTCATGTTTACTACATTCAAACTGAACCACTTCACCAATCAATGAATTTAAGCATAGTTGAATTGCTTTCGATGTCAATCATTTTAATTGAATGTGAAAGTTGACTCTAGTTTTAAAAAAACCAATCACCCATCAATAACTTTAAGCATCGTTGAATGAGCTTTCGATGTCAATCATTTTAATTGAATGTGAAAGTTGACTCTAGTTTGAAAAACAAAACAAACAACAACTAACCTAGTAAAACAACTTCTTCTGGTTTTGCGTCCTGGAAGCACCACACTGCACTGTTTGTCTCTGTAACGTGAAATAAATTACCAATTGTTGTAAATTACTGTATAGCGCCGCTTGGGAAGTGTTTCAATCAGTAGCAGCGTTGAATTATCATAGAATGGCAATAAATTTCTTAAAATGTCTAGAAAATCAATTCAGATTTCAATAAATCGTGCAATTATTATTGAAACAGTATTATGGTTGACAATATCCCAAACTTTAACTACAGGTGAGAGTAATATATAGGTATATTACTTACCTCTCCTCAGCTTCTCACACCGCCGCTTGTATGCCTGTATCTCCAACTGATTACTTGTTGCCTCCTTAAAATGTTTTTAAAAAAAAATGAATATGATGGATAAGAACAATATTCATACCTTTGCTGTGTTTTTTAAACCTTATATGTTTAAATTTACTAAAATCATTAAAACATGAAATGGTTAAATAAGGAGGTAAAATTTGAAGTAACATTAAGTTCAGACCTAATCATTAACTGATTGCGACTTGCCTCCGTAATTCTCTTTATTAAGTTACTTTAAATCAATATAGTATGAAACAATATTTTTTCATGTGTAAATTATTAATATTCACTCCATAAATTAGTGCAGCTGTCAAAAACAATTGAAATGATTTAAATTGGTAAAACTCTGGTGAAAGGGATAAAATGATTTCACTGAAAATCAGTGTCGACAAAATGGTAAAGATGAACATGTTCTACCTTGTTTGTTATTTAAACCACTAACACAATTGTTTCATTCATATTTGTTCAATTATCAACTTACTTCAACCATGATGTCCATTTCTTCATAAATCATTCGCAAATCTCTTCTTTGCTCTGTAAATTTGTAATTTAAAATTCTTATTTCATTCAAAATAACAGACATTCAATGTAGTATTGCATTTGGAATTTTATATTGTACATTCGACACATAATACTTCAAGATCGGTTATTTTTATTTGCATAAATGTGAAATCAACAAATCTTTCATCATTTCATAATTGAAGTTTAATTTGATTCATCTTCAACATACCTTCAATCTTTCGCTCATTCTGTGAAATAACCTGAAAATATAAACATTTATTCACAAGAGCATAGAATTTGCAGAATATAATCGGTATGACATAACCAAAGTACAAATCATTAAATAAATATCATGAATGAAGAAATTAACCAACTTTTAGAATATCTTTCTAACAATTCAAATATCAGAGCAAACATGAACACCTAACAACATGACATCGTGAGTATACCAATCTAATATTTTCCCTAAACATATTATTCTAAATTTTCTGTCACTGTAATATACTAAAAGCAATCTATTTGTACGTTAAACAAACTAGCAGTAAACTAATGTAAAAATCATCTTTGCCAAGTCACTTTAACATAGTTCACGAAAAATTAGTACAAAAGGGGAATAAAGTTCATACAACAGTAAAGTTTCTGCAGGACACTAAATCATTGTTCATGACTTTACTTTAGCCAACCTTCGAAAGTGAAGCGGTCCCTTTTCTGGATATTTCTTAGAGAATAAAATGAGATAGAATCGGTTATAGAGAAACTATTACCCTCGGAAGTGTATCAAGACTTTAACGAAACTCATGCAAATTTGTGTATAACCCTCGCTCTCGCTCGGGGTATAAAAAAAATCACACTCGTTTCGTAAAAGTCATATGACACACTCCCTCGGGTTAAATATCTATGTTTATCATCCAAAATTGTGTTCCACAGGAGATATCGCTTGTGAAAGATCAAGCGATATCTCCTAGGAGATATCGCTTTGGTAGTAGATTTTGAACAATGCCCTGTAATCAGAAAATACATGACATCACAAACGTTTTACATCATCAGTAATGACATCACAATGCTATGACATCATAAACACAACAACGTCACAATGCTATGACGTCATTAACACAATGACGTCACAATGCTATGACATCACTGCTTATAGGGAGGTTTAGGGCTGAGCAGTGTTCAAAGATGTACATTTTTCATGGTAATGTGATGAAAATGATTTTGGATGATAAATTGAATCTCACCCTCGTGTCTTCTGATATCAAATATATCAACACTCATTGATAAAAGTAAAATATCCTCGGCAAGCCTCGGATATTTGTTACCTTTATCAACTTGTGTTGATATATTTGATATCAGAAGACACTTGGATGAGATTCTCTATTTATTCAAAATGACAACCAGTATTTGGACTCATCTTACATTGTTCAGTCTTTGAATTTCTGATTGTTTCTTTGACAGCTCCTGATCAAAGGTTTCCTTACTAACAACCAGCATGTCCTTTAAACCTGGAGGAAAACATATATATATATATAGACAAGGTAACCCTTCGCTAGTTACCTGTACAATGTCCTTCAAGCCTGTGGAACAAAATATGAAATAAGACAAGTAAATCAACCATTCGCTAGTTTATCGCATTTGTGATACAACATTCAAGTAAAGAATTTTATATGAAACAATTAGAAATACCTAAACAATGATCAATTTAATCACATACACCTATCGGATGAAATACAAATTGATGTATTCACTATGATTTTATTGGAGTTTTTTAACAGGGTTATTAGAACATACCTAAATTCCAAAACAAAATAGTGATTAGGAACATGTGATTAGTTTCGGCAGGGGATTGAGAAAACGTTATTCAATATACCGCCACGTAGTCCTATTTGTCATTTTAATTTTCACAGAATGTGAAACTTTGTTTTAAGTTTGCCTTGTCAGAAGACGTACTCATTTTGAGGATAAAGCGAAGCGCTCTTAAAAGGCTCATGAAACATACATTTAAAAATGTTATGTCCTTTGAAACTGACAGTCAATATCTGTGATTGTTTCGGTTGAGTGTAACCTTCACACCTAACATGCTTATCCAAATGCACGAACTGCACGTGCTGGTTGTATATTTCTCTTCCATAACATTCTTAACTGCACGGAATATACGTGTGGTTTAAAGAGCCACTCCGTGAGTTGTTTGGGGTGACATATCATCCTACGTAAGTTGTTTCTCAATGAAAGTCAAATCTCGAGAAAAAGATTTCGGTAGGTTTGGTAAAAAATACGACATTTCCAACACATGCTACAAGTCCGTAACAACATCCATGAACCTACATGTATGAACCATGAACCTTTTGCAGGGAGGGTCAGTTTCTCTTCACCTTCGAAAATCAACGAGTCAAGTTTCCATCCTTGCATCCACATTTCCCTAACACAGAGCAATTAACCTCACCTTGTCAAATATATTACAGGTCATATCGCCCATGCGTCCATCTTGCTTTACAAAGGTGATTCTTTTCTCTCGCTCCATTATTCTTCAGTAATGGAGCGTTGTATTTTACATCAAGTTTTTCACTTGAATTTTCAAAATTCAAAATATTTTTAGTTATAATTTTGAATAGGCATTAAGTTAAGTGTAATTGAAGTCGGTTAATATCTTCGTAACTCTTCATTCCTAAAAAATAATGAGCCTTTTTTTTTGGAATGGAAAGTTACTCGGACATCAACCAGTACATAAAATCGTGTCCAGCTTTCCAAAACTCTCTCTACTGTCATAAGATTAGAGGTACGCTAATGGCTAGAATACTGCCCAAGCGGCGTAAAACAATAACTCTCTCACTCATATAATTAGACTCTTTCATAGAAATAGTAGTCATTCCCAATCATTCTATCACACCCACATCATATTCTACTGACCTTTCCCGGCAGCAGTTGAATCCAGTCTCTCCTTGATGAAGGGTTGAGTCTGGTCCAGGACTCCACAGAAGACTCTATACCCACCAGCCCCCTTCATCTTCAGAGTGTCGAGTAGTGCCTGGCACCTCTCCGAGTGTGGTTCCCTCCCCGCACACCTCTCATAGTCCTCCTGTGAGAAGACTTTACCTGAGTACAGGTGATCGAGGATTGGGACGGCGTCCAGGTGATTCTTCAGATACACGTGGTTTACCTGCAGAATGTCCAGGTAACTCGTCATCTGAAATACAGGTGTGTCATACACGTTTAATATTGTATACTGTTGTATTTTGTACAAACTGAGATAATACTACTGCTGAAAACGGCTCAGTTGATTTTGTTTTCGAGCAGCATTCATGAGATCTTTTCAAGGACAAGTGTAAAATGTAAAAGTAACCTGAAAAAATGGTGCAACACACGTGACAGGAGATGATTCACTTGTGTTTTGTCAAAAAACATTATAAATCGTGGGAGTCGGTAATGCACATACTTGGAAAATTGTTATTTACTATACACGACACAATTGGCATAGACCATGCCCTCGCATTCACCTGATATCAAGGTACACTTAATTAACATGCGTTATCTCTAGGTCACTCGTAATCTTAAAAAATTTCATCATATATATACGTTGAAAAATTTAAAGATGACAGTGTTTATGGCTGTTTTCGTCCTCAACATAATAAATCGTGAGAGTCCGTGGGAACCTTTGACTATTGAAACGGTCCAATCATTCTCTCCCCAAAGAGGCATATGAAGTCACTAAATGTTAATCGAGTCTCTGTTCTAATTCGCGAAATTTGTGGGGTTCGACTGGGAAATGTCTGACTGGAGGCAAAGAAAGTTAGTTGTGCAATAAGCGACGCTAATTTAAATCCATCATTTTGGCTAATGAATCATGGAAAAGGCATTGTGATATGCACGCCATTTTCCATGCGAGAGGAGTTTTTGTTTGCTAATAAAATTCACATTGATTGCCAGGGGAAATGATGGAACCAACGGATTTGGTTTAATCAGAACAGAGGCTCGATCAACATTTCATGACTTGATCTACCAATGTTGAGAGAGAATGGGGCCCTGGTGGAAAAGATCCGTCGTTCAGATTGCATCATCCTGCTACATCAGCGTATATTGTCTCCGCTAATGCTACAACCTATCCCCTGATATCCTCCTATATGCATGTATTTTGTGATTTTTATATTTTCTTCTAACTCAGACATACAATGATCCTTATCTGGATATTGATAAGTGTTATACAAATATACAAACTTAGTTTATAAGTAGGTAAAATAACCATGATGTAGGCCTACCTCTCAGCAGACGTGCAATGCATAACACTTACGAGGCATCTTGTGATAATGATATTACAACTTCCCTCTATGAAATGGTCTATTTCATAAGATACCATTACACTTAAATCCTGCTACATCAGCGTATATGTCTCCGCTAATGCTACAACCTATCCCCTGAATCCTCCTATGGTCTTCTGTCGTATCGCTATATATAGTAAGCCAATCAAACAATGCCCTTTCAGCGATAGCGGCAAACTAGTTTCTTGGCTTCGTTGCGCGTGCTCACCTCGTGATTCAAATTAACCAATAGGAGCGCTGATGTAGCAGGATGTTACACTTACGAGTCATCTCGTGATAATGATTTTACTACTTCCCTCTTTAAAATGGTCTATTTCTAAAAGATGCCATTATTAATATATTCTTTATTGGTACATTTAACAAAAATGTCAATAACTAACGCATATATTTCAAATTTGAATTATATAATAGTTCTATATGGTATTTTAAATATAGAACATTAAATATAAATCGGTTTTCTTTATTTGAGAATAATTTCTTCGTACTTGTCAAAAGATTACAGATATCAATCATGTACTCTTTCACATTTCTGTCTGATTATGAAAAATACATAAACCATATTTGTTGACATATGAAGTATACTGTCAAACATGGTTTACAAAAAATAGTTTACAATATAAGTTAGTTACTATTAATAAAGATGTTTAGCCTTTTGAAATCATAACATATTTTATACAAGGTATCGTATGTCTGCTGCTGTTTTTATTATTTATGTATTATATCATTTTGCTCATTGAAATACGAGGAAAAAAAGATTGAAGACATAGACAGACCGACAGACAGACATATTGTTTATTAACGTCTCGCCTCAAAATGTTACATAAAAATATATACATCATTAAAAGAGCCACTCCTTTTGGAATTACGAGAGACGAACAATATAAAAATGTACAGTAAATTTTACTAATATATATACATAACAGTACAGTAAATATCAGAAATATGTATTAAAGGATATAAGACATATGTACAGATTACTCAAATGACCCAAATTAGGTTACAATATTAGTGAATGTCAAGATGCTTAGCCATGTGTGAAAATATGTTTTGATAACATTCCGTCCAGATATAAGTTAGTCATTGTCTTGTCACGCTCTGTTTGTTACAAAACAACGACGTGGAAGTTTTCTTTTTCCTCCTCATCAGTTATGTTACGTTACCTTGACCCAGACAGACAGATTCTTTATTATAGTCTTACCTCGCATTTGTAATATACAAATACAAAACAAAATACATATTAAAAAGAAACATAGGGCGATCCACCAAAAAAGGTTACGAGAGATTTAATTAAAATGAATACATATATACATGTGTACATACACTAACCGTGTAAAAGTCAAATCGGCACAAATAAAATGCGAATAAGAAATGAAAATGTATAAATTCCAAGAGTGTTTTAGAGATACAAGCATCAAATTAATATGAAATAAAAGTAAAGATATGATAAAAAAAAGGCACAAAAGTATACCCAAGTTGTAAAATACGTGATAAATTATTTATTTATGATATAAAAAGTCATTACGGATGGTTAAGATAGATGTGCAGGCCTTGGCACTGATAAAATTCACTTAAGGTGAGGAGAGAATAAAACCTACTTTCCTTAAATCACTAAGATCTGAAAATCTAGGGCATTTTAAAACACACTGGGTTTAAAGGGTCAGTAGCACGTTTTAAGGAGGAATATAAGGTGATGTCAGGAAATTAAAAATAAATTGTTCCAATTGAAAGACACAGAATAAAACAACAAGGAAGCAGTAATAAATCAAATATTCAATTTAATGTTCAGCCATGCGATTCCCTTTTCTTATAAAAATGAATTAAAGGTGTTCACATAAAATGGCCGCCAATAGACTTTATGTCAATCTTTATAATTTGTTCTCTGACTATGAATTATTGGTTTGTGTAATGCAATTTATGACACAATCAAATTAATCAATTAAGCATTAAAGGGGCAGTAGCACGTTTTTTGATAATTTTATATTTTTAAAATTGCACTTATAATTGTAAGTAAATGCCTAATGTATTATATTGACAGTGTCAACAATCACATTTACACAAGCCAATCACCCATAGTCAGAGGACAAAGTATGAGGATTCACATAAAATCCATTGGCGGCCATTTTTTGTGATCACCTTTAATTCATTTTTGTAAGAAAAAGGAATCGCAAGGCTGAACCTTACGCTATATATTTGAATTATTACTGCTCCATTAAGTCTAAATACATTGTCTTTCATTTGAAACCATTAATTTTCATTTTCCTGACATCACCTTATATTCCCCCTAAAAACGTTTACTGCACCTTTAATGTACAATTATCAATGACAAATTGAAAATTTTTTTCAAAAAACGTGCTACTGCCCCTTTAAAGATCACGTCTGACCCATCAACAGGTGAAGAACAACATGGTTGAATATCAAATTTCATTCAATAGTAGATGTAAAACGTACTTAGTTGAGGTTCTTTTGAATACAAAGATGTGATATAAATATTTCAATATTAAAGGAGCATTTAAACTAAACAAAATCACTCGCATTTACAAAAATATCCTTTACAGTCCATATTAGAAAAAGATGAGCTTACGTTTATATAAATTGATGATTAACATAGAGACCAATGGTTAACAGATTTGCGTTAATCAATCACATATAGAAGAAACATGGCAACACGTTTAATCATTAATTCATTTTCGGAGCTTGACAGCATGAGGTTAATTTTGTGTGTTAAAGTTTTGTTTATTCATATTTGTATTGACCATCATATGTTTACATGTGCATGTTTATGATATGTATTTTTTATCATATGTGAGAAAACAACTCAATATTATTTTGTGTTGTAACTATATTCTGTTTGATTATTCAACATTTTTGTTCCATTTAAACTGACCAGTGAATTGATTTTTTTGTAACCCAATTATTTGCTTTAAAAAGATTTGAAAATGCAACTGTGTAATCATTCATGGTGAGCGAATAAATGGTTCAATGATATATTAAGCAGATTAAAGACCAAGATTCTTAACAAAAATAAATGGCCTCCTTTCGGACGCAGTTCCATCATATTCAAGGAAATATATGTTAAAGGGGCAGTAGCACGTTTTTTTAAATTTCATATTTTATATTTTTTGAATTGTTTGTTAATGCTCAATGTATTATTTTGATAGTGTCAAATATCTCATTACACAAACCAATCATTCATAGTCAGAGAACTCACATAAAGATTCACATAGAGTCCATTGGCGGCCATTTTGGTGTGAACACCTTCATTTCATTGTGTGTAAGACAAGAGAATTGCATGGCTGAACTCGACATTAGATATTTGATCTATTACTGCTTCATTTAGTTTAAATACATTGTCTTTCAATTGGAAAAAATTGTTTTTCATTTTCCTGACATAACCTTATATTCCCCATAAAACGTGATATTGCCCCTTTGAGAGATTTTTCTATAAAGAGTATTCGAATTGACCAGAGTATTGACCCAGTCAGCCAGTTCAAATATAGCAAAGCCTAGAGTATTAATCTTTCACATATCGATATACCCTTGCTTGAGCTTTTATTGATTTATTGACGAGACCAAAGCTTCTTTGCAATGCAATTGTTAGCTAATTCCTGTTGCCCTTGCAATCCGCAATCGATCAGATAGTTACCGTATTTGTTCTGGACTAAACACTTGAAAGTTAATTATTTTTATATTTGAATTGAAGAGCATTTTGTATATCAAGGTTACCTGTTGTCCTGCTGGCTCCCATGTTTAAAGACCAGAACCTCCTTATAAGGAGATCGTGAGTCACTAAAGTAACCTTACTGTAATGTTAAAGGGGCAGTAGCATGTTTTAGGGGGAATAAAAGGTGATGTCAGGAAAATGAAAATTAATGGTTCCAATCTAAAGGCAATATATTTAAACTAAACGAAGCAGTAAAAAAACCAAATATATAATGTAAAGCTAAGCCATGCGATTCCTTTTCTTACACAAAATGAATTAAAGGTGTTCACACAAAAATGGCTGCCAATGGATTTTATGTGAATCTTTATATTTTGTTCTTTGACTATGGATGATTGGTTTGTGTAATGAGATTTTTGACACTATCAAAGTAATACATTTAGCATTAACGTTCCTTTATCAGTGATAAATTGGAAATATAAAATTGTCAAAAAACGTGCTACCGCCCCTTTAAAGAATGAGAGTAAAGCTTAACCTAAATAAGGCTTGCTTTGTAAAAGGGGGCCCAAATTTCTGTAAAAATTTTTCAGATGCAAACCTAAAGTGTCAATTGAAGACAATCGGTAGTTGAGTGGTCATAATTATTTAGGTACTTAAAACTTCATACCATTTATAAGAATTAAACAAATCGGTTTTCTGGTTTTGGTGTCTTTTATAATATCTCAGTGTCAATTGAACGCCACAGCTCAAAAGCAAATGTGAAATTAAGAATAAAACATTACGGTGAAAATAATCCAAATGTATGGAACTTCTTTGAAATACAATCAAAGGCATCAGGAATATGTGAGTCACTTACCATTATCACAGAGCTAAGAAAGCTTTATCAATATATCTAATGACACATTTAAATAAATTTAGATTAACGTGGTAATACAGACATAACTGTTGAGCTAAATTTGTTCAGATAATGTAATGTTGAACTTTTATCATGGTCATGTATGGTTTGTGATAATTTGACCCGGTATTTATGAGTAACTACGGTAAATGCAATGCACAACCGCTGCAGTTGCAAAACACATCCAATCAACGAAATTTATAAATAATAGAATAGATTCAGTCAAATAAAACAATCCCATTCATTCAATTTGATAAAAACTGCATTCTCACATATACTGCATCTTTTAGTAAAAAATAATGAAACATTAACGCTGCAATGAATGAATACGTAATACAATAACTCCCAGTCATCGGGCACTATGCAACGTCTAAGAGCGTTACGTTAGGGAATTGACAGGACATACTCAATGGCTTCTCTTGTTACAATACACGTTAGGAGGTTAAGGACAAACATGTCCTATTATTTTCTTGATTTATACTGTTGGTGTTATAAGGTACTTATTTTCTTTTTTCAAGATCGTTTATGTCCGATATTGCTTGTAATTTCCTCTGATAAACAAAATACAATATGTACAATCAAAACTAAACTTACTCTAAATTCTACTGAATTTACATCCGTGTAGATTATAGGAAGAAACGTCTATTGTGGTTATTTATAATCTGATCATCTTCCAAGACAAGGATAGGGCCTACGTCCTGTATTCTTTTGGCCAGTTTATTTAATTTACAATAAAACCCCTAGCTTGCTGATAACTAGTATCTTTGTACCTAGATCCTTTAAAATTGTCGTGATCCTCCATAAATATTTGATGTTTTTTTCTCGAGGGGCGTGTACTAGTCGCCATTTTCCTACCTACGAGTATGAGTGAAGACTGAATTACCTGTACTGTGAATGAGGTAATTGGTATTTGCTTCCATGATGATGAGGATGATAAGTGCAACATCACCATTATCGATTTATTCTAATGGTACGTTTCATTACATTCATACAAAGATTTACTTACCTCCGTTGTTTTGTCGTGTCCTGTTTATCCCATGATCCTGTTTGATGCTGGTGTGTTGTGACCGACATTTATCCGAGCGTGTCCCTGGTTCCGTCTGACTGCCTTCGCCTCATACAATAAACATCGGTCTGTGTGACATGGACTTGAAGTGAGTTGATATTGATAATTTAAAACACAACTACTCTGTGGGCAAAAATTAAATTTTATTCTAACAAGCTAGCATACATAGGATATCAGTTACATAACATTACATAACAATGACCATAGCAAGCGTGCTGCTAGTAGCAAAGTAGCAAATAATGAATTGATAGCATGTGTGATAAGATAAGCTAAGCTAATGGTATATAAGCATTAATAATAGGTAATTATAAAATGTTATTAGTGAGTCCCTTTAAATTGCTGTAAGACTATATTTAGGAGTGGCTGGGACTGACTGCTTTCCCCTCATACAATAAACATCGGTCTCTGTGACATGGACTTGAAGTGGGTTGATATTGATAATATGGATACAGAACGTTTGATAACCTTTTAATGTGTAAATTCTATTGTCCAATGACAATTTATTATCCCCCATGGGAGAAACTTTTCACGTGAGCTCGAGGCAGATTGAATTTAAATGTTTTGTTAGTTTTTTTTGGGGGGGGGGGGGGGGTATTTTTTACGGAAAAGGAGTGGGAGGGGCGTGGTTTTGTTTTGGGGTGTTTGTGGGGGGGGGGGGGGGGGTATTTTTTACGGAAAAGGAGTGGGAGGGGCGTGGTTTTGTTTTGGGGTGCAAGATTTCTTTTTATGTTAGCAGAGGGGTCAGGGGGCAAAGGGCTTTGCGTTGACCGAAAAAGCTTTCCCATCTTTGGTAACAGGAGCTGCAGCTCGAATAGGAGAAAGAATACCTGTTTTTTTGTCTTAAAACGATATACGATTATCATTTTCGTTTGCACATACTTGGTGTCTACTGGCTGTCCTATTTTTAGAATTCAACTGTGAGTCATATTTGGCGTTTCGTTGTTAAACTATTTCCTTCTTGTAAATAGCTACCATTTTTCTGTATTTAATAAGATAATATTGATTGTTGTCAGTTACTGAAGAATAATTTATACTACATTTATGAGAGAAAGTCTGTTGTTCTTAATCCTGGAAGTGATACAGTAGACATATCAAGTTTTTAATAGTTATACATATTTAAAATTTGATTCTACAAAAGACTATAACAGTAATATTAACCCACATACATTTTATGACGCCATTTAAAAGTTTTGTCTGTGTTCATGAAGGTCTTGTTCACCGCTTGTTCGATGCATATCCTTAACATTTGATTGCACAAATGAGTATACTAATCCCATGTCCTTAGCCACAAATGTAAGATGTCAAAGTTCCGATAGCTTTCCATTTAGCAGTCGAGTAGAGAAATCTCATTAAAGTAAGATCCATATTTTTCTCTTTATGAATACATCATCACTTTACCGGTCACTTAGCTAATAAGGAGATAAACATACTGTGTTAGGAAACCAGCGGCATATTAAGGAATTATTATAGCTCTTAATTTAATTCAAAGTCGAACGCGAAGCTATCGGTATCATTGAATTGTTGGAAATAAATTTGAGGTAAGTGTATTCCGAATCCTAGTTTTATGATTTTATGTCTGGTTAACTTCCTAACGCTATGTTACTGAATGACGGACCCTGATTGGTCAATTCGATAAGTCATGGGCAATATACATGAACTAAATTGATGAAAAAGATAGAAAAAATCAATGGTATGCAAGGGTATGGCAGTGTGTATGAATGTCTAAGCGTTTGCTTGTTTTTTATAAAAAAAATTTCATACAATTTCTTGTTATTTTTTTTATTTAATGTTTTTGTTCCTATGATTGATTCCCTTCGTGTGGATCAAAACTTCACGGGGGGAGAGGGCGGGGATTGGGGGAAATATGCCTATAAAAATAATAAAAAGATTCGATAAGTCCGCTAACGCGAGCCATTACAACACCTAGCTAGTAGCTTGACTTAATATGGGAGTATGACGAGTGTTATTGAGGCTAGGTTTACTTAGACTGACACTGTTACATGACATAGTTGAAGTATGACATGTGGGAATCTGTGTCAAGCGTAATTTGTCCTTAAAGCAGCCTTTCATTTTGATGTATATAAATTGAAAATCTACACAGCGAACAACCAGAAGGTAACCTCTATCCGGCGCTCTGCTCTTAACCTAGTCTAAAATTATAGTGAAACTCACTAATTGGGAAACTCAATAGACTCAGGTTTAGTACCATTATATTGACACAGCAAGTAAAAGGAAACGGCATTGAATATTAGGATAGAATCAGGTAAAGATCAATCAGCTTACGTTTTACTGCTTATTGATATTTGCTTTTTCACGATTTTGCCTTTTGGTGTCCCAAAACATAATTAGTTTAAATTAATGATGATATTTGTTGTAATGATATCCATTTCATGTCAACTGATCATACTTTTAGTAGCTATATATAACTTAAGTCACTAGTTACAATCGTATTTAACCTTTTAATTCGCAAATTCTATGGCCTAAAGACAAAATCAGATATGATATTCCTCAATCGTTTGATGGTCAGCTTATTATAAAAAATCGTTGAAAAGGAAAGTTCCTAGTTTAGTTTCATATTCTACATGTCAGATAAAAAAGATCAGTGAACTGTAAACGTCAACATAGTAACACCAATGTTGATTTTTATCACTAAAAGTTTATCCTGTCTTTTCGGCGCAAGAACAAAACTTATATTTTTTGGTGAAAAAATTAATACAGTTAAAGTTCATTCGTGCTTCTTCAAATGTCAACATGAAATTTTACTCCCTGAATAAATGAGTCCCTACGACCGTAACATTACCACAAATCCAAAACATCAGACCTGTACGTGATTATCGAACACACAATTTTCAGGTATAAATAACACTATATGAATTTAAATATCAATTGAATCGAAAACCTTATTTACACTGACAATACCAAGAATAACAACGACAATAGCCAGGATGAAATATATGAGTTAATGTAAAGTTTTGTTTAGGTTGTCAAATTGTTATTCACATACAGAACTTTGAAAATCATTTCTACTGTTCTGAAGATATTGAACTAGCATTGTCTATACATTACACGGTATGTAGTAAATAATAACCCGGTACCGAGCCCGAGCAGAGGTTATTTCCATAACCCGAGGCAAACGGGCTATTATTTACTACATACCGTGTAATGTATAGACAATGATAGTTGAATACCTTCAGAGCCGTGGAAACATTACAAGATATTTTATTGCAATATTGATATATATTTATAGGAAACATAAAAAACCAAACATGACACACAAAATTTTACATCAAGTGGCATTGATCCTCGGTAGCTCACCAGTTAAAGGCGCTGCTTGACAACACTTTCGTCGTTTATAAATCCAAATTTTACAAGTTCAATTGTTTGCGTTTGTTTACAATCTTATAACCGGCCAATGTGGTTATGAGATAACCAACATACGCGGATGTAGGCTATGGCATATAACATTCAACTAAAATAAATGCAATAACTTCCCAATGGGTGTAAAAGGGTAAACACCTATAAGAAGGTAATTATGAGTTTAAACCAATTGACAAAAAGAAGGGATATAACCACCAAAGGGGTGTAAAGTAGAATACCGTGTTTGCATGGTATTTTGTTTAAATAATAATCCAATACTTCAAAACAATATTGATAAATGGTTTCAGAATAATCATTGAACTTATTTGTCCATAACTGAGTGGTCCTTTCATATGCATCGAAAACTGGTTATATTTTTCAAAACAAAATAAAACAAATGATAACACAACACGACAAGCAACAATAAAACGACATTAAACAATAAATAAAAAAAACAAAGTGAAGGGGAACAAGTTATTAAATTTTTTTTTAAAATCTCTCACAAGAACTGGTCGTAGGAAATGTCAAGGGAATATATAGGCTTAGGAGGATCTAAAGCACGAATTCGATGTTCATTTGGTCCCCTGCACCTTGAAATGAAACAATTCCAAAAGTTGAAGCATACATAAAATATCCCTCTAAGTCTGATGAGGAGTATTGTCAACCCGAATACTCGTGATCTTAAAGAGACTCTCCGTGGGTTGTCGGGGTATTATTTGCCAAACTTTGCAACAGCATTATCTGATCGAGAAATGTCGACTGTTGCAGCTAAGAATAATTTTTAAGGTAATCGACGTCGGATCGTTGCAACAAGATTGTTTAAAGTCGCTATGATGATCGAAAACCGGACAATAACGCACGTCAATGAGTCAAACGTAATTTTGGAAAACATCTTAACCATTCATAACGACAGTAATCATGTTTGATAGGCTGTATCATTAGTATTCATGTAAATTGTCGTATGAAATTGGCCACGAATATGGCAGCAAGAAAACAAGAATTTATCATATAAATGCCATTTGGAGATGAATATGTTTTGAATTTTTATATTTACTTCTCCCACATCAATTGTGTCCAAGCAAAATCACGGAGAGGCTTCTTAAGAGTAGCTTAGCCTATTCAAGATGAAGCATCTTAAGAATGTCGGTTTGAGATGAGCGCTTTAGAGCTTCTTTGAAAGTGCCTTCAGAACTCGGTCTGTTGAGAAGAATTCCCAATACCTTCCTACACTTATCTATTCTGGCTTGCGGTTCATTGATTTGATCGAGTTCTTCCTTACTAATTTTATCTTTCTCAAAGAGAAGGTCGCCTAGAAATTGTGGCTCTAGACGGCCAAGAAGATTGGTATAATTGATACGAATCTTTTTCTCAAAGGCGGTTTCTATTCTCGGGATTTCTATTTCATTGGCATACAGTTGAACAGACGGCCCATCGGATGTAGGAACCCTTGGAGGTAGCGGAAGTGGTCCACAAGCTCCAGCAAATCCTTGAGGTCTTGGAGGTCGAGGTGGGGTCTCCTTGATAACGCTGCCCTGATCCCCTTCATCTTTTTCAGTTGAATGATTTCTTCCTCCAAGCTTTTTTGATTCTTCTTCTAAGTTCTTCTGCTTTGTCAATGAGCCATTTGTCTTCACAATAAGAGATCCAGTTGGATCAGGTTCTTTTCTTTTGCCATCACTGTCATCACTACCCCCTTCTCTACCACCCATACAATCGTCCCAATTGGCATTTCCTCTGGGCTCGTTTGGTTCCACTGCCAGGTGCTTAACCTTTGTCAGTAAGTCATCTGACTCAACAATAGCGGTTCCTTGAAATGAAGATTTAGATTTTGACCGTTGTGGTTCAGATTCATCTAGAACTCGCTTCAACATTGTCTCCGAATCCTTCGACTCCGTTTCAGAGAAAGGCTTTTTCGATGCAGTCTCTGAATCAATGGACTTTGGAGTAGTTTGGTGTGTGTTTGTCTTCATTGCTAAATATCCCGTTCCTGAACAACTGCTGCTTCTTTCAGGAAATCCAACAAGTTGTTGCGTTATTGGCGTTAGGTAACCCTCATCACTTTCATTTATTCGCACGTAATGGGGATCTGAGGAAGAAATAATACATCAATTGTATTACAATTATGATGATGAATTGGTCTTTCATTGACATAACTTTTGAAAGCATTCAAGTTATATATCTTAAAAACTAAGAAAAAGCTGATCACACAGTTTACAATCTATTGCAGGAATGGATACTTCAAGACGCCAAAAACTACTCACAATACAAGTCAAAAGTGAGCAGAGCTCACATTGCCCCGCTGTAATTTGACTGCCATTAAAAAACAACACTATATAAAATATATATATATCATTTGTCATGTGACTGAATGAATGGACTATGGGTGATGTTTAACAAAATAACAACTGAAGTCTTGAACCAATCTGCAGAATTAAAACAAAGTTAGGATTTTTGACCATTTTTGGTCAAAATTTGAAGATTTTATATCCACTAAAGAACTGTTACCACAACTGAAAGGCACATGTGTATCACATAGGTAACATCTATACCTGATTTGAAATTTTTCAAGTCAAATAGTTTTCATGTTATGCTCCGGAAAAGGAACAAAGTCAGAAATTTGGCCGCTTTTGGGGGAAAAATTAAAAAAAAAATTGGGTATCGTGGAAATGTTACTCCGGGAGGGCATATCAGCACCACATAGGAAATATCCATGCCAATTTTTAAGTTTCAAAGTCTAATAGTTTCGAGTTATGCTCCGGGAAAGGAACAAAGTCAGAAATGTGGCTTTTTTGGGGGTATTCTGTTATTGTTTCCCTAAAAGGCACATCTACACGTAGGCGTATAAATTCTATTTACTATATTCATTTCACATCTTTGAAAACATCCTTCTACATTCTATTATTCAATACTATCTCATAAATCCTTCATCCCTAATTATAAATTAAATATTTATGATTTACCTTCTTTCTGCGGAATAGTAGACCTCATCTCTACACGGGACCGGAAGAGCTCCATATATAGGTAGACAGGTTTTGACGGGTCGACAATGGATCGGTCTATGGCAACTTCTTTAGTAACCGTATCTACAGCATAGGACATCTCGCCATGTTTTGTCAAACAAAACTGGACAGACCCTCTCTTATCAATCTTGATTCCATCCCTTGGAAACAGCAAGTTACTATTTACACCATTTCGGGTCTGAAGATCTATGATTTTGGTTTCATTGGCGTTGCCATTGGAAATGAAGAGCTTGATGAATGTCCAATTGGCACCGTCTATGGCTGTGACAACAAGGTCAACTGTCTCGTCGCTATGCAACGGTCTGGTGGTGCAACACGTTGCACTCGGGTTGATGTTCTTCAGTCGTACACGGGACTCTTGTTGGACAAGCTCAACATTGAAGCCACATTCGTTGTCAAAGGTTATTGGCTTCTTCACACCACCTTTTAGAAAAAGAAAATTTATAAAGAGAGGATCGACCTCCTCACATCATCATACAAAGGCATAAGATGATGTAGAGGTTCAAATGTATTCAAATGTTGAGAGTTAGGGAACCTCTCTTGCATATTAGGGATATTTCTATAGACCACTCAAGTTTATTTCAAGGATGTGTAGCAAAAAAGATCACGTTCATGATATTGGAACTTGAGGAAATACTCTATGTTTACAACTCATTTATCATTTACGTTATTGGAACTATCAAACAAGTTAAGCCAAGTTGAAAGCAAAATATACCTCCTTTTATTCATTATCAAGGCCCTTGTTATAAAACAAGCCATTTATGAACTCACCACTGCAATCAAATTCAACGAAGATGTCACCGAATACGACTTCAAAGCATATAAATGCCTCCTTTCCTGTGGCAATTTTCTTCTCGGCACTTCTCCCATCACTACGAATGTACAAGATCTCGTTTAACTTTTTGCGATGTAATGTGACTGAGGTGCGTTCCTTCTTTAATCGCAAGTGAACCCAGTGCGCATTTTGATCAAATGAAACCGCACTTTCAGTCATCACACTGTCTAATTTCGGCCTTGACCCAAGAAATCCCATCAAAACATGTCCACTTCCTTCTAGTATGATCTTCAACTTATCTCCCTTTGCCAGAGCTCTGTTCGTGAAGCAGCATCCGCCATGTTTGTTGAGTTTCCAAGCTGCAGTCTTCTCATTATTCTCAAGTTTGAGATTTTGACCGTGTGCTGATGAAAAACGAATTTCGGACATGGTGGAGATTCCTGCAACAAATATATAATTATCATTGAGTTGTATAAATGGTCAATTTTAAAGATACCGTCCTTTTTCCCCTCTATCCCCTTTCACCTGTCATATTGAATTTTAGTAAAGCGAGAAAACAAATTTGCTGTATTATAGTTTAACAAACTGAAGAAATGACTTAGTCGATAGAATTTGAACATATTTCTACATCATTTTCTGTCGTAGCATTGTGTTCAAGAATCAAAATTATTTGTCAAATTGCTAAATATTTAACTACAATTAATTCTGAAATAATCGTCCAATTATCTTAATTGATTAAGGCTGACAAGATATCTATCATTAAATTGTAAGTTTACCACAAAGTAAAACTCGTACAACAGCGTATTACATGTGAAAAACAATAATATCCATCGATAAATATATATATATATATTTCTTTCATGAAATTAAAGTTTTCACAGCAGCAATTGTCAGTACAATTCTTAAGGTCAAGGTGAGAAAAAACGAAGCAAATCAGAAAAATAGAACCAATGGCTGTGTAGCTCATCAGGCTTCATATCAATTTTGCTTTAGGGTGTGGCAAATGTGGTTCCCCAGTAAGAAGGGGCTACAGGGTCACCAATTTAGAATCCTTCTTATCAAACTTAAGAGTTTGTAGACACGATTTTAGCTTTCTAGGCCTTATGCTTCTGGAGAAAAATATGAAATAGTTTTAAGGGTGTGGCCCCTGGGGCACTTATAAAGGGCAAAGTGCCTACAAAGCTTTAAATCAAAATCCTCACTAGTCAAGGAGTCTGTACACAAAATTTCAGCTTTCTAGGCCTTATGCTTCTGGAGAAGAAGATGAAAATAGGTTTAAAGTGCCACGCCCCTGTGACCCTTATTAAGGACAATGTGTCACCAAAGATATAAATCATAATCCTCACTAGCCAAGGAGTATGTACACAAAGTATGAGGGCTTTTTATGCCTTGTGCTTCTGGAGAAGAAGTCGAAAGTGCCCAAAGTTTACGGACGGACGGACGCCGGACACCATTCCATGCAATAAGCCAATCGGGCCTTTCAGTGAGTGAGTGAGTGAGTGAGATGGTGTTTAACGTGTTTTGAACAATATTTCAGTTATTAAACACGTGGAGGCCAGATGAGCTAAAAATGAGAACCGACAACATATGGTCTATATTCAGCAAGAAGACTCTTCTCAACGAACACTTACAAAATACTCAGATTATCTTATATGTGATATATTAATATATATCATATTTAGACAACCCATATTTTGTTCTACCGAGTCAGGCTTTGTCGCTACCAGAACAAACAGTGTACCCTGTATCCGCAAACCAAACAGTATTTTAGAACACGAAAAACAGTTTTTCAATCTTTGCTAATGGGGTATCTCGATATAGAAATAATCTGATTTCATCGAAAAGACATCCTTCTAACATTTCCAATACTATAAGGTATCACAATCAATATAATATTTATCTATAAATATGTAAACTTTTTCAACAAGGGCGTTTTTCGGCCATTTTCTTTAACTTGCGAAGGCATACAGTCATATCCTTTCATATTACAAGTATGTAAAACGTGCAGATATATCCCTACGAATCTAAATAAAACTTAAATTGACAACTGCATATTTGTAACTACTGTTGTCGTTTAACCAGCCGAGCTTTCAGCACTATATCACAAGGTCTGTGTCGCCGAAGGAAATTGTCGAAAAGGTATCAAGAAAACAATCCAAAACAAAATCCAATGAAAACATTAAGATGAATATGTACCTTGATGACCCTGAAAGTATCCCTTCGAATTTCGTCGCTGGAAAAATTCAACAGCACAAAAGTTATTATCCCCGACAGAGATAGCTTTGTAGAAACATGGATCACTGATTCACATTAAAGTGACACAGAGTATCTTTCTTAAAATTTTATTTGGTTTTGATAAACTACAAAATAACTTATATGCTAGTTGAAGTTCATATCTCATCAATGGACTTGAAAATATATCCAGCACGTGCAGTTCGTGCATTTTGGATAAGCATGTTGGGTGTGAAGGATACACTCAACCGAAACAATCACAGATATTGACTGACAGTTTAAATTAGACATAACATTTTTAATGTATGTTTCATGAGCCTTTTCAGAGCGCTTCGCTTTATCCTCTTAAAGGGGCAGTAGCACGTTTTTAGGGGGAATATAAGGTGATGTCAGGAAAATGAAAATTAATGGTTCCAACTGAAAGACAATGTATTTAACTAAATGGAGCAGTAATAATTCAAATGTATAACGTTAACTTTAGCCACGGGATTCCCTTTTCTAACACAAAATGAATTAAAGGTGTTCACAAAAAAATGGCCGCCAATGGATTTTAGGTCTCGTTATACAGTTTTTTCATTGTGAACGGGGGCCAAAGAGTTCCCAGTTCAGATAGCAAATAGAGGTCTGACAGTGTTTTACCCCTAAAAGAAAAGTTATTTGAGGTATTAGAGTAAGTCTTTCTTTTAGAAATAGCCTATATACTTGACTGTCAGCCTGCAACACTCATATATTTCTATGCCAATTGCGGAAGGTCAAGTGACCCACTCAAGGGAAGCTGTTCGGTCGCTTCCGGGTCCAAAATCACATGGATTTCCTTGCATGGTTTTCTGTAGATGTATATTTAATTGGCTGTAGCTCATTACCTGCAAGGGGAAGGTATACTTTTTCATTGATTTTTTTATCAGAAATTTGCTCATCTTACTGCCGGTATTGGTCGATAGTGGTCTTATTCAGTCGTATGGGACTGACATGCCAATGACGGGTGGCAATTTAACATTGGAGTCTATGGGGGAAAAACTGTATAACGAGACCTTATGTGAATCTTCATACTTTGTCCTCTGACTATGGATGTTTGGCTTGTGTAGTGAGATTTTTGACACTGTGAACATAATACATCAAGCATTTACGTACAATTATCAGTGAAAAATTTAAAATATAAAATTATCAAAAAACGTGCTACTGCCCCTTTAAAGTGACACAGAGTATCTTTCTTAAAATTTTATTTGGTTTTGACAAGCTACAAAATATCTAATATGCTGATTGAAGTTCATATCTCATCAATGGACTTAAAAATATGTCCATTTATGCATACTATCTCTAAAATGCTTGATTTTATGAAAAAATCAAGAAAACATCTCAAATAAATCTCGAATAAAAAAAAAAAAGAAGCTTATATCGAATCGAATATATCTTCCTGTCAGCTTATGACAAGGTTTCAAAATTACGTTTGGCGAATTTGCGCGCGTCACTCGAGCCACATTGTCCGGTTTTCGATCAAAATCCCGACTTTGAATGGCCATATTTTCACTCTAATGTACTAATTGACCTTTAGCTTGTTATTTTCAGTAACAGTTAGTGGTTCCCGATGTAATAACATCGATTTCAAAATTTGACATATGTGATCCTATCAACATACTCTGTGTCCCTTTAATCTACAAGTTGCAATGTGACCCAAAAGGAATTTACAGATCATGTGATGACTATGTACAACAAATGAAAGGCATCGAAGCGAAGCATGGGTTTTGCTTACAACGGGGCTTCCCCTCCAAGGATTGACCAATCATTTGACAGCAAATGAATCTGATATCTTACTTTGAATGTTGAACAAACTAAAGGGATTATATAGGATATTATTTGCGTGACCAGATCAACCATATTTGCGGCATTATGACTTAAGCGTTAAGGCGTCGTGTACATAGCTTCGTTTGGACACACACATGATATCATATTTATCATGTCATGAAATGGAGAATGGCTTAACAGCTAAGTCAACAATCAAGTACAGGCCGCTTCCAAGCTATAACACCATGGCATTTCTTCCTGAAGTTAAAATCCAATGAAAAAAAGATAGTTTGAATAAAGGCATCTTTTAGAATACAAAGTAATGCATGTTTATGCTATCAAGAATTACAAATAATGCAATGTTAAAGTGTCATTTACATAGTATGTTATGGACGTAGATGTTATGATATATTTATTAAGTCGTGAAATAGAGAATGGGACTATAGTTAAGTCAACATTCAAGTACCCCCCACCTATGAAACGTTAAACCATAGCATTTCTTCATGAAGTTTACATGCAATGGAAAAATGATAGTTTGATTACCGCATACCGGGAAATTTTCGTGGTTGAGGACTCAAAGACCTTTCGTGGATTTATATTTTCGTGGTTCAGACGTTATAAAAAAATTCATTTTCGTGCATTCTTATTTTCGTGGTTGAAGCTATCCAAATAATTTTTTTTGAAAGCTTGTGTTTATGTTCCACGTGTAAGCGTGTTGAAAAACTCAGTTGACACCGCTATGTTAGTTAATAATTGTTTTCCAAACAACTTATTACAATCAGATTAGTAGGTTAAGTAGTCATCAGTCGAAATGCTTTTGATATCATTGATAACACGCTCGTGTTTGTTCAACATTTATAGGGAGAACACGAATAACATTTAGTGACTTGTTTCAAAGATGACAATTGTAACTCAATGTTTCAATAAAGTAATACTTTACTCACTGTCACGTTTTTGCTTTGACAAATAACACTGACGTTTTACCTACACGGATATAAATCAGGATTACATTTTCATCTGTATACAACATTAGCAAACTGATACTCGTAGCGTGGCTGAAGATGAGCGTTGGTGAACCAAGTTAAATATTTCAGTTGATATGTGAATGTGAAATCCCAGTTTTTTATTCATTTGTTTGAATACAGCATGATTCTTTGTCTTTGTCACACTCTGTTGAACATGAACTACGACCGGATGCATTGTGTTGTGACACGTGTTAAGCTCCACTACTTTTGTTGTGAACAAACGTTCATTTAGAAATTATAGTTGGTAGAACTACATTTGTATACAGTTAGGAGTGTTAATCACACTTGGCTACATATTAAGTAAAGTTATCAACGTATATATTTACAACTATCAGAAAACGACAAACTGAATTAGAGCTCTATTATTTAGTTACTAACCTCCGACAAGTGACCTTAGCCTGTTAGCCATATAACATGTAATCGACTCATTCCCACAGATGTAATGAAACATCATTACCCAGAACAATCGGAGTTATCTGCCCGTCACTAGTCCACTAGGTGGCGTGACCTGTCATCCAATTAGATTCATTTTCACATTACAGAGTCGGTTGGGTTCAGACGTGTTTTGTCTCGCTCCCCGATTGTGTTCTTTGAGCTATTTAACGTGTTTGGTTGTTATTGACTCCTTTCTCTCTCAGTCTTCCTTTCTTTGTCTGTCTACTTCTCCTACGGGGTATTCATTCCTTGTGTCTGAATACTGTGTATTCGAGAAGTGTTCTGTTGACACAGCGGCTGTGTCAACTTAGAGCGAGGTGTGCACGTGGTGTCGATTTCGGTCGTGCAGCACGTGCAGCTAGTGCGGGCCGTGGGTCGGGCCGTCTCTCTCTCTCTCCCTCTCTCGTCTAGGCCGGCGCCGCACGCTTCTCGCGGGGTCGGGCGCTTCCTAGCGCTTGCTTCGGGCAAGCGTCTCGCTGGGGTGTGCGCCTGGTCGCCTTCGCGCTTAGGCGCCTGGCCGCCTGGACGCTCACGCGCTGTGAGTTAGGACGCTCGTGCGCTGGTGCGCTTGGACGCTGCGCGCTTGTGCGCTTGTGCGCTTGTGCGCTTGAGCGCTTGGGTGCTGCCTCGCTTGCGTGCCTCTCGCTCTTAACTCAGGGGAGCTTCCCGCCATGGGTAGCGCCTGAGTAGAGAGACGACTGACACGTGCCGCCGGGTAGCGTCTGACGCTCGGGACTCAGGAAGCAAGCGGACTCGTGCGCTTGCGCTTGGACAGGCGCCTGACGCCTCAGGCGCCGATTGATCAGTGCGTTCACGCACTGGTTGGACTTTAGAGACGAGACGCTCCTAGCGTTCTCCTCTCTCACTTGGACGGACCGGATCGAGACGCCTAGGCGTTCTCTCCGTGTCCACGGGAATAGCGGACGGGATCGAGGCGCACCAGGCGCTCTCTCCTTGTTCTCTTGATCTTTCACCAGCCTCAGGCTGTCTCACTCCTGGATGGCTTTGGTCCCCTGCGACTCGGCGTCTCCGTACGCGGGCTTCTGCGGGCGGTGCGGATCTCGCAAATCGGCGAGTTATGACCCCCACGTGGTCTGCCGCCTCTGCAGGAACACATGCCCGGAGGAGAATCGTTGCGTCGAGTGCGAGGGACTCACGCGGGAGCAACACAAGCGCTATCGCGCTGCCATCAGGAAGAGTGAGCTCCAACAGCGCAGGGGCAGGAAACCCAACCCAGGCGCGACCTCCACCGCAGGCGCGGCTGGGGCGTCACCGGAGCACACGGATCTCATCATTTCCGAGGACGCTGGGGAGTTTGACGAACCTTCAAGCTCTCTGGTGTCGGACGTGGGGTCCTTGCGCTCGGACAGGTCCTTGCGAGACCCTATGCAGATAGGACGGGTGTCTGACCTCTCCCCACCGCGGGGTTCGTCCCCCGAGGGGCGCACACACTTGCCGGCCGACTCCCCACGGCGCGGGGGTCGCCGCAAGAAGGCCAAGAAGGCCAAGAAGCGCTCAAGGACGCCCACCCCTCCGACCTTCGATCAGCAGGCCTTCAAGGCCGACGTCCTCTCGTCCGTCAGGTCCATGCTGAAGGAGTTCGTCGGAACTCAGGACATGGACAAGGGCAGGACGGAGGTTCCCTTGACACCTCCTGTGGCACCCACCACCAGGTCGACTCGGCGCGTGACAGTTGTGTCGCCGGTCGCCTCGCCCCCCGACACGTCAGTGCCCTCCTCGCCTGGTTCTCAGCTAGGGGACAGAGCCGTGGGGGATCTCCTCCCGCGTGCTCCTCCGTTGTCCTCTGCTGGCGGCTTCCAGGAGGAGGAGGCACCTGATCAAGGCGAGAGGATGGCGGCCATCGCCGACTGGTGTGGGGTGAAGTTGCGAGAAGTGGACGGGGAATGCTCCCAGTCCAAGCAGGCTCGCCTCGAGACCTTTTGCCAGGAGGAGGAGGTGGTGAACCCCAGGAGCGTGTTGTTACCACCTCACCGTCTCCTCCTGGCGGCAGGCAAAGACCACGACGCACACGTGGCGTCGGCAGCACCGGGCCGTCTTCTCCCGCCGCTGGTGATCTCAGATCGCCAGAGGGCGGGGCTCCCGGTCGCTTCTCCTCCGATCTCCCTCTCTCCCCCCGCCTTGGACAATGACATAAGGCGTGTGGCACCCCCAGGAGTTGCTCACTCCATCTCGGACGGCCACCTATCACACCTTGATAGGGAGGCCAGGAGCATCTTGGGCATGGCGAACTCCCTTGCCCACTCCTGCCAAGCCATGGCCGCCTTCGCCAAGGAGGCGGGGATGGAGGAAGGTGCCAAGGCACTATACCGCGGGTTTGGCTCTGCAGCAGGCAACATCGCGCAGATCATGCTGAGTGCCTCCCGCATCTCGGCGGGAGTCACTAACCTGAGGCGGGACGGGTTCCTGGCAAGAACCAACCTCCCGGCGGAGATGCGTACCCGCCTCAGGAACGCCCCAGCAGCGTCAGCGACGCTCTTTGACGGGCAAGTGGCGGAGGCGTTGCGACATCGGCAGGAGACCCAACAGCAAGAGCTGACCAACCGCTTGGCAGCGGGAGGAGGCAGGGTCTCCTCCGGGGTAACAACGCCGAAGAAACGTAGGGGGAACCCACCCCAATCTCCTACAGGTTTCAGAACCGGCGGAGTTTCCTTTCGGGATGGGGGCCGGCCAGGCAAGAGTCGCTACGACTTCAATGCCGGCCCCTCTCCCAAAAGGACCCCCAAGAAGCAGCGTGGCAAAGGTCGCGCGTTTGGTGACACTCCCAAGAAGCGATGACTTCTGGGAGTCTCCGCGCCTGCCGACAGCAGTAGTGTCGGACAGGGATGGGCCAGTGGGAGGCCGTCTTTCCAGCTTCGTGGCCAACTGGAGACAGTTGCAACTGGACGAGTATGTCTGTCAGATCCTGGAGCGAGGGTTTCGTATACCCGTTCACACCCGCCCCCCGCTAACTTGTTCGCCAGTGGAGCGATTGCTAGAGCCGAACGGCTGGCGCACACGTTGGGACAAGTGGAGATCCTGATCTCCAAGGAGGCGGTGAGCGAGCTCCCGCTCGAGGATCTGACACCAGGCTTTTACTCTCCGGTATTCGTGAGACCGAAGAAGGACCCGAAAAAATGGCGGCTAATTCACGACATGAAACAGTTCAACCGCTCCTACCTCGAGCGGCCGCCATATTTTCGGCTCTTGACCGTGCGGTCTGTCATGCGGTTGCTACAACCTTACGACCACATGGTGTCGTTGGATCTCCAGGACGCGTACTTGCACATCCCAATCTGCCCCGCGGATCGCAAGTATCTCCGATTCGTCCTGGCAGGTCGCCACTTCCAGTGGAACGTGTTACCATTCGGAATCTCGACGGCACCATGGCTGTTCACCCGAGTGACCCAGCCCATCGTCCAGTTCTTACACAAGCACGACATCCAATTTGCGATGTATCTGGACGACGGGTTCGGGAGCCACTGCTCCCCGTCAGTTCTTTCCAGGCAAAGAGACTTCGTAATTGCTCTGTTCAGACGCCTGGGTTGGCTAGTCAACCTGGACAAATCGGACCTAGTACCGACGACGTCACTCGTCTTCCTAGGCGTCTTGCTGGACACGACCCAGGACAAAGCCTTTGTCACGGAAGAACGGATGGGGCGCTACAAGGAACTCCTAGCGCAGGCGTGTCGCGAGCCTCTCACGCTCCGACAGTGGCAACGTCTCCTAGGGTTCTTGACCTCAGCTCAAGACTATACGAAGAGGGGGAGACTCCATCTCAGACCTCTTCAGATCGTTCTAAACGAGCATGTCCGAGAGGAGTCCTGCGGCCATCTCATCAGGATGCCACAGGACCTCTCACACCACCTCGAATGGTGGCAGGACGGAAACAATGTTCTGGCGGGGGTACCCCTCCGGCAACCCCCCGCCAGGAACCAACTGTACGTGGACGCCTCCACACAAGGTTGGGGCGCTCACCTGGGGACAGACCAAACGGCGGGCGTGTGGTCTCCGACACAGGGGAGACGTCACGTCAACCTGTTGGAGTTAGACGCCATACGTCTGGCGATCAATCACTGGTCAAACCAGCTGAAGGATCATGTGCTGTGCGTGCACACAGACAGCTCCACAGCGGCCTGGTCGATCAACAAGCAGGGATCGACCAAGGCGGGATCGCTGTTACAACTGGTGATAGAGCTATTTCGCCTGGTGGACAACCTCAATATCTCAATCAGAGCGGTGCACATCCCGGGAGCAAAGAACGTCCTAGCAGACGCTCTCTCTCGCCCGGACAAACCTCCATCCACGGAGTGGATGTTGCACCCTCGAGTGTTCGAGGCGATTTGTCTCCAGTTCGGGAGGCCGCATGTCGACCTCTTTGCGACACGGCTCAATCACCAGTTGCCGGTATACGTGTCGCCGGTACCCGACCCCCTTGCATGGGGATTAGACGCTCTCTCGTTAGGGTGGGAGGGGATGGACGCTTACGCTTTTCCCCCCCCTGCCATCCTGACACAGGTAGTGGCCAAAGTCCGGGAGACCAAGGTCCTGAAACTCCTCCTGGTTGCGCCGAAGTGGCCAGCGAGACCATGGTATGTGCCCCTCAGAAGGCTCTGCGCTCAGGAGCCGGTCCCCCTACGCTCAGGTGGGACCTTCTCAGGAGCAACCCGAGCAAACGAGTGCACGAGAACCCCCAGGTCCTCCATCTGCACGTTTGGGTTGTCTCCAAGATGGGTTGAGGAGCGCGGGGTTTTCAGAGGCGGTAGCCAACACAGTGGCAACCTCACAGCGGTCATCCACGCGCAAGCTGTATGACTTCCAATGGGCTTCCTTTATGGCATTTTGCGAGGGGAAAGGATTTGATGTGCAGGCAGTGACGGTACCTCAGGTCGCTGAGTACCTGGTCCACCTGCGCACAGCGAGGGGGCTCAAAGCCTCCTCCATCAACACGAACCTCGCAGCCATAATGTCCGTCCTTCGGAAGAAGGACCCCGGTCTGGACATTTCCATTCTAAAGGAACTCATTAGGACATACAGGAACGTGGATGGCCGCCACAAGCTAAGACCACCAGAGTGGGATCTGGCGATAGTGTTAAATCACCTCAAATCTGAGCACTATGAGCCGCTGACGGACACGACGCTGCTGCGTCTCACCATCAAGACTTGCTTTTTGGTTGCAATGGGGTCAGCGGCCAGGGTATCAGAACTGCACGCGTTGCAAGCTGATTTGCTCAGGTTTGAGGTGAGAGATGGGGGGTCAGCGACCTTGGGTCTGGCGCCAGACTTCCTGTGCAAGAACCAAGGCGCTGACGAACGCGGGAGGACCTTCACACTGCCATCAATCTCCCCGTCCATCGAGCCGACGGACGAGCAGGAACGTCTCCTCTGTCCAGTGCGCGCTCTACGCATCTACGTGGAGAAGACGCGGACATTGAGGCAAGGGAGGCGCAGACTCTTTCTGCCCCATTCCCAAACGAGTTCGAAGGAGATTGACAAGAGGCAGTTGGGGGTCTACCTCAGGTCGGCGGTAATAGACGCCTACAAGGCGGCAGGATTACCGGCACCGGCGCGGACCAACCCGCATGAAATTCGGGCCATCTCGGCGACAATGGCCCTTCATAGCAATTTGTCAGTGGCGGACATCATGGCCGGCTGCTTCTGGAAGTCGGGCTTGGTGTTCGCCAACCACTACCTGCGCGATGTCTCCACGGAGGACCTGGAGGGCGTAGCCCGTCTAGGGGCGCAGGTGTTTGCTCAGCAGCGGACCACGGGTGCTCCTC